>CM052798.1:55517540-55559456 GCA_028533885.1 Nasua narica
TGCTGGGAGGTGGGGGGGTAGGGATATGGACATTGGGGAGGGTATGTGCTATGGCAAATGCTGTGAAATGTGTAAGCCTGATGATTCACAGTCTTGTACCCTGGGGTAAATAATACATTATATGTTAATAAAAAAATTTAAAAAAAAATGGAACTACAATATAATCTAGCAATTCCACTTCTGAACTTTTATCTGAAGAAAGTAAAAACACTAACTCAAAAAGATACATGCAGCCCTATGTTCACTGCAGCATTATTTATAATAGCCAAGACATAAAAACAACCTGTATCCAGTGATGGATGAATGAATAAAGAAAACGTGGTGGAGATTATGTGTATACATATATACACACACACACACACACACAGATATCTGTATCTATTTATATCTATCTGATATCTATCTGTGTATAAAAAAGTGTATTGGGGCGCCTGGGTGGTTCGGGGGTTGAAGCCTCTGCCTTCGACTCAGGTCATGATCTCAGGGTCCTGGGATGGAGCCCCACATCGGGCTCTCTGCTCAGTGGGGAGCCTGTTTCCCCTTCTCTCTCTGCTTGCCTCTCTGCCTACTTGTGATCTTTCTCTCTGTCAAAAAAATAGATAAAATCTTTTAAAAAAAAAAGTGTGTGTGTATGTATGTTAGGCAATGGTTTCCTTATGAGAAAAAACAGATAGATAAATTAGTCATATACAAATAAATACTTTTCTTTAAAGGACACTATCAGGAAAAAAATATAGCCTATATAATATATATAATGGGATATTATTCAGCCATACAAAAGAATGAAATCTTGCCATTTGCACCAACATGCATGGACCTTGAGGGCATTTTGTTAAGTGAAATTAGGTCAGAGAAAGACAAATACTGTATGATCTTACTTGTACGTAGGATTTTAAAATATACCAAGTTCACAGATACAGAGAACAGATTGGTGGTTTCCAGAGATGGGAGGTAGGGGTGGGAAAGATGGGTGAAGGACGTCGAAAGATACAAAATTCCAGTTATAAAGTAAATAAGTCATAGGGATGTAATGTATAACGTGGTGACCATAGTTAATAATATTGTATTGTATATGTGAAAGTCACTAAGAGAGTAGATCTTAAAAGCTCTCATTACAAGAAAAAAATTTTTTTTTAATTTTTTATTAACATATAATGTATTATTTGCCCCAGGGTACATGTCTGTGAATCATCAGGCTTACACATTTCACAGCATTTGCCATAGCACATACCCTCCCCAATGTCCATATCCCTATCCCCCACCTCCCAGCAACCCTTAGTTTGTTTCGTGAGTTTAGGAGTCTCTTATGGTTTGTCTCCTTCCCCATCCCATCTTGTTTCATTTTTCTTCCCCACCCCCCCATAACCCCCTGCCCTGCCTCTCAAATTCTTCATATCAGAGCAATCATGTGATAATTGTCTAAGAAAATTTTTTTTTACCATAGATAGTGATATGTTAACTAAACTTATTGTAGTTGTAATTTTATCATGTATACAAACATGGAAGTATGGTGTTGAAGACTTGAAATTATGATGTTATATATCAATTATATCCCGGTTTTTTTTTTAAGTGAATAGATTGTGGTTAACCTTTGAAAGTGTGAATAGATGCCACAGTTTGTTTTCATTCTTGGCCCTCTTTGACAAATAGTCAGACCTATGTAAGTCAGGTCCTAACTTGACAAAAACAAGCAGAGAGAAGGAAAGTAGGAGGGTTGCACTTGAATGAACTGCCAAAAGCATTTCCAGCCAAAATCTCAATCACTGGGAGCACTCGACAGATTCAGAAAACAATTTCTGGATCCATCCCAAAACCTGGAACTGTCAAGAGAACAATTTATCCACTTTACCTTTTTCTAAGAGAAGTTCTGAACACAAGAAAACCAGATTGTTCCATACTAGAATAGGTAAACAGATTGTCCTGAAAAACAGGATTGAAGGTAGCTCTAAAAACAGACCTAAGTTGTCCTGAAAGGTTTTAGTGCTGTTAACTTCAAAATCTCCTTAGCATTTATTTTCCAATGTGTACTTACTGGACTCTCTTGTCTCAGCTCTGTTAGTTTGTGACTAACATAGCTCTGTGACTGAGGGAAGTCTTTCAACCTCTCTGGACCTCAATTTCTTCACTCCTAAAATAAGGATACAAAAGGTCTGGTCTGCCTATGAGACCAGGTGGTTTAAAATTAAAAGACAATGTATGGGAAAGAATTCTGTAAATTATAAAGGTCCACATAAAACAAAGTAACTAATATGAGCAGTGGAATTAGGCTGTAGCTAAGGTATCTTATGAAACTCTGCACTTTGCTTTAGCAAACAAAGGGAAGAAGAGGAAGGAACTTTTGCTAATCCTGAAAGAAACAGTAATAGAGAAGAGAGAAGAAGGCAGCAGGGAAGTTCCTTTCGGAATTCTTTGTTACCACTGAACCCTCGTGTAAAAATTTTCCCGCAAAAATTCAAAAGTCATATTCTTCCATTTCAAAAGTCAGGATGTTTAATTGTACATCTATGGACTCCTTTACATTAGTAGGGAGGATATAAATCTAAAATAAAAATAATTATTTGATTAAGAATTTCTTTTTTCTTTTTTTTATAGCTTTTTTTTCTCCCAAATTTGTTTATTTTAATTTTTCAGTGTTACAAGATTGATTGTTCATGCACCACACCCAGTGCTCCATGCAGTACGTGCCCCTCTCGATACCCTTTCTAAATCTACATTTTCATAGATTACCTTGCTAGTCAAAATGGATCGCATAGTCCTTTAGACTCCTACATGTTCATGCACCTGTGACTGTCTAATGCCTCATTTTACAGTGAGATGTTCTGAGAAGCAGAAGGCCCATGGTTGAAGGAACATGGACTCTATGATGAGAGGAGACATGGAATTCTGATCATAATTTGCTCTCCAACCTTGGGTAAACCACATAAATCCCTTTGTTTGAGTGGTATTACTTATAAAAGAGTAGTAATTCTATATGCCTTACCTACCTCACAAAATAAGGGCAAAAGCTATATGAGATTTTATGTGAAAAAAAGTTCTTTAGAAGAGGCAAATCATTAGGAAAATCCAATGAACTAGTACTGTGGGGTTAGTAAGTAAGTGAATGAGTGAATGAATGAATGAATAAAATGGCAAATATCAAACATCACTCTGTGTAAGTTCTACCCATGCATTCTTTCCAGGGCAATACAAAATACGGTATCTTCCACATGGCAGCTTTTTATTTATTTATTGTTCAGACAGTTTTTAAGACATGAAAGATACGTTCCTTTACAGAAAATGGAAACAATGAGCTCTGAGGAAGAAGAACCCCAGTGAGCTGGAATTCCAGATGTGCCATTGTGTGGCTTTGAACAAGTAACAGAATGTCTCTCACGGTTACCTCTACTGAAAAGTGGAAGGAACACTAGTCATTTTGCAAGACTGTTTGTTGCATCTTAAAGGAGATACTACATATAAAATTGCCTACTAGAGCACAGGCCCATAGACCAGTTCACTCTAAGTGGTTCTGATTATTATTTAAGGGATATTCGCCCATAACCTCCAACTCAAGAATTCTTAATCTAGAGTCCATGAACCATGAACCTTTTGCAATTTCATACAAAATTTTACATATGTATGCAATGCACATTCTTTCAGGAGAAAGCTCTTAGCTTTCATCAAAGTCTAAAAACAGTAAAAACATTGCTACAATGTAACCCTTCAAAATGGTGATATCCATCATAGAACACAATATTGCAAAAGGTGACCTACCAGTGGGCAAGGCTGATGTCGTTATCTCTTTTGGTACCATGTCTCCCATACTCATATAATGCTAATCAATTACTAAACTATTTTCCATTGAGCCCCAAAGCAGATGCACAATCTGCTACCAAAAAATAGCTCTAGGCCGATACTACCATTTTACCAGAAGAATCTCTAAAGGTAAAATTAACCTGACATCTGGATCTGGAATCTATCTAGACTTTTCCCCTCATTTCTTTCACTTAGTTCATTTTGAGCTTATGGTCATCTAAAACCCTTGTGTCTTTATAAGGAATTGCCATGCCTTATAACCCCCTAAAATTGTCCTTCATCCTATTACTTGGAATTAACTTTTTTTTTGGAATTTACTTTTTAAACACTTATTAAAATGTTAAAGTTGGCTTGAGTCTTTTGAGATCTTGTTAAATGATAATATAGTTATCCATTCACTTAACTATTTATCCAACAAATATTTACAGGAATACCTACTATGTGCCATTACTCACTGTGTCACTCCTAACCAGCTCTTCCAGCTTTAAGTCATACATAAATATGATATATGTACCTCTAAGTCATTGATAAAAATAATATTAAAATGAAAATATTTATTGTAATCACTGTGTTGGTGCGAGGCAAGACACCCACAAAATTTCTAATTCAGGTTACTTCCTCAATGTAGAATTAATGGAAATAAATATGTAATGGTTGGTTTCCAGCTACCAATTTATTTATTTATTTAAAAGATTTTATTTATTTATTTGACAGAGAGAGAGACACAGTGAGAGAGGTAACACAAACAGGGAGATTGAGAGAGGGAGAAGCAGGCTTCCCGCTGAGCAGAGAGCCTGATGTGGGACTTGATTCCAGGACCCCAGGATCATGACCTGAGCCAAAGGCAGATGCTTAATGCCTGAGCCACCCAGGCACCCATACAGTTACCAATTTATTGCCTCTCAGCTACACATCCACCTTTCACTGTCTGCTTTGCAACCTGTAAATATTTCTCCTTTGCCAACCGGCACAGTTTAAACTTTGTCAGCAGAAGACACTAAAGGAGTTTCTGTATCTGGTTCCAGTGTACTTCTCTTGGAAGAGTTTGCAGTGAGCAGTGTGAGCAGCCACTGTGGCACCCAGAGACTGATATCATGTGACACATCTCTGTGAATGGCTTCCTTCAGCGCCCTCTAGGGTGACTTCCACAACTTCCACAGTGCTCAGCTTCTGAAGAACATGAGGCTTAGCAGTACCTGGAGCCAACAGCACTTGGCACCACCCATAATGGCTACCCCCAGGTAATTCCTTGGATAGTTTTGCAATGATTTCTAAAATATGAGACATCTCTTTGGAAGGTTTTGTTTGTTATCTTTTGGGAAGCTCTGCAGTAGATTCTGAGGTGTACCACCTCTCCACAGATAGCTTTCTCCAACAACCAGAAAGTATATCCTCAGTGTGCACTGCTGGCACAGCACCTCAGCAGTCCTCCACCACCCAGTGAACTGTACCTTTTCTAATAAGATCTGGATCTCAGCCCAGAGCGGTAGGGGGGTTCTTCGTTGAGGCTCTACCTCAGTCTTAGAGGTAGTAACTGTTCCCTAAGCCTGTTGTTCCAGTGTTCTTTAGAGTTCTCTTTACTGAATTCTAGTCATTACTCCAACTGCATGTTAGAGTTCATAATTCTTTACGTGAAATGTCCCCTGTTCATATTACCATATGGTTTTCATCTCCTGACTGGACCCTGCCTGATTTAGAACTGAAATCACACTTGGTCCAGGAGATAGACCTACAAAGATAATTTTTTTTTTAAAATTTCACACAGCTCATAATGAATAGGTACAATACTTGGCAGGTTACCTTAGGTTTTGGAGGTAATAAGTCCCATATCTGGTTGTGATTTTCTAACGCAGTCACCAAATAACTCATAAGGTTGGAAACTAGAATAGGACCCTTAACACATCTGGGCTGGGTATGAACTCCCCACTATTATATTTATTTCTATATCGAGGAAAATAACCTGAATTAGAAATTTAAATTAATAAATATATTAATTCTATATTGAGGAAATAACCTGAATTAGAAATTTAAGCCATTTAGACTTTTTGACTCCACAGATCCAATGGTATTTGAAGTATCTATGTAAGATACATATACCTATTTTTTAAATATTTTTTAAAGATTTTATTTATTTGACAGAGAGAGAGAGATCACAAGTAGGCAGAGAGGCAGGCAGAGAGAGAGGGAGAAGCAGGCTCCCTGCTGAGTAGAGAGCCCAATGTGGGGCTCAATTCCAGGACCCTGAGATCATGACCTGAGCCAAAGGCAGAGGCTTAACCAACTGAGACACCCAGGCACCCCTACATATATTTTATTATTCCTCATAATTCTGAGTCAGAAACTTAAACAGGGCACAACTGGAATGGCTGATTTCTATTCCACTTTATGTCTTCTGGGGCTGATCTATCCAAGATGGCTCCTTCATGCACATTATCTGGTGCCTCACCTAGAATGATTCATACAAACTGAGAGTAGATAGAATGACTCAAGTGAGATTATTTGTCTGGGGCCATGGTTCTCACAGTCATCTAAAGTAATCAGTTTTCTTCCATATAGTCTCAGGACTTTGCTTCCCCATGAGACCTCTCTGACAGAGCAGCTAAAATTCTTATGTAACAACTCAAGGCTCCCAAATATTTAAAACTGGGGACTACCAAATCTTCTTTCTTAGTGAGTAGACTCAGAAGTCCTAGACCACTAACCCACATTATAGTCTTAAGAGCAATCTTTAAGCCAATCCATAGTCAAAAGTATGAATACCAGATGGCCCATTGCTGACCAACAATGTAACGGACTACTAACTCAGCTTCTGTCTCCAAATGATTCCTGTTCCTCCCACAAGTAAAATACACTCACTCACTTCCATTACCTCCAAAATCTCATCCCCTTACAGAATTGGGCTCTAATTTGTAGTACAGGACTTTATCATTTAAATCAGGTCCAGGTGTAAACAAGGATCCTCACATACAATTCTTCTTTCAACCTGAATGGAAATCCTATATCTCCCTTTGCATACATGTATATACTTCCTTGTATAACTGTATACACTCATATATGAGAGAGAGAGAGAGAAGATGACCATTGTAGACAGTCCTATTCAAAAAAGGAGAATAAAAATGAGGCTTTAGGGCTTTCAGTTTCCAATTCCATATGTAAGATTCTTAGAAGTAGCCACTCCATCCTAATAAGGAGTAAAAGCTCAACAGACTAAAAATTCAAAAACTCTTTTTTAATCCCTAGGAGAGGGAAGACCCAGAGAAAACTGCTGCTCCAAGATTAGAGAGACAGCGAAGCAAATACAGGCAGGCACAGCTTATCAAAGCAGAGACTCACAAACAGAAACCACCCCAGGAACCAGTGCCGTGGTAGGAAAACCTGAACTTCAATCGATTAATTCCTGGATGCTCACTGCAAACAACTGTGAGAAGTAAAAACTCCAGGGGGACCCAATCATAGAGGTAGCCTCACAATATTATAAGATTTTCCTCTAGGAAATATCAGAAAAAAATTCCCTCAGGCTTTTAGCAGGGAGAGGGAAAAAGGAACCATTTTGAAATGTATCAGAGTATTATTTCTCCTCAACAAGGCCTGCCCTCAGGGGAAACTAGTTAACCAGAGCCTAATCTGCTGGTATTATCAGAGCCTAACTGACTTGGAAGGAAGGAAATACCCAACTCCTGTCAGCTCTAGCCCTCCACGTAGAAGAGAAATACCCAACTGCAATCCACTCTACCATCCTGCCCTAGTTAAGGGGAGGGAGAACAAAAACAGAATTATGCATGATGTTCACAGTCCAGAAGCACAGAGTCACTAAAAGCCTGAGACCTAACCATAGGATGACTGAACTCTTCCCTCCCCCGACACCTCACCACTGCATTACTAACGGTCTATTTACAGCAGTTCCTTTTACATGGTACATCATGTCTGGCTATCCAGAAGAGATTACAAGGCCTACCAAAGGGCAAAAGACACAGTTGCAAGACACAGAGCAAGCATCAGAACCAGACATGGCAGAATGCAGGAATTATCAGGCTGAGAATTTAATCAATTATGATTAATATGCTAAAGGTTGTAATGTATAAAGTAGATAGCATGCAAAAACAGATCGGTAATATAAGCGGAGAAATGGAAATCCTAAGAACCAAAAAGAAATGCCAGAGATTTAAAAAAAAATACTATAACAGAAATGAAGAATGCCTCCAGTGGGCTTATTAGTAAACTGGACACGGCTGAGGAAAGAATCTCTGACCCTGAGGATGTATCATAGAAACCTCCAAAACCAAAAATCAAAGAGAACAAAAACTGAAAAAAACAGAAGAGAATTTCCAAGGACTATGGGCCAACTACAAAAAAGGGTGTAACATACACATAATGGAAATACCAGGAGAAGAAAGAGAGAAAGGAACAGAAGAAATATTTGAAATAATAATGACTGAGAATTTCCCCCAAATTAGTGTCAGACACCAAACCACAGATCCAGGAAGCTCAGAGAAAACCAAGCAGGACAAATGGCAACAAAAACTAAATCTAGACAACTCATCTTCAAATTACAGAAATTCCAAAATAAAGAAAAAATTCTGAAAGAAGCCAGAGGAAAATAATATCTTACCTATAGAGGAACAAAGATAAGAATCACATCCAACTTTTCCTCAGAAACCATGAAAATGAGTAAAGAGTAGCATGAAATACTTAAAGTGTTGAAACAAAAAAAACCCATCAACCTAGAATTATGTCTCCTATGAAAGTATCCTTCAAAGTGAGGGCAAAATAAAGGTTTTCTTAGACAAAAATTAAGGGATTCTGTTGCCAGTAGTCCTGCCTTTCAAGAAATGTTAAAAGTTCTTCCAAGAGACAGAAAATAATATAGATCAGAAAATCAGATCTATATAAACAAAGAGCATCAAAGAAGGACTAAGTGAAGGTAAACAAAAAACTTTTCTCTTACTCTGTATAATTGGTCTAACAGATAACAGTTTGTTCAAAATAAGAATAACAATAATGTACTTGATTAGATATGTTTATATATTATATATATATATCTTACATATGTGTATGTCTGTTTATGTATATATACTTTTGTATGCTTCTGTATAAGTGAAATGAATGACAGCAAAGATACAAATGACGGGAGGAAGAAATTATTTTGTTGATAAAGTTTTCACTTAAAATGCTCAGTTAAAACCACAAAAAGCAGAAAATGAATAGAAGGCAAAAATGGGAACAAAAACAAGGACAAGTAGAAAACAGTAATGAGTATGATAGATACTAATCTGATCCAATTATATTAATAATCACTTTGAATGCTAAGTAAAATAAATCATTCAGAGAAAGACAAATACCATATGATTTTGCTCACATATAGAATGTAAGAAACAAAACAATTGAACAAAGAAGAAAAAAGGCATACCAAAAAACAGACTCTTAACTATATAGAGAACACAGGAATGGCTGTGTGTGTATATAGAACCAGAGAGGAGGTGGGTAGGGGATGGGTGAAATAGGTGAAGGGGATTAAGAGTGCATTTATCATGATGAGCACTGAGTAATGTACAGAATTGTTGAATCACCATATTGTACATATGAAGCTAATGTAACATTGTATGTTAATTATATTAGAATTGAAATTTTTTTAAAGGCCCAGAGGCATACATACAGATAATTAATTTATGACAGAGGTGACATTACAAATCAGTGGGAAAAAAATGCACAAATAGCTATCCATATGAAAAAGATGGATTTTTAGGTAAGCAACTTGCCACACAAAAAAGGTAAATTTTGGATGGACTAATATCTAAATATGAAAAATAAAACTATTATAAAAGCTTACAGGAGACTTTCTTCCTGGCAGAAGATGCTGTATCAGTCAGGGTTTCAATAAGAGAAGCATTAAAAGAGACACACACACAAAAAAAATATTTGTTACAGAAATTTGACTTTAGGTAATTGTGGAAGGATGGTTAACCAGTTTGTGTAAGCCTGCTATCTTCCCATATGACATTGGAGCTTTAAGCTGGAAGGGCAGAAGGCAACATAAACGTGAACTGGGGAAAAACAAGACCAACCTAGAACTCAAAAGCAGGAGCAGGAACAAACACGGGACAGGCTAAATTCTCTTTCGGTTCTTGTTGCCTCTGACCTTGTTGGAAAATGTGTCCTGTGGGAACCAGGGCTCTTCTTCACAGAGCTAAAACACACACATCCGGCCAAGGTGTTAGAGAAGTTAAAGAAGGATCCAGGAAGAAGTATAGCAATTATAGCCTGACAGCTGCTTCCTGCCAATGAAGTGATCTATCAGATAAATGATAAAAATGTAAGAGCTACAAAATGTCTGCTATTTAACTTCAGCCCTCTAAATCTCACACAAGAATCTCTCTCTTAGCCACCTAGCCAGAAACACACAGGAGGAAATTCTGGGAAGTATAGGTCAGCCTCGCAGAATTGACACATTAGAAAGCCACCACAATTAGGAAAGAATTTCCTATGACCACCAAGGAAGAGCATAAATCATATGAGAAAAGACAGATCAACATGAAAATTATAAGCTCCATATGTCAACAGGTATAATAAACAAAATGAAAAGACAATCCTCATCCTGGTAAAAGAAATTTTAAATCTTTTTAATGACAAAAATATTCATATCCAGAATATTTTAAAATTTCCTTCAAATCAGTAAGAAGACCTCTAGCAACCCAATAGATAGACAATTCAGAAAAGGAAAATCTATAATGGACAATGTAAGGAAAATAAGCCTCACTAATAAATCAGAGAATATAAATAATAATAGTCTCCAGATGGAAAAATGTAATAAATCTGAAAACGCAAAGTATTAGTGATGATCGGGAAAAATACAATTCTCATATGTTGCTGTTAAAGTATATACTGGTACAGCAGTTTGAAGAGGTTGTAATTTAATAACATGTACTATATGTGAAGGTATATATACTATAGAGCACAGCAATGTCACTTCCAGGCTTCTAAAAAAGAAATTTGCACACATATGCAAGAAGACATGAAAAGGGATGTTTACCATACAACAAAATGTGACATCAATCTAATTAACCTCTCAGTTAGGAACAGAAAATAAATTATTTATTCATACGAAGAAATACTACTGTTAAATTAATTAAGCAAGGAGGCTTTTAGTAGGAAGTGGCTTTAAAGCTTTAGCAACCTACTAAGCAAACCAAAAACTAAGCTTGAAATGCCTAAGGTTAAGAAATTAAAAAAGGACAACCAATCACAAATAGTCAAGTAAACTATCCCAAATAAGGCAACCACTTAAGTTATAGGCAATCAAATAATTCCCTTGCTTTGCTTCTGCCTTTCTCTATAAAAGTCTTTCCCTCCCAGCACCTGTTGGCGGAGAGCTCCTAACCACTTCTGGCTTGGTGCTGCCTGATTCAAATCAATTTTGCTCATAACAAAATTTTTGCTCAAAACAATTTTTGCTCATAAACTCATAACAATCTTAATGTGCTTCAGTTTATCTTTTAACACTATATAGCAATCAAAATAAATTAACTGTAGCTAGTGTATCACTATGGATAATTTTTTAAATAATATTAATAAAGTTTAAAAAGGGTATACAGAGCAGAATAATATAAAATTCTGAGGACATATCAATAGCACATATATGCATAATATCTGCATGTATACATATATATTCTGGATATATACATATGTAGTAAAAAATATGCAGAGAAATGATAAATCCCAACCTCAAAACAGTACTATAATTTCCTTTGGTGCAACAGAGAAAAGAAAGTGCTGGGAGAGGGGAACTTTCTGCCTAGTTCTCTCATTAAATGAGTTAAAAAAAATTTTTTTTTTAAGATTCATCTACCCATTTGCAGAGAAAAAGAGAGAGAGAGAAAGATCACAAGCGGGCAGAGAGGCAGGCTTAGAGAGAGGGGGAAACGGGCTCCCTGCCGAGCAGAAAGCCCAATGCGGGGCTCCATCCTAGGACTCTGAAACCATGACCTGAGCCAAAGGCATAGGCCTAACCCATTGAGCCACCCAGGCACCCAAATGAGTTAAATTTTTAATACCTGTTCATTTTTATATCTATAAGAATCATAATTTTATTTTGTTTATTATCTTTTAGGATATTGTAGAGTAAAAGAATGAAAGGGATACATCAAAAAAGCAAGAGAGATAGTTCCTTTAGAGCAAATATCACTTACTGTAATATTTTACTTTATAGAAAGATTTTCTGTCCTGCCATTCCAAGGAATATTCTAGCACTGTAAAAATCTCAGGCGTCAAGGTCAAGTTCAAAGGCTTTTTTTTTTTTTTTAAATATATCAACATGAATGAAGGGGAGATATCTGAGCAGCAATCTGGAGAATAATTGAAATTAAAATTCAAAATCTTTTTTCTTGGTCACAGGGGCACTGCCCTGTTGATCCAAATACTAGTTATATAATATTCACACAACCTAAAAGGATGTTTTCTTTTCAAATTCTGAAATCTTAACAGCATTTGTTTTCTTTTAAGATTTTTGAAACCTTGGCTCAATTATAGGAGGTTCCTTCCAGATCAGCTTTGGCTGCACACCTTAACATCCATTCACAGGATTCGGGGGGCAGGCTGTGAATAACAGACTTTCCAACTGGGAAAGTTTATGTATGCCATCAAATACCTTCACCCTACATTCCACACCCAAGCCATCACCCACACCACCAATGCCGAATTCAAGAATCTTGTTTCTATACCGAGGGAATAACAAAGGCATGTGATGTTTCTTTGGTTTCATACTAGTATGGCAGTATGACAGAGAACCCATTCCCATAAACATCGTTTACTCAGCCACAATTTTATTTAACACTCGCCTAGCTGTTTAAGATAAGAGAGTAAAATATAACTCAAAATAATTTTTAAAGAGATATATAAACAATGCTAGTCCCTGGGTCTCACAAAGTAGGTATCTAATTAAAGCTTTTTGAGACCCTGTTCTACTCTCGCATCCCAAACCTACTTCTAGAGTTACTTTTAACTGCAGAACTTTCACAGTGAATAGAAAAGAGAAAGGAAGAGATGATTTGCAAATAACACAGTCACAAAAGTCTGAGCTCATCCTCGGTGACTCCTGGGCACACTCTTGGAGAGGAGCTGGGCCAATTAAGGTGATTGTGGAGGTCATAATCACTAGGAGCTTGTTGGGAAGTTCTTGTGAATATTTGAATATCAATGCATGTAATATATGCAGAATGAATTTTCAGAAGCCAGACTACACTGTTTACATAGCACTAGAAATCTCACTGCCTAGCTTGTGTGCACCCAGTTCTGAATTTAGAAACAAAAGGAACAGTTGAGATCATATTTAATGAGGTCCTAAAAGCAAATTTTCAATGTGAAGCAGCCATGATAAGAAAAGTAACAATTTTGCTTTTGGTAAAAGTAATATTTTTCCTTCTAGATTCTCTTTATTTTCCCTTTCAGCTACTCATTCTCAAAGATCATTTGGTTTCTGAAGTCATTTATTGTCCTTTTTAAAACCAAACAAAATTTACTTGGTACCAGGAGTATCAAGGGATTTCACATTTTATTCATGTTTTAGATAAGAAAAGTGACCCAGACAGGTAAATCACCAGTTGGTCCAAAGTCACAAATGACAGGGGTAAGGTTTGAATTCACATATCCTGACTTACTGTAGGGTACTGTAGTTCCCTACAGTAGTTTTGTTGAAATATCTTTAGTATTCTCTCTTTAGAGGTATTTATATTTGGAGACTCTTACGCATTGCAGTTTGGTATCTTTCCATGCCTACACACAGGCAGCTGCATATTGCTCCAAAATACATCTCAAATTACCCTAGTTCAAGATAAAATCATCTTACCTGAACTACTACAACAGATTTCCAACTAGCCTCCCTGTTTCACTCTTCCCTTCCCTTCATGGTTTTGTTGTTGTTGTTTACCATAAATTGGATTCTCTAATGCTATTGGTAAATTCCTTCCTTGATTTCCCATGGCACTGAAAATAAAATTCAAATTCGTGCCCAAGACTTACATGACTTGACTCCTGGCCCATTTCTCCTGTATTACACCCTACTTTGTATTACTCCACCAGCTATTTATACTGCAGTCATACTGGCCTTCTTCCTACTCAACAAATACATTAAATCAACTCTGTCTCAGGGCCTTTGTACTAACTGTTTCAGTTTCTTGCCAATTCAAATTTTAGGTCAAATGTCACCTCAAGGAAGCCTTCCTCTTATTTTAGTTTCTTCATGATGCTTATTACTATGAAATCTCTTTCATTTGTTCCTAATTTATTTTTTGTCCTCCCCTTTTAGAAATCTGTCTTCACCGTATCCCTTGCTTATGAAAAATTCAGTAAATATCTGTTGAATATATGAAAGTGTGAATGAATGAAATCAAGCTGTCAAGGCCCAACTGGTTAACATTTTACAAATAGTTATGTCTATTGGTGGGGATGGACATCAAGGAAGAGATTTTTTTTAACTATGAGAGTGGCTTGTCAGACCCTCTGAGAATCTGTTCATGCACAAAATTTTCACAAGCAATTCCCTGAATTCCCTCATTCATGACTCCCTACAAAGTCATGGAACCCAAATTTAGAACCCCTGTTTCAGGGTACGGTTCAAGTACATTATCTTGGCCATATGATACAAATAATTTGACTTTTGTTCAGGGCTCTCCCCTCTCATCCTTCAAGCCACACTGGATTATTTTTAGTACTAAACTCTTACTAGGATTGTACTTGCCTCTAGAGTTTGCTCTCTATCTGGAATCATCTCCAAACCCCTAGCCCTCACTTTCATCTAACTTTCACCCATTTTTTAGATCACTACGTAGATGTCATTTCCTCTGGGCAGTCCTCCCTCATCATTAAGTAGGAGTTGTGAGCCTTAAAGAGCTTACAGTTTATTCTGTATTTCTCTTATTGAAACACTTCCACAAATTACTATGATTGTCAGTTTATATTATGCATACCTACAAGTTCAGGGTATATGTCTGTTTTATTCACCATGGTATCAATAGTGCCCAGTATAATACCTCACATGATGAAGAGCCTAATTAATATCAGGGTTAAAATAAACTCATTTTTCTTGACCTCCTATGTATTTCTTATAAATGGTGGTTGTTTCATATTAGAAAATAGATATTATTATCAATCACATTTTCTAGGACGTTTAAATTAGAGGTTCCAAATTTGCTCACAAGTTTTCTTTCTGACTTTAAGGAAAATCTTTTCAGAGACTAATATAGGCTGTGTCAAGGTTTAAATTGTGTCTTTCAAATGTTTTGAAATAGGAAAATAAAAGGTAGTAAAATAAGTAATATGTGTATTTGCAATAGAACATAAGTTTCTCCACTATCACATTCATATTAATAGCAAATTTGCCTGCCTGTGGGATATTTATTGCCATTTAACAAACATCTGAGAGGCTGTATAAATTACTCGTCTGCTTCTAAACTCAACTAGCTTAAAGATTTTTGTGCAAAAGGTAAAATAAAGCAATAATAGAACATGAATGTATACTGGGTGAGACCAATGATCCTGATGAATTAACAGTGTGATCACAAGGTGGAAATAGCAAGGAATTTAGGGTAAAAGTAAATGTTGGTACTAATCTTCTCTACAAGGATTCCTCAGTATTTTCATACCAACAAAAACACTTTTAAAGGCAAAGGATTTTAATACTCCACTAAGAAAAACTCCTAATAATACTACATTCTTCTAGCCCCATTCATCTCCAGAGGGGTGTAAATATATTCCCCTTTTCTCATTTCATTATATACATGGAGACCTCAACCAAATAGAGGCTCTGTGCTCACAATTCCCAATGCAACAGTTCTAGTATATGGAGGAGAACCCTCATTTTGGAAAAACATGTGTGATTCCTAAAACAACTCATTTTTTAGTTTATATGAGAACTAGAGATGAAATATGAATATGAGCAAAATAAGCAGAATCACAATTCAGAGATATGGCTTGGAAAAACAAAATAAAAGGATATGTTTACATAAATTATAAGCACTCCAGGGCTGGGATATTATTCTTTCTCCAACACTGTCAACTATCTATACAGCATTGTGTACTCTTGCGGCAATATAGAATGAATAATAATAATTAATACAGTATGTTTATCCTGAATCCCACAGACTTTTCCTTATCAGATTCTTGCAGCCTACTTTTTTTTTAAAGTCAATTCATAATTGACCATATGTATTTCTCAATCCTTGCCTGTTAGGCTTCTTTCTCTCTTAAACCCACTAGTGATTATTTTGGACAAATATCTGCTATATCATTACTAGCAAGGCATGGACTTCAAAGAGTTCACTTGGATAGTGTTGAAATGATTGGAATGTTGGCCAAGAGCTTTAACCTCAAAGGGGTGTGATTTCAGTGATTCTTGGTTTCAGATGGCTCAGAAGTAGAGAAAAGAAAATGGAGAATGGGGTAAGGGAATAAGGAGAAAGAAGTTAGAGAAATTAATCATGAAGCCGTACCAGTATTATTTAAAATATCAAGAGATCAAAATTCAAAGGTATCTGTTTTGACCTTAGTTATGTATCTGTTGAAGGAATCAACAAATGAATGTGGAGAGTCCCTAATGAAACAGCTTTCTAGCTGGTTTCCTGACCGAAATCTTTTTCCCTTTTCAATCTATCCCACACATTTCTGCCAGAATAATCTGCCAAAAGTATAGTTCTAGCAATAATCTTCCTTTAATTTTTAAAGAAAATCAAGCTAATCACTGCCTGTAGAGTAACCCCTTGGCATGACCCTCAAAGTCCCAGGCTGGACTACTTTTCCATCAGGCACATCCTATGTGCCTATAGTATTAATCCCCCCTGAGGTCCCTCAAACATCCCCGCTCCTCAATACCCAGGGCTTTGTTTCTGTCACTTCATAACACTCTTCCTAACTTTGTGAACCTGGAAAATTTAGCACTTAACATGCAGAATAAATGTCACTACCTCCATGTTATCTTTCCTGACTCTCTTCTTATTAAGATAGTTTCTTCCTCCTTATCAACTCTTAGCCCATGTTACAAGCCACTAAGCACATTTGCATATTATTTCCTTTATGTGGTAGTCTCCTTCAATAGGCCAAATTTATGGGCAGAGATAATCTTTTGAGCCCTGAGTAGAGGTGATCAAATTCAGCCCTGGGTCAAGCACAGAGTCTGGCACATGGTAAGTATTCAGTAAATATTTATTTAATAAAAACACTTAAATAAAATATGAAAACTATATTTTCTTAGCAGGTAATACAGTGAAATTTCTGGCAATGCAAAGCACCCACTGTCCTTAGCATTTGCCTTTAATCAGAATAATAAACAAGAAATGTCTGGTAGAAACGATTAGCCTATAAAGCAGGTGCTGGCTCAATCCCTCCACACATTCTATATAGAGGTTCCATTCTGGGTTTCATTTAGTTTGTGAAGCCCAGAAAGGGACTGCTACCCTCACTGCAGCAGTAGGCATAAACAATACCAAAGCTAAATCCAGCAGCCTCTAAGTGCACTTAAGTCTCATTCAAAGTCAAGGGAAATTATGCATACATGAGAAGTAGAAGGGGAGGGGAGGTAAGAAAGATGGCTTGCTGCTTCTTGGAAAACAGTCAGGAAAAAGACCACAAAGATTCAGTTCCTGAGAAAATCGTCACCTATTTTCTGTTGCTTTTTCATCTTCATAGGAATTTATTGGATTAGGAAAGACCTTTGCTACTCCACATTATCCCAAGCTCCCAGTTGCCTTTGCATTAGTTAATGTCTGAGCTTCCTGGTTAATTGTGGCAGGCGAGCAGCAGGCTGCACAGATGTCAGATGTCATACTCTATCAGATGAAGAGGTTCCTGCCTCAGGCTGTTTATATATGACCTACCAGGATTTCCTGCTGCATGATGAAATAATTAGGGGGCCGCCATGTAGGGAATAATGTTGCAGCTAAGTTGTAACAGCATTACATTAAAAAATGGAAATGAAACATTTGTCCTTATCTGCATCAGAATCTTCCTAACGTTTGTTGTGAACATGTTGTTCCTTATTTTTATAATATTCACATGAGTGCTAATTTTAACATACATTAGAGAACACAATGAGCTTAGCAAGGCTTTCTTTAATGCTCGTGTTGCAATTTGAGTCAAGAGTAAACAGGGTTTGGGAGATGTCTTTTTTGTGTGTTTTTCTAAGTAAAGTTTGTCTTTTGCCTCTTATAACAAGCCAATTTTACAGACTTAACAAAGTCTGGATGATCTTTAAAAGAAATTAGTAATATTTTCTAAATTGATTAATTCTTAAATCTTACTGAATTCTAACTTCTGACTTTCCCAGAAAATAAGTATACACCCTGTTTATAATGTAATATTTTTAAATAGTTTTATCCATAAAAGCATATTATAAGACTATAACCTTTTATCCACATCCGGTTTCCATGAGTCAAGGGAGTTATCCCATATACAAAGATGATTCAAGATTAAGAACAAAATCTAGGAGCTTCTGGGTGGTTCAATCAGTTAATCATCTGACCCTTGATTTCAGCTCAAATCATGATCTCAGGGTTATGAGATCGAGCCCTGTGTCAGGCTCTGTGGTCAGCGGGGTATCTGCTTAAGATTCTCTCTCTCTATCTCCCTTTACTCCTCACCACACCCATCTCCACTCTCTTTCTCTAAAATAATAAATAAATAAATCTTTTTTTAAAAAGAACAAAAATTCTAAGCGGCTTTGATTGTTAAAAGGTTAGCAATGCTCTCCTGAATTCTAGCAACATAGCTAGATAAATGGGACCATTCAGACCACGCTATATTAGCATGTTTTTCATCATCATCCTATGCAACCTTCTGCTTTAGTTCTTAACATCTTCTCTAACAAGACTGTTAATTCCTTGAGGGCTGTTTTCTCATGCATTTTTTTTTAATTTCCTGTTCCTAATACAGTACTTAACACAAGTAAATACTCGGTAAATTTTTATTAAACTGAATTATATTATGTATAGTGAGAAATGGAGAATAAGGGATTAAAAAAAGATAATGATCGTGATGATTCCTCACTTTTCCATATTGTTCTTCTGTGTAGGCACGATATCATCATTCTTCCCCTCATCATTCCCTCTGTTGCCATTCTTCAAAAGATGTTAATGATTCTGAGCTTCCTCATCTGAGTGGTGGAATTCATACTATCTGCTTACACACAGGAACATAATTCATATCATAAATTACTAAAGAAAATGAAAATCCATCTGAACTTCATTACTTGAAGATCACATACACTTGAAGGTGCCCCAGATCGGTACTGGGGAACCTAGGAAACACAGTTTTAGAGCTGAAGGAAGGTTTCAGCTCTAAAAGAAAAGGTTTAAGAAAAATAAGAGACTTCTGTGTGATGCATAAGAACAACAAAGAGTTTTTGTCCCAAGTGTCTAAAGTTTTTATCCCAAGCTATTTTATCTAAGCTATTATTAATGGACCAGATCCATTAATAAAAGCTACCATGCAACGAGGTAGCATTCAGGTTGTATAAGAAAGTGCAGTCACTGATTAATTGTGTCTGCCTTGGCCTTGGAACAAGTGACAATATAAGTACTAACTACCTATCAGACCAGCATCTCTTCTTAATGATCCAGAAGGCTGTAATTATTGGGGGGGGGGGCGTGGAGAACTGGGAAGGAAAGAGACATTGAACAAGGATCTTTGAAGCAAAGCAAATGTTCATTTAGGTACCTCTATACCCAAGTGTTACAGTCCTTATCTGGTTTAATAAACATTTCTTGGGCATTTATCTGTCCAGTAATGTTCTCTAGCCTCAAGTATTAATGGCCACCTGTAGGAGGCGGACAAAATAAACAGGAAATTTTAATACTATGCGATTAATAACATAGAAGTCTACAAATAATGTTAAAGGAGTTCAAATTGAAATGCCTAACCCTGGCTGAGGTGAGGGTAAGGAGAGGGATGTTGGGAAATGTTTCCCAGAGGAAAGGGTCATCTGAACAAGACTTTAAGGATAAGTAACAATTAACCAGGCCAAAAAAAGAAGGAAGAAGGAAGAAGAGGAGGGAGAGTGAGGGAGGGGGTGGTGGTGGTAAAGGAAAGGCATTTTGGGCCTGGTCACATACAATGTCACATACAATGACATTCAAGTAAATGTCCATGGTTCCGTTGCACGGCATAGTTCAAGTGCATGTAGAGGATGATTAGAGATAAAGCTGGAGAAGTAAAGAATAGTCAGAACTCAAAAGATTTTGTGGGTCAAGCCAAAGAGACAGGAGAATTTTGAGCAAGACAGTGGCTTGGGTCTCTTTCTTGGATTGTATCTACTGTTCCTTTTCTACTGTCTCTCTTCCCAAATAAATATATAGCAATGTCCTTCCTCCTTGAAAAAGAAAATCCCTCTTGAGCCTATATTTCTGTATCTTTTCCTCTATCTTTCCCCCTCTTCCAAACCAAGGAGTGAAGCCTCCAAAAATAAGAATCTATACTTTTGGTCTCCACTTCACATTTACTGCTAAAATCTACTGCAGTATGTCTCTTGTCCACTTGACATCATGAAAAGTCTTCAATCACCTCTTCTAACAGACTTGAGTTTTTAGTGAGTCCCTAATGACATCTAATATGGCTTATGAGCACTCCACCAAAGCCATCTTTCTTGGCTTCCAGGACTCTGGACCCTCTTGTTTTTCCCCTTACCTCTCAGACATCCCTGAGGCTCTGTGATGAGCTCTGCTTCCTCTATACAGGTCAGATGTTGATTAATCCCTGAGCTCCATCCTCTCCCCTCTCAGACTGCTCTTTACTGAATTCCTTTCCATTCTTTAAGATGCAAAATGCCATCTACTCTGTAAAGCCTATTCTTAAAGTTCTTTGTCTACAACATTTATCACAACATTTTGCACATATTGTATGTCAACCCCTCCCAGTAAACAGTAAGACTTTTGAGGGCAAAGGCCATACATTAACCAGTTTGTATCTATAGTGCCTAACACTTGATAGGTCTACAATCTTTCCTTGTTGCAGGAAGGAAAGGAGGCTTAACCAGTGGTAACTTCTGCATAGAAATTTCATCTCTTAGACCTCTAAAGAGTAGTAACCCCTGGGCGCCTGGGTGGCTCGGTTGGTTGGGTGTCTGCCTTTGGCTCGGGTGTAGTCTCAGGGTTCTGGGATCGGTCCTCCATAGGGTTTTCTGCTCAGCGGGGAGCCTGCTTCCTGCTCTCTCTCTCTGCCTTCCACTCTGCCTGCTTGTGCTCTTTCTCTCTCTGTCAAAAAAAAAAAAAAAAGAGTAGTAACCCCTTACGTTACAAATGAGGAAACTGAGATTCAGAATGTCAAAGCAGTTTACCTAAAATCGCAGAGCTCATCAAGAACAGAATTTCAAAATTCTAGTTTCCAGCTCTTTCATGGCATGTCTGCCCCATTTTTAAAAAATATTTACTTATTTATTTATTTATTTATTTATTTGAGAGAGAGTGGGGGGAGCAGCAGAGGGAAAGGGAGAACCCCAAGCAGATTCCCCACCTGATGTGGAGTTCAATCTCACAACCCTGAGATCATGACCTGAGCCAAAATCAAGAATCTGTTGCTTAAAGACTGAGCCACCCAGGCACTCATGGCTGCTCCATTTTAAGTAAAAGATGCAAATTAACTGTTTGAGAATTAGGAAAGAGTGTGGACTTTACTGTTCTAAATTTATGAATGACAGAATCACAGAGGAAATGAAAACAATTCCTTTGTGCAGACTGAGGTGCTGTTTGTTTCTCCAGAGTGTTAAAGCTGAGTAATATCCTACCCTGATACAAGTTTTTAGAAGGATCTTCCCAGAAGCTGCAGAAGCCTCTGCAAAAGGTGTTTAAAGCAGTCAGGAGATCCTCAGAAATGCAAATTGCCCACTTAAAATAAGAAGGCACCTATCGTTTAAACCTGATTGCCTCTGCAGGCCTCCAGGCAAGGGGGGAAAAAATTCTCAAAGGAGGAGGCAGTCTAAGTAAACTGCACACATACAGGACAAATAAAAATGAAGCCAAACTCCAACAGGGCTTCCATTTATCATCTGCTAAGCAAGCGGGTATTATAGAGCAAAAAACCATTTACGGTTCTGAATTCTTTATAACTTTACTATCTGTGTTCTTTTTTGGTTTCCCCTGTTTTCTCATAGATGTTGATAAATGTGAAATCTTTAATTTGTCCTGTAGAGTCCTACTTCACCATCAATGAATGCATAGACAGAACAATTAGAGATTTCCTTTAGTAACATAAAATACTTTATGCTAAGAGAATGTACTTACAGCAATGGGAAAAATAATAGCTTTCACTTGTTTTCTTCATCTAGAAATATCTTTTGTTTAAATTTTTTGTTTCCAACTTGCAGAAGCAAGTTCTGTTCTTTTCCTTTGGAGGAAAATATGCTTTTTTTTTTTTTATTTTATTCCTAACTCAATTTCTTTTTGTAGGAAAAGACTTAGGTCACCAAAAAAGCATTAAAACTTTCAAAGTCTGAATTTAAAACATAATGAATCTTTCAGGAGAAAATAAACAAGGTGCCATTTTTTAAAAAATAATCTTCATCTAACCTGTTTACCAGCTGAGAAATAAAAGACGTGGTATTTAAATTTGGAACTTTCTTCATCTCTTTATCCTATCTCCTTTTCATCTTTATAAACAGAAGAAAGCCTATAATTACTCTACTAACACAGAATACAGCTGAACTGTACACAGGTTAAACAATTCTAAATAAAGTCGAGAATAATAAATAATAGAATAGTCAAAGGAGCTAGCATAATAAACACTTGAAGAGTAACACCACATCCTACAATGTAAGATGTCTCCTATTTCTATGTATTTTAAACTTCCAGAGTGGAAAAAGACCTTAAAAAGCATAAGCTAACAGTCTATTTTCATAGAAACCAGAGAGATCATAAAGTTCAGCCTCTTAGGTAAGTTTAAAATTCCCATTAACAATAGTACTGACAGTGGTAGTGATGAAAGCAATGTGGTGGTTGTGGTGGTATCAACAATCACCATTCATCAAATATTTACAGGGTGTCAGGCACTACGAGGCTGATGCCCGTACCCACATTATCTCATTTAATCTCTCCAACAATCCAGTTGAATGATTATTACCTTCACATGACATGTGAATACACAGGGACATTTCCCATCAGTGATAGGCTGGCTTCTGCTATACTTTTAGTGTTAGGAAGTTTATTAGCCAATAAGACAGCCCTTTCTATTTTAAAACAGTTGTAGTTGAAAACTCTTCCTCATATGGAGCCCACATTGCCTTCATGAAACCTCCAGTCATTCCTCTTAGTTCTATGGTAGAGAAATAAATGAGTTCGATATTTCTTCCAACTGACAACTCTTCAGATATTTTCAAACTGCCATCATGAGTTCGTTTCAGCTACTAACCTGTGTGGTGTCCCTGCAGCTAGACCTATCCCCAGAGCTAGTCTAACCAATTCAGTTCTCACTCAACAGCTCAGTTTCGAGCCAAATTCTGAGACAAAGCAAGCTAATGAGCAGAGGTGAGGTACAGAGAACAGCACAGCCCATGCCCTTTATCGCAGCCAGCTAACCCTAACACTGCCCTTCCTCCAGTTTATGGCTTTGGGCCCTAGGACAAATCCCCTGCCTTAATTTCATTCTATTCTGAATCCTGAAGTGATTTCTAACAAGAAATGCAAGGCATTAGTCAACTCTACAGGGCAAATAATTTGAGATATCACTCTTAAACTCTAAATAGTTTCTTGCAGGTGACGCTCACTGTATTTTAGAACTGGAGTGCTTACTATTCTTAGGCATTTTATTAACTCATTTAATTCCAGCAACCACCCTAGGAGAAAGTACTGTTATTATCACCATCTTCATCATGAGGAAACTGAGGCACAGGGAGAAAGTAGCAACCTTTCCCAAAGCCCTATGGTCCTATGGGAGTTGGAACACAATCACCATTTGGTTTTTTGTGACCAGACAGACAGAAAATCAGATTTTAGTACTTTTAATCACTACGTTATGCTGCCTTGCTGTAGATGCTAAACTCTTCCCAGGCTGGGATCTGGGAATTGTCTCCTGTAGTTTCCCATGTTTCCTATGTTTTAGCAATTTTCCAGAGAAAAGAGAAAGATCAGCAAAGCATTTTGCCCAGGCCTTACCACTTCCTCTTTTGTGAAGTACTGCATCTTTCTACTTATAAGGGTGGGGTTGAGTGGGCTGGGAGCAAGGACCCTGACTCAGCATTCAGGAATCAGGAATGCAGGCTGACCAACAAAAGACTCGGCAGGAACCAGGCCTTCATGAGAAGCAGAGGAGGAGGGATGCCACAACTTCTTGTGGTACTAAAGACATAGTGTATAATATATACTACCGTGGACACCACGGCCACAAGCAGCAAGGCTCCCAAATGAAAACCCATTGGTCAACTGTATCTGTATTTGGTTCAATCTGTATCTTTTCAGATCTGTCTTCTGTCAGTTATAATCAGGAGATAAGGTCTGGTTTGCAAACTCATTGTCCTGGATCTGAACATAAAAAGCCAGTTTTGCTTGGAATGGTTCCCACTTAAGTTCTGTAGCCTTGTTCCAAGCCCCAAACTAGAGTGAGTGTAGTTGTATAAACTGGAGATATTTAACCTTATGGCCTTTCTTATCTCAACTGTGAGGATATGATATAAGAAGATAAACTCTGCTTTTCATATTCAACACAGATATGGAAATTGAAAAAAAGGAAAATGACTATAGCGGTTTGTTCAATGTAGGCAAAAAAAAAGGTAAATGAAAAATAAGACTATTTTTAAGATGGCTCACCTTCTGTTTAAGTATAATTTTGTGTCACACTTAACTGTCCTCCACAAAATTGTAATAACACAGTATAAGAACAACCTATCTGTATAGTTAAAACTCAAAGAAAAAACTTTATCTACTTTGATCAACCTAATTATAACTGAATGAGTGGTTCAGCTTCTCAAGAGAAAGTTTAGAGTGAGCTATCCCACAGACAGGCAATTTTAGCATAAACCTTCTCTCAACTTAACTAAGCAGTGGAGATACTTATTTTAGAATGGAATGAATCTTCCAGATCTTGGCTCTGTCTTTCCTTCTTGGCTCCCTCCTAACTATTTGCAGCCTGTTGTTGGTTACTTTTCCCCCCTCACATCCTTTTCTCCACTCCCACTCAACTCTAACCCCTAAAATACAAATCTTTCTTATACATCAGTCTCCATTTGGCAAGCTAGATTACAGATTTAGGGTTTTTTTCCTGACTTAAAAAATCACTTATCAGTTAATTTTCTGTCCCTAGATCCCTATGCTGTAATAGGGAATAATGAGGAAACTTTATTCTCCCATTATCTGTTTAAAGAAAACCATGCCTAATTACCCTACATGTGAATGTACACATACACACACACACACACACACACACACACATGGCGCCACCTAATTCCCACAATCTGCTCAAGTTTCAAGTGGACAATAATTTATTTCTTGAACAATACAAATATATCTTCACTTTAAGAAGAGAGATGGATAATTTAGCCACATGTATATTTGCTGCTGGTGAAAAGAAGACAAAGTATATTGAGAATTCAATAACTTTCTCCATTTTCATCATGTGATAATTCTGAGTAGTCCCAAAAGTGTGGCTTTTTCTCCATACACATCTGTATCCTAGCTCTGGCTACATGTGTTCTTGCAACATTTTTTTCAATCAATGTATTATCCTCCCAAACAGTTTCTCATAACCTATTAGCACCTCTCCACAAATGTTAGCATCCCACAGTCCACAAAATATTCCTAACCATCACAGTAGTTGGTTTTCACCCAGTGTACACAAGGCTTACGCATCAGCTTTTCACCTTCTGGGAAAGAGAAAATAGAACAATTTCTCTAACCTATGGGATAGTATTAGTTTTGTGAAAACCTGTCAAGATAAATCTATTAGCTTTATGGGAAAAGGCACTTAGTAGTAGAAAGTATCCATATTCACTTTCCTAGCTTCTCCATTCTCTGGTATATGCAACTTTATTTATTTGGAAATGGAGCCAGCTCTATTCAATAATCCAGAAAAAGGTTTTGTCCCTTTTTCAAAGTAGAGAGAAGTGCTGGAGGTCCTAACTGAGAAAACCATCATTGTGGCTACAAAATAACCTTGAGACAAAGCAAGGCTTCAGCCTAGAGTTGTACAGTTTGTGCACAAAAGTGCCCAGCTAAAGGAGAAGTGGGGCTAAAATCCATCTTTATTCAGCTGGACAAACCCGGTGTCCTCAGACTCCAACAGCTGAAAGGAGGCACTTTTTACTAATTTCTGCAAAGGCACTAATGGGCTAGTGGTGACTCTAGAGAAAAAGACTGTATCTGCCTCATATACTGCCATATCTTCAGCATTTCTAATAATGCAGAGCAGATAAAAGCAACTTAATAAATATCTAAGGAATGAAGGGAAGGAAAGGAAAGAACGTCTATGTGAAGTGCCAGTAAGTGCAAAACTCAAGTAAAGAATCTGAAATAAATGCTCCTTTCTTTGGTTCTAGAAGGTGCACTGATGGACCTGGGAAGTCAGAGAGAAAAGAAAAATGAGCATCATACATTGCTATTATGTTCTTATTCACAGATCCAAAAAACCATGACAAACATAAATTGTACTGAAGTAAATTAAATTACAATCTAATTTTTATCATCCTGACACATTTACTAATCTAGCCAAATGGGTTTTTTTTTTATACCAAGAGTATATAAGACTCTTCATTATTAAAAAAATTGAGAACATTTTAATGTAACAAAAATCATATAACCTTACAAAACTACAATGTATTTCATCAAAGGCATAACTATATACTTTCCACCTATAACCCAATACTGAAAGAAGTAGTATGACTTTTAAGTTGAGGAGAAAAATAAAATTTCTTCAAACCTATACCTACTGTACTAGTTTCCTGTGACTTTTTCAACACATTATCACAAACTTAGTGGTTAAAACAACAGAAATTTATTCTCTCATAGTTCTGGAGGTCAGAAGTCCAAAATCAAGGTGTCAGAAGGCTGCACTGTCTCTGGAGAGAATCCACTCCTTGCCTCTTGCAGCTTCTGGTGGCTACTGGCATTCTTTAATTTGTGGCTGCATTTCTCTCCTCTGCTTTCACATTACCTGTCCTCACTGTGTTTCTTTTCCCTATCTGTTTAACCTCCTTCCTTTTATAAGGACATGTGACTGCATTCAGGGTCCACCCAATAATTCAGGATAAGCGTGTCCTGTCAAGGTAATTAATTTAATCACATCTTTCACCAAATAAGATACTACCTAAGAGTCTGAGGATTATGAAGTGAATATATCTTTGGGGGTGCCACTTTTTCTGTCTACCACACCAAAATGTTATATTTTATGGTGATGACATTATCTGAGTAAATATTTATATTCATCTTACTTTTCATGGTACCGTAAATAAATTACAATAGTTTTAGGGATTCTTAAAACAGCAAAGATTCCTTATTTAAGATATCAGAATCTTTTATTCAAAATCTGAGAGTCCTAATTCAATTACAATGCTTAAAGAATATTATATTTCACTTATGTACAATAAATCTCCTCTATACATTCTAAATTAAGACAACTTTGTACAATTCTGAAATATTTTCTTTATAGACGCTATCATAAACTGTTTTGTTACACAGTAATTGTTGAGCCAATGATGCCAAAATACTAGGCAAATATAGTTTGACAAGCCAGCCCTCCTTTGTCAAATTCAGCTCACATCTCACAAAATTTTAATGAGCTAAATCAACTAGTACTTTGCATACTGCTAAAACTATGTGTTTAAATTAAAATTTTATCAAATAATGGTGATGTAATATCTACTCACTATATTGACAACCAAAGCATAAGACTTTCAAATGTTTAGAATAAAATTAAGTGAGAGATTAGGGATAAAAGGAGAGGTGTTAGCTGTCCACACATATTTTAAAAGGGCTAATCATGAAGTGCCTGGGTGGCTCAGTCACTTAAACACCCAACTCTAGGTTTTGGTTCAGTTCATGATCTCAGGGTCCTGGAATCCACACTCAGCATGGAGTCTGCTTGAGATTCTCTCTCCCTCTCCCTCTGCCCTACCCACCCCCACCCCTGCTCATGCTCACTCTAAATAAATGTATCTTTTTTTAAAAAATTGAAAATTAAAAAATAAAAGAGCTAATCACACCTGTATCTTTACACCTGAAAAGGTTATTGCTTGGTATTGTTTTCAATGCACCAAGAGTTGAACAGGCTAGCTAAACTCACCAGAGGCTGATTCATGAAGCAACCCATTAATTTACAATGAGGAATATGTTTTTTCCAGGGACCATAAACACAGGTCTGTCTCTTGTTCAGAGAAATAGATCTTGCGGGTCAAAATACCTAGCAGACTGACATATTAATCAGAAAGTAGCTCTGTAAGCCAGGAATCTGAGCAAATTGAGTTTGGAAGGATATTTTATCTAAAATGGACTATGGACAACTTCAAACACGCAGTAACAGTTTTTACAGATAGCTGATCTCTTGATGATTCTTACTTGCCTTACATTTAGAAAGTAGTCTTATTTTCAAGTTATAGGGGATCTTCACTTTGCTCCAATATACTAACTGTACCTGAATTAGTTGGGTTGCAATCAAATAATGGAGTTGGGGCTTTCTTATGCACGCATTTGGCATCATTAATGATACTTCTTGAATGACCAGAACAAGTAAGTGGATTCCACAGGTTAACATGAAAGCTAAAATCATCTCATCCAATAAATAGCTTCGATGTACAGTAAATCCTTTCTCTTTCACATTGATTCTGTCAGTTACTACAAGCTTAATAAAATGACGCTAAATCTAAATGTACAATAAACAGTTTTAGTAAATCCCAGAAAGTATGCAGACAATGTAGTAAGAAGTCCTCATTCTAAACCAGACCTAAATCTAATGATTCCCATATGGAGAAAAGAGGTGTTGTTTTGTTTTGTTTTCAAACAGAATTATAAAATTCTATGGTTGACTTTTATAAGAATATGAATAAAGAGTCTATCTTTTTCATATGCTCTTTTTTCAGTTCATAGAATTCTTTTTGCTCCACTTTCCTTTCCCACTGGACATAACATACTTTTCCTTTTCAGATTTTAAAAATGTCTAAGGGCATTAGGGTAGTGCTTATTCAATGAAAGACAGACATAGTCAAAGGGTATAGGGATGGTTCACTAATTTATTCACAAAATATTTTTCTTCAAATTTTTGTTTAAATTCTAGTTAGTTAAGACATAGTGTAATATTGGTTTCAGGAGTAGAATTTAGTGATTCATCACTTAAATACAATACCAGTGCTCATCACAAGTTCCCATCTAGTCCATCCCCCCACCCATCTCTTATGGTTTGCTTCCCTCTCTTTTTTTTCCCCCTTCCTCTGTGTTCATCTGCTTTCACAAAATAAAGTGTTGGGATACACTTTAAGAAATAAAAAGTATTGGGATGACTGGGTGGCTCAGTTGGTTAAACGCTAACTCTTAGTTTCAGCTCAGGTCATGGTCTCAGGGTAGTGAGATTGTGCCCCACATCAGGCTCCATGCTTAGTGCAGAGTCTGCCTGAGATTCTTTCCCCTTTCTTGCCCTCCCAACTGCTCCTTGTGAGCCCTCTCTCTCTAAAAATAAATAAAATATTTTTAAATAAATAAATAAAATAAAAAGTATTATTTTCAACTAGTAATGTAAACTTGCAATTTTAAAAAAGGAACAAATCCAGGATCTAGCAAAAAAGACATGTATGCTGAATTGAGCCATATTAACTAATTCATTCATTATTCATTCAACAAATATTATGTGCTGTGCAATTTGCCAGGTGCTAGTGAGTAAAAGTATATAAAAATATATAGCCCTTGTGGTGCCTGGGTGGCTCAGTTGGTTAAAGCCTCTGCCTTTGGCTGAGGTCATGGTCTCAGGGTCCTGGGATAGAGCCCCTCATCGGGCTCTCTGCTTGGGGGGAGCCTGCTTCCTCCTCTCCCTCTGCTGCCTCTCTGCCTACTTGTGATCTCTCTTTCTCTGTTAAATAAATAAATAAAATTTAAAAAAATATATATAGCCCTTGCCTTCCTGAAGTTCACAATCCAGTTAAGTATTAAATTGAAATTCTATCAGCTTGAGGTATATCTGTAGTT
Organism: Nasua narica; assembly: GCA_028533885.1. NCBI lineage: Eukaryota > Metazoa > Chordata > Mammalia > Carnivora > Procyonidae > Nasua > Nasua narica. The sequence goes on from CM052798.1 coordinate 55,547,459, forward strand.
CCAAGTCATATTTTGGGACTACTTTTACAATAGCACAGTAAGGCAAAATGAAGTCCTAAAGAAGTAGACAGTGGCAATGAATACTATCTGTGAATAGCCTGGATCTCAGTATATTTGATGTAGAGAGGGCAAGACAAAGGTAGATATTTAAAGACTGCCATATAGAAGCAAAAGTAGATTAACTATTTGGTACTCTAAAAGCAGAAATAGATGGATTACAAAATGCTATATTTAGACTCAACATAAAAAAAAGAAAATTAAAAAACTAGAATTGCCCAACAACATAAATATTCAAGTAAAAGGTAGACAGCTGTCAAAAATCTATGGAATTATTGTATAGGATAGAAGACTATCTCACTGCCAAAGTATCTTCCAGTTTTAATGTGCTAAAGTTCCATGGATCCGCTTTGGTTTTGTAGCTAAATCAACAAAGGAAAATAATAACTCAAAAATAATAACTTTTTTGTAATACCTTATATTCCAGATTGACTATATTATAAACCTATGTCATCCACCAGAAAATACCTTAACTCTACATCACTTTTGTATAGATTCAGACTCTGTGCATTAATTCACTGTTAAAGCTTTTTAAAATGGCTTCAAATTCCTTTTCATGCTCAGTTTTCCACCTAAATTAATCTTAAGTGGAGAATTTTTTTAACCCAAGGATGAATTTTTCTTAACATACTATTTCACTAGAGTACTAAAATCCAGCTTAATTTTTTCATGTACCACTAAGCTATTCTTCAACATTATTTTTAGTTAAAAATGGAAAGTTTTCTTCCCAAAAGAATATAAACCTTGTTTTCCACAGCTACCCATACCCTTATATCTCACATTCTAATGCTATACTTCGATGAAACTATTTTCATTCTATGGGAGTTTTGGTTCAATATTCTGTCAGAGTCCATTATTGTCAACATATTTCTAATAGTCATTTTTTTTAAGATTTTATTAATTTATTTGAGAGAGGGAGAGACAAAAAAGCAGACTCCCTGCTAAGCAGGAAGCCAGATTCAGGGTTCAAACCCAGAACCCAGAGATCATGACCTGAGCTGAAGGCAGACCCTTAACTGACTGAGCCACCCAAGTGCCCCTCTAATGGTCATTTCTATTATTCTATTAGAATTTCAGCAAAGGTGATTTATATCACTAAACTAGAGTTGGCCTCAGTGACTAACATGATATTGAAGAAGTAATAGTATGAAACTTCTGATGCTAGGTCATGAAAGGTTCTTTAGGTTCTTGGCTCATTAGTTGTGGGGAAAGCCAGTCATTATGTCCTGAGAACAGTCGACCAGCCCTGTAGAGAGGTCCAGGAGGGGAGGAACTGAGGCCTCCTATCAATAACTAGGACTAACTTGTTAGCCTTTTAAGTAAGTCACCTGGAAAGTGAATATATGCTAGTGAAGTCTTCAGACATCTTAACTACAACCTCATGACACAGCCAGAGCCAGAACCACCAAGCTAAGCTGCTCTTGAATTTTTGTCTGGGAGAAATCATGGAGGATAATAAATGTTTATTGTTATTTTAAGCCATTATGTTTTGGGGTGTTTTGTTTCATTGCAATAGATAGCTAATACACAACATATCCAGTCCAACATATTTTTGTGCCATCATTAATACAGAGAGTAACAGGGACACCTGGGTGGCTCAGTTGGTTGGGCAACTGCCTTTGGCTCAGGTCATGATCCCGGCGTCTTGGGATCGAGTCCTGCATTGGGCTCCTTGCTCCGCAGGGAGCCTGCTCCGCTCTCTGCTTCTGCCTGCCTCTCTGCCTGCTTGTGTTCTCTCTCTGTTAAATGAATAAATAAAATCTCTAAAAAAAAAAAAAAATACAGAGAGGAACATATATGCTCACTTTGTAAAGTCTATTTTATAATTTTTTTTACTTTTTTAACTATCTTTTTATTCTTATAAAATCCAAAATTTTGAAGATTAATTGAATGAGGAAATAATTCATAATATTAAATTTAAAAAAGCAAATTACAAACACTCTATACAATATAAATTACTCCAAAATGTTTACTTCTGCCAAAGTTGTTGGATTACACATAATTTCCTTATATATACCAGTTAATTATTGCTGCATAACAAACCATCTCCCAATTTAGGACTTAAAACAACCATTTATTTGCTAACAATTCTGCAATACGGACGGGGTCCAGTTAGACAGCCGATATCTGCTCCATGTGGTATTAACCGGGTTCACTCATGCACCTGCAGTCACCCTGCAGATTGACAGGAACGGAAGGATCCAAGATGTTTTCACCTACATGTAAAGGTCCGAGGCCAATATGACTGGAAGGGCCAGGGTCTCGCTGAATCTCTCTTTGTAGTCTTTCTGCAACAGGGCCTCTCCTTCCATAAGAACTCTTATCCTCAAATAAACGAATTCAGGGTTCTTTATATGCTGTCTAAAGACAGCAAGAAAATGCTGCAAGGTTTCTTAGGACATAGACCCAGACCCAGAACTTGCACATTCTCACTTCTCATCGCATTCTATTGGACCAACAAATCATCAGGCCAGCCCAGATTCAGTGTGAGAGAGGGTTATACGCAGGGCTTGAATTCATGTAGGTGTGGTCCATTAGGATCCATTTTGTAACAAATGACCACATATAACATTTTTATTCTCTAAGTATTCCAAAATAAAAATATGTATTATTTCAATAAAACAATAATATTTAAAATTTAGTGGCCATAAAGCTAATATCTTGGAAAAGGGTAGCTACTGAACATGGTTCTGATGGAAATGGGTCTCTAATCTCCACTGTCTCACCTGGGAATAGAGTTCCTTTGGTTGATAAAGACTTTGGGTTTGAGGGGTGCCTGGGTGACTCAGTTGTTAGGCATCTGCCTTGGCTTAGGTCATGATCCCAAGGCCCTGGGATCAACCCCACATTGGGCTCCCTACTCAGTGGAAAGCCTGCTTCTCCCTCTCCCATTCCCCCTGCTTGTGTTCCCTCTTGCTGTCTCTCTCTCTCTCTGTCAAATAAATAAAATCTTTAAAAAAAAAAAAAAGATTGGGTTTTTGCATACTGGTTTGATGTAAACATATTTAATTAGTGTTCTTATACTAATTTCATGTTTAATAGGTGGTGTATGTGATGCTTATTTTAAGAACTTCTAGCAGTACCTTCAATTAATATTCTATAAACTTTTATATTAAATATAATATAAATATTAAAACTTCAATTAGTACTCTATAAACTTTGTTTTGTCTGCAATATTTATAGATGGGTGCAAACACAATAGTTAGAGGTAGGAACGCTTTGGAGTAAATCATACTGTTATAATCCCAAAATAAAAAATAAAGCTCTCAGGAAAAGGTCAAGTCTTCAGGGGGAATAGAGATTTTTAAATCAATTCACTTTTATATTAAAATTTATACATGCAAGACCCTAGCTTAGGCACCATGGGGAATGCAAAGCAAAAAAGGCAAATTATTTTTAATTAATACTTTAAAAATAATAATCAGAAAAATCTGATGAGTCTTAAAAATTGCCACATAATAACTTTATAAAGAATTCTGTTGACTGAAAATCAAATTTACCAACCTCTTTTTTTTTCTTGAATAATAGGCCTAATAATGACAGATGGCCTTTGCCAAAAAAGGATGCTGGCCCCATAGGTTTTGGTGGCTATAATAATGGTACCAACTCTTTGAATAGCAGAGGGATTTTTTTTTTTATTTTTATTTATTAAGAGAGAGCAAGAGAGAGAACACATTGGGGTGGAGGGTAGAGGGAAAAGCAGAAGCAGACTCCCCACTGAGCAGGAAGCCCAATGCAAGGCTCTATCCCAGGACCCCAGGATCATGACCCGAGCCAAAGGTAGACACTTAACTGACTGAGCCACCCAGTCCCTGAGCAGGGGGATTCTTGAGCTGCTCTTTCTTCTTTTCCTTCCCTAGTAGTGGGCCATTGACACTTTTGTCTTTCCTGTAGCTATAGATATGGCTTCAGTAGGATAATGCCTAGAATTCCAGCATAGTAAACTTAAGCACACCAACTTCTAGCTTCAAGTGTCTTCATTTACCATGTACCAACTTATCTCAATATGACTAAAATCAACACAATATGATCAAGAAACAATACGAAAAGAATTTCACATCAGAAATGAAGTATAGAGGGGTGCCTGGGTGGCTCACTCAGTTAAGCATCCAAATCTTGATTTTGGCTCAGGTCATGATCTCAGGGTTGTGAGATTGAGCCCTACATCAAGCACCCCTGATGTGGGACCTGCTGGGGATTCTCTCTCTCCCTTTGCCCCTCCACACCCTGCCCCAATCTCTCTTTCTGAAGAAAAAGGAAAAGAAAGAAAGAAAGAAAGAAAGAAAGAAAGAAAGAAAGAGAGAGAGAGAGAGAGAGAGAGAGAGAGAAAGAAAGAAAGAAAGAAAGAAAGAAAGAAAGAAAGAAAGAAAGAAAGAAAGAAAGAAAGAAAGAAAAACTAGCCTAGAGGGATTGAGTCTCTTCTTTATCTAGACCCCTTTAAGTTATTTCTGGGAGTCCATTACATCTTAGATTTTGTTTGAGTTTCTCTCAGCTTGCTTCATTCAGTATATTTCCAAGTCTTTCCTTGATAATAATTTTATTCCCCTGTCTGCCTTCTCTTGGCAACAGCTGACCTGGCTACAAGCCCAAAACATGGTAAATGACAAATCACTACCAGATGAATCTGCAAGTTTTACATAGAGTGTTTCCTCCAGGCTCAGAACACTTTGAGGCCCAATAAAATTACTAGAATGATTCAGAATCACAGTGAGATACATTTTTTTGTGGAAATCCTCTAGCTCTTCTAGATAATAAAGCACTAATGAAAAGTTCCATTAATTTTCAAAATCAGAATATAGAAAATAAGTTATGACAGGCCAGGAAAAATTGTAACAGTGACTAAAAAGAAAGTTACTAAACAAATATATCATGATAAATTCTCAGTTCTTAAATTATTTTCCTAAGCAGTTTGGTTTTGATTTAAAAAAAAAAAAACACTGTAAAAAATTATGCATGATAATTTTTTTATTGAAACAGTAGAAACCAACTTCTCAAAAAAAAAGATACAATCTGACTATTAAAATGTTTGACATTTTATGGTCATATATGTATATTCATATGGTCATATACATATGCTTTAAATATTCATGATCATGCAGCACTGGTATATGATATTACTTTTCAGTTCTTTAATTTTTTTCATGATACTACTTTTTAAAGTTTTACTTTTCAAGACTTCATTATCAGGTTTATGGATGAGTTTTTAATGAAAATTTTACTATGATGTAATGCATTAAAATAAACTAAAATAGAAAATTCAGTCTATAAATGAATCCGCAATAAAACCTAACCATTCAAATCATAAAGTAACTCTTTTGGATATTTATAGTATGTAATTTTTCATTTCTTAGGAAACTTCAGAATCTACCTTTTTCAGTCCCTAACCATAAAATTCAGATTTAAAAATCTTATTTTATCCCACATGCCACAAAACTTATTCTGAAAAATAGTTGGAAACCACCTCTTAAATATATGTGATAAAATTTGGGGGGAACGTTTATGACATATTGATGGTTATGTATACAAGTAAAAATGGCAAGATCTATCAAAACTGAACACCTATAAAATACTTTGTAAAAGAATGCAAAAATAAAAGTTATAAATCAATTTGTGGGTGTTTAAAACAATGCTTATTTGCCCTGTGCTTCGCAGGTTGGATTTATTCTCAGACTTGATGCTTGCAACAGGTTTAGCCTTTGGCAAATCTCAAGAAACCAAATTTCTCTATAATTCCCTTCTCACTGAGGTATCCTCTTTAAATTCTGGTCTACTGGCTAAATCCTGCCATCAGAAGGCCTAGGTTTTAATATTTTGCCGTTTACCAACTATGCACATTAAGAATGTTAGTAATCAGGAGTCTCAGCTTCCATACCTTGAAAAATGGAAATTTGGTAATGGCTACTTATGATAAGTCTATTTACGAAGGAAGGGAAGGGTGAATGGGGGGAAATCGGAGGGGGCGATGAACCAGGAGAGACTGTGGGACTCTGAGCAACAAACAGTGATTTGGAGGGGAGAAGGGTGGGGGGTTGGGAGAGACTGGTGGTGGGTATTGAGAAGGGCACGTATTACATGGAGCACTGGGTGTGGTGCATGAACAATCAATCTTGTAACACTGAAAAAATAAACATATTTGGTAAAAAAAACAAAAAACAAAAAAAAAGAAGGATTATTTTTAGGATCAAAATTGAAGTGAGATTATGTAGAGGCAAAATGCTGTTTTAAACTACACAGTACTTCATATGATAAGGAGTACTATACCTCGGACTGTTCTCTCTGGCCTAACTGTATTTATGTTGCATCATGTCTTCCATTTTCACTCCCCTTTGATAAGAGTCAATCCAAAATACCATCCTTCTAAACCTTGGGACTCAACTCAATTATGTGATCATAAGAGACCTAGAGCACTACCTAAGAAAGGCAGGTGCATTTCTCGGAGCTTTCTAAAATCCCTGTTCTCACCATGTTGTCTAACTAATTAGAAAGTTTTCCCCATTGGAATTAAGGCCTTGGCAGAACTGGAAAGCCCTACTTACAAAAGACTCTTGCAAAATGACCACTTCCATATTTTCCCTGAAACTATAATTCAGACAAAGCAGATGTAAATTTAAAGTGAATAGACCTTTTTCCTATAGCTGGAGGAACAAAGGCAGGGGAGTTACTGACATTAAAACAACAATGGGCATGTAAAGTGAAACACTTAAGTTTATCCTATTATCAGTAAAAGAAAAAATCTGGAATTACAATGCCACTGCAACTCTACCCTGTCTTCCCTAACCCTCTCAAAAAGTACAGTTTGGCTGTGAGACTAACTCCTGAAAGTTGTCAATTTTTCTAGGCAAAAGTCTGAAGGAGTTTCAGGGTTTATTAAGGTTATCATTTCTTTAATGTTCTACTCACAATGAATAAGCCAAAGATGATGGTAAACACAGAAATATCAACCCCTTATCCATGATCTACTACGTCTATTGGAAGGAGTGGGGTAAATTACAGGGAATGACATTTTTCCTAAAGTAACATTTTTTTGAAACTTTGCCCATTGTACTAATATCAAGGGGATTTAACTATATTGATTTATGGGGGCAATGTAAAAAGAATAAAACCAAAACAATGCACACTTTTTAAGCTAGTTATGAAACTGGCTGAAGCACCCTTCTTTTCTGTCATTATTGATTATTACCAGTTTTAAACTGCAAATTTGCAATGAATGCTCTGGTCCTCAGAAAAACAAAACAAAAAATTACTATTGCATGACTGAGATAACCTCCCTTGGACCTTCCCAATTTGCAAAGTTCTCTTCCTAGCTTCTCCCTGTCTTTCTTCCTGGCTTGAAGCCATTGCCTGGGTAAGGGCCACCCAAGGCTGACACCAAATGAATTCCAGGCAAATTTCATAGGCCAAACTGACTTTTCCTCCAGTACAGAGTACTAGAGTAAATGGTTATAATAACTAAAGCAGCATTGTCCACAGGCTCTGAGTGTTTAAGGTTGAGGACCCTCCAAAATGAAATAGTGAGCTGAAGATGGAAGTAAAAAAACTTCAAAGGGTCACGTCTAGACGACACCTTCCTGTCTCAGGGAATTGCCTGCAACCTTCACTCAGATGCAGAGGAGAGAGAAGGAAAGCCTGTCAAACCTCATTGACCATAGGTAATGGTACAGGGTAATTTCTCCTGATAATGTCACCCAAAAAGGAAATCCTACAGACTAAACCGATTAAGACCCCAAGGGAAATATCGTATGAACAAAATTGTTTTTTGTTTTTTACTTTTGGGGGACTGTGGGGAAGCAAAAGGGACTGTGGATGGGATTTTTTTAAATTGATCCAAGTCTTTTTGTATAGTCAGAAAGAAAATGGAACTAAATTTGAGAAAAAAAATTATTGTGATATATACTATCAAATATGTCTTTTATAAGTTCCCTCATTAGATATTTATGAACTCGTAAATCTTTGGTTCCCCACAATCAGAAACCATGTGCCTTTTCTAAGACAGTTATTACTTTTAAAAGAAATAAAGTTGATTTTGGTAAGATGAGTATTTAAATCTTATTGTGCATTTCTGAGATGAGATAGGAAGATATGACTCGTGATTGAGCTGGTCTTATGTGAATATATATTTAATATGAACACATGTTCATAGCATACAAGTATTCATCTATAAACAGAGTGACTAAAGAAATAAATAGGAGTATAAGACGCCTGGGTGGTTCAGTAGCTCAGCTCAGGTCATGATCTCAGGGTCCTGGGATTGAGTCCCACATGAGGCTATTTGCTCAGTGGGGAGCCTGCTTCTCTCTCTGCCTGCCACTCCCCCTGCTTATGCTCTCTCTCTCATAAATAAAAAAATAAAATATTTTTTAAAAATAAGTAAGAGCATTTAATTCTAGTATTTTCAAATTATGAAGTCTTATGTGAGTAGATGTCTTAGCCTATCACAGTAGTACATATTTTTACGTGAAATTGATTTTATAAAAGAAGACAAAAACTTTATGCTTTAAATTACTTTATAGTCTCCTTTTGTCCAAATTTCCCTTTTAAAAATAGTTGTAACTATCATATCTGACTCTTAATTTGCAGAAAAGTACAGTCTCCTGGGGGAAGTATAGAGGTGACTATTTCACTGTCCTAAGATAACACATGGACATACCTACTACAGTGTCAAACTGAGTGAGAAGAAAAGTACACCAAAGCCTGTTTTCAAACAAGGCAGGATAGTGTGGGGCCCACCCTGGGAAACAGGAAGATAGACCCACTTGACTAACTATCATAGGCTGTAGCTAGTTACAGGGTCGAAAAATGTCAGTGATACTCTGGAACTCTAATGTAATGAGCAGCATGAAACCATACTGTCAGGCACATTTGCCAGCCTTTTTGATCTGGTTTTTCCCTTTACTTTGAGTATGTTTTAAAACAGTGTGACTCAGGTATCAACATTCTAATAGACCATCAGTTATTTGTTACTAATGAAATTACATGCTTAACCTCCCTAATTCATGTTAAAAGAAGAGTTATCGCCACTGGTAAAAGTCTGATTGGAAACCTCAAAGCCGTTATTATTTTTAAGTTACTACTTTTCAAGTTATTACTTAAGTTATAAATAATATATGTTATTAAGTAATTACTTTAAGGTTAACAAATTTTACCCAGGAGAAAGCTTAAAAACTTGCTTATTAAAAATTCCTGTTTAAAAAAATTAAAAATAAAATAAAAATTGCTGTTTTCCAATTATAAAAAGTAATTGGTGACAAATTTGGAAAAAATTTGAAAAATGGAAAAACATTTGAAGAAGAAAATAAAAATCACCAACATTTGACACATTTTATTCTATTCTTATTTTCCTTTCATATATTATCTTGCATATGGTTGAGATCATACTTTACATACATTTTAAACTTAATTATATCACAAAATTTTCTCATTTGAAAATCTCTTCAGAAAAATAATTTCAATAACGACATAATAGTCTATTCTAGAAATATACTATATCTTAATGATTCACCTATTTTGAATATCTTGCTTATTCCAAATAGCATGTTCTTAAAAAACAACAAAAACGCCTCACTCCTTTTGCACAAATCTGCATAAATATTTAAGAATATTTCCTCAGGATGGGGCGCCTGGGTGGCTCAGTGGGTTAAAGCCTCTGCCTTTGGCTCAGGTCATAATCTCAGAGTCCTGGGATGGAGCCCCACATCGGGCTTTCCGGTCTGCAGGGAGCCTTCTTCCTCCTCTCTCTCTGCCTGCCTCTCTGCCTATTTGTGATCTTTCTCTGTCAAATAAATAAATAATATCTTTTAAAACAAAAACAAAAGAATATTTCATCAGGATACATTTCTAGACAGACAGCTGAGGCAAAGGGTATGGATTTTTTTTAAGGTCCCTCCTCCCTCATTTAATAATAAGATAATGCTCTTTGGTCAGTAATAGTAAGTAAAAAAAGCAGTAGGAAAAAATACTCATAACTTTCCTCCTTGTGCAACCACATTCTGCCATATTTCCTTCCAATCTTTTTTCTTTCATTTTAACATACTTGAAATTATTTTGTATATATACTTTTTTATCCAGCTCTTCTCATCTAATATATCAGAAGCATTTTCATATAGCATTAAAATTATTTACACTTATTATTAATGACTACATTATGCTCCATCATTTGAGTGAAATGATTTACCTAACCACATTGCTGAGAATGTAGATTATTTACAATTTTTCCTTGTTATAAAAAGGATCATGCCAAATACCTTTGATTATAAACCTTAGCGAGAATTTTATATTATTTCCTTGCATAGATTATTTAAAAAGAAATTCTGCCGTATAAACATTTTATAAATCCTTTTCGTTACATATTATTAAAAGCTGAACCAGTTTTTACTCTCAGCAAGGGTATAGATGACCCTCACTCTCACCCTCACCAGCATTAGTATCTTTTACAATTTGCTAATCTGATTTGAGTAATGAATAATCTCATTATTCTGTTATTTATATTTTTTCAGAAACTATTATGGTTGAGAAATATTTTCATATGTTTCTTAACCATTTGTAATTCCCCTTTTACAAAACAATCATGCTTTCTGCCCATTTATACATGAGATTTCATATTTATCTTACTGAGTTGTATGAGCTCTCTAAGAACAAAGTTATCAATTCTTTGTCACATTTATCACAAATTTTTTCATCCTGTTACAAAATTTACTGTTTAAATAATGCACAAGACAATTTTATTTTACATGTCATAGTTTTATATAAATAATACATAAAAAGTCTCTGAAATATTTTAAATATTACTAAAATAAAATTATGCAAATTAATCATACATAGTCTTTAAGAAAGGCTAACGTCCATTTACATGATTGTGAACTCTAAATTAGTGTTTAAATTAATAAGGCTTTTCTGAAAGTAGGTTAAGTGTACCACCTATCTTTTGTCACTTTAAAGACCAAGTATGACTATAAAATAAACAATAATTTACATGTTTGTTTGTTTGTTTTCCCACATAGGAAACCCTGTGAATGTACAGAGGTACTATAAAATCTGAACACTCCTATAGGGATTTCTTTTACAGATATTCCTTTACTTTTTCTTTTTCTTTTTTTTTTTTTTTTTATTTGGGAAACTTTAGACTTAGATAATCAAATAAAACCAATTTCTGAGGGAAAAAATAAAAATCCACAATAGAAAAAAAAAAGTCAGTATTATCTGGTTCATAATAGAACCCAGAGATTATATTCTTTTAATTGAAAAATTCTAGGTGCTTCATAATTGGCCTTTTGATACAAAACATCCTATTAAATTAGCAATTTGTGGTTCTTGTCATTGAATTCCATAGGACAAGCTAGGAAGGAGGATAAAAGTATGAAGTAGAAAAGTATAAAAGTATTTCCATAAGGTAAGAAGCAATGTATATATAGCATCAACTTCTCCACATCATCCTTAATTATGAAAGAGTAAAATAAGCAAACAAGTTTTCATATAATGATTTTTTTAAGTGGAGAAAAATCTAAACAAATTTGGCAAAGCTCTTCCTTTCATTACATTAATAGTAGGAAATAAATTTCACAAAACTACTATTTAATTCACTCAGGATTATAAAGTTATTTTAATCAAAAACAGATAGTAGGACAATATAGGCATTTACCATGATTCAACAAAATTCTCAAGTAATAGATTGTTTTTCTAGCTTCACAAAGTCTTTCTGAATAACTTTACTAAATTGTATTATACATTTTGAAAATTATTTTGTAAATTCTAGAGAGCTAATCAAATTATTATTCACGCTTCTTATGTTGATGCTTTGGGGGGAGTGGGCTAATTTTGAGTAAAAAAATTACATTTTAAAATCTTCTTGGGAAAGGAGTTTGAATCATTCATTTTTTTTTTAGATATTTATTTATTTATTTACTTGACAGAGAGAGAGATCACGGGGGGGGGGGGGGGGGGGGGA
>CM052798.1:55559556-55621900 GCA_028533885.1 Nasua narica
TTAACCCAGCATACATATAGAATGTATTGGGTAAAACTTTGCCAAAATAATCAACATTATATTCAGAAATAAGGCAATTCCAAATTAATTTCCATCCTTTTCTTGGTTGAAAAAAAATAAGATGCAAATTAAAGCTAATTCAGATATTCTCTATCAGTAATAAATTGGAGGAAGGGGAATGGTAAAAGGTCAGTATACATGTAATCTAATTTCAAGATATGGGTCTCCCTAATTTCTTCATAAAAGATTGGAAAACTTCCCTGTCTTTCCCTCACAAATATGCTCATATATTAACATTTTACTGACTGAAAGCGCAGCCAATTTTTTCAACAGTGAAATCAACAAATTGTATTGTAAGAAACTATACTTTTTTCATAGGATACAACAAAGGAAACAAACCACCTTTTATTATTTAAAAAGGCAACCCAGTCTGCATGTGTGAGATACTGGGTTTTTTATTTGTATGTTTAATATTTTAATTTTACAATGAATGTATATATTTGTAGTTAGAAAAATAATAATTTTTAATTAGCCCCAAAACATTTTTTTTCTGATTTAGCTTCATGAAAAAAAATAAATAAATAAAAGTTTTTTTAACCCAGCACTACATGTTTATATCTATTAGGGGAGAAAATGTTCGTAGTCCTAAAAATGAAGCCATGAAGTCATCATATCCACTGTTATAATTAATCAAATCAAATAGTTAACAAATGACAAATAATCTGGCTCAAAATTATACTTTTTTTAAATAATTACTATAACTAAGGATCCATGTATTGTTTTCTCTTCAAGCATATTTGAATCATTTAAGCACTTCACGATTGTAGCTGTTCTTTCCTCCAAAGTAAGTTAAACATAAAACAAATCTACCCTGATTCACATACATACAAGAACTTTGTGTCTAATGATTTGGATATCATGAAACTGCTGGAGCCATGCCTTTGACAAAACAGATGGAATGCAGCTAAGAAAATAAAAAGTAGTTTCCAACTCTGAATACACTGTTACTTTGTCTAAACATAACTCATTATTTCAAATTATAAAATGTAAAAATATATCTAGTGTTGGCATATCTTATGAAATGCAAAAGAAAACCAAATAACCTAGGCTCTTCACTGCAGTGTCTTTGTAGTTTGACTGAACACATCGATTATTTCAAAATGCCTTTGTCAAGGTTTTTGGGTTTTTGTTTTTTTCCTTGACACTGGCTTTGAACATTTTGGAGCAGATTCATTACTTATTTGTGGTCACACAGAGGAATTCATATAAAAGTAATACCTAAATTGTGACTCAAAATTTTAATGTCAACATGTTGATAATAACCTACAATCTTCATTAATGAAAATGTATATTATTCTGTTAACCAGATATAGATATAATTAACAAAAGATTAAAAATGTTAACTATTTTGATAATTCCACTTACATTAAATATTATGTAATCTTATACAACTTAATTATAATTATTTAAGTATATTGAGTATAAAGAATAAAACTATATATTCTAATAGTTTTTTAAATATAAAGTAATATTTTAATTTTTATTGTTACTTAAGAAAAGTTTAAATTTAAGAGCATTGTTTCCTTAACTGCTTAATATGTTACTTATCAGGAGAGAAATAAACTGTTATGATTTCTACAAAGTCTTTATTTCTTTTTATTTTTTATTTTTTGCAATTTCATTTTAATAATGTCTTCAACAGTCTATACACAAAATATCCAAAGAAATATATGATTTTTTTTTAAAGATTTTATTTATTTATTTGAGAGACAGAGAAAGTGAGAGAGAGCATGAGAGGAGAGAAGGTTAGAGGAAGAAGCAGACTCCCCACGGAGCTGGGAGCCTGATGTGGGACTCGACCCTGGAACTCAAGGATCATGACCTGAGCTGAAGGCAGTTGCTCAACCAACTGAGCCACCCAGGCGCCCATATATAATTATTTTTAAATGGTTGTTTTAATATCATTTTTCCCAGAAAATATTTTACTCTGCTAGTTCAGTAACAGATTAATCCTCAAGGTCTTAATACTATATTTCCTTTCACTATAATAACAGCTTAACAGAGAATAAAGATATTAGGAAAACAACTGAAGCCCCTTGCTGTTTCACCTTGAATAAAGGCTCACTTTCCAAATTCTTTATCAAAAATAAGGAATAAGAATGTACTTGGAACAAAGAGTCAATTAAAATCTACCTTCTTGGGGCGCCTGGGTGGCTCAGTGGGTTAAAGCCTCTGCCTTTGGCTCAGGTCATGATCTCAGGGTCCTAGGATCGAGCCCTGCATTGTGCTCTCTGCTCAGCAGGGAGCCTGCTTCCCCCTCTCTCTCAGTAGGCCTGCCTCTCTGCCTACTTTGTGATCTCTCTCCTGTCAAATAAATAAATAAAATCTTAAAAAAAATAACTTAGAAAAAATCTACCTTCTTTACATTGTAATTCTGATCAATTATTTTTATACACTCATAGATAATAAATTTAAGATATTACTAACCAGTCTTCTAAAAACATTATAACATTTTTTTCTACAATGTGGCTGTTTTGAAAACTTTCCAAATAGACTATCGACTCTTCATTTTGGTAATTTAAATGAAATGTTGGTTATTCCTTCCTGCTATTATTTTTGTCATTTATAAATCTCTACTTAGCATTTCTCTTTGATAATTTAAGATGTTTTCTAAACAGTATTATTTTAAACATTTTCTTGTTTTCCAAAAAGAGAAAAAAAAAACCCTAAAATTAGAGATGTTTTATTTGAAATTTAAATTTTGCTGAGACTTTGGGCTTAATGTTCTCTTAAAAAGAAAACAAAATAAAACAAAGCATAAAACAAACCAGTCACAAATATCTGTTGTATTAAAACAACAGATACCATAGCAAGGCAACCAAAATAAGTTATACTTGAGTATTAAGAGTATGTTTTTTTTATTTCCCCTTTCCCCCAGATGCCTAGAAATCCTTTCTAACAACAAAATTCTGATTAAACTATAATATCCTAGGTGCATCTAACAGTAACATTGGCTGGAAGATACATAATGGCACTTTATCCATTACATTTTTATTGAACATAAAAGATATAAACTAAGTTCTTGTGAACATTTTAAATGCATCAGGTATAATATTTACTTGTAAACTGCTAGATTGGTAATGAAGCATTTTCTTACACTTAAAGATTTATAAGGAGGAAAAAATAAAAGGATACTAGACCTCTAACCTAAAAAGATCAGCAGTGAACATGTTTAAAATTGCATGTACTATACATTAACAGCTTACTTTAAAACCACCGATATTCTGGAAAGTCTCTATTACTAACTACTAATACATAGGCTTTTAGTCAATGACTGCTGACCATCCAAGAGATTAAGAGGTTGCCAATTGGTTACTTAGCTGAGCAAAGTGAAAAGAATCAGAGCCAAAAACAAAAGGGCCATATAAGTCCAGGAAAGTCCTCTATCCTAATTGTGTGCTCTAGAACTCAGTTTTCATGCTAGAGAATGATAGACTTTTCCACCTAACCTGACCATCAAAGTTTTTTCAAAACCAGAGTTCAAGCCAAAAAAAGGCAAACACCGGAAGATAGAGGTATTTGTGGTAAAGTTTCTTAAATGCATTTCCCCCACAATTAAAATAATGAGAAAGGTCTAGATGAATTGAATATATAATTGCTAGAAAGCTTCAACTATCAGAGTTGAAGCATAACACATTCTAAATTTTTGTCTGGCAAATATCAATAAAATATATTTACCCCCTCGATTTCGTCATTTTCAAAAGCGCTCAAGTGGAATTTTTAATTTCCTCTTGGTTCTATTTAGGGTAGATGTACATGTTAAGACACATTCATAAAAATAAAAGATTACTATGTAATCTTTAAAACACAAATGTCCGTGACTTTTTTCTCTTTACAACACCAAAATTTATGAAAACATCAAAATTTATTTTAATATATCCTTTATTTCTTGAAAACTAGGAGAAAGTAACCAATGAGAAGTATATGCCCCATGTAAATCAACAAACTGGAAAATATAAGCAAAACAAGTGAACATTAACTCAATAGAGAGAGAAGAGGCAATACCCCAAAGCAAACTCCCCAAAGCATTTTGGAGACCGTTTACAGTCTAGCAAAAAAGAAAGATCAAATTCTTTATCAGACACTGACTTAACGACTGAGTTGCATACCCAACAGCTTAAAATTATTTTGCAAAGTAAAAAATAGTGAAGTTGCTACCTTGATGAAAGTACTTCAGGAAGTACTTCCTAAAAATGGAAGCTTCAGATGCATCATGATAGACAAGCCTTGGACTATTTATTTTTCTCTGATATAAATGACTAGATGAGGTAGTAGCCAGAAATAATTGAGAGATGTGGAAAACATCTTTGCAAAACAGCTTCATAAATAGCATGCTTGTCCTGAAAGTGAGATAAGTAGTAAATACTTAAGATTAAGCATTCTGAGAGTTAAAACCGACTCTCAAGCCAGCAACTTCTAAATAGTGTTTACTTGCCTTTGAGGTTTTTTTGGGTTTTTGTTTTGTTTTGTTTTGTTTTGTTTTAATTCTTCCTGCCCTGTAGAGTATGAGGTTTCGATATTGCTGTTTGTTTTTTAAACTACACTCATCAGCTCCATAAGGTCATAGCCTGTAGGAGGGAAGTAAAATTACATTTTTTTCCCACTGTATTTCCACATTCTTCAGGATCTGACCATGAATTTATTCATTTATACAATAAATATTTATTGAGTACCTACTACAAATAAGATAAATAAGAATAATAAATAAGTAACAAAAAATACTTTTTAATGGACTTTTGACCTTTAAAAAATCCACTAAGATTTAAATAAAAAATTTTGCAAGAGTGTTTATAGTTAAAGTATCATAACTTGGCTGTGTTTAAAAAAAAAGTAAAAAAAAATTTTAGCTTTGTTCTTAATTCTTTTGCTTTTTAATTATTTGCTTTATTTACTTTGGGATATTAGAGAATTTGCCTATGTCTACTTTCAGGGTTGAATTAAATTTTAAATCCTTAAACACTCAGCCTTAGTAGTGACCTTGAAAAAGAAAAGCAAAGAAGTACTTTAAAATTTATTTTGAAGGATATAACAAAATTCATTCGGAGAGAAAAGATTGGAAGAACATTATTACTCTATAGTAGAGAATAGGTTCTTAAGTATTTTTCTATTATCATCTATTCCCAGGTATGCGAAAAATTATTTGTGATTGTTTAATGTCTTCATCAGCAAGCTGACTGTAAGCATCAAGGGATCAGGAAGGACGATGCCTGTTCTATTCAGCAGTGTGTCCCTAGTGTTTGTCACAGTGCTAGGCACACAGCAGGTACTCAATAAATATTTTGATAGAATATCTAAAGGCCATTTTTACCATTCTCTTACCGCCAAAAGACAAGGTCTACTGCTCCTCTGCTCATCACTTAGATTATTAATACTTCATGTTTTTAAAAACAAGCTCTACCTATCTACTCTCCCCCTTGGGGGAAGAGAATCTTAGTGCCACAGCTTTTTCCTTCCCCATAGAAAGGTTTGAGGCTTCACCTTCCTAAGAGCCTGGCTGTGAAGTGAAGACCAGCAATGAGCACAAATCTGGGGGGAGAAATGTAGTTAACTCCTAGGTATGTAAGCTTCTAATTCAAGCAGTGTCTTAATCCATTTGCTATTCCACCAGGACTTCCCAATGAGTTTTCTCTTAATAGGAAGTCTTTTTGGACCTCATTTTATAAACTCTTTAGAAAATCGCAAGCAGTTCCAAATCCCTAGGTTGCACACTACAGTACCAAAATCAAGTCACTGAGATTCAGATATGAATTACAATAGAAACCTCTATCAGAACTCTTTGTTATGTTCTCTAAGTGCTAATGAGTCCTTATCACTGTGGCTCTTTTTGTTTGTTTGCACTCAGAATGTCCCCCATAATTTATGCTTCTAGAAATTCACAGGGTTACCTAAGAATTGTTTATTGCTATACATTTTTTTAGAAATCTCTGCTACATTATCTCATTTGATCATCACAACGACCCTATAAGTTAGTCAAAGAAGTTATTATTACCTTCATTTTCTAAACAAAAAACAGGCATAGAAAGGTCACCAGGCTAGCAAGTATCAGAGCTGAGTCTTCTAACTCCAAGTTCAGATTTTTTTTTAAAGATGACCTAATGCAGGGATCCCAAACTAGCAATCTTCGTAAGTATCTTGACACTTAGTTTTTACAATGAAAATTAATTTGAATCTGCATAAGCAAGGTAGGTCACAGGCTTACCATTCCCTATTGAATTTTATTGGGCCGCTACCCACATTCATGTAACTACCTGGTCACTGAAGTTATTTGCTTTGAGATCCCGTCAAAAAGAACAGCCATTCATTTATTCAATGATCCATCCATTTGTTCATCACAGTATAGTCACTATTTGAAACACTAGGAATCTCAAGTTTCATAAGACAAGGTCATTGCCCTCAGAAGTTTTAAAGCTAGTGAGGAACTCAGATAAGCCCACCTGGACAACTGGGTAACAGAGGAAATGGCAAAGTGACAGCCAAGCACAAAGATTAGGTACTTAAATCAGAATGTGGGGATCGGATCATGGAAGGTAATCATTGCATAGAGCTAGTATAAAGTCTCCATTATCGCTCTCATTAAGTTTTCAAGGGGTATTCCAGACTGCAACTTTCAAAATTTAAATTCTGAGTATTTATTAACATTCTGTCATATAGAATGAGAACTACAGACATAGCTTCAGGTTAAATTCAGATTGTTATAGATTTGTGTTAAATTTTGGTAAAGATGTTTTGGAGGGGAGCCTAAGGTTACAGTTCTACCACGGTTTTAAGAATTTTTAAAAATAAATCTTCAAAATATCATACAAAGACAGATAAATGTCTTATTTCTGATCAATAAAGAAAATTATATTCAATATTGTTGTTAGATTAAAGCCACCTCAAATGTTTTATTTAGCACTTTGGTTTTTTTTGTTTTTTTAAAGATTTTATTTATTTATTTGGCAGACAGAGATCACAAGTGGGCAGAGAGGCAGGCAGAGAGAGGGGGAAGCAGGCTCCCCACTGAGCAGAAAGCCGGAAGTGGGGCTGGATCCCAGGACCCAGAGATCATGACCTGAGCCAAAGGAGAGGCTTTAACCCACTGAGCCACCCAGGCGCCCCTTATTTAGCACTTTGTATACCGCTGTGTTCTAAGTACACATGATCTTATACCAAATTTAGGGAAGGTAAAAAGCTGCATAACAAAATTTACCTAAAAGGAACATATCCAGTTTTCTGTGTATTATTACCTAACACTCGCTAAGCTTCTGGATGTAGAAAAACTAAATTATATTTTTAAAACTACTTGTTGATTTGTTAAAGGGACTCTGGCTCAACCACAACATGAAAACTGTATAGATTTCACATGTCTTGGAATTTTTACCAAAAACTCTAAATCAGTCAAAGATTGGCATGTGATAGTTTTATATGCAAGTCTTTAAACTCTTAGCTTCAAGAATCAGTATGTATAGAGAAAAAGAAGGTGCTAACTGTTCTTTGCTATACATCTTGACCCATTCTCAATACATCATTCTGGATGCTCTTGGATGAACCAAAAATATCTAATTCAAGATAAACCATAGGAGTAAAGTAGACACACAGGTTAACACAGAAGATGTTTCTCATTCATTTTCTGAGCTTTGTCCCCATCTCTCCTCCCTGTGTCAGTTTTATCCTTAGGTATTTCCTTCATGGCCACAAAATGAATACATTTGCTACATGCTTCCTTATTTATATCTGTAGAAAATAGGGATACTCCAATATTCTAAGGCTCAAACAAAACTCTCAAGGATCATTTTGATCAATCTTGTTTCATTCATTCTTTCAACAAATACTTATTGATCACCTACAGTATGTCAGGTACTATTCTTGGTACTAGTACTATAGCAATGAACAAAATATATTCTCTACTTTTGTGCACCTTAAGTTCCTGAAACCATCCCTGTATCAATCACAGTGAGGACTGGTTTATCTCCATTAGTTTGGCACTTGTAGACTTAGGGTTAGGATCAACCCTAATCAAACCACATGGCTACAACACAATCCTAAGGAACAGATGTTGGTAAGACAATTGCATTGTTCATCATTCAACCTGGTAATATTTTGGCAATGGATATCAATAATTACTGAGATCAATTAATACACAATTCTATATGAGTTTAAAATATATATACAGAATTACTTTAGATGGAAATAACCCACACCTTGAGGAGAATGGAAGTAATCTCCTGCAGTTGTGAAATAGGTTACAAATCCCATCCTCATCCCATGATGAGACTTCTGTTTTACCCAGCTACTACCAAGATGTCGGCCACCTAAAATAAAACATTAGCCACTCCAGTGTTTTTACCACCATAATTAATGTCAGGAACTATATTGTAAAACTTTTTTTTTTAATGTATATTTTTAGAAAGTAAAATATCATCATGCTCCAGACCAACCTACATCGTTCTAGTTCCCCCTTCAGTTTCTTCCATGGCCACAGTCTTCATCCTTGACTATAGTCCACTACCTAAGGAGGCCTGAATAGAGGATGGCCAGATTCATTATAACTACCAGAAAACAAACAAAAAATCCATGCCACACTCATGACAGGTGAGAGGTCTTCTTGAAAATAAAGGACACAAAGAAGAATATGTTGAGCTTATTAACAAATGACCTACCAGATCATGTTACCAATTTTTAGCTCTGCCTCATCTGCATCATCAGCAGGGTTTATTTACATCAGACTCTAAGGCTGAATCACCAAAAATAAGATGCCAGAGATATAACATTAGGAGAATCACATTCAGCTGTGCCTATAGTGGACATTAATTAAACAAGCTAGCAACCGTGCAACTTGATGAATATGGTTGCTCAAAGAAAAATCACCTCCAGTTTGGATTGAAATGCTCAAGGAGAAGGCAGCATTTAAGCTAGGCTTTAAAGATTGAGGGAGAAGCACTGGAAGAATGATGCCTTTTTGGGAATCATCTCATTTTGTTAGACCTGGATTCTTACTCTTGCCTGGAGTCAGCTAACTTTTCTTAAGATAACTCTGCCAAGCTTTGGAGAAGGAACTGCTGCTGGCTATAGATCAGAGTTTAGTCTCAGTAAATAAACCATGATATGATGGTACTCTTTTTTTTTTTTTTTAAGATTTTATTTATTTGACAGAGAGATCACAAGTAGACAGAGAGGCAGGCAGAGAGAGAGGAGGAAGCAGGCTCCCTGTTGAGCAGAGAGCCTGATGCGGGGCTCAAACTCAGGACCCTGAGATCATGACCTGAGCTGAAGGCAGAGGCTTTAACCCACTGAGCCACCCAGGCGCCCCGATATCATGGTACTCTTAAACAGAGGTATAACCTGAAGAAAAATTTCCCTCTGGAGGACAGTCATAACTAAAATTTCAAAGCTATTTTGAGAAAAGCTCTTGAAAATCTGTGAGCAAGGATTTACCATTAAAAAGTAGAAAGATTTTCAATGATAAATTACTCTTATGACCCATATTCCCCACCCCCCAAAAAAACTGGTGAAACAGGGCCTCAGAATGTTAAGTGATCTGCCCAAGGTCATCACACAGCTAAAAATCAAAGAAGCTGAAAGTAAACTACAGGTCAGCAGACTATAACTATAAGAGCTTTCACTTCTGCTGGAGTGGGAGCAAGGGACTGAGGAAATTAGAGAGAATCAGAAATGAAATGTGTGACAATACCCAGTAGGAATCAACTGATCACTTGAACAGATCTGTGATTACGGTGAGGCAAAATGAGATGCAATATCCTCTAAAAGGAAAGCATAATACAGACTTGCTCCAAAAACCATGATTAAACAGAAGACAATTAAAATGCAATGTCTCCTCAAGGATAAAAGGCATTCAATTAATTCAATCAAATGATTGCTCCTTTCTGTCCTGATATTTTTCATCAATGTATATAAAAGAAAATTATACTCTAAAATTATACTCTAAAATTAATTTATCTGTAAAAGTATTAGAGAGAGTAATTAAATTCAACTTGGCTTTAATTCTTACAAGTGCTTTTTTACTCTAAATTCCCAACAAACCTTTTCATAAACAAAACTTTCTAAAGAGTCTGCTAAATAGTCAGGCCCCAATTTGTTTTTATGAAAAATAAGCCCAGCCTTGTAGTTTTAAGATAAGTACTTCTCAAAGCTAGCAAATATATGTTGGAAAAATAGCAAATTGACTTAAATGATGGTCTTTGAGAATCCTCCTTTCCTTTCCCAATCACCTACAAAACTTTACAGTGATGAAAATATAAAATTATTTTGTAGGAGAGAGCGAAGTGGTAAGAAGAAAAGAACTATTTTAGGTTTAAGAATTAAACAAACTAAAAAAATTTCTCTAGCTCAATACAGGGCCTACCACTATTCTTTCAGCAGATTCTACAACAGACCCAAGAAATAATTGTGATGCAAGACTCAAAATAATAGAGCAGATGTTTCAGGAACAGGAAGTTAATACTATCCCTTTCCTATACCTGAAAAAGTACAGAAGATATAAGTTATCTCAGAAGCCATACAGCCTTCTGGGGACAGTTCATTTTTGTTCATTTTGTTCCACACAAATGAAAGCCTTTCAAATTTTTAAAATATATACAAAATGTCATGATGAGATCATCTACTTTACCAATTCAGAGCCCAAGGAGTAGATAGAGATCATTATACAATTGGAGGGATGAGCTAGTTTTATTTTTGTCAGTCCCCTTAATGGATTGGAAATTTTCTGAGAGCAAGGACCACCTATGTCTTACACTTCTTTATACCCTCACCACTGGTACATTGTTGGTATTTGATTAATTGAACTCATGAAGATGTTAGTGTTCTTTCAATAATTATTGACATTCATTTTGAGAACATCTCCCTTTTATACTAATGTAACTACAAAAATATTTTAAGAAAATACATCTAGTTATTCTTCTAATCCCAGGTTTCATATGAGTATAACTATGAACTAAATATGTGTAGGAAAAAGCATCAGACCTTAAAGAAGCACATAGAAAATTGGTGATTCAAAACTCTAAATTGACTAAATCAGGTTTGTTATTTTATCCATTAAATAGTCTAAGCAGATTAATTGGAACCAGACATGTGACGATTCAAAAGGTTTGCTTTTCTTTGTAATATCAGTTATTAAAGACAAAATTTATAGGTTACATTTCAGCACATCTAAATAGTTTAAGGAAAATATAGATCTTGATAAATACTTTCGTAGAAGTGTATATAAGCAGAAATGTTATGAGAATGGTTCCCTTTTCTACACCCAGATTTATCTCACAGTATCAAAGTACTGAATTCCAACAGTCCTACATAAATAATGCCAATTACCTATATATTTTATATACAAATATATTTTTTGTATATAAAAATCACCACAGATATATTTTATATACAAATTAAACAACCAAAACAAAGATTTGTTTTCTTAAAGAAACAACTAGAAAGAGACTATACACCTCTAAGCAGTTATCAAATGGATATATCTTTAATCACTGCATCTATAATAAAAGCAGTCTGTCTAGGTAACAACTTAAAGAATGTGACAACCTGTTTTGGGCAGCTTTCAGTCAAAGCAAACTTCTTTGTCCATTGAAGAATACTGATTTCCCAGAACGGTCTCAGAAGCTTATTAACCCAAATGTCAAGACATATATTTCTAGGCTTATAACTAACATATCATGTAAAACTATTTTTAAAGCTTTACACCAGGATATACAAATTAGGTGTAAACAAAATAAGTAATATATCAACAAGAATGTTACGTTTTAGAAAAGATTTTGAAAACATGCAGCCAGTATTTACTGGCTTGTATATGTATTTCCAAGCTTGTATTTGTGCCATTATTAGCGACATATGCCTAGCCACCAAATATGATACTTCAATATTTTTTGAATTGTCACAAATAGCTCTACTTTTAAAGAGTTCAGAAGTGGGTAACATTGCCTGTTACCTTTTGATAATACTGTGAAAAACCTGTATGAGTGGCCATAGGATAAAAAGAAAAAAATACCACTTTAGTTATGCTCAATGATTAAGTTTATCTGCATGTGTTACACTTAACATATATTTGATACAGTCACATTACAGTGTTATTCTACTTTATTATTTAAATCAGTTTACACCCTTGGGAATAGCATCATGAACACAAATCCTAGATTTAATATATATATTTCAGAAATACCCAAATCCTCAAAACTGTACATTAACTCTCAATAGCCACTGTGTCCAAATTTGTGTGTGTGTGTGTGTGCATGCGTGCGTTGATTATTTGGGTGATTATTTTATTTTAATGGTTTTGTTTCCAAATATTTTTATTTTTAACATCTTCACTATTTTAATATTATTCTTCCTATCCAACATTTAGCTAAACCACTGTGGACCTGCATAAATGTGTTTCTGATGTCTGTCAGCAAGTATAAAAGCATAATTTCATTAAAGTGTATTATATATGCTCAGGACTGAGAGAACATTATAAAATGAAGAAGTTTGGCTAAAGTTCAACTGGGCATCAAATAGCACTGGCAAGAATTTTCTTAAACAGATGGTGTAAAATCTTGCTAACACAATAGTGTGTGCTTAACACAGGAACAATATCAGAAACAGATGTGCTGCAAATGACCAAAGTACCAAACAGAAACAATAAACATGGATATATATTAAAAACGATGTTCCTGCCAACTGGAAAAAAAAAAAGAAAGAAAGAAAAGAAAAAAAAAACGAACAAATACATTTCCTTGTCAAATAAGAAATGCTACCGATATTTTTCCACACTAAGGTTGGCACACACATATTTCTTGCTTTGGCTTCCCTTTATGCATTGATATTGTATCTTTGTCAGGGTGGCCAAAATTAAGAACATAATTTTATTAGACACATTAAAAAACTAATCATATTAAGAGAAAATAAAAGAAATTTAGCAGATCTGTGGGCTCCTCCTAGTCATCATTTGAAAGTGAAAATATTCTCATCAGTCCAGAAATTAATCTCTGTCTCTTTCTCTCTCCCTTTCAAACACACACACCCCTTTTAGAAGAGTGTATGCAAGTGCCTGGTCAGTTAAAATTATTTGCCCAAGCGTTACACTACAGTATCACAGTATTAAAAGTACGAAGGGCCAAGCGACTAGGACTGGTACAGAAACTAAAGCCAAGTAGAAGAAACCCCTGCAGAGGCTCTCTGAGGCTGTAACCATTTCCCCGCTGGGTTCAGGTCAGGCCTACCGCCCCTGGGACCTGGCTCTCCAGCGCCAGGCCTGCCTGAGTCAACCCGGCGCCTTGGAGGAAGACTAGTGGGCCAGGGAGATCCTGAGCCTCCAGCTCCAGCCTTCATTCCCCACTGGGCATCCTCAGCCCGTCCACTTTACTGACCAGCTCAGACACACGTTGTTCTGGCCTAGTCAGGCCTTGCCCCATTCCTTTCTTTGTTGTTGCCTTGGGTTTGGGGTTTTACCTTTTCATGAAACAGCTTTCTGTGGGTTACTAGGACGAACACTCCCGGGGCTTTTGAAGAGTTGAGCAAGTTACCTACCTATTTCTGGGCAGATACGCTGAGGGCAAGGAGGGCTTGGGCCTTCGGTCTCTTCCAGACGCTGACTTTCTCAGGAAAGGAAAGTCCTAACATCCTCTGGAAGTCAGAACTGATTCCAGGAGACGAATGTTTCGCATTTGAAACCCAAGCCTCCGCCCTAGGGTCGCCCACGGAAAAGGGCGCGAGGAGGGCAGTGGGCAAACCCACCAGGGCGAGGAGCCTGCCTCAGAGCCTGGCCTGGGGCAGGCATTCTGGAGCTCCGGGCCGCGGCCACCCTCCTCCACGAGTATGGGTCAGTGAGGTGGGGGTTCACGCAGGGTCCCCCCCCCCCCCCCCGGGTCCCTCTCCCCCGCCCCCGCCTGCCTTTCCGACCAGAGCACGTTTCTGGGCGCCTGCCCTTTGCGGCGCGCTGCGCCCACACGCCTCGGCGCCTCCCGGAGTGCACCGCGCGACGGGGACCTTCCCGGCCAGTCCCGAGCTGCAGCCGGGCTGGGACCGAGACCCACGGGCCTGAAGGACCGGGTCCTGAACGCAGTGACAACTTGCTTGGGGAGGTCGCCTCCAAAGGCCGCCGCCGGCGGGGAAGGGCCTCACACTCTCAGGAGGGAGCCTGCAGGCCTCCGCCTCGGGCTGGGGGGTTACCAAGGAAATACAACAATATTTATGACCAGCAGGCGATGAGAAAGAGTTTTCCCAGCACGCGATCTACCCCCATGCTCCGTCAACTTCTCATCCCTCTGGTCCGTTTTCCCCGCGGACTCCACGCGGGCGTCTGAGCCATACATAACTGACCGAGGGCGGAGGTCAGGTCCCTCCAGCGCGTTTCCCCACCCGCACACCCCGCTCCTAAGAGAATTACAGCTTCCAGGACGCCAGGAGAAAGGGAGGAGCCACACATCCAACCAGCCAGGAGTGGGGACTTCACTTTACACTCTGCAAGGCTCACACAATATCCTTTATATAAAGCACAATGGTTAAGACCTTAGAATTGCTCTCATGCTCTCTCTCACTGTCTCTATCTCAAATAAATAAATAAAATCTTAAAAAAAAAAAAAGCCTCCAAGAAACTGCTGTCCATTGTATGCAGTGACTTTGAAACTCAATAATAAAGGCAAACTATAAAGTGCTGAAGCAGGTAAAGGCATTATTCCTGAAAGATGGTGCAAAATGAAGGAGCCCTTTTTAAAAATGCCCCTCTGAGTTCCTCCAGAGGAAGTGGTGGCTACTCAAAGGAAATTGGTGAGATTACATTTTTTGAAATGATTTTTGACACATTGGTATGCCTGTAGCAGCTGTGACTCAGTTTGCAAAATGTCTTGATGTGTCTGGCAAGAGACTCAAGTCTTCAAGATAAAGCCCTCGTGTTTTCCTCCCTCAAAGTCCGGGTAAATTCAAGACCAAGGGGGCTGGTGCAACCATCCCAGGTCTAGAGACCTCTTCCAGCCCTTTTCCAGGACTCCAGGCTACTCTCTGAGTCCTGGGGCTACTGTTCCTGCTCAGGTAGCTGGGGCTACCTGTTCCTGCTTGAGACAGGCTGGGTCTGGGAAGAGACTAGGCCAAGCCACGCAGGTACCCAAGACACATGGTTACGACCTGGCAGTCAGTTGTGACCAGGTCAGTCATGTTTGAGACTCCATCTATAGCCCAGATGTCTCCTCCATGTTCTTCTGCCTTGTTGCAGACTGAAGACAGGCATGCATCTCCTTTCCAAGCCAGGGAAGTCTGAGAGCACCAGTATATGGCTCTGCATGACCTCAGGTCCCATCCTCATTGTCCACCCAGGCCCCCTTCTTGTTCTGGGGCAAGCCCAAACTTATGCTGACTTATGTATGGCCAACACACACAACATTTCCATGTGTGCAATCAGAATGGGTCCATGGAAGCTTATTCAGCCATTTTCACAATATTCAGAAGTTTGCACAAACTGACAGGAGTCAGGGTGTCATGGAGACTTCTGAGGTCCAACATGGTCCTGCTCAGCCTCCTTCTCTATAACTGAGGTTTAGACTTGTATGGTCTCTTAGGCACCCAGGGTAGGTTTTCCATTTAATTGTGAATATTTAGGTCTGAAGAACCCTCAAGAAGGGTCAAAATGAACCATTGTGCCAGAAGATCCAATGAAGGCTACAAGTCCCTTGCCCTAAAAGAAAAGTGAAGTTCAAGAATTCCCTTAATTTAAATTGTCAGGATCTCCATGCCCTTCCTTGCCTCACTTTTCTATGGGACTAAAAAATTTAAGTTCTGGACAAGAAAGTGCCAATGTGAAGAAGTACCAAGCTCGAACTAAAAATACACAGACTTGAAACTCTCTGTACTTGCTAGCACATACTTTCTTTCATTCAAAAAGCCATCCTTTATTGCCCAGTGCCAGGCACTGAACTAGGTTCCAGAGTGAGGAACAGCACAAGTTTCCTGCCTCCAGCGTGCTCAAAGCCTGCAGGAAGGTCTGGTGGGGTCAACTTTATTTACCACTTTGTGTCTGGGAAAACACTATTTCCGAAGATTTCTCTGAAGTGGCGAGAGAGGGTGCAAAAGAGTGCAGTGAGATGACCTGTGCCCAGCCAGAGCCAGGCACCAAGGCCTCTGCCAGACTCCATGCACTGACTTGAGCTTTGGTCCAAGCCAAAGAAAAGTTCCAGAAGTGAGCTGGGGTCTTTGTAACACAGGAGATACAGAGAGCGGTGTTCACTTGTTTAATCCAGGCTTTGATCCACTTGCTGATGATTAGTCATTGGATTCTGTAATTTGCAAGAAGAGAGAGATTTTACTGCCACGGTAAAGGCTCACTGGGCTCCCTTTCCCCCTTTGTGGCTGGTTTCACACTCCAAATCCTTCTATGCTATTTAACCTCCACACAAGGAGAGTAGGAGTAGGATGGGGGCATTCTTTCCCACTGGATACCAGATGCGTTGCATCTGGGAAAGCCTGAAGCTGGGCTGGAAGCCTATGCCAGCAAGAGGCCTGGAGCTGGACTACCTGTGTGGGAGCTGCAACTCAGATCAACTGGACTATGTAAAGAACCATCTTGAGATGGGTAAATGAATCCATAACTGAAGGTGTCTGTTTTTGAACTGACCACAACTAGGGCAACACTGGGGAATGGTTAAAAGGCAACCTGGAGTCTGGCCTCTGGGTTTGAATTCCAACCCACTTGGGTGATATGGTTGCGGGCAAGTTACTCAAGTAGAGTTTTACACCTCAGCATCAGTGGGGGCATTTGACAGGTAAAAAGCAACAACTATGTTACTGCCACTTTCACAATATTCAGAAGTTTGCACAAACTGACAGGAGTCAGGGTGCCAAGCATTTAAATGTGCCTGATTAATCCCCAAATAAACACATGACAAAAGAGCAGGAAAAGTTTTTCACTGTGCCTCCTTGGGACAAACTGCCATAGTAGAGTGACTTTCAGCTGCCAGCTCTTTTCCAGAGTCTGCGGCTCTGGGAGGCTTATCTGGCATTGGCCACAGGATCTCCCAGAAATAGCCAACTGGAAACCAGGTCGGTATTGCGGAGGAGCATTGTCCTGTCCCCTTCACCTGGGGAATGAGGCCTTTGTTGAGGCCTCTGCATCTAGACCTCTGTTACCACAGCAAGAAGGGTGTAGGAGGAGCATAAGATTGAGAATCTACTGCGCATGGGTGAACACTTTTCAACATCATTGGTGCTGTCATCTCCATTTTCTGGATGGGAAAACCGAGGGGTTAAGTTGTTAAATTGCTCTGAAATCTATTACAGGTTTGACTAATTTCAAATCTCATACTTCTTAAACCTTGAGTTCCCATGAAGGCAGACAGGCAGTCAAGCTAGTAGGGAAGAAGGAAAGGAGGAAGGGAGAGGGAAAGGAGAGGAAGGAAAGGAAGAAAACTCTGCCAGTTACAAGAACCAGTATCCTGAAAGAGAAACCATATAAAAAAAATTACTTAACTTTTTTTTTTAATATGTTTCAAGATTATTCCGACGATTTTTTTAAAAGCATCATTTTATAGGATACATCGGTAAAGCAACGACAGGATGTGTTAGTGTTGCCCGGAAGATGTTGGTGCCAAGATTGTGGGCGGGACGATCCGAGTTTGCTTGGGGCGCACTCACAACCGCTAATAAACGGAGCCGTGTGGTCCCTTATCAAAACCGGATTGAAGACCGCGAATAGGAGGCTCACACAGCTCCCCACAGTCACCACCACCCCTCCCCACTCCACCCGACACTCTCAGACACCCATGTTTTTACACTCAGATCAACTTTGGCTTTTTTGCCTCCCTGGCCGGATTTTAGTGCGCCCGTCAGGGATCGCGGGAGAAGGGCAGAATGGAGGAGGGGGATGTCTGCGGGGCTAGGGTTTCCGTCCTCCTTCTAGATTAGTGAGCTCCACTCTAGATCCGCCCTGAGAGCCTACTAGGGTGTATAGGAAAACCCAGGGCTGGGGAAATGGGGGTTAGAGAACTGTTGGGTTTTGCGATGCCCCCCCCCCCCCCAACCTCCTGGCTCGGTTGTTAGAGAGTTGTGTGGTTCTTAAAGAGTTGTTGTCTGTAGAAACAGGTTAGAATCAGGTTTTCCCTGGTCCCGCCGCGTCGCTTATTCTGAACGATAAAATGCCTATAAAATTAGCAGCTCTAAACCACAAGTGTGCTTAAGGCGAAGATTGTGGGCTTGGAAATATTACAGTGGATAAATAGTGTAGTGGACTTCCGCGCCTTGCCCAGTAGCATTTAGTCTGGAGCGTCCCCGACTGTGTCTTGACTAATTTCAGGCTCCAGAGAGCTCGTAATTCTCACTCCTATTATCCGTCCTATGAGGCGAGAAACGCTTCCCCTCTCTGCTTCCGCAGAGGACCGGGCACTTCTACTCGCGTTGTGGGAGGACCGGCGCACCCGCTGAAAAGACACACCGAATCCACACGTACAGCCCTCTGGGGCGCAGAATGTGGTTTTCGGTTGTTGGGTCTCTAGACCCCTCGGAGACCGCTGGCCGCAACAGGCGCGCACGACTGCAGCCAGCGCGACAGACGCCCGGCGCGGCGGCGCAGCCCGGACGCGGCCCGCGCAACCGTGCGTTCCCGGCTGTCCCACGCTGAGCTCGGTGGCCTCGCCGGGAAGTTTAGTGAGCCTCGGCTCGGCCCGCAGTGTGGCAAAGACTCGGAGGCCCCAGACGGAGGCCCTCGCCACCTTTGGGCGTCCTCCACTGGCGTGAATAAACACGCCCCTCCTTTTCCCTCAGAAACTGAGAAGGAGCCTGGGACCGGTAAGTCCCAAGGTGAGCGCGTGTCCCGCTGCGCGGGGTGGTGTCCCGCTCCGCGTCTCTGAGGGGTGACGCGGGTTCTGAGCTGCGCAAGTTGGTGGGAGAAAGTCTCTGGAAGCTATCTCCTTCAGGCTCTTTCCAAATGCGTATTAATAATGGTTAGACGGGGTGGGCAAAAACCAAAGGACACACTCCTAACCCTGAACCATGTGAGACCTTCGCAGTTTCGGGGCGCTCTTGGCTGAGTTTTTACCTTCGTGGGTAAAGAGGTCACCACAAGAATCAAGCAGAAGCTGCGCTTTCGTATCGGCGCAGAGGTCTCCCCTGTCATCCTCCGACAGGGCTCCGGGCCGCCTCCGGCGCGGGGTCGCGGGGTCGCGGGAGCGGGGGAAAACGTAGAGGTGCAGTGGCTGGCGCTGGCCCTGCGCCTGGCGCGTCTGGTGTAACCGCATTTCCTCCCCGGTCCCAGCTGTCCTCGCCCAGGTCTTCACAGGTCTGACCCGAGCAGGTCCTCGAAGGCTGGTAGAAGGGCCGGGAGCCAGGGCGCGCGCGGATTCAGGAAGCGAGATTCCGGAGGTTGGTTGAGTAACGTGGAAACTCCAGGTTAAGTTCCCTCAAACATGTGGTTACTCACCGCGAGGAGCTCAGAGGTAAAGGGTTCAATAGTCAAGTTGGTGGGGACTTTCCCTACTTAAAGTAATAATTTGCTAATTCGGATCTATTGCTTTTAAATATCTAGTTCCAGAGACCTTTGTCAATGCAGGCTTAATTTCATCCTACTGATGAAGGATGTTTATAAACGGCTCCTGTGGAGGAAGCCGAGTGTGAAAATATCAGTTTTATGCCTTTTGATAAGAATTACCGAGGTGGAAGGCTTATTAGGCGATTACAAATTTCGCAGCTGCTCACAGCCCAATTAGGCAGCTCTTCGCGGTGAGTGGAATCTGTAGGGGTGAGAGCGGGTTGGTGTTTCCGCTCTCCGTCCCTGGACCTCCAATCAAGGCCTGACCCCAGGGGACCAGACCCCTTCCCTAACCCCCTCGGATTTTAGGGAGACACACCCAGCGCCTCCAAACTTGCCAGGGCGTCCTCCCAAGTCTCTCTGGGTTTCTTCCTTGGGCCTTGCAAAGAGCTTTCGCAGTCCTGGGGTGTTGGTTAGTCCCCCTGGGTGGGCTTGCGATCTCTGATTTTCATTTAAGGAGGGACGGCCATCTAGAAATTTTAAGTTAGTAGGTAGGAATCGACCCAACGCGGGTGATTCCTCTCCCATCTGCAGAAACACAAGATGATGTTTTTTGGTATGTCCTCCTTCGACCAAAATTGGTTTCAGTTGGAGTTTGGGCTAAAAACCCTTATTAGAAAGACAAAAAGAGCCCTGATTTTTAGCACAGGAACCCAACTCTGCGAAGCAGCCGGCGAACTTTTCCCTTGCCCTAGCGGAGGAGGAGCGTGGGTAAGCCGTGTGACACGAGCTCCAAGAAGCCGGGCCACGTTCAGGGGCAACCCCTCCGTGTGCTCACTCCTGACAAAGGGTCAGGCGGTCCTTGGGCCCATCATCAACAGGACGCTCAGCCCGGACATTCTCAGCAAATACTTGCACACACCCTCCTCCTCCCACCTCCGCTTACGACCGCTGCCAAAGGCTTACAATGCCGAGGACACAGAAACTCACCGCCGGGAGGCCTACAGAACAAGGCTGTGTGCACACAATCACACCCTGGGAAAAGGTCCTCCTCCGGCAAAGCGTCAGCAGTAAAGCGAATGCCCGACCAGTCTTTCAGGTCTTCTGAGGTCTGATGATCATTCTTATTCCCTATGCCCAGAAGCCTCTAAAAATGATCATTTCCTCCACTGATGTAGAGACAGGGGCTCTTAGATCAAGATTAGTATTTTGAAAACCTGATTGAGAGCGGAGCCCACTGATTACGCGAGGGTGGGTGAAAAGACCGCATAAACGCCCGCGCCCCCACCCTACTTCCCCAAACAGCTCCAGAGCTCTTTGGATCTCCAAATGACCCGAGCGATTAATTCTCCCGGAGAGTAGCCAAGCAGTAACCCAGATTCATTTTGCAGACTCTAATGAATAGTAACTAAATCTCTGAACTTGATCTTTATTTTTAATTCCACTTTCAATCTTGGTCTCTATGAACACCCTGATAGATCCAATGTTCTGACTTTCCATTCGGAAGAGCAATCTCGAGACCGATGCTATTTCATGGAAAATGCATTATGTGGATTTCCCCCCAATACTAATTTTTGAACTTGATGAAAAACACAAGACTTTCTGTTCTCCACGCACAGGTTAGCTTTTTGAGGAGAAGTAGGTCCGCCCCAAGCCTTCATCTCTGTAAGAGGGCACAGATCCTAGCGTCCTACCTCGCAATTCATAAATTTAAGCGAGATCTCCCAGAAAGGACTGGAGGGGGATGGCTGATATTAACGTGTCCGCAGCTGAGCGAAAAGGAAAACAATGGCAATAGGAAAATGCTCTGGGGACCCTCGTGTTTATGGGAGAAAAAATGCACTTGAAGGAAAACTAAATTTGCAGTCCTTGCTCAGTCCCGGACTGTTATACAGTCTCGCTTCATTATAGGAAAGGCTACCTAGCTCTGCCCACTGCCCCTAGTCTGCTGTTGACCTGTCTGGATGAGAGCCCTTCGATCTTACTCTTATAGACAAACAAGGCAAGGAGATAAGTATATTTAAGATTATACATAGATAAATAGATATGTAGATACATATATCCATCTAACTGGAGCAACATCACATGATTTTACTAAAGGCTTTTAGGAAACAGAGGCTTCCAGGTATTAAGTTACATTTTGCTTTGTTTCATTTCTTAAAAAAAAAAAAAGGAGAATTGGAAATAAAAATATTGTTAAATAGTCTCTTAATAAATTCCCCCTTTACACACCAAATAATGAGGTAAAATTTGCACCACCAAGAAGCTATTTAAGCAAACATACCCTCCAATCCTAATCAAAATTACGGTATTCTGCGAACATCGCCCCCCCTCCACAGACCCGCAGCCAACATTTGAGGCAGGAATTGGCCCCTTTTAGGGCTTCAATTTTGTCTAGGATGAGATGAAAGAGCAATACTATTAGCAACATACTTTTGTCTTTCTTGTAGCCTTGATTTCAAATCTAGTCGCAAATCATAAGCTTTTGTGCTGCTCAGATGTTCCTTCTTTATCTTAATGAGAAAACTTTTCGCAAAGGGAGCGCCAACCGCTAGATAAGTCAGCCCTGAGGCTGCCAGGGGAGCGGTCGAGTTCCCTCGCTAGACAGGAGAGCTGCGTGTTTCAGGAGAATGACTAAAAAGTTTAAGTCACTCAGACCTCCGCTTCCCCTTCTGCTTGCTGCAGAAAGAGATGTAACCTGAATCTTTGTTTAGGTTTTGGTTGGGGAGTGAGAATTAAAAAACCACGGCAAATGCAGAGAGCAGATTTTTTTTTTAAGTCAAAAGTTAACAGGCCATTCCCAGTGTTGTTTTTTTCCCCCCTCTTTAATACTAAATCTGGAGTAAGTTGGCTTGCTCTGATAAAGATCTTAACATGTACAGAAGGCGGGTTTTCCTTAAGGAGGTGAGGCTATTCCTCCAGGAGAAGACTCCCCCCGAATACACACCCCCTTCCCTCCCTTTATGTAAGGTTCCACCCTCTGGAAAACAAAACTTTTTTTTCCTTTTCCTGGAGGGACAGACCTCAGTGAAGTTGGGATAAGAACCTTAAGAACAGTCCACCAGAGTGGTAACGGCCACAGCGGCCTCTTTGGACTAAGACTTGCTTGTGGCATTCTTGCTCTTCTCGGTGTCCGCTTTTATTAGTGCTTTGGGGCGGGGGAGGGGGGGAAGATCGGCAGACCCGGACGGCCGCTGACCCTCTGGAGTTGGTATGTGATAAGCAGCCCTAGCAGTGCCATGTATTGGAAAAGCGATCAGATGTTTGTGTGTAAACTAGAAGAAAAGGACGTGCCGGAGTTGGCAGTTCCCCCTGAGAAGGTGAGCGAGCCGACGCCTGGCCAGACCAGCTGAGTTGCAGTTCCCTTGAAACACGAGCTGTTTGCGCTCCTAAACGAGGTTCAGAAATTACCTGTAACGGCCTCATCTTTAGACCTGGCTTTTTTTTTTTTTTTTATTACGTAGTAGCGTTAGTCAGTAATCATTGCCTCCCCTCCCCACAAGCTCACTTAACCTGAGGCATGGAGACTGTAATTTGGGAGACGAAGCCTCAAGCCTAAGGCGTTCTCGGGTACATGTGAGTCGTGCTTTTGTTCTATTTGCGGTGGTGATCGTGGCGGTGGGAAGAGCGAGTCGGGAGGTCGGGCGGTTGTCAGGGTGGGACCCGAGGGTATTTGCAAGCCCAGAGGCGCGCGGCTGGGCGACCCGCGCCGCGGGCCCACGGCGAAACAGAGGGAGTCGTGGCTCCCGGAAGGCCTTGGGGTATCCCAGGGCGGGCCAAGAGGGCCATTTTGCTTAAAATACCGCCCCCCAAAAAGGCAAAACCCAGGGCAAGTGAGTCACGCCTTTCGTAGAGTAGATTGGGAAAACTGACAAGCGCTCACCTCACTCTGGAGGCAGGACCCGTTGCTGTCTCGCGTTTTAAGTTTGAAAATCATCTGCAGCCTGTTTGAGCTCCTCGGAGGGCCCCGCATTGGGAACCGCTGACTTTGTCGGACGCTGGGGGGAAATACCCAGCGAACGCGGGACTTTTCTGCTTAAACTCGCTTTGTTTCTGAGAGGATGCGGCCTCTGAGCGGCGGCGCTGGGTCCAGCCTAGAGAGCGCACCGGAGAGTCCCCGCTGAGGGCCGGGCGGGGAGAGGGTGCTCTCGGGTTCGGACGGTATCTCGCCTGGCGCAGCCGGGAAGAGGGAGATGAAGAGCCCGAAATGCAGGTGTGGGCCGCTTGAGTTCGGCATCCCTTCCCCCCAAACTGGAGTTTTCCTAAACGAAGGCAGAAAAAGCCTACAGAGGCTGCGTTTTCGTTTAAGAACAAAACTCCAGCAAAGGCTTGGAAACACTTGAGTAATGCGCGCTGTTGCTTTAAAACATTTTGACCGAGGTTGGGTGAGTTTTAATGGCACAAATTAAATTCAGCTGGATATTTTCCATTATTCGTCCCGCTTTTTGCGCTGGTTAAAAATAATCCTTTAGAAGCTCAAATGTTGACTTACTGAGCAATAAGTGGCAATTTACACCTTAAAGAAACGAGTGTAAATCACTCGCAGCTCTAATTGCTGTAAGTTTACGAAAGAGCCGCTGGCTTGGTTTAATCTTAAGCATTTTCATTCAAATTGTCATCGGAACAAACACCAGGCTTCTTAAATCCCGCTGTAATTAGCTTTCAAGTATCCTATTAAACCTCTTCACCTTTCGGGCTATCCAATTCAAAAAGCTCCCTTTTAAAAATATATATGTGTCTTGCTCTTTTAATTGAGGTTATTAAAGAAATCAAGTTTCTTCCCCCACCCCCTCCTCAATCCTCTTTTCTTCTCTCCCACTCCCTCCTCCCCTTGCACCCGCTTTAGCCTGGTGATCCCCTCTCCGCAGTGATTGACGTCTAGAAAGAAAATGCTTTGTGCTGGGATGATTGTTATTAACTTGTTACCCCCGGCAGGGGGGCGGGGAACCGACTTGCTCCGGTGAGCACTAGGGACCCGCGGCCCCGAGAGCGCCGCAGCGCGCGGGGCGAGCCCTCAGCGCTGCGGTGGCCGCCTTTCCGCGCGCTTGTGCAGCGCCGCCGCGGCCCGCGGCTGACAAGGGAGGCTGCGCTCCCGCCGGTTTGCCCGCGGCGCTGGGGCCCTGGAGCCCTGACGGTGCACGCGCGGCCCGTCGCGCTGGGGGCCTTCATTAGCCCGCTCCGCGTGGCAGAAGCCGAGGCTCTCCGCTGAGCGTGCGGCTCTGAACTGCTCTCCGTTTTTCCCCATTTTCCCCTCCTTCCACCCCCCCAGTGCCAGGGGCTCATGTCGGAGGAGTGCGGGCGGATTGCAGCCCTGGCGGCCGGGAGGACTCGGAAAGGCGCCGGGGAAGAGGGACTGGTGAGTAGGGAGGGACATGGCTGTTGGCAAGATTGGACGTGTGGAGGCGGCCCACAACGAAGGGCAGCTGTCCCCGCGCTCTTTCCTGGGCCCAGCTGGCCCCTCGGGGAGCGGGTGGAAGGCGGGCCTGGGGCAGGGCGGGGTGGAAAGACGAGCCAGAACGACGGGCTGCGCCGGGCTATAGGGCTCCCTGGGTCTTTGAGGTCAGGGGTCGACAGCCCCAGCGGGTGCGTGGCAGGAGCTTTGGACCCGTGGGAGAGAGTGGGGAGCGAGACCTCAAGAACTGGGGGTGACCCGGGGGAAAAGGAGGGGAAGGGGTGGGGGGGCCGGGAGTTCTGTGGGATGAGGAGAGGAGGAGGGGTCTAGAACCGCCTGCGACTGCGCCTCACGGCTTCTTTCAGGTGAGCCCCGAGGGAGCGGGGGACGAGGACTCGTGCTCCTCCTCGGCCCCGCTGTCGCCGTCGTCTTCGCCCCGGTCCATGGCCTCGGGCTCTGTCTGCCCCCCTGGCAAGTGTGTGTGCAACAGCTGCGGCCTTGAGATCGTGGACAAGTACCTTCTCAAGGTAGGGTGGAGCCGTGAGGCCCAAGGGGAGCGGGGTTACCCTGGGAACTCTGGGAAAAGAGAAAAGTTTTTTTCCCCTCTTTTCCTTTCAAGTTCTCGTGCAGTTGTAAGCTTTCTCAGCAAAACAGCCCAGTCCAGGGCAAGTCGAAAGAGTGGGTGAAGAAATCATAGACTCTCCCACTTTGTTGCAAAACAACTTGTGTATATGACATGTCGTGGTCTAGAAGTGCCGATACCCCGGGGCGGTTGTACTAGAGAGTCAGCCACCGACTTGTTAGAGGAGCAAAAGTGGGTTAATCCTTTCACCCATTTTGAAACGGGGTCCTGCCTGATTATTTTTACCGAGACTGGGTTATTTCTCCACCCCCAACAACACCCCTACACCTGCCTGCTTCTAAGCGTTTCTGGTGAGTATGTGCTGGCTGATTCCCCTTTGCAGTATCTCCTTTGATAAGGACCACTGTAAAGTATCTTTTCTGGACAGAGTTTTTACATAGTTTTATGTGTAGTAGCAGTCACTTGAGACTTTTTCAAGTAAAAGATTGTAGGAGCATTTACATAAAAACCATTTTCAGTACCTCCTTCCTCTTATTAATATTTGGAGGCCACACAATACTTTTTTAATGTCCCCTCTAGTGCTTGTAAAAAAAAAAAAAATGGAAATCTATGTAAAGTTAGATTCCACCTCCACCCCCCCCCAAAAAAAGAAAGAAGGGAGGTAGGAGAGAAAGAAGGCAGGAAGGGAAGCAAAAAGAAAGAAGATAGCTGGATAGATGGATGCCTGGGATGAAGTGTTAGTTTGGGAATGGTATTAATTTGTTTCACTTCTCTCAAAATACTGTGTGGGAATCTTGGAGTAGAAATTCTGAAATTGTGGGAATCAGGAGTAGAAATTCTGGCAGGCCACAGTTAACTGTATCATTGAGTGCAGGGTCATGGTCCCATGTGTCTTAATTCTAATACCATGGGTTTTTCAACTTCAACTGCTCTTTAAAACCACTATTTAAAATAATGATCTAACACTGAATTAGTAGCAAACCAGTTCACTTTCTATTCCCTCCTCATCAATCTTCCTCCCCCCCTTCCCCTCTAAAGGATTAATTATGGAGAATATGAGTTCAAAGAGCAAGTTATTGGGCTTTAAGTTTCTACCTCAATGTATAAAGCTATTTAATCTGTAAACTGAGTATAACTTACAGATCCAACCCAGATAAAGCACCAAAAGAAGTTTTGGTGAAAAACTGAAATTAACTAAATTAAGTTTAATTGGGGATTGAGTCTTAAAGCTGGCAAATTAACATAGCTCTCTCTTTAAATCTACATTAAGATACCCTTTTCACTGTTTCTAGACCTGAGCTTTTTTGGATATCTAAAAATCACCTTTTGGATCAAAACTAGTTATTTTCAGTGAGCCTTCTCAATAATTAACATAATCGTTAAGAATGTGTCTGAATGGGTCTATAAAGGCTTTAATACTTCATACTAGAGAGGATTTAGAAAAAGGCATTATAATGCGACTCTTAACACACCTCTGAAATAGGTATTGTTGCTAGTATTCACTTTTATATGTTAAAAATACATTTGTGTATTATATTTACTTGTGTTACATAAAGTACCCAAGTTATCTAAATAACTTACATAGGCTTTTTGTTGTAGGACTGCTTTCCTCCCAGTGAAGTCTTCTATGTACACCACCTTATTCTATCCATGTTTGTACCTATTAGAATATTAGTTCTAACTATAGTTTGACATTATATGATTATTTAAAAACTATGAGTTCTTCTTTTTTTTTATTCGAGTACTTATTCTAAAAGAGAAGTTTAAATTCAATTTGAGTCACTGGTGAAAAACAATTGTTAGACCTAGTAGAGTTATTTGGGGGTAAAACTGTTTTCTATAGAAAATATAGAAACCATTTACTATAGAAAAACATCATCTTATGAAGCAAGTAAAATGGAGTTAAAACAAAAAAGTAGGAGAGGAATTAGATGTGTCTTTTGCCTCATCTAATATTTCAGTGCCCTATTGTTTAGGTGGTTTTTCGGGCTTGGTCCCATGTACATATGCAGATTGGATCAATAATAGCCATCAGGAAAGTTCGATATTCTCTAGAATTTTCTCTCTTTACCTTTCCTCCCTGGAAAAGAAATGGAAAATAAACATTTTTTTTCTTTTTTAAATAAACTTTAAGGAAAGGTGGTAAATCAGGCATTAGGTTTGGCTTTAGGGAGTTAGAAGATAGCCATGACTCTGCTCTGAAGTCTGAATCTATACTTTCTTGGAGAGAGGGGAAAAAAAAGAACCTGGATGAGATAAAAATGTAGAAGTCCCTAAGCATTGGAATGCTAAAGGAAGCCTGTATTTTTAAACCTTAACTGTCCCATGTTAGGAAAAAAATACAAGGAAAATACATATTTATTTCTAAGATAGTATTTCTAGTATAACCATTGTTAATATTTTTTATTCTGACTTCCTCTGCTTGCTTGTTTGTTTCTTCCAAGTTTTCTTATGTAATAAGCATGTAATCCGAGAACAAAACTTAATATTTAAAAAACTTTCACCAAAATGTTACTCTTCATTAATGCTTTGGAAAGAGGCCTATAACTACAATTAGAAGCAAGTAAAACTTTTCCTTCAGCTTCAAAGTACCTTTTATATTTTGTATCTCAAACATTTTGAAAAAAATTTTTTTGAACAGTAGTGCTAATCTAATAGAATCATTGGACAGATAGGGTTTTCGCTACACTGTTTCATAATAAAGACTATTTCACAATTTCCCCTTTTCACAATTTCCTAATTACTATTTTAGACATTAGATCCATTACATCCATTACATTAGTGTTTTTGCATCATTGCTGTTCTTTTACATGAAATAAAATTATACATAATTGGTTAAACATAAACTCAATTCTTGTGTCCATTTAATAAGAGCAAACGTCGGAGCCTCTGTTGTAAGCAAGATCAATCTAATATACATCTTCATTCTTGAAGGCTGAAGTTGTGGGTCTTATAGTATTATGGCCACAGTTTGAAGTGAGGGTTATTATGATTTGTTCCCTGAATT
The DNA here is from genome assembly GCA_028533885.1 of Nasua narica. Taxonomy (NCBI): domain Eukaryota; kingdom Metazoa; phylum Chordata; class Mammalia; order Carnivora; family Procyonidae; genus Nasua; species Nasua narica. Next base: position 55,588,022 of record CM052798.1, read on the forward strand.
GACAATATTTCATGTGGTTATTTAGAAAATATAAAGTGGTGTGATTTATTAGACACTATTTTATGCCTTACTACTTAGAGTATAAATGGCAAACAGTGTTTGGGTGCCTTTTTAGAAGCACTTATAGTCAGATTAATTTTTTTTCTCCAGTAGCCAAATCATTAGTTAGGGTTCCAATAATTTATTCCTTGATTCTATTATTTAATGTTAGGAGGTAGCCAGGATTTCTGCCATATCAACATTTAAATCTACCTTAGCAATTTCTCTTTGTTAAGGGAAATGAATTTCTTGGCTTCTTTATAAGGGTAAGTATCTTACAAAGATTCTTTTTTATTTTCTTTCTCTCTCACTTCAACTAGTGCACCATATATAATTGTTTGGCCAAAAAATAGATTGAGATGGTGTGTGGCTTGACTTCTTTAGCTATCAGGTTTCCTGATGGGAAGGATTTGGTGAAAGAAAAAAATAAAGCAAGCCTATATGTAGGACTTTAAAGTGACAAAAATTTTCCATGTTCATAGAAGTTCCACTTCAATAAGGAAAAAAAGCACACACCCTGAATTCTTCAAAGGAATAAAGAATTTAACACACAGTGTACAATATGTTATTGTGATTTTTCTGGTTGGGGTCTGAAAGAGAATACATCTAGACACATACTTGTGTCAATGACACCTTTTAAATAGAAACATTTAGAGCATATGTTAAAATATGATGGAGCCAGTTTTTTAAATTGCTTAGTACACAAAACCAATGAATGATACTGCAAGTGTGGTATTAAAATTGTTTCTTATCATGCCCCTTTTTCCTTTCCAGGTGAATGACCTGTGCTGGCATGTTCGGTGTCTCTCTTGCAGTGTCTGCAGGACCTCCTTAGGAAGGCATACCAGCTGTTATATTAAAGACAAAGACATTTTCTGCAAACTTGATTATTTCAGGTATACTGTGGAACATTTTTGAGTAGATACTCCCAGATAATACACAAAGAGAATTTTGTAAACAAGCTTTCTTGTCCAGTTTTATGTATTAAAACCTAGTTTTTCTTATATAATGGATTTCAAAATGAGAATGCTTCACATTTTTGAGGTATAACTTCTATCAAAACAAATAAAATAATCACGTTTGTGTGTTTTAGGAATTCCATATACAAAAACTAATTTAAAATAATTATTTCCTCTTTGGGAATGAAAAGTTTGGATATTAAAAACAGGGAACCGGGCGCCTGGGTGGCTCAGTGGGTTAAAGCCTCTGCCTACGGCTCAGGTCATGATCTCAGAGTCCTCGAATCAAGCCCCACATCAGGCTCTCTGCTCAGCAGGGAGCCTGCTTCCCCCTCTCTCTCTGCCTGCCTCTCTGCCTACTTGTGATCTCTCTCTCTGTCAAATAAATAAATAAAATCTTAAAAAAAAAAAAAACGAAACAGGAAACTTCTCCTTGCTGTGCATAGGTAAAGTATAAAATATAAGATGACTTATTGTGACAAAGTCCGTTATTTGCAGGGGACACTAAGATGAAATGAAGTAATTATGGTTGGGAAAAATCAAGATTTTGTTGAGTCAAAGGTTTTGTTAAGGTTTTGTTAAGTTTACCAGTTTACTATCGAATGATCCTAGCTATACCTACAAAATGTCAGCAGTTTGGAGACTATGATAAATCATGTAATTTAGAGGATTCCAGTATCAGAAATACACCAAGTCTGATTATTCTATCTAAAAATCCTGTTTCTTTTTGTCTGTTCTTTGATCTTTGTTTTGTGAGATTGTATTTGCCTAAGATATTAAATGTAACATTTTTTTTCTGTGATCTCTTTATAAATTGTTTAAATGCAGTTTCTTCTAGGATATAATTCAGTTCTTACTGGATAGCTGTCTAGAAATTGAAATTATTCCTAAGCATGACTTTTTAAAATTGCCATATTTTTTCTTTATTTGAATTTCCAAATGAAGAAAACTGTTTATCGTGAAATTGGGAAATTAATACTATATAATGAAGTTTGTAATACTAATTATGTTTATACTCAGTGTCAAAAACTGGTTTCAGAGAGTTTAGTGACTGAATAAAATTTCTAATTAAGAACACTTCATAAAAACCCAGAACCTTTATTTTATAAAGTCAAAGAATTTTATAATTACCAAAAACATACATTTCTCATCAGGTTTACTCTCCATTTCCTCAAAAATCATAGCAATTTGCCTCCTCTTTGACTTAAGATATGGAAATCTTAATTTTTTAATGATAATTTAAAGCGTTTTGAAATGTTTAGTTTCAGCAAGTTATTGAAAGTCTAGTTCTTCAGGATTTTTTTTTAATACTTCATTATATTCTGAAATTTAGTTTTAGGATTCACTTTTTCAGAATAACTTAAACAAAACTGGCAATAACTCTAAAGATAGAAACAATCACATATCTTGTTTGATGTGGATATGCAAGACCATGACTTTGATTATGATAGGAGACATAGCAAAAAATGTCCAGTTACTCAGACCAGGAGAAAAAAGAAATATTTACATCTGGCATTATGTTACAATTAACCAGCATTTAATGTCCAGGTAGGTCTCTGAAAGTTTTAGGTATTTCTCCCCTGCCTGTGACTAGCTGTGCAGTAGCTTATTCACCAATTGAAACATATCTTAAAGTTTTCATTCCTCACTCTCAGGGTGAACAGTTTGTTCTACCCATTGTTTGATAATATCAATTTTAAATGTTTAAATATTTTAACTTAAAAATGATATTTAAAACATTTCTGAATTATCTCAATTTGGTTTTAGGAAGTAAATATATTTTCACTGTATGTTTTTACACTTTTGGTTTTAATCTGGAGTATATGTGTGTTTGTGTCTAGAATCTCTAGATAATTTATAATGCATTGATATTTGTTACAAAAGAGATATTGAAACTCATACTGCATTTATTTTAAAAGAAAAAAAATCCAGTCTTCCTTTAAAGTAACAATGAGAATTTTTTGTTTTATAAACAGATTTGAACTATGGCCCTATCTCGTCTTGATTACTTACCATATTGACTTTAAGAAAAATAATTAATTCCTGTTTCATTTTCAAAAGATGTAAATACTTAGCTTAATCCAATGAGTAATATAATGTATCAGTTTACTCAAGCTGATGAATATCTCCCCAAATAGTAAAATCTTCACCTCCTGCTCTTCTATTTATGTAGAAGGTATGGAACTCGCTGCTCTCGTTGTGGGAGGCACATCCATTCTACTGACTGGGTCCGGAGGGCCAAAGGGAATGTCTATCACTTGGCATGCTTTGCCTGCTTTTCTTGCAAAAGGCAGCTTTCCACGGGAGAGGAGTTTGCTTTGGTGGAAGAGAAAGTCCTCTGCAGAGTGCATTATGACTGTATGCTGGATAATTTAAAAAGAGAAGTGGAAAATGGTAAATATATACTTAAAATACTTTGGAGTCTTTTGGGACAGTGAATACAGGGAATAAAAATGATTTTTCCTAAGGGCATTTTAATGCATTATTTTGTGCAGTGTAATTGTGGTAAAACTCGTTAAGCATTCTACTGTTAGTTATGATCTCCATGTGTTTATATGGAGGAAAAGCCATGGCATGTGTATTAGCCTTGTACCATATTCTCAGGCAGCAGCCTTGAATTTAAGGCTGTTTTGCTTTTCAAAACCAGTTGTTTTCCTGTATTTGCCTTCTAAGCATGAACCTTAGATGTGTGCTCTTGTAACTTTTTGCACTTTTGAGTAAATATACAAGCCTGTATATTGTTTCCACAGAATATTTCTAGTGTGTTTTAAAGCTTAACTGACAGACTTGGGCAATCTACAATTTCACACAAAGCCAAGAGATGCAAGAAACATATTATTGCTTGATCAGTGGACCCATTTGAGTTACCAACATGTATACTGTTTTTTTAAATGCAGGCAATGGGATTAGTGTTGAAGGCGCCCTCCTTACAGAGCAAGATGTTAATCATCCAAAACCAGCAAAAAGAGCTCGGACCAGCTTTACAGCAGATCAGCTCCAGGTAGACATGACAATGAATTTATGATTTTTGAAATCCCTCCTGACCAAAACACACACACACACACACACACACACACACCCCAAACCCCAATTCTCCTGGCCCCTCCCCAAAACACCCAAAACAATTTCATGCTGCCTAAGAACATTTTCATGTTTTCAAAAAGATTAGCCTGTGCTTTTAATGAATACTAACTTGGTGAATGTATGAAAATATATTTATAGCCCTAAAATGTTTGTCAGTATTTCCAGAGTCATGACCTGGTATGAACTAGTCATTCAAGCTTTATTTCCCTGGGCTTTATTGGCATTAACATCAAAGTGCAAACAAAATATTGATTGGTCCTGACTTTCTGGTAAAATCAATTTAACGCAGGCATTTATTTACATTACTACATAAAATGGGAATAGAAGACAAAGTATTTTAAGACTGTTAACAGAAAGAGACATACAGTATGTGGGCCTATAATACACTGATGTGTTCACCTTTTTAACAAATTACAATGAGCCTTTTAATGACTAAGTTTGTATAATTTTCTGAATAGGAAAGAATTGAATATGCCTTACAATAAACAACAGGAATCTAATTATTGACTCTACAACCAAGTAAACCTTTTCTTGTTTTTAAAAGGGTTAGAGAACGCTAACTTTATAGTTTGATGCTGAAGGTTGATTATGTCCCCTAAAAAAGGAGGCATTAGTTTAGTTGCCCTAAATATAATTGTTATAAGTTCAATTCATTTCAACTGTCAAAAAAATAATTAAATAATTACTCCTTACTTTATCTTTAAGTCTACACATATAATGATTCTTTCTGACATTTTTTCAGATAAAGAAATCACGTTTTCTAAAAGATTAATGTGGATGAGGTATTTGTTTTATGGTAAGGTAAAGTAACATTTATTGAGTGCCTACCATGTACTACTGGGTGCTTTACACATAGGATGTATCTTAGGTCAAAATTTAAAGAATATTTATACAACATTAAAAATTGAGTAAAAGTAATATTCTGAAAATCACATATGGTATCTAAGACTTGCCAGTGTTTAAGATGAATACAGTAAAGGGGTTTCAGGAGAGAATTTTTATTTGGGGAATGGTTAAGAAAGAAACCTTGATGTGATATAAATATTTCAAGGGAACTTAGATCACATAAATCCCTAAATTAGGAGATATGAATACCTGTGGAAGAGCTGGCAGCAAAATATGCAGTAGCTAAAAGATGTCTGAGTTAACATAGAATTTCTAATATAAATATATTGTTTTTAAAATGGGATGTTTCCATGAAGGGCTGGCTATAATTTTGATATTATGAGACTGACAGTAAAAGTTTATATGAAATTAAAGTTGTTAAAACTAGAATAGTGAAAACTTGAAACAACTCTAGGTAGGTATACAATTTCATATAAGAAGATAATTACAGGTACTAATGAAATAGAAAATAATATTTGTGAAGGTTTTATGTGTCAAGTCCTATGCTAGGCATTTATCTACATTCTCTCCTTTAATTCTTAACAATAATTCCTTGATGTAGGTAGCCTCATCCAAGAAGTGCAGGAACTCCCCCGCAAGGCAGACTACCAAGGGAATGGCAGAGAAGAGATTTGGAAACTTCCCTAATCCTCTGGTCTTTTCATTTTGCTTGACCACCAGACCATGAGTGGAATAAAATCTCCACTTAATGGCAGCAGCGACTAAAACAAGAGTGAGATTCCAAATCTTGTAGATAGCTTTATAGTTTTAAATTGCAAACATACATAAGCCATTTCCATCATCATATGCATTATTATATGAAAATGTGATCTGAATCATAAGTTTTTAAAGATGTATATTGAAACCATAGGTTTTAAAAAATGAAAAGAAAAAAACAAAAATAGAAGCGATATGCCTTCAAAGCATATACTCATTTTTTTCAATATTTATTAGTATCTGTCTTATGCCAGGGATGACTGAAACAAATGAGACACAATCTTTGTTCTCAAGTGGTTCTTTATACCTTAAGAATCTGGAAAACATAGCTGTAAATTTTTTACAAACTTAAATCATTATATTTTGCTAGAACCTCTAATAAATCACATAATGTACCCTCTTTGTCAAATTGTCCTTTCGGAAAAATGAATATATTCAGGAAGTGCTTGAATTCAGCAAAATGATAAAATATTATAGGTAATCAGTAAGTCAAAACTATTCATAAAGTACTGCTTGGGACAGAGGAGAGTTAATGTGGGAAGAATAAACAAGATAATTTCCCAAAATTATTTAGAAATTTACGGGAAGAAAAAGTAGTTTAAGGCTCACAACAGAATAACATTTTATGTTGGCAAGAATATTTCAAATATTGTCCCATTTGCAGAAAAGGTATTTAAGAAGTTCCTGCCTATATTGTGGTTTGCTTATTGTAGTTGGAAGCTCTTGCTCAATGATTAAGAATATAAAATATGCCAAGGTTAGCACCTATTTTAATCTACTTTCAGATTGACTTGGTTGGGTGCTACTATGCAGATACCTGTCATTTCTGGGATCTCCTGGGCTTAAGATGATGAGTGTCTACAAAGGCTCATTCCTCTACCCTGTTAAAAAGCCCTCAGAAAAGAAGTGGGGTGGGTTTCAACATCATTAGTGACTGGAGAACAATGAAATTAAGTAGAAATTAAGAGGCTTTTTGTGTGTGTGTATGAGATTAAACATTGATAAGCATGTCTTACTTTCCCTTTAGCATATACCAGTTCTAAACCATCAGTGTTCATTTAAGTTTTGCTTTACTCCTCGATGAGAAGTTGCTTTATTAAGTATAACTTGGTTTCATTATTAAACTTGAAAATTTGAAATGCATTTGTGAAAAAGCATGCTGCTTTTTGTTTTATAAATTATCAATAATGGCCTAATAAGCAAATCCTTAAATATCTGTTTAGCTTTTCCTCTTGAAAAATTAAAAAAAAACAAAGACCATTAATTTTCTTATTCTTTTTCTCTTTGGGATATTACATGTTCAACTACATATGAACACAACTATTTGTACATGACAATACGGAAGTAATACATTTTGAATAAGAAAGATAGAATGAGGTGAACTGAGTGGAATTATGAACTCTTAGGCCAGTTCTGCCCATTTTTTAAAGTAAAAATATACATGCTATTTACAGTGAGTGTGTGAACAAATATGGTTGGACAGGAAGCCAGGAATACCTTATTCTAGAAGTCACTAATCAGAGAGAACTTAACTGAAAAAATTATAGAATTTGTAAACTTTAAGGTTTCCTGGAACAACATTGGTCTTTTTCTCCACACTATCTTCAACTTTTCCTCACATTGTCAGGGTTCATTGTGTTACAAACCCTTAAGTACATACTATGTGATAGGAAAAGGTATTAGCTCCTGGGGATATGAAGAATAAGACATTGTCTTTGTCCTCAAGAAGCTTACTTTGCTTTGGAGAGCTAGACTTGCCAATGAATTAGTTAGCTGCCTGTGATATGTGCAATGGCAGAAAACTGTATTATGTGAGGAGCTTGTGGACAATGGTGTTAAGGCCAGTGGTGGCTTAAAGTCTTTAGGTAGATTGGTTATCCGCATTCCACACCCATAGACATGTACAATTATGTTGGATAACCGACTCCCCTCTCCCATTTTTTTATAATACTTTATATTTTTTTCTACTTCCCTCAGTTGGTTGACTTTTGAGTAATAAAATTCAAATATCCCTCTTGATTCCCATGATTTCCCCTTCAGAAAGAATCCAAAGCCCTTGGCTTATCTTTATTCTGGTACTCCCTCCTGCTCTATGCTTCTCCCCTTATCTTGTATTGTAGTTACTGGCATGTCCATATCTTTGTCTCAAAAAGTTGAGACCAGGGACAGTTTTTTCATGTCTCACTGTCTCATGGCACTTAGCATGGTGATTCTAATTCAAAGGTTAATATCAAATCACCTGAGAGCTTTTTCAATATACAGATGTTTAGATCCCAGGAAATTCTTATTCACTGGACTGATTGATATCTTTTTTTAAGATATTGTTTTGCATGGAGTGAGTGCTCAAAACAATTAATGTTGGAGTTATTACAATTAAATGGAATCCATCTGTTGCACTGTATCCTATTTGCTGACTGATAAAAAATTGTAGATGGGCCTATTTAGCTTAGTAGAGGTTGAAGATAAATTTGATAGGATTTTTGTGTTTTTAAAAGTTTTCTAATGCAAGAAATTTTTAACAAAATGGAAGAACCAGTAAACAGACATACCATTTATTCATTTCCTTTCTGCATAGAAGAATGGAAGAAGAGCAAACGTGAGCTCATTTTTAGCAGTGTAGTTGAGAGACAAGTTTTATGTTGAAATGGATTTTTTTTTTTACAGATCTCAGTCTAGTGACTTGTTTGTAAATTTCTTTTCATTTATAGGTATTCACTCACATTGATTTTCAAGTAATAAAATACAAGTATCTTATTTTGTTATGCATGTTTTATCTGTCCTGTCATCAAAATGCAGAAGATTGAGTTTCTTATATTTAGCTATCTACTACCTTTATTTATTTATTTTTTTAAAAACAGGTTATGCAAGCACAATTTGCTCAGGACAACAACCCAGATGCACAGACACTCCAGAAACTGGCAGAAAGGACAGGCTTGAGCAGACGTGTGATACAGGTGACTATTTTAAAGGTTAATCGAGATATTAAAAGATCTATTCTAGGTCTTTATGAATGTTGAGTGTGTGTGTGTGTGTGTGTTGAAATATCAAAGCATTAGCTTCCCATTTTAGGTTCCTTTACACCTATATCAATTTTTTTAAACCTGATAATTAGCCTGCTTGGACTGGGCTATCAATTGTTAAATGACTTTGTGTACAAGTTACTTTATTCTGTGCTCAGAGCAATCCTAAGACACTCAAGCTAAAAGAGACAACTGTGGTTCCAAGCTAGATCTGGTTCTGAAGCCAGTAATTTTTTCCCACTTTCCTGTGATTGTATATGGATGTGTGCGTGTTTATGGGGGCTTGATGACCTTTGTTAAAGATACAGGTAGAGGGAGTGGTGTGAACAAAGCTAGGGAAGGATGAATTAGAGCAAATTCATTGAAATGTTAATTTTATATTTGCAAATTGTCAGAGATTAAATTGTTGGAGCTGAACTTATAGGGGCCTGTGACTGTAGAGTTCTCTCTTGAGCAGGAGAAAGCCATGATAGCTGGTGGCAATAGATGGCAAGAATTAGGGTTGGAAGAGGCTAGATTAGAGATACACAGATTAGTTGGGATGCCCAGCTAAGTAGTAATTTTTTTAAAAGAGACTTAAATGGGGTAGTGACCTAGAATTCATTGAGAAACATTTTGTTGTGTGCATGCTGGTGGCAGAGAGATAAGAAAAGGACCTGGACACTATAATGGGGAGGGAGAGAGAAGTGAAGAATGACTCTTAAATTTAAAGTCAGAGTATCCATAGGAATAGTGTTATTGACAGGAATATTCAAGTCAAAAAGGTGATTTGGTAACTGGGAGGGAGATGAATTTCCTTTTAGCTCTGTCTTGGGCAACTGGGCATATAAACACTTATTTTAAAAGATGAACAGGACTCAAACAAAAATATCCAATGCCTTGAAATTGGGTAAGATCCTTTAGAATGAGACCATAGACTGTAAAAAAAGAAGAATGGACTTTAGAGAGAGGAGGGTAAGTGATGCTATTTGTGGACATAGTAACAGGTGGGATTAAGGTATGAGTCAGGTAGAAAACATCATGGAAGCCAAAGGAATGTGTTCAAGGTGGAGCTGGCCAGCTGTGTCAAGATTTATAGAGAAGTCAGGAAAATGAAAAATAATTTTAAATAACATTCAGGTTGAGGGGCGCCTGGGTGGCTTAATGGGTTAAAGCCACTGCCTTCAGCTCAGATCATGATCTCAGGGTCCTGGGATGGAGCTCCGCATTAGGCTCTCTGCTCAGCAGGGAGCCTGCTTCCCCCTCCTCCCTTCCTGCCTCTCTGCATGCTTGTGATCTCTCTCTCTCTCTCTCTGTCGAATAAATAAGATCTTTTAAAAAATAATATTCAGTTTCAAAAAAGTTTACGGAATTAATGCAAGTAACCATAACCAGCAAGAGGAAATTTAGTTGGGGGTGTGTGGGGGGGTAAAATCCAACATTGTATATATGTTTTATTTCTTAAATTGGGTGGCTGATATTTTTAAATAGGGTGCTCATTCTTCAGTTCATTATTATTAAGCCTGAGGTATTTTGTAATTAAATCATCTAAACAAAGAAGCTGATTGGGAAAGACCTGGTGGTTACTGCAGCTTCTCTAAAAACTTAGATTCCCGGTAGATTTGGCTAACTGCACTGTAATGAGGTTCTCTGAGGAGTTAGGTCATAAGACCTCAGTGCTTTTCAAATGTCCAGGATATTGTGTTTATTTCAGAGTGCCAAATTTTAAAAAGGGGTCTAACAAGAAACCAATCCGAGCAGACTGCTTCCTTTAGAGACAGGTTAATAAGGTCTTGAAAGAACTAGAAATCATATGCTAATATTAACAGCAATAGGAATATTTGTCTAGAGATGGGATGGTAAGAGAAGGATTGGTATAAACAGAAAAAGTATCTTTAAATATATGTGGAAGGCTGTCCTGCAGATAGCAGAATCTGGTCTTTGCAAGGGAATGAAGGAAAAGGCAGATTTCACTCATGATGAAGAATTTTCTTAGCATGAAAGTCTACAAAGTGACATGGGCTACCATTAGAGGTAGTGAGTTTCCTGAGCCTAGAAATGGAGCTTCCTTTCTTGAGGTAGTGCAGACTCAATCAGCTGAGGGTTCCTTCTAATCTAAGAGTCTATACTTTCAATGACAATGACTGCTCCAGCTAAGTCAATTTATGATTATTATGTTTTAGATTATTTTGAAATTGGAAGTAAAAGAAAATGAAGGATTTTCTTAGAGCTTTTCTTATTATTTGAAGAAGTAAGGACCCCAGACAATGTCACAGAATTTCCAATATTTACGTCACAGTATTATGGGCAAGTTATCTTCATTCCAAGTACTAGAACTTGAAGACTGTATTGTTGGATGGTAGTTTTTAATATGTGAGGATTGAATTTAACTATTTTAGATAGGATAGCAAAGGAAGGAACATTAGCATGCAAATATATATATATTATTTGTGTGTGTGTGTATGTGTATTTCCAAATTTTCATTATCCTAAAAATTCTGTAATGAGTAACACTGTATGTACACCTTGCTCCGTTACTGCTTAGTTTCCATATGATAAATTTCTAGAAATGGGGTTGTTGAGTCAAAAGATAAAACATTTTTAGGGCCTTTAACTGATTAACTGGTAGTATAAAAATCACTGTCCAGGAAGTTCATAGCAGTTTATTCTGCCAGGAGCCACATGTGCAAATTCCCTTTCACCAGCTCATGCAAATCCTGAATATGGTCATTCTTTTACATTCCTTCCATTTTTGGTAGAAAATCATTTTTATTTATATTTCTTTGACTATCATTGACCTTTAACATGTTTGCTTATTTTGTAATTTTAGAAATTATAAGTTTTTAGTCTACTTTTGGGTGGTTCCTTTTCTCTCCATCTTACTGATTTTTATTCTATTTATCATGTTAAACCTCCATAGTTCATCAGTTTCTTTTTCATTTGTTTTTCTCCACATAGAACTTTTATATATGTGTGTGTATATATATATATTTTTAATACTTTGTTTATTTAATTTTAGAGAGAGAGTGAGCATGAGTGGAGGGAGGAGCAGAAGGGAAGGGAGAGGGAGGGAGAAAGAATCTCAAGCAGATTTCTCCCTGAGTGTGGGGCTCCATGTGGGCGTTGATCTCACAACCCTGAGATCATGACCTGAGCCAAAACCAAGAGTCAAACACTTAAGCAACTGAGCCACCCAGGAGCCCCAAAAGTTTTATATTTTTATGTATTCAAATCTTTCAATATTTTTTCTTTTTTGGCCCTTTTTATGCTTCTTCATCTAGAGAGTTTGTCAGTATTTACTGTTGTTTCCCTTAAATATTTATGGTTCCAATTATTTACATCTAATCTTAAGTTATCTGGAATTAAACTTTTGGATATTATTGAGGTAAGGATTTTACCACTTTTTTCCTCACAAATGATTATCCAGGTTTCTCTAAATCAGTATTATACCATGCTTTCCCAGTAATTTAAAATTCCATCTTTTTTCTATATTCAAGTCTGATATTTGGCTCTTTGGGCTTTCTCAGAGATACATCTTATGGATTAGTCTTTTCTTTTTCAGAATGTCTAGATAGCCTGTTCTTAGCTAATATAGTTTACAACTTAGAACTCAAAAAATTTTAAAGTATGTTGCTCAGAAGAAATTTTCACTCTTCTTGGAGGTTTGCAAAACAGAAGAAATTTTAAGTCAGTGACAAGGGTCAAAATGACTTGTATTTGAATTCTGAAGTTGGGTTGCCCTCATGCCAGAAGTTATTTTCTGATCGTCTGGAATTGTCAACTATATTTTTCTGTACACGTTACATGACATTTTGTGTTTATAAACCTCTTTGCTCTTGATTACCTGTTGATGATCTTTCCAAGGAGCTATTTGAATCAGCATTAAGGTAGTTTTTCTGCTGATATGTCATGCCTTTTTCATATTATTTCCAAAGTCTGGATTTTTTTTTTTTAAACAACTGAGTAGGTTCCATCCAGTATATAGTTTATTGGAGACATAAGATACTTTGGAGAAACTCGAGGAACCATAGTGCCATGTCCTTTAGGTTGTAGTAGCCTACTGGGGTGCATGTCTTCTGGGTACTGTTGAGGAAAATGCTGGTGGCAGTAGTTCTCTTGTACAAGTTGGAGAACATGTGAATATACCTTCTTGACTGGGTGAGTGACAGTAGTGACACCTATTATTAAGGAGCCTAGGGAGGGAACTATGACTGAACACTTTAGATTCGGTCTCTGTGTAAGTGTCTAAGAGTCCAATACGCCAGAAATGGAAGAGAAGGCTGTGACTTCCCACTCCTATTCCTTGATATATGCCTATGTCTTGTTTCTGAAACATTCCTCAGGTGTTACCTTCCATCCACCTGCCCAGGGCTGCATACCCTATTACCTGATCACTTTTTATCACTTTAGTTTCAACCCCTAGAGTTTGTACTTTGTCAGCCTTCTGTTTTTGAGTCCTAAGGGCAGGATGTGTCTTTGAAATCAGGTCAGCTTTTTTGTATAAACCTTTTTGCAGATTCTTTCTGTACTACATTATTCAGCCCCAATTCCCTTGGGCCTTTGAATAACTTCCCACCAGCCTTGGGCAGAGGTTTATGCCCCTGATTTCTCCCTGGCCTTCTCCCCTGACACTAAAATGTTATCTTTATTTCCTTAAATTTTTATTCCTTCACTTCTCTTTCTCCTCATGACAGACTTGTTTGGAGTGATAGAAAATGAGTGCTATGATATTTTAATAGAGTAACACTCTATAGTCAAGTTTTATCTAATAACAGGGAGTTAAAATACAGACAGATGAATTACTGGGAGCATTCTGGGCAGCCTAGATTCATTCACCCTGACCTGGATACAAAACTGTGCTTGCCTTGAATTTGTTTCCTTTATTTCTGTGATAGAGTAGACAACAGGATGATTAGCTCTTTACATTTTGTGAACTCTTTCACCAGTGGATATGTTTGTATTTTATTCTGCTTAAGTATTACTCATTTTTTTTTCTTATTATAAGCCTAACCTTAACATACTTCTTAGGGAATAGTCTATGTATTCACTAAGAGAAATTGAACTCTGCAGGCTAAAATGTGATTGGAATAACTGAATCAAGAGGTTTGTAGAAAGCTTTAAGTTCTCAGTGGGGATATTAGTCATTTGGAAAAGGATTTGAAATAAGTCCAGCAGGTGTCTAAGAATACATTTAGTTGGATTTTGTATTGTTGTTGTTGTTAAGTTCTGATGATTTAAAGGGATTTTTTTTTCTGTTTTTCTTTTTGTCCCAAATCCCAGTAGTGAAAGCCAAGGAAATTTCTTTAGAGTTCTTGAAATTCTTCCCTCTCTTTTTATTTTGGAAGATACTGGTATAGTGTAGAATTAGCTTTTAAGTAAATCACCAGAGAATTATTATATGAGCAAAGAAAATGACCATTGATATTTATGCAAGTTTCTCTTCTGTCTACAGAACTGCTTAAAAAGCTTCTTTGCTGTGCTTATATGGTAGAGAAATTGAGGATTCATTTCTTTGTAAACTGAGTTGATAATGTACTCAGAAGTTGACATGTTACGTACCTACATTGCTTTTCTCCTCCCTCAGGTGTGGTTTCAGAATTGTCGAGCACGCCATAAGAAACACGTCAGTCCTAATCACTCCTCCTCTGCCCCAGTCACAGCGGTCCCACCCTCCAGGCTGTCTCCACCCATGTTAGAAGAAATGGCTTATTCGGCCTATGTGCCCCAAGATGGGACGATGCTAACTGCGCTGCATAGTTACATGGATGGTAGGTATCCCAACCTTTAACAGCTGTTGCCCAGGCATAATAACTGATAACTGCTAATATTAGCTGATTGGTAGGATGCATATTTTGAAATATTACCTCAGTCATAGCTAAAAAATGGGTTGGGGTGCAGAAGGAAGCAGAAATGTTCAAACATTCTTATTTCTGTGACTACATTTGAAGGGACAAGTTTAACACCCACTTCACAGCTAAAATACAAATATTGATAATTCAGTGCTTGATTTTTTTACTTAGAAAAAAACACTTTTTTGTTGTTTTCACCTAATAGTTAAATAATTTATTTTCATACCGCCAGAGAAAGTATTCACATTTAGAGTTTTATTTATTCATTTATTTAAATTCAGTTAATCAGCATACAGTATATTATTAGTTTTAGATGTAGAGTTCAGTTTTGCATATAATACCCAGTGCTCATTATATCACAAGTCCTCCTTAATGCCCATCACCCAGTTACCCATCCCTCCACCCACCTACCCTCCTGCAACCCTCAGTTTGTTTCCTACGATTAAGAGTGTCTTATGGTTTGTCTCCCTCTCTGATTTCGTCTTCTTTTATTTTTTCCTCTGTTCCCCTATGATCTTCTGTTTTATTTCTTAAATTCCACATATGAGGGATCATATGATAATTATCTTTCTCTAGTTGACTTATTTCACTTAGCATAATACCCTCTAGTTCCATCCACGTTCTTGAAAATGGCACACTCAGAATTTTAGATCAGAGTTAGCATACTGAGTTTTGTTAAAGAAACTTTTTTATTGAAGCAAAACATACATATATAAAAGTGTACACATAACAAGTATCCAGTTTGATGAATTATTAAAGTGAACATATCCATGTAAATGCCAGATGAAGTCATAGAACATAATTAACACCCCAGAAACCTCTCTTATGTCCTCTTCCGATTATTATCCTCTTCCTCCAGAGTATCATTGCCTTGACTTCTAAAATAATGTTTCAGTTTTGCCTGCTTTTGAGTTTTATATAAACTGAACCATATGAAATGTATTCCTGTGTATCTCACTTCTTTCAACTGCATTGTTTGTGAGATTCACTTGTATTTGTTGCAAGAATCAATGATTTGTTTTATTGTTATATAGAATTCCACTGTGGGAATATACCACATTTTAACCATTTTATGGTTGATAAACATTTGTGTTTGAGCATGTTTAGGCTTTTATGAATATGCTGCTATGGACTTTATTGTACATGCCTTTTGGTGTACATTAACTCACACTTCTGTTTGGTATGTACCTGGGAGTGGAACTTAGGAACATAGGCTACCCATACACTCAACTTCAGCTGATTCTGCCAGTTTCCCATAGTGGTTGAACCAGTTTACACTTGGACCAGCACTATGTGAGAGTTCAAGGTGCTCCACATCCTTGCCAACACTTGGTATGGTGTGACTTCTTAATTTTAACCAATTTGACAGTTGGGTAGTGCTCATTATTTTAATTTGCTTTTCCCTCCTGACTGATGAGATTGAGCATGTTTTCACTGGGCATTGGAATATCCTTTTTTTGTGAAGAGCCTTTTTATGTCTTTTGTCTATTGGCTTATTGGCTTGTCCATTTTGTTTTTTCCTTGATTTCTTAGTTCTTAACTACATTTTGCATAAAAAAAAGTTTTTTGATGGTATCTCCTCCTACTCATTGGCTTGCCTTTTTCTACTCTCTTAAGGGTATGTTTTGTTGAGCACAAGTTCCTAATTTTAATGTAATTCATTTCATCAGTTTTTTTTTTTTTTCCTTCATGGACAGTGCTTTCTTTGTAACCTAGTCAAGAAATTGTTTCTCCTCAAAGATAGTGAACATATTCCTCTTATGTTATCTTCTTGAAACTTATCTTACCTTTGACATTTAGTTTTACAGTCCATCTGGAATTGAATTTTGTATGTAGTATGAGATAGGAAGCAAAACTCTTTTGTTATATTGATAAATATACCAATTTCCCAGCTGTTTTGTAGTGACACATTTCTCATAAATCAACTTTCCTGTAACGTAGGTGTTAATATCTGTACACTCTATTTTATTGGACTATATATTTTCATATTGATACCTTACTATTTTAACTATTCAGGTTCTATAATTCTTGATATCCAGTAGAAAAAGTCTTCCTACCTTGTTTTTATTTAAGTTTGTATTGCCTATTCTTGACCCTTGCATTTCCATAAATTTTACCAGCTTGTCAATTTCCACCAAAAAATAAATTTGAAATTTTCATTTAGTCTATTAGATCACTTTGTAAGAAATTGCCATCTTAATAATATCACCTTCCATCTTATGGACTTTGTCTTTCTATTTATTTAGACCATCTTTAAGTACTTTTTTTATATTCTAGAATTTTTGGCTCCGTAATCTTGCACATCTCAGTTTCATAACTATTGGTTTTAATGCAGTTATTAATGGTATTTCTTGTATATGTGAAACTCTAGGCTGGCAGCTGTTTGTTTTTTTTTCCATCACTTTGAAGGTAACATTGGCTTCTGGCTTCTCTTGTTTCTATTGTTTAGAATATGGATAGTTAACCTGATGCTACTTAGTGTGGTACTCAGCTATTGGTTTTATTCTTGCCCTTTTGAAAGTAGATGTTTTATCCCAGCTTTTCTCTTTGGTCTTCAATTTTATTATAATGATACATTTCTTGAGTATGTAGTTTGATGTATTTCATTATGGAAAAGTCTGTTTTTTGTCTCTTCAAATATTGTTTCTGCTCCTTATGAAAAAATTCCATATTTTCCAGCTTTTGACTTTCCATGCTTTAGTCTAAGTATTTTCTTCTGACCTATCTCCAGGTCACTAAGTCTCTATCTAATATGGTATAAAACTCACCCACTGAGTTCTTAATTTCAGTTATTGTATCTTCAGTTTTGGAACTTCCATTTCATTCTTTTATATAGTTTTCACTTTTTTGCTGAAATCTTCTATTTTTGTCACTTTGTTCCTTAATAAAATTATTGTTATATTAACTATACTAAAGTTTATGTCTAATAACTCCAATATCTGGATCTCTTTGTTTTCAGTCAAGTCATGTCTTCTTATTTGCCTTTTTATTTTTTTATTGCACTTCAGATGTTGGGTTGGGTATGAAAAACTAGAAATAATTTGAAGCTCTGGATGGTCTCCACCAGAGAGGATTTGGTTTTGCCTTTGGCAGGAAGTTAGGTTAGGGTAAAATCAACTGAATCCAATGAGCATCAGTCTTCATGAAGGCTGGTATATTTCTGGGTCACTACTTGGATTTAATCTTTTGGGATCCCAGACAAAGCCTTCATTTTGTTGTGTTTTGTTCCCATTGTTTTAAACCAAGCCTTCTCTTCAGTGGTCCCTGATCTTTCATGTTTGTTCCCTATCTCCCAGCCAAAGTCTAACTCCTGAGAGTCTGCTCAAATTCTCAGCCTCTCAGACATCCCTTTTCTTTTAAAATTGTCACTAAATTGGGGGGTTGGGGTGTGGAAAGTTGCCTCATTTTATTTCCCTTCTCTTCTAGGACTTGCTTTGCAATTTCTCATTATCTTGGTATCTTTCAGATGCCTTCCAACAGATTTTTAAAAATTTTGGCCAGCTTCCTAGTTGCTCTCAGAGGAGGGTTTGGTTTGAAGCGTCATAGACTCTTGCAGAGAATGGAAACTTCATTTAAAGTTTTGGTTAAATAAAAAACCAGAACCTGTACCATTGTTGCTATTATACTAGCATTAAAATTGTGTGTGTTCCCATGAATGACTACAGTGTTGCCCGAGTCAAACGTGCTTTGATGTATGTTTAGGGAAGAGGTGGTTAAGCATTCATAAAGGAGAATTTGGAGGGGTCATCCTATAGACACCTTTATATGGAAGCTAGCAGCATCTCTGCAGACAGAGCTTTTGTGTTTTCCAGCTGCAGGGTAAAGTGCAGTGAATGGGGTATGGATGGAGGACATTAAAGTGTCAAAAGCTTGTGGCCCCAAAAAACGTTTTGGGGGTAAACTATTCCTGGATTCTCATTTAATATTGTACTCACTATGCTGAATAAGTTAATGCTTCTGCTGAGGTTAGTGGAATGAGTGTAGCTTGGTGCCCTCAGCTATAATGAGTAATGAAATCACATTGCCTTGGATTGTTTTTGTTTGTTTTTAAATCAGTTTTATTCACCCTACAAAACTGATCCACAAATTTCTTTCTATTTTATAGCTCATTCACCAACAACTCTTGGACTCCAGCCCTTGTTACCCCATTCAATGACACAACTGCCAATAAGTCATACCTAATTCCTTTTTTTCAGGGATAGAAATGATTAAGGATTTAATCTTGTCATTTATTATGTGTAAAATACCATTGAAAAGATATTAATGTTAATTTTTTATTTAACACTCAAAGCATTTTCAACATCACTTTGCTAACCAGGTATGTATCTATAGTTGGCCTGCAAGACACTTTTATTGAGTCTTCATTTTTTGTAAAATTTATGTTTACAAGAAGAAAATAAATCAAAACTTTTTTTTTGTATTGTCTGGAAATAGTTCATGCTAGTGTGTATCTGTTAATTTATTTGTCATCAAAAGAGCACTTTGCCTAAAAGAAAGGACTGACAAGTGTGCAAAATGTTTACAATCCTTTGTGAAATCGTAGTTTATCATTAGTTTGTATCTGTAAGTTATTGTTATAAATATTACCTGTATTTTTTTGTTATATACAACTTTATACTTTGAAGCTTGTATCTGTGAATTTGCAACTGAAATTTATTTTGCCAATGTTTTCTGAATGAATTGAATAAAGCTTCTGTTGTAGCATGCCATGCAAACACATTATTGTGTTTGTGGTTGATGAATTATGGCTGTAAATAACACTATAGTTTAATAAGCCCATCACTCTTAAGTTTATTAAACATTTTCCATTCTTGTGAAAGTTTCAATCAATTTGTCCTTTTTTATGTGTTTTCAGCATTAAGTTGACGTTAGTCTCAAATATCACAACTCTTAATTTTAGAAAGTCATTTTGAGCTGTGTTTTGAGTACATTTCAATAGGAAACTTATTTGTAGATGATTGCACTTAACAAAAGAACACATGAAAACATCTAATTTGGCAAATTATCCCTTTTAAACTAGCTAATAAAATTAATGTGAAAGAAAAGACAGAGCACTTTTCGAAACTACCTTTTTGGGTATCCCAATTCAGAAATGAAATATGGGCCATGAGAATATATTCTTCAGGGGTGAAAAGGAGAACTAAAAGTATTTGGAGTTTATGAGCAATGTGTCTAGAGCAGACTCTTTACTTTTTCTTCCTAGTGAACACTCTTTAGGGATTGTGATTCTGAGAGCTGAAATCTAAACCCCAGGACTTTATCATATGTAGCAGTGGACGCTTGTCTTGGAATTACAAAAGTAAGTGGTGCCACCCTCACTAATTTTTGGGTTTAAAGAACTTAATCAGTACTTCTTGTTTTTCATATACCAGTAAGGGGGAAAAAAGGTAATGGAAAAAAAAAAATCTTAAGAATCTTAAGTTTAAGTCTTTGTTTAACTTAGCGGATTCACATCTGGCTGAGGACTGGAAGTAATAGTGTAGTATTTGTAATTCTATTCTAGTAATCATAAATGCAACCAGAAAGCAATCACGTGGGTGTAAGTAACTCACTATCTGCCTCAAACCAGAGGCAATAAGCCTAAGTTTCACTACAAGAGAAAGGAAGAAGAAAAGCTTTTGTTTTGTTTTGTTTAAACCTGCTACTCCAGTTAAATTTTTTTTCCTCCAAAACAAAGAATGTAGCCAATAGTCACTTTATCTGGTCTTGTGAGATTGATACTAATCTCCTTGGGTTTTGTTGTACCTGTCCCAGGCACGAAGTGGTGAGGTCAGCTTTACCTCTACCAGATGTCGAGGAAAGCTCTTGTAGTCTAGCCAAGCTCTGCACTGTTAGCAGCTTATAGCATTTCCCAGCTGGATATAATTGGCATCATTTAGCTTGGGAGGTGCTTGATTGTGAGTGTTAGTTCTCCTCCTCTCTTGTCATTTTCCTGTGCTCACCACCCTCTAACTGTTCAGAGAGTTTTTATAAACCACATCACTACACTTTTTAGTTCCAAAAATGAATGCCCAAAGTTGGAGTAGAACTTCCATAACAAAGAGGTTCAAAGTTGTCAAAGTGAATGAGATTTATGTATCCTGCATATAAAGTTAATATGACATGAGATAGATATGAAAGTACTGAAAAATTCCATGTGATACAAACATATCCCTATGTTTTCATTTCTATTGGTGGAAGTCAGAGGTCCTAATTTTGTAACATTAACGAAGAACTGAAATATTTCCATATTAGTAATAGAGTACACGTGTAGGCACAGTACTTATTTGCTCGATGTTGGGGGTGATCAAACAACTTTTTTGTGAGGACTGGAGGAAGACTTTTTTTTTTATCTTTGGATTAGCCAAGACCTGAGTAACAAATAGTTATCTCTTAGGGATTCAGAGATTCATAATCTATGAGAGAGTAAGGATAACTTTTTGGTATGTAGATCAAATTCAAACATTGAAACTGAAGTCACACTATATCAGTACCCTTAAGTGAATCTTGTTAGTTGGACAAGATAGAATTCATATTTAGCAGTACTTTTATATTATGCAAATGCCCACATTATTGCAAATTATATCTGTTATAAGTATCTCATAATAAACATTATTAGAATCATAGTTCATGCTTTTAAAAATTGTTATAGCGTGCTCGCTTCGGCAGCACATATACTAAAAATTGTTATAGCAACTTGAATGCTGGTAGATGTAGTATTTCTTGACTTGGTAAGTTATATATATTATTACTGTATTAGAATTATGACACTAGATAGTATCTTGGAACTTTGTTATGGCGTGGAGGACTTCACAGTTAGTAAACTGTGAAGTTTACTACTTTATTATTAGAAGTCATTTGGATTGCAACACAATAAGTACCAAAAGGATATTAAATCAGGAAAAATTCTTATTGATTCACACCTCAGGAGGTAAAGGAACTGAAATTAGTACTACTTGATTTTTGCCCTTGTGAAATACAACTAAATTTTTAGAGAAATAAATGCATTTGAATTCAGAGCAAGCTCAGGTACACTAGATAATGTCTGATAAACATCTGTTTGGATTCAGTCACATAGTAAATACTATTTTATAGCCTTCTTTTCCCCTTTAAAATAATTATCTAAGTTAAATATTCCCCTACGTATCATTTTAATTGATATATAGCACTACATTGCTAGATGAAACAATGTATTAGATATGTAGATTGTTTCTAAGTGCCTTAGATGTCTTTTGTTAAATAGCCACCTCATGAAACAGGTTTTATTATTATCAGCTTTATTTTGCAAATGTAGAAGTTAAAAGTAATATGTCTAGAATCTCGGTAAGAAATAACAAAATCAGGGTTTGAATCTAGCAGCTCAGTGATAAAAGGTACCATATTCTTCTGTACTTTAAGCATTATTTTAAGTAACACCATGATGAGCATCTCCTAGGTACCTTTTTATTCACATCTGTATTTCCCAAGTATAAATTCCTAGAAGTGGAATGGATGGGCATACACAATTTAAAGACTCTTGAAAATCATTAATTGTCCCCAAAATGCTGCACTAATTTACATCTCCACCAGCAGTGTCTGATTTATTTTCCAGAATACTTGTCTCTCCTGCCTACCCATGGAATTAATATCTTAATTATTTTTCCAATTTAATAGATAATTTTTAAAGTCTTATATTTCATTTATTTCTTCATATGAAATTTTAATTTACGTTTCAGGAAACTCATTTCTTATAAAAGGGGTAAAGTTAAGCACAAACTACCACTTTTGTGACCTTTCTTCCTTTAGTTATTTTGCATACATGGCTAAGTGAACATTCTTTAGGATTTGTTCAGATGAGGTTTCATTACTTGATATCAAATATTTTACTTTAGTACCTGGTACTCTTTATACTATGATATTTTATTAACTTTACTGATCATTACATTGGCACCTTTATTTACATGGTCTTTCACACCTTTCTAATGCTTTTCTGTACATCATGGCCTCATTTGACAAATGGGGCCCTGAAATTTAAGAAACATTGATGAATATAATTAGGCCTTTGGTTTTAATATGCAGGAATTCTCCAGAGCACCAGATTATTTTTATAAATCTGCGGAGATCTCAGGAGAATAAATTTCTGAGTGCTTTCCAATTGTTTGGGTTTCATAAGCAACTCCAAAGAAGATAGGTTTCCAAAGGCTCAGAGGATGTGAAGCCCCCTGCAGGGAAGGCTCTTCTCCCTTTTTAAATTGTGTCAACATTTACAGTACTTAGCAAGGATCTACCTAGAATCTGTAGCTGGCAGGGGCTAAGAGCAGAGTTTAGGGGTGGACACTGTGTGTTGAGGGAGGACGATCACAGGAAGAGAAAAGAATGTTAAAAAATAAAGGATAATGAGCCCTGGGAGGGACTTGCTTTCCATTGTATTCCAGTGTGTAATATGGTAAACACTAGATAAGTATTTACTCAGTTAATTGAATAATTTTGAAAGGAAAATAATCAGAATAATATACTTGAACATCCTAAGAAAACTTCAAATTCCTAAAGAGCTCTTCTTAAATTCTCAAAATATCCTTCCTTTTTTCAGCAAATATCTTTCTATACCTGTGACATTTTACATATTTATGTATCACTTAGTATGAGATGGGACACCTGGATTTTAGTGCATTCTGTGACACCAATAAACTGTACAAAAAGGATCCACTAACCTCACTGGAAGCCAGTTTCCTCAACAGTAGAAGGAAGATTTTTATGAGGCAAACGTGAGGTGATGAGAAACACATAAAAAAAATATAATCTATTAATTTAGGAGGGTGGAGCTCGTGGCAGTAGATCATGCAAGCCCAGGCTGGGCTGTTAGAGCACCAGAAGTCTGGCAAGACCTGCCCTACCCCAGGCAACCCCAGGAGGACAGTGCTGTATCCATTTCTTCAAATAAAGTCAGAGGTGGAGTATCTATGCTGGTAATGAGTTCCACGTTCTCAGATGAAGTTCTTCTCTTATCCGAACCTCAGAACAAACAGAAAACATCTATTTGCTTTCCACATAAACTCACTTCTTGATCTTAAAGAGTTTTTCAGACTAGTAGAGGTGTCACCTTCTGTAATTTGGGTATAGAAAAATGGGTATAGAAAAACTCTATATAATTTAGATTGCAGAGGCGTTTTGAATGTTTGCAAAAATGTTTTTTTTTTTAAACCCAAAGTAATTATGATGCTATATTTTAAAATGGAAACCATTGTTACAAATTCGATTTCAAAATATTTACTTCCTGGAACCAGGGTGAAGTCTCTAGAGAACCACTAGTAGTTATTAGCTCATTTCTTTCAGATGCACTAGAGTGAGTCTGCTACTTTGCCAGTATGGTTCTGAACCACAGAATTTCATCTTTGGTTGAAACTCCTCCAAGCAAGACCATGTGCAATTCTCCTAGTTCATTATTTATCTTTCAGAACATGGCCTGGTGCATTTTATGACCACTGTAAAAACTTGTCTTACGAGTCTTGGTGGGCAAAGCTAGCTTCACGGGCTCCTTGGCAGAGCCTGGCACTTGCAGGAGATCAGTAATGGAAGGAAGGTGGAATAGGAATCAAGAAAATTCTCTCAAAGACATGAATCCCAGCCCCTGGCAGGCTTGCACTCCTGTTATGATGGAAGTTCCACATAGTGGAACTAAGTGAAGGCAGTTAGTCTACAGAGAATTCATGGGTTCTGAGGAGCACGCTGCGCTCAAAGAGGGCTGGGAACAAGGTGCCAGGTACCAAAGAGGGCAGGGTTCAGGTAATGTTGAGCTGACTCAGGAGCAGGCAGGCCATTTGGCTGCTAGATAGTTCTACTCTAAGAGCAGATTTCTGGCCTCTGTGAAGCATGCGTTTGTTCTGATCTGTCATGGACAGATATGGACATTGTGTGGTGATACCCAGGGCTACAAGAGCCGCATTACAGACGAAATCAAAACTGAAAAAACTCTGAAGTCCTGGTTTTGCCACACCCCACTGGCGCGATTGTAGGCAAATGATTGACCTGTGCCTCAGTTTTTTCATAAGTAAAACAGAATAATAATAGCCCCATTTCCAATTGGTTATTGTGAAGATGCAGTAATATAATGCCTATACAGTGCCTAATAAAGCCTGAATATTATCTATTAATTATTATTCTTTGGGAATCCAACTTGTACCACCAGTGGGGAAAAAATGCCACCTGCCTTCACACGAGCTTTCACTCTCCCTTTCCCCTCTCTCTTTTCCTGCTAATAACTACTCATCTCTAGGACCCACCTCAGGCATCATCTCCTCCAGAAAGCCTTCCCTAGCTGTTGCGCCCCTCCTACCCCATCCCAGTATGGGTCAGTTACCGCCTTTGTGTTCCCATCATTTCTTCAAAGAATATCTCTATATTTCACACTTTAAAAAAAATAATTATCTTTTCTCAAGTCTGTCACAAGACTAAGCTTTGAGAAACATCAGGATAAGGATTGTTCGTCTTCCGGTGTCTAGAACCTGGCAGAAGATACCAACCAAACACTCTTTACCAGGGGTGACTACCTTGTGCCAGCCTGAAGGCAAGCTCCTGGGGGCAGCCTTTCCCATGCTACCTCCTCGGCCTGGGCTGCACCGTGGCCCATGGAAGGTCTCCAGCTCAGATGGACCTGTTTCTTGTTCTCTTCAGCTAAGCAAAACAGACAGTTGGGCCATTATCGAGTAATTCAGGCAAGAGAAGCAGCCAAAGCACATGTTTTTATCTGAGTTACCCAAATTGGCTGACTCCCAGGCTGCAGTTACTAGGTAATTGCTCAATCTTCCACTTGGCTTTTGCTGTGCAAATGTGGCCACAGAGTCTTTTCATTTGTTGAGTGGCTCCTCCCATCCTCTATTGAATACAGCTTAAAACATAAAATTTACCTTTCACCATGATCATGGTACTGTTCTAGGTTGTAGCTGACCTCCATTAATCTTCAAAGTGGGCTGACACGTTGGATATGGGGTTGGTAATTGGTTTTTTTCCTGTGTTTTGGATAATCTGCTGTCAACTCCCCCCCCCCCCTTTTTTTTTGGTATAAGAGGAGAAGATCCAGAGACATACAGGATACATACACGTGCATATGCACAAAACCAAACAACTCAGTCATACGTGTTACACACTGGAAACTGTTTATATTTTGGCCTCAGGTTCGGGAAATCCCTTTCTCATTAACCTGTGACCATGGCTCCACTGTGATCAGGGAAAGATCACAGGGTTTGGTTTCAGATAGTCAGAGCCTTGTTCTGAACCTAGCCTAGTCCAGCCTTATTACCTACATGACCTTAGACATATCATTTACCAGTTCATCACATGCTGTTTAACACTAACAGTGCAAGTCACCCTCTCTCATCAGGGTCATTAAAATAGATGCACAATTATTTTCCTGGCTTCTAAATTCACACAGATTTATTTGAAACCTAGGTTAATACTCTTTTGCTCAAAATTCTCTAGCAGCTTCCTTTCATATTCAGAAGAAAATCCAACATTGTCCATGGCCTTGAAAGGCACTTTTCATCAGGTGACTGCCCCAGTTTTAACCCGTTACTTTTTGACTTTGTCTTTTCTCTTTGTCCCCACTCACTCCCTTGCTCTCTTGCTTCCAGTCACACTGGCCTCCTGGGTTTCAGACAAGTAGGCAAGATAAAATCGTGCTTCAAGATTTAGGAGACACATTGGGTCTGCCACTTTTTGACTCTGTGACCCTGGAAAAGTAACTTATGCTCTTGGAGCCCGTTTTCTCTTCTATAAATGAGCATACCAGTACCCCCATTGCAGGGCTGCAATGAAGATTAAATCAATGAGAAAGGACAGATACAGGAGTTAGCCTAGTATCTGGCATATTGTCAACCCCAAATCAGGAACTGGTGGCTATTGGAGTGAGAGGTGAGGCAGAGGGGAGAGGGTGCTCTGAGGCAAGAAAGCAGCACTAGAGCTTTCCCCTGAAACACTAAAAACAGAATATCCCTTTCCCTTGCAACCAAGTCTTCAATTTCAAGCCCAATTTCTGCTCAAGTTCAGCTCAAGCTTCTTCTTTTGATGTTGTTAGTAGAAACATTTACACCCCTAACTATCAGTTACCGATTTAAAGGCACTGTTAATCTCCTCTGCATAGCCATCCTCCCAGCCCACAACTCGATGCTCTGGTCTAAAGGAAGCCAATCCCTCCAAGAATGTGTTTCTCTCATGCCTGAGTGATCTTGATTGCCTTTCATGGCTCCTCTCCAAGTTCTCCGTATCTCTTCAGCTCTGGGTCCCATTCAATATAGGCTTAACCAATGCGGACGTGGAGCTCCTACTCTTCATCAGTGACATTGGCTCGTATCTCAGGCTTCACGGTGCTTTCTTGGTTTCACTGCTACATGAACCCTGATAAGCTGACATCTCTGCCAACTTCATTTTTGCTTTTTTCAGTAGATATGCTGGGGCCACACTTCTCCATTGCCAAAGGGGTGGTCAGTGTTTGCTGTCCAGACTCTTCTTACCTTTGTGCTAACACGTATCCATCCTAGCCAATGTCTCCTGTCTGCTGAATAATTTTCTCTACTGAACTGTAGATTCAAGTAGATTCAAGACTTCAGAGCTCCTGGGTCAAATGTTTCTTTTGGACTCTTGAGTCCAAGAGTAAGTGGATTTGAGACCAAGGGTCTTCTATAGCAGTTGGTGTTTTATTAAGCTAAATGAGCAAATAATATAAAATTGTGTTTAATAGCCCAGGGAATTGAGTAAGTGCTGTCCATTGGGCCTAAATAATAGCAAAGAATTACTCAGTCGGCCAGCACAAAAAGGAAAAATAAAAAGACAGCTTTCCTACAAAGTACCTTGACTGCCTTTTTAAACTTCCCCAAAATGATGATATTATCTAATCTTTCAGAGGACCTGTGGATCTCAGGACTCAGAGAGTGCTTTTAAATCATTGAAACCTATGATCTACCTATGTCTTTACAAACCAATGACTAAAAAGGATAGCAGATTTTAGCTAGAGCTCTAAATCAGTGGTCTTCAAATTTAAAGTACTCGAGTCTCCTTTGGAGATTCAGTGGGGGCGGGATGTTAGATATCGTGATACCCAGAGATCCTGATTTATCATATCTGGGATGGGGATCAGAAATCTCTGTGTCTTACAAGCATCCTGAGGGATCCTGCAGCAAAAGGTCAGAGATCACACTTTTGAGAAACCCTGAGGCAATAGGAGGGGATTTAAACAGATGAGTGATTCTGCCCTGTGCCAGTACTCATTCACGATGTGTTCGCTCTTCTTAAGCTGCTGTTTACTTATAAAAGGTCTGCTGTAAACCGGGCGGGGGGGGGGGGGGGGAGTGTCTTCAAATACCTTGTTTACTCCTCACAACAATATCACAGTGTAAACTATTCTCATTCCCACTTTACACATGATACAACTGAGATTCAGGGTAACCAGAAATGTTCCTAGTAAGCTGGAATTTGAACCCAAATCTTAGATTTTTTTCCATTACATATGTCACAGCAAAGGTTGACAAAAGTGGGACAGGTGGCCGGCAAGCAAACCGACCAAAGCACACTCAGAGCTAAATGAACCGTGGGGGTTCAAAAAATTCTAACAAACAACTGAGTCTATTTTGTTTACAACAAATATTCCTTTTGCTGATTTTTTTTTTAATTCCATGAAATTTTTGACTGAGATGCTATTTGGCATTACATAGTTGCCAAAATGTGAGTCAGTCCTTTGGATGAGTGTACTTGGTACTCTACATCTACATATTTTCAAATATTCAGATATTTCAGAAATTCCAAAAAATTTCAGACATTTTGGCTAGTCACAGAGATACTGGCTTGAGACTAGTTTTCTAATTTTCAGGTAGGAAATCTGAGTCACTGAGTGACCAAGAGATGGGGCCATCTTTTTTTTTTTTTTTTGGTACATTTTCTCTACCTGATATGAATGAATATAGCCACTTCTTTCAAAGATGGTAAGATCCCAATATGCTCGGTGTTGTTGGAGGTCATTCCCATTTGAGAATCCCTTTCCCAAAGAGGCCAACAGCTGGAGATAAAGGGAATCAATGTTAACAGGCATGTCTTCTGTTTTTGAAGAAAAGTTTACCCAAGCTGGAGTCATAACATTAATGGTCTGCTTTGCTTTTTAAAATTGTTCTATGCTTATAAGACTCTGAAACTTGGTGTGAGCAAAAAGACAGCACTAGGGGAAGACTGCTGTCTTGTCTCATATTTCAGTTGATGCCTTTTTACATTTCTCTTCCCTTCCCTTCTTCCTTCCTCCGAAGAAAAGAATGATAAGCAGGGTGACAAAGGCCATATTAGAGACTCAATGGCTAAGAGAGAAGGAGCATGGTGAGTCTGAGGCTTTGCTGAGCAACTGAATAGAGAGGCTGCAACTCCTATACTGAATGTGGAGTCTACATCTTGGCAGAATGATTGGTGGTTGTGTAGGTCAAGAGATTGTGAACTGGAAACTTCAGGGATTCTCTGGTAAACTAATAGCATAGAGATTTGTACAGCAGCTGCTTGTCTCATCCCTGGACTTGCCAAAGCTTCCCCCATCTTTCATCTCTTGAAGCACAAGAATTCCTCTCTTGCAATAATACTTTAATTCCATTTTAATATCCTTATCCATCAAATCGGGTTTTACAGTCTAATTTCATGACCTTATAGCACACAAACTATACCGCATATCACAACTATTTGGACTGCTTCTTAGAGACATGTGGGACCATTACATTAGTCCTGAGATCTTTAGACAGTCACAATTGAATATAATTTGTGAATTATTTTACCCTTGTAAGTCTGGGCCTAACAACTGTTGCTTAAACAGGAGATTTTAAAAGAGAATAGGGATAATTTGTATGTAGCCACTGTTGAACTTGTCCATCCAAATCCTTTTTAAAGCTTTCTTTGACAAAACATAACTTTTAATCATGGTGAAATGAGATTGGCTGGAAAAGAGGCTTTCCTCTCTGCCAATATACGACTTTCCCCCAACCTTTTGTGCTTTATTTTTTTTTCCGTAACTCTGGTTATGAATCTCACATCATTTCCCTTACCAGGGTATTCTGAGGCTCAGCAGGAATTTGGTTGGGACATATTTTCCTGAGCATCTGCCTGAATTCTCCTGCCTTGAATATTTTTTAATCCCCCTTCTTTTAGTCATGCTCAGAGACTCAGTGCCTTGCAGAATGCTGGAACAGTCTTTAGAGATCATCTCATCCAATACCCCCATTTTACTCTCTGAATCCAAATGCCCCTCCCTTCCAGCTTCTCTTTGGAAATGGAAACAAAAATAATACAGTTCAGGCCCCCTGCTCGAATCTCCAAGGAACACCCTGGGCTCTGCTCGATGATTTGTTTGCCAGTGGTGTCTCTGTGGGATCACTGAGCTGCTCCCAAGTCTCCATGACACTACCTGCTTGTACCTTAAAATAACCCTTAGCCAGAGACCCTAATATCAGACTCTGAGTTTTGTCATTCAGACTCTTTTCAGCTCAGTCTCTTCCTTTTGAAGAAAGGCTCCATCATTAAGAGTTGATTGCGAGCCAGTCCAGCCTATTCTGGGAGGCTTTTGGGAAGCTCCATTTCAATGAGGGAAGGGAAGATCTCTAGGGAAAAAATAAGACCATATTACTACCTGACATTTAGTGAGCATTTATTATTGCCAGGCACTGTGCCAAATTCTTACATGTGTTAGCTTTCTTTAATCACCCCTCTATCCCATGAGTTAGTTATTAGGATCCTTACTTCACATTAGAGGAGACTGAAGCATAAGTCACAAAGTTTATAAGTGGCAGAGCCGGGATTTAAATGCAGACAGTTTAACTCCAGAATAGATACTCTTTTTGTTGTTGTTGTTTTTGTTGTTTTTGTTTTTAGAGAGAGAGTGCATGCACGTGAGCTGGTGGGGAGGGGCAAAGAGAAAATCTTAAGCAGGCTCTCTGCCCGGTGCAGAGCTCGACACTGGGCTGGATCTCACAACCCTGAGATCATGACCTGAGCTGAAATCAAGAGTTGGTCTCTCAACCAACTGAGCCACCCAGGCACCCCAAGAATGTATATTCTCTCTCTCTCTCTCTTTTTTTAAATTTTATTTATTTATTTACTTATTTGAGAGAGAGAGAACACAAGAAGGGGGAGCGGCAGGCAGAAGGAGAGGGAGAAACAGGCTCCCCACTGTATAGTGGGCTCCATTCCAGGATTCTGAGATCATGACCTGAGCTGAAGGCAGACACTTAACCGGCTGTGCCACCCAGGCGCCCCAGAATATATATTTTTAATAATTATGCCATCCTGTTTCCTAAAAACTAAGATGTAAACAAGAAACCATCTTAAGTTACCAACTCAGAGAATTATAAAAGGACCTGATCTTTCAAATATTCTAATGAAATAACTCTAAGACTTCCTTCTAATATCAACAAGTGTGTCTTTCTTCCTATCGTAGTAGCTTCTAGATTCGCAATAGTTCTTCTGTCTAAGAAGGTCTCTATATTATTATGGTCCTGAAAAGAGAACATTTTTTGTTCTGTTGAAGACTCCATTCTTCATATGGTATAATTGAAACATCAGTAGCCTAGAGTTCTGGTCATGAATCCTCCTCCCCCCGCCACCCCCTGGCCTCCAGCCTGGAAATCCTGGAGCCTGGTATAACCCCTGTCCACTAAAGCAGGGTAGTAACAGCAGGCCTGTTCTGTCCCTGGTGTAGCTGGGTGTCCTCTAGGTACAGAGAAGAGGATGCCCCTCTTTTGATTACCCACCCTGGGTACATTCACTTATAGAATCTCCCTATCCCCACAACCCCAGGTTCTCAATCATTTTGTATGCTTGATTCTGTAACTTCTCTATTTTACACACACACAGACACACACAACATTTGGCAACCATTTTCCCCAAGAGAGGTCTGCAAGGGCTTAGAGCCTAAACCAACTGCTTCCTCTAATTCTGTACTCTAACCCTGGACTCCAGCCTCAAAATCCATCCTATTTCCTGTTTCAGGATAAGTGGCATTTCCTCTAGAGAATTCCCTTCAACCCCACCCCAACAAAATTTTTATTTGAGGTAGGACATGATAAAGTGTTACAAAGTATGGTAGCAGATGGAATATGTTTTCACCACTCCTGGTCTTCACGAAAAGGCACTTTCTCTAAACATTGTTGGCTGACTGGCCCACCCTTTACACCTCCCTTCTGAAACAGAGATACTAGATGAGTGAGGTTAGGAGGAATGGTGGGAATGCCCTCCTCATTCCTCTTTCACTTGTGGGCCAGCTGCCCTTAGGGAATAGGCATTCTGCTCTGCTGATATTACAACACATGGTTTATGTGCACAGCAGTAATAGGCTTCTC
Source organism: Nasua narica (assembly GCA_028533885.1). Classification (NCBI taxonomy): domain Eukaryota; kingdom Metazoa; phylum Chordata; class Mammalia; order Carnivora; family Procyonidae; genus Nasua; species Nasua narica. The sequence continues at coordinate 55,619,862 of CM052798.1, forward strand.
CCCAGAATTAGATTGAGTCATTTGGTCATTGGCAGCCTCAGAAAACTTTAGCCCCTGCTCCATGTGTGGCTGTCCCTATGCATTTTCTGCAAGGGGTAGCAACAGCTATAGTTGTCATTCATTAAAAGCATCCCCAAGAGTTGTGCGTTGTCCCATCAAGTCCTCATAACATTTGTACAGAGAAAATACTCTTATGGCTTCCATGTTAAAGATGAGGAAATTGGAGCTTAGATTGGTCAAATGATTTACTAAGGTCATACTGCTAGTGTCTTAGCCCAGGTCTTTTGAAGACAAAAATTAGACAAAACTTATGTGCCAACACTTTGGTTTGGGGGGGGGGGTGGTTGTGCAATTCCAGGGGATCATAAATGAAGGAAAAGAGGCAGAAGAAAGGGTATCAAATTCAAAGTAGTGCTTTACTATGAGCTTTTCTCTACAACTGTCTGCTTGGTCACATGGGCTTCTCTAAGGAGTCTAAACATCCATGTGAAGCTATTGTATCTCAGACCAACACATCTTTGAGCAACAATTCTCTGTTGGCTCCTTCCTATCTTTAGTCTTTCTTTTTATCAATAACTATCTCAGGTGACATTAATTTTCCTGCACTTGCAGTTTGTGTCACCTGCTTTCTCTTGGCAACCTCACTGGGAAAACAGAGTCTCTGTAAGTCCTGTTAGTTGGGCCTTAGCACTGAAGTCATTGTGACTTCTGCCATGAAGGACTTAACGTAGGCAGAGACCACATTAGGAAATGACCTAATCTGTGTGTGGACGAGTTATCACAAAGATGTAGGGCTGAGCATAAAGATGAGTCTGATATAGGTAGTACATGGTAGGGCAAGGTGAAACCCAGAGCAGCACTTTTCCATATAGAGTATAGACACTTAAGTTATAGTTCATGTTCAGGGAATGATGAACTTCTCCCAAGAAAAGTTAGTTCAGCACTGTGCTGGGTACTGTAAGAAGTGCAAGATGGGCTCTCTATCAGTCAGGGTCCTCCAGAGAAATGACCAATCAAATATATACAGATATAGAAAGAGAACTTTATTTTAAGGAACTGGCATATATGATTGTTGGGGCTGAGAAGTCTGAAATAGGTTCAAGAGGCCACAAAGCTGGAAATGAAAGTAAGATTTGATGTTGCAGTCTTTGAGTCTGAAATCCGTTGGGCAGGGCAGGCTGGCTGGAAACTTAGGCAAGGTTTTTATGCTGCAGTCTTGAGACCATATTTCTTCCTCTCCAAGAAACCAGTTTTTGCTCTTAAGGCCTTCAAATGATTGGATGAGGCCCACCCCATTTATTTAAGGTCTACTGATTAAATATTAATCACATCCAAGAAGATTTTTACAGCAATATCTAAGCCAAACAACTAGGCACTATAGCTTAGCCAAGTTGACGTGTACAATTAACCATCACAGGATCCATCCTTCATCTGGAAATTACCCTATTGGGAATTACTCTTTTTTTTCCCCAAATATGTTTATTTTATTTTTTCAGTGTTACAAGATTAATTGTTCATGCACCACACCCAGTGCTCCATGCAATACATGCCCTCCTCAATACCCACCACCAGGCTCGCCTAACCCCCAATTCGGTATGGAATTCTAGTTCCATACAAGTTTTAGGATTGTTTGTTCCAGCCCTTTGAAAAAAGCCAGTGGAATTTTGATCAGGATGGCATTGAAAGCATAGATTGCTCTGGGCAGTATAGACATTTTAACAATGTTTATTCTTCCGATGCATGAGCATGGAATGCTTTTCCACCTTTTTGTGTCTTCTTCAATGTCTTTCATGAGTGTTCTATAGTTCCTCGAGTATAGATCCTTTACCTCTTTCGTTAGGTTTATTCCCAGGTATCTTAACGGTTCTTGGTGCTACAGTAAATGGAATCGATTCACTAATTTCCCTTTCCATGTTTTCATTGTTAGTGTATAGGAAAGCAACTGATTTTTGTGCATTGATTTTGTATCCTGACACATTACTGAATTGCTGTACAAGTTCTAGTAGTTTGGGGGTGGAGTCTTTTGGGTTTTCCATATA
>CM052798.1:55622400-55706906 GCA_028533885.1 Nasua narica
TATGTAATACCAGAACAAAAGCAGATTCGTAGAAACACTGACAGAGGGATAAGATGGGAGGGTGGTTATAACTCCTCGCAGGCGAGGAAGGTTATTTCACGTCCTCCTGGGTTTATAGTTGTATTAAACCTCTCATTGTAATGTTAAGTAGTTAAAAAAAAAAGAAAAAAAATGTGAAAGCAAGTGAATACTAAAATAAAATAGAGAGAGAGAGAGAGAATAAGAAAGAGAAAACAAAAACAAAACCAAAAAAAAAACTTGTATCTATGAAATATACAGGTTTGAGGGTATTACCAGGAGCTTAATATATTGATTTCCTCTGGCGTTGGGGGTTTAAAATTTTATGGGGACCCTGTGGTTATTGTCCTTTTGTTTTTCGGCTGGTCTTCTGAGGGAGGGGCCTGCCGCGTTGTTTTCCAGTCAGTCTTGCTTGGGTTGAGTCACCCTGCCCCCCAGTCAAGGGGCTGAGCTCTGTGGAAACAGGTTTCTCAGTCTTTCACTCTCTGAAAGTTTTTGGCCTTTTGTAGCTTTTTCACCTTTTCAGAGAATCCAAGCAATGAATCTGCCCAGAAGCACTCAGACCTCCGAGTTGCAGGAAGCCCGAGTCTCTGCTCCCCTCTGTGTGGTTCAGAACACACACTCCCCTCCGTGAAATTTCTGCTCACAGCGCATCCTGTCTGAGGTGGCGCGCGACCCCAGCCGCCTTTCTGGGGCTCCCAAGTGCGGACCCGGGAGGCCTGCGGTGGGCCGGGAAAGTCGTGACCCCAGCTGCCTTTCTGTGGCTCCGCAAGGGGCACCCCGGAAGTTAGGCCGCTAGCCGCGTTCTCTCCGCGGTTGGCGGGGATCGCTCAGGCTCTGCAGAGGGCCGCGAATGTTGTGGTCGCGGGCGCACACAGAGAAAAAGCTGTGGCTCCTGGACCACGGCAGACTCTAAAGGCGCTTGCAGGTGCACGCCCAGCCCACAGGTTGTTGCAGAGAGCGGAAATCTGTAGGTTCAGGAATCGCGGACTGGAACCCCCCACCCGTCTCACTTTGGGGCGCTCCTTCCTGGGAGGGTGGGTCCAAGCGCCAGTGCCCGTGACCACCCCCTTCCACTAGATACTCCTCAGAACTTTTTGCCCTCTTTAACTGTTTTTAACGGACTCTACATTAATGCTGGTCTCCCGCCACTGGGCACTTTTCTTTGGGGTATTACTGTCCTTGGTTAGCTTCTGGTGGCTCCCTCCCCCTTTTGTTTATCCTCCGATATCTGTTCGAGTGTTCCCACTTTGCTTTTACCTCTCCACTGCTGTCTTCTGCTCTCGGAGAGATCCCGGGGTGAGAAATCTTTCTCCTCAGGGTGATTTCATGGGTGTTCAGTGTGTTCTGGTAGATTTCCAGCTCACTTTTGGGGACCGGTTGCTGCAGTATCTCTTACTTCTCTGCCATCTTGCTCCCCTCCTGTTCCAGCATAGACATTTTAACGATGTTTATTCTTCTGATCCATTAGCACGGAATGTTTTTCCATCTTTTTGGGTCTTCTTCAATTTCTTTCATGAGTGTTCTGTAGTTCCTAGAGTATAGATCCTTTACCTCTTTGGTTAGGTTTATTCCTAGGTATCTTATGGTTTTTGGTGCTATTGCAAATGGGATCAATTCTCAAATTTCTCTTTCTATAGTTTCATTGTTAGTGTATAAGAAAGTAACTGATTTCTGTGCATTGGTTTTATATCCTGACACTTCACTGAATTCCTGTATGAATTCTAGTAATTTGGGGATAAAGTCTTTTGGGTTTTCCATGTAAAGTATTGTGCATCTGCAAAGAGAGAGCGAGTTTGACTTCTTCTTTGCCAATTTGGATACCCTTTATTTCTTTTTGTTGTCTGATTTTTGTTGCTCAGACTTCTAGTACTATGTTGAACAGTAGTGGTGAAAGTGGACATCCTTGTTGTGTTCCTGATCTTAAGGGAAAGGCTCTCAGCTTTTCCCCACTGAGAATGATATTCACTGTGAGTTTTTCATAGATAGATTTTATGAAGTTGAGGAATGTTCCCTCTATCCCTATACTCTGAAGAATTTTAATCAGGAAATGATGCTGTATTTTGTTAAATGCTTTTACTGCATTAATAGAGAGGACCATGTGGTTCTTCTCTCTTCTCTTATTAATTTGTTCTATCACATGGATTCATTTGCAAATGTTGAACCACGCTTGCATCCCAGGAATAAATCTCATGTGGTTGTGGTGGATAATCTTTTTAATGTACTGTTGGATCCTTTCAGCTAGGATTTTGTTGAGAATCTTGGCATCCATATTCATCAGGGATATTGGTCTGAAATTCTCCTTTTTGATGGGATCTTTGTCTGGTTTGGGGATCAAGGTAATGCTGGCCTCATAGAAAGAGTCTAGAAGTTTTCCTTCTGTTTCTATTTTTTGAAATAGCTTCAGGAGAATAGGTATTATTTTTTCTTTGAATAGGTAATTATTTTTCCCTGGGGGTAGAATTCCCCAGGGAATCCATTAGGTCCTGGACTCTTGTTTTTTGGGAGGTTTTTGATCACTGCTTGAATCTTGTTACTAGTTATTGGTCTATTCAGGTTGTCAATTTCTTCCTGTTTCAGTCTTGGAAGTCTATAGGTTTCCAGGAATGCATTCATTTCTCCTGGGTTGCTTAACTTATTGGCATATATATAGCTGTTGATAATAATTTCTGATGATTGTGTCTATTTCCTTGGTGTTAATCGTGATCTCCCCCCTTTCACTCATAATTTTATTAATTTGGGTCCTTTCTCTTTTCTTTTGGATTAGTCTGGCCAGTGGTTTATCAATCTTATTAATTCTTTCAAAGTACTAGCTTCTAGTTTCATTGATATGTTCTACTATATTTCTGGTTTCTAATTCATTGATCTCTGCTCTAATCTTAATTGTTTCCCTTCTCATGAGTGAGTTAGGTTTAATTTGTTGTTGATTCTCCAGATCTTTAAGGTATAAAGATAGTTTGTGTATTCGGGATTTTTCTATTTTTTTGAGTGAGGCTTGGATGACTATGTATTTCTCCCTTAGGACCACCTTTGCCATATTCCATAGGTTTTAGATCCATGTGTCTTCATTCTCATTGGTTTCCATGAATTGATTATGTTCTTCTGTGATTTCCTGATTGATCAAAACATTCTTGAGCAGGACGGTCTTTAGTTTCCAAGTTTGAATTTCTTCCAAGTTTTTCTTGCGATTGAGTTCCAGTTTCAAAGCATTGTGGTCTGAGAATATGCAGGGAATAATCTCAATATTTTGATATTGGTTGAGTCCTGATTTGTGCCCCAATATATGGTCTTTTCTGGAGAAAGTTCCCTGCGCACTCCAGAAGAGTGAGTATACACATACACATATGTTCTGTGTATATCTTCAGGTCCACCTGGTCCAGTGTGTCATTCAAAGCTCTTGTTTCTTTGTTGATTTCTGCTTAGTTGATCTGTCTGTTGTTGAGAGTGGAGTATTAGGGTCTCCTCCAATTAATGTATTATTATCAATATGTCTCTGTTTTGATTAACAGTTGGCTTATGTAGTTGGCTGCTCCCGTGTTGGGGGCATAGATATTTACAATTATTAGATCTTCTTGTTGGATAGACCCTTTAAGAATGATATACTATCCTTCTGTATCTCTGATTACAGTCTTTAGCTTAAAATCTAATTTGTTTGATATGAGAATTGCTACCGCATCTTTCTTTTGCAGTCCGTCGACATGAAAGCCGGTTCCCCATCTCTTCTCTTTCAGTCTGGATGTATCTTTAGGTTCAAAATGAGACAGCATATGGATGGGTCCTGTATTTTTATCCCCATCTGTAACCCTGTGTCATTTTATGGGAGCATTTATGGCATTCACGTTGAGAGTGATTATTGACAAATAAGATTTTATTGTCATCATGTTGCCTTTGAAGTCCTTGTTTCTATAGATGGCTTCTGTATATTTCTGTACTATATGACTCTTGGGGTCTTTCTTCTTTTATAGAACCTCCCTTAATATTTCTTAAAGGGCCGGCTTATGAGAGACTGTGGACTCTGAGCAACAAACTGAGGGTTTTGGAGGGGTGGGGGTAGGAGGTTTGGCGAGCCTGGTGGTGGGTATTGAGGAGGGCACATATTGCATGGAGCACTGGATGTGGTTCATGAACAATTAATCTTGTAACACTGAAAAAATAAAATATTTGGGGGAAAAAAAGAACAAAAGGGGAACATAAGTAGAGATGTTACAGATATCAAAAGCACAGTAAGAGACTGTAATGAACAACTTTATGGCAACATATTTCAGATATTTGATAATATAAGCAAATATGTAGAAAAACAAAATAAAAATTATATGTAATTTTGGTTTAAAAAAAAAAGATGCTGAAATAAAGACCCAATATGACATTGGTTATTAAATACTTTCTAAAAAAAAAAAAAAAGGGAGAGCTTAGTGGTCACATATTCTTTCGGTCTTTCCTGGCCCTGGAAGCTTCTTATCTCTCTGTCCATTCTGAATGACAGCCTTGCTGGATAAAGAATTCCTGGCTGCATATTCTTTTCATTTAGTACCCTGAATATGTCTTGCCAGCTCTTTCTGGCTTGCCAGGTCTCTGTGGACAGATCTGGTGTTATTCTGATATTCCTCCCTCTGCACATAAGGAATTTCTTCCCCCTAACTGCCCTTAAAATGGTTTCCTTAATTCTAAGATTTGTGAGTTTTACTATTATATGCCTGGGCATTGGTCTTCTCTCATTGACCATGGGGGAGTGTTCTCTCTGCCTCTAGGACATGATTGCTTGTTTCATTCCCCACATTAGGGAAGTTCTTAGCTACGATTTGGTCAAATATATCTTCTAGTCCTCTCTCTCCAGCCCCTCAGGGATCCCAATAATCCTGACATTAGAACATTTCATGGTGTTCTTTATTTCTCTAATTCTGTTTTCATGGATTTTAAGCTGTTTGTTCCAGGCCTCCTCCTGCTCCTTCTTTTCTATCAGTTTGTCTTCAAGATGACTAATTTGTTCTTCTGTCTCATTTACCCTAACTATTAGAATATCTAGATTAGATTGTATCTCATGGATAGCATTTTTAAGTTCTGTCAGATCCACTTTCATTTCTGCCCTTAATGAATCTATGTTGCCATTAATAGTTTTCTCCAGCCTGACTATTGACTTCATAACTGCTACCCTAAAGTCTATTTCTTATGTCTTGCTTAAATCCATATCCATTAGATCTATGGGAGAGCCATTGTCTCTGGGTCTTTTCTTTGTAGGGAGTTCCTCCCCTTAGTCATTATGTTGAGTTGCAGTTGAGGGGATGTAGATGGAAAATATCAACCTCTATCCAGGCAAGGTGCACCCTGGGAAGTTTCAGAGCAATTGGAAGTCATCACCAAAAAGAAAAAAAAAATCAGGCCAAAATGAGCCCCAAGAGTAGGATTTATAAAGTACAAAAGAAAAACAAATAAAAAGGCTGACAAAAAATAAAAAATTAAAAGGCAGGGTTATGGGAAGGTGGTTATAATCCCTTGATGTGGGTGAGGAAGGATACTTCAGTTCTTCCTGGGTGTATTTTGTTATCTTTATTAGAGAACTCTACTTCCCAGAGATACAGGGAAATTAAAACTGGTATGTGTAAAGGCAGTATTGAATAGGGAAAAAAGGACTACATTGAAGTTTATATCTATCTATATATAAAAAAAAGGAAAAAAGTATACATATGAAAAAGTTCAAGTTAAAAAGTTACTATGGAATACGTTGTGTTAAACATCTAGTTGAAATGACTAGTAAGTAAAACAACAACAACAACAACAAAAAGCAAGAATCATGAGGAAGGGGGTGCGTTGGTGGTTCAGTGGGCTAAAGCTTCTGCCTTCGGTTCAGGTCATGATCTCAAGGTCCTGGGATCGACTAGCTTCTAGTGGCTAGCTTCTAGTGGCTCCTTCCCCCTTCTGTTTATCCTCTGATATTTGGGCAATCCCAACTCCGTCTTTTGTACCTCTTAACTGATGAGCCTCTCCCACTGTAGAGATCCAGACATATATAATCTTACATCTCAGGCTAATTTCATGGGTGTTTAGAGTGGCTTGGTAGATTTCTAGCTAAATTCAGGAGACTAGTTGAAAAGGTTGAAACGGAGTGCCCCCACTCCTCCACCATTTTAGTGGAACTCCTTAATTGAACCATTTTCTAAAAACAAAGTTTGCCATCAACATTTGGTTGATTTGAATGCAAGTTACTAGATCAGCCAAGCAAACCACTAGTTTATAAAAATGTCATCATAAATATAACTCAAGCCTTTTGTAGAGAAAGGCATTAGCATCCCATTCCATTGATGCCACTATGTGCAGCACACACAGCCATGGCTACAATGTAATGTATAGATTGAGTCTCAAAGGCAAGTTTTCAACATCAAGCCTGTCATGCTTCAACCTTTCAGAAATTTTCAAATTTCACCAGAATTTATAGAGTAAATGGCATTAGGTTGAAGTAGTAGATTTATTTTTTCACTTGCACTCATGTAAGTTTAATTTAGTGTCCAATTTCAGTATATAACAAAAATATAAATGAAAGGCTCTCTGGGGGTCAAAGCTTTTTTCCTCCCACCTGCTCTACTAAAAAACTCCACCTGAGAAGCTTACTTTCTCCATCAAATGTCCCATTTGAAGGCCCTCATTTATTCACTGAAGCTAACAACATCAATGCTGAGACTATTTCTATATGATACATTCTCAAGATGAAAGTTTCTTAAAACCTTGAAGAATAAATTATAATTTCCTCTGATTCTCTCTGCAGTAGGGATTCCTAAGTGGACAGTCCCTTCCAACTGTGGGCACTGTGGATAATGTCAAGAAGTATCTCAAAATTTTCCTTCAAGAACTCAAAGTATAAATTAAAAGAGAAAACTAAATGCCATTTGGACCTTTGCTCTCCTCTCCCCTTTTCCCAAATAAATTGTAGTTAATTCTAAAAAAAAAAAAATCTAGAATCGAACTCCTTTTCCTCTCTGTATAGAGTAGCTCCTATTCCCAGATTCCTCATTTATGTTAATGGGCCAGTGAGCCTAACAGAGAAGACACTCCATAAATACTCCCTTACTTGAATTGGATAACTTCTCTAAAATTCGCAATATCATTGTATTTTTAAATTTATTGGAGTTTACAGTTTTTATCTAGGCCTCATAACATCCTTTTTTAGAACGCCGTATACTGAGAAGAGAGAGATCTGTTAACATTTAAGGACACAGAGTTGCTTAGTGGCAGACCCAGAGTTAGAATTGTCATCTCTTAACCTGAATTTTTTTTTTAAAGATTATTTATTTATTTATTTATTTATTAGCGAGAGAGAGACTGAGAATGAGAGGAGAGAAGGTCAGAGGGAGAAGCAGACTTCCCGCAGAGCCGGGAGTCCGATATGGGACTCGATCCCAGGACTCCGGGATCATGACCTGAGCCGAAGGCAGTCGCTTAACCAACTGAGCCACCCAGGCGCCCTCTTAACCTGAATTTTTGTTCTCTTTACGAGATTCCATTAATACTAAATACATAAAACTTAATATTTATATATTGTGACTTAGTAACTCAAACAAGAAAACCCAAGAAATAAAAACACTCAAATATTTTCTGGTTATGTTAGTGTCATATTTAGCTGCCCTTTGTTGAAACTAAAATCTCATCAGAGTAATATCAAAACTTAGTAATGCCATAAAAATGATAATACAGATTATATTAACCCACTTGATTTAAAATGCATTCTACCCATCATAAAAAAAAACCCTCTCTAAAATTGATGATATTTATTATCATTCTTCTCCCTCATCAGACTGTAAGCTCCACAAGGGCAAGGACCAAGACAATTTTTTGTTCATCATTGTATTCCCAACATCTTGCTGTGCCTAACTAACAATATTAATTTGAATGAGAATGAATATTGGCCATTTAATCAACTGCTCAGTGATATTCATTCATTCATTTTTCATTCATCAGCAAGTGGGTTCTTTGCCAGGACTCTGTTAAAACAAGAGAGAATAAGCCATGACTGCTTACTCATGGAGTTCACAGCTCAAGGGGGAAGACTTATAAATAGAGGTTTGTTGCATGTAATGGTTATTTCTAGAAGATGTTTGAGCTGAACACAGATGAGAGAATGGCTAATTCCACCCTGAGAATCAGAACTGCTTTTCAGAGAAAGATTCCTCTCATCTGGGTTTTGGAGAATGGGAGGTGGGAGGAAGAAATAGATGGAGTGTGCAAAGACTTAAGTAAAGAAATCTAAGGAAAAAATATATTTTCTCAAGAACGCAAAATCAAGACTATTTAAGTTGACTTTCTGAGCTTTGTTTTGTTTTGCCATTCAGAATCATACAGATTATTCTTTATTAATCAAATTCTTTTTTACCCTATATTTTTTGGCTTCAAATATAAAGCTGAAAACAGATCGTTCCCCTTAGTCACATTCTCATATGATGATTACTTTTCCCCAAGTCTGGAAATTGTGGTTTGATGTGAGAGTCAAACTTGACTACATTTGTGTCCCTTATTTTGTTTTCACAACATTGTTTTTTACATTATGAGATGTAAACATCATTTCTCAGCTGGATAAGATTTATCTATCTTGCCCTAAATAAGTAACTGCTCAAAGTAATAAAAGCAAGATTCTTCAAAAGGAATAATCAAAGCGCCATTCATACTAACTAGTCCAAGAAATTTAAAGGTACACTTGGTAGAATCAACTGTATTCAACCATGAAAATGTTAATCTTGTTTATTTATATCTGCATATTCAGGAACTAGAAAGTCTTCTTAAAGAGAAACAAAATATTGCAATGTTTAAAATGTCTTGAATAACAATCTTTAGAGAAAGAAAAGCCACCAAGTCTGATGCTAATAATAGTTTTATATGTTACAGAGTATTAGCGTGTTTGTTTAATATTTTGTTCCAAGAGTTGGAGTTAAAAAAAAAAAAAGAATTGATAATGCTGGAGGTTACATGACTCTACATTTGCTCAAATTCATAGAATTGTAAATTTAAAAGGTCAATTTCATTGTATATAAATTTAATTTTTTTTTAGTTTTTAAAAAAAAAAGAGGGAGGAAGGGAAGAAAATAGACTTTGTTTTATAATTTGGAGAAACTAAACTTTAGGTCCTTCTCCTGACACTGCTCCAGACTCTTTTCCAGAAGGCAAACACTTGGTACATTTCAAGCAGAATAATTAAAATCAATCACCCACATAGGCAGGCCAAGATTGAAGAGCAGAAAACTTGGGATTTGACAAGAAGGAAAGAGATCCAAGACAGGAAATTGACTTGGTCAGACGTGTGGAAAATCAAGTCAACCCACAAGGCCATTAATGAAGGTCCCTATAAGACAGTCTCTGCTTTTGCACCCCGCCCTCAGCCCAGGCTCTCTCTCCAGCTGGGAGGATTTATTTCAGCGAAGCTGTGCCAGCATCCTCCAAGGGAAACACAGTTGGAGCATGGTTACCAAACAGTGCTGCAAAGGAGGCACAGGTGGCACTCAGGATCGAAAGAGGGAGACAACCACATCCAGTGCCCCTGATTTCCATCTAAGGAAACTCACCTTCCCTGAACAGATATCTCAACTCCAAAGCTGAAGAAGGGAAAACCCAGTTAAGAAGCCTTTGTCCTTGGAAAACAATAGAAGCAGTCCTTCCAATGGAAGTGCATTGAGAGGCAAATACATTAAGGTGGTCACTAGAAATGACCTCAAGATAATGGGACTGAAAAGCGTTAAAAAGGATATGGAAGTGGATTAACATCACTGGATAGAAGCCAGTGTTAGATCAGCACTGCACACGGATTAACCAAAGAGGATATAGTCTAATGCATGACCCCAAGCCAAGCACTTCTGTGAGCCCAACAGCCTGTGGAGTCAGAACTGATGCTTGCTGAAAGTTCCACAGTTTTACATGAAAAAGAGGAAAAACATATGATAACCTCCTGAGTCGTTGCATGATTTGAATCCTAGCTGCACCACTTACTGGTTGTGTGACCATGGATCGGTTATTTAATGTGTTTGTGCCTCAGATTCTCTATCTGTAAAATGGAGGAGAGTGTCAGTGCCTATTTCATGTAGTTGTTGTATTAAATGAGGCAGTACATGAACAGTCCCAGGCACATGGTAAGTGCTATAAAAATGCTAGTTAGTATGATTATCATATAATAAACTTCCCAGATTAGAGTTGGTCTTGATATGCCAATACTAAATATGTTCTGAAATAACCCTAAAACCTGACTGAAGTCTGTAAACCATACGAAGTGGCTAGTTTACAAAATTCCTGAAGTTTTCTTGCTGAGGCATTTGCTAAGACTTCCATCGATTCTTTTGGGATTTCTAGCCATATCTTCCTGGAAGCGAGTTTCAGCATTCCTAGTTCCCAAGGCTGATACTTTTAGAGAAACAGTGACGTGGAATAACCCCTGGGTGGACAGTCAGATGACAAGTATCTGGATGGGGTATTTTTCTGTGTCACTTGTCGAAACCACTTCCCCTTCCTGGGCCTACAACTCCTCCCGTTACAAGAGAGAGTTGGACTAGATAACAGCTATGTTATCTATGTTATCCTTTGAGTTGTGACATTTTCTTATTCTATTCCAACACTTAAGGTGATTTTTTTTTTACCTTTTTTAATTTCTGTAAAGGGACTTTGCAATCTAATGTGCTCCAAATAACTTCTGGGCATCTATACCTAGGTATTCCCTGCAGGGTCCTCTACCTCTGTAAGTGAAGGCATAATTTCACCTTTCCTATCCTATGAGCTCTACATCCTTTCCTACCTGAGATTCCTGAGAAGGACCCCACCATTCTCTTGGTCCCAATGCAAAGCCTCTGATGCCCTAGATGCCTTGCATTGCCTTTCCACATCTCTTCTCGGTCTCCTCAGTCATCTTTGAGCGGCTGCTTATGTTCAGGCTCCCCTCAGCCCTCCTTTAACCAGTGCTTCTTATATCTTTTTTCCCCCAAATATTTTATTTTTTCAGTGTTATAAGATTAATTGTTCATGCACCACACCCAGTGCTCCATGCAATACATGCCCTCCTCTTATATCTTAATGAGCATGCTGATCACCCAGGGATCCTATTCAAATACAGATTCTGATTCTGTGGGCCTGGGACAACCTGTTTCCACATTCCCAACAAGCTCCAGGTGGTGCCAGAGCTGCTGGTTACCTACCACACTCTGGGGAGCAAGACACTTACTCTTCTAGTGAGAGCCCCAGAATCCAGATGTTTTCTTTTTTAATCCAATTTTCAGGTTAGTATTCCTAAACTTTGATCCTGTTCTTCCCGCTAAAATATTATGGCTTACATAATTGAATAGTAAATAAAATCTCTTCACAATAAAATCTCCACCTGTGCTTCTCCCTTAACCCCTACAATCCCCCAGCCTACATTTAACCTAATTTATCTAAGTAGCGTACATTGAATCTGACTAGTTGCTTTCAGGATGTGTTCTTCCCTTTCTGCCTTCAGGCCTTGCTCAGCCTCTATAATTTACTTAAGATGCCATCCTCCTCCTTTTATTTCTGTTACTCAGAATCTTGACACAAATACCCTCAGTCCGTGAAACCTTTCTGTTTCCTCGAATGTCACCCTCTCCTTTAAATATTCATGGTGCTTTGTTTACTTTCTTTATGATGATTCACATTCTGCTCTGTAATTTCTATTTATGCATCTGCTACCTCTCCCGTCAGACCCAGGGCTTCTTGAGGAGACCTTTCAAAGCAGAAAGAACTGTTCAAAACAAATGCATGGAAGTACTCTGTCACTAATTATCTAAACTCATACAGGCTGAAAATATGAAACAAATTTTAAAAAGGCTTAGATAGCTCCATACTGTTAGTCATCACTGAGGGTGACTAGGACTTTTGGGGCATGCCTCCTACCTTTTATTCATTTTCCTTGCATTTCTGAGTGCCGTCTCTATGTAAGACCCCATCCTGAGAGGGCTGTGGCAGGACCCAAAGAATAAGGCCAACATCATGAAAGTCGTCATTATCTGGTGGGAGAGATAGTAGGGGCCAGGCACTGAAGCATTTCACCGTGGGTTGCTTAGGCCCCTGCCTGAGGCAGAGTCTTGGTTTGGTTGGGGTTAGAGGGGGGGGAGGTGGTAAGTGTGGTTCGTGACAAAACAGTTCTGTTCTGAAAGCCTATGGCTCTGGAGATAGTATACTTAACTAAACAAACACCATGAAGATTTGTGTAGAAATGTGCTTTTGATGTAATGCCGTCTCTGCATTTGATATCCTTCCTCTCCTCATTTATAGCCACCACCTGTGCTTTCATTATTCACTCCAGTGTCTCTGCCCAAGCTGACACACTTAACTTTATAGTGCCTCAAGGGAAAGCAGGGATTTTTCTCTCATGGACTTAAGTCCTTCTATTCACTCATGGGTGATTCTCCTAAGAATTAAGTCTCATGGACACATCCATTACCTATGTGAGGAAGAAGATCAGAAAGTATTGTTGAGGCGTTCTTAAAGCTTAGAAAAGAGGCTAAGAGAAGACTAGTTATTTTGCAATTTCTGCCTCTTCTGAGAAATCACATTGTTAAAAAGCTTAAAAATGTGATCCCCAACCATTTCTCCTGAAAATTAGAGAATTTTAGAGTTTGAAGGTAGTTTAGAGATAGACCATCCTATTCCCTCATGTTTCCTCAGTGAGGAAATTGAGGTATGTGATCACATATCAATGTAGTGGCCAAGTGAGGTCTTAAACTTGTCTTCTAAGGACTATGTGGTTAAGTGGGAGAAGGAAAATGATATTTGTATCTCTCTCTATATTTTATATTTATGTCTAAATCTGTAGCTATATCTTTTTTTTAATTGTTTATGCACCACACCCAGTGCTCCATGCAATACGTGTCTTCCTCAAAACCCACCACCAGGCTCGCCCAACCCCCCACCCCCTCCCCTCCAAAACCCTCAGTTTGTTGCTCACTCTATCTATCTATCTATCTGTCAATCATCAGTCTCTTCTGTGGTTTATCAGGTACTGTGTGTTTGGTGCTTTAGATGTCTTATCACATTTATAGTCTTGTCCCAATTCCAAGAGGCAGGTGTCATCCCAACTTTACTGAGAAATCTGAATTTCAGAGAGGTAGAGTAACTTGTCCAAGAGTGAGTGTGTGGGTGCTGCACCATGCCCCCAAACCCCTGCTCAGGGGAAGACTTTACCTGGTAGCCAGCAGCAAGGGGCCCTGCCAGCTGGTGATATGAGAGGTAGATAAAAGAAACAGTCTTTATCCTTAAATGATAAGGATATCCTTATTCTACCTTTTGGGTTACTCTCTCTCTCTCTCTCTCTCTCTCTTCTGGTCTCTAAATCTTATTGCTCAGTCTTTGTGGACTTCGTGCCAAGATTGCTTCCCCAGCCTTCTGCATACACCCATTCTCTGAGACGGTATTCACTCCTGGGGCTTTCATGGTTCGGTTGCCTCAAATACTTGTTATGCTATACTTCAAGCCCCTGTAGTCATTCACTAACAATTCTCTGCTATGCCTGCCCCAACAGTGCACAAACCAGTTGTTCAGTGTGGAATTCATTTCTCTTTTTCACCTCCCTTGTGGAATTCCTATTTTCTTTTTATAACATATTTCTTCATTATCTTATACCAACCCTCCATACCCTTCCAAAGACAATGCAAGTTCTACCTTTTCCATGAAATCTTCTCCCATCTCATTCACATGAAGTGAAGAAACAGTTAATGAGCAACTGTATATGACAGGAGCAGGAGAGGGTAAAGACAGATGCAGTATGGGCCCTCATCGAGCTTATAATCTAGTGGGGGCTATAAATAAGTACTTGTAATGTCTGCTCTAGAGGGAAAGCATAGAGCAGGGACAATCTGCTATACTTTTAATTCTTCTACATTACTCCCTTCCAGAAAGAGTTTAACTATCAAGTTGAATTTTTTTCAAAGCTGAGGAAAAATCTCGTGGCAGGATCTATTCCCATACATTTGCCTCTGGGACCTGAGAGCACCATTGCCTGTACTCCGGGGTCCTTGAGGACTGGGACACCTCGTAGATGCTCAATAATCAGGTGGTCAGTGCCAGGTGGGAAAAATTCTTGGAGCAGTTCTGCACGGATGTAAGCACATCCTGGATCAAGCAGCTGCTTCTTCAGGGGCTTATTGGGTGGTACTGGCAGGAATTCCAATTCTCTGGAGCTTGAATGAAATACACATGGCACACTTTAATGTGAAATTCAGCTAAAAGCTGGCTGGAGAACAAATGACAGCCAAATAGCTGGCGCTGCCATAGCTGTGACTCTTCCCTTTGAAGATTGTGTCAGTACTGGTCTTCCCTCCAAAATCACCATGTTGTAAACGTAATGAGGGTTTTCAGTGGCTTGGGGAGGCATTAGCAGAGCATAATAGGAAACATTTTAGATCAGCTCTTATTTCTGTTCTTAATCTTAAGGTAGTTTTGGTATCTGGCTAAGCTTCTTATAGAGACTGTTTTTGTATTTCTGAGACACTAGCAATAGCAAGACGCTAGATAAGATGGACTCATATGCTGTCCTGTATGCCAGGCACACACACCACACCCCCCTCTTAATACACACACATTTGCCCATCTTGCACACGTGCAGGCACACACACTGCAGGCATAGTGCTCGGAGGCAATCAAGGCCCATCAAGGGGCCTCCCTATTTGTGGTTTATTTTCTGCTTTTAAGTTCCATTAAGTATCATTTGAGAGTGACTATTTCATAATGGCCCACACTTGATAAAAACCAGCTCAGGAACGGTTTCTATGCCCAAGACTCACATATGCAAACCAACAACAAGGACAATAGATTGTGTCAGGAGCAAAGGAAAATCATTTTAAAAAGAAGTTCCAAATAGCAGCAAATATAAAACAACTTTGTTTTCCAAAAAAATTTCAAATTAAAAACTCAAGAAATTATTTAATTTTAAAATTATAAATTAAGAAAATGTGGAAACATTTTCAACATTTATTATGTTTTGTATTAAATTTTTTGTTCCTTTCACATGTACTTTTTGAATTAGGAAACATTTTGTGCTCAGATATTCTCTACCTCTATCATATAAATGCTAAATTAGCAGTCTAAAAATACCCTGATACTTTAGCAAGCCTTATTAAAAAGAACACCATTGTACAATTTCCAAAATCTTTTAGTAGTTTGATTTCTCTTGATGCCATGTTCGAACAACACACTGATATTTAAGGTTCCATGTTATAGATGACAAAAGGATTTACCTATTCATCAGTTTATATGGTGTGTTGAAATAAACACTGTAATTATTTAAATGCCATGGCATAAAATGATTTCTAGCCACCCCCCCTTTTTTTTTAATGGCCACCAAAAGCTAATTAGGACTGCCAAAGAAAAGGAATATTGTTTTTAAGCATGATTTCTTTTTCATCTGATTTTATTTAAGATTTTTGGGGCCATATGATTCTGTCTCAGGAAAACAGGAGCCCTCATGGATGCCTGAAACAGAAAGGCGTAAAACCTGCCCTTTATTGAGGGCTTCCTGCCTAAGAACCCAGTACAGGGAAGCAGAATGAAAGATCTTCCAGAGATCTATAGAAACTCATGGAGCAGCGTCTGCAGAGAAAAGCCACCAACCAAACATTTAAAGTGCAGATCTTTGGCCCCAATTTTGAAGGTTGCAGTTGTTTAGTTGTGCAACATCAAATCGAAATGTTATCGTTTTTCAGCATCACCTATAGAACAAGTAAAGGTCAAGAGATGGTAGAAATGCCGTGCAATTTACCAACTTCACAAACCTGGCTTCATGCTGGAATTTAGAATAAAAAAGGAAAGTGATAGTGATGAAGTATGAGTCAGAAGAGCTAAAATCTCAGGGAAATTTCCCTTGGTTACTCAAAAAGTTCTGCATTAGTGAGCCAAGAATTCAAGCTTTGTTAAGGACATCTCATGTGGGATTTGGAATGAAGCTCCAGGGAAGGAATGAGAGCCACCCGTGTTCTAAGGACATTTATTCTGGCCTGGCTGGGGGGTTGGTGGTGAGAAGAGGTCCCCACTATGATGCCCTTCACCAGCTTCTCAGACAGGCCTGTGTAAGCTGCCTGCTGGATTGAAGGGAGTAATTATCAAGAGCATGGAAGGACCTCGGTCAAGAAAACATCATTAATGGCTACTAGGCAGGGAGTGTTTCTGTGTACCAGGCCCTCTCAATCACAGGCATAATACACATGATGCCATTTCCAGCTAAGAAAACTTCTGAGCAGTTAAACACTTTGTCCACGGTCATGTAGTAACAGGGCAACTTGGAATCAAAGCTTACCTGATACCTGGTTCTAAAGCCCATCCTAACACCCACTGTGCTCTACTCCTGGTCTCTGTCATTTGCCATCCCTGGTGCCCTGGTGCTCAGAACTCATTCCATGAGCCTGATATTTTATAATACAACCCAAGATTCTCCTGCACATCTTCATTTTTATTCGTCCTTTTCCTCTCCCAGCCCCATTTCTTTTCAAAGGCCTTATTACAGCCTCAATTTCTTATAGGTGAGGAGAAATGAGATGGAGAGAGAGAGTGAGTTGGAGTGAAGAGAAAAATACACCAGCTTATCATAACAGCAAAATTTTGGCTAACGTACAGGAGCACGGAGAAAAAGAGGCAGATGTTTTTTAATCCCTTAATCATAAATCATGTTGGGATATTCTTTTTTCTTTGTTTGCTTGGGCTAAAAACATCTATGTGATTGGTTTTATTATAATGTTTCAATATTGTTTATCAGAAGATGGAAAATATTTTATTTATTATTGGCTTCTAATTTGTTATTTTCTTTTTCAGTAGATTTATGAATTGCATTCAGAAGGCACCCCACTTTTGTAATGTTGCCTTCTTGAATCCTACTAGAGACTTTTTAAATCTATCCTTAACTTTTCTCTATTCTCCCCTTGGATGCCAATGCTTTTAACATCTTCCCTTCATTTTTCTTTCTGTACCCTACAGACACTATTGCAATAGCACACATTCATCTGGCTGAAAAAAATGTAGAGATTTCAAGGTTAATCTAACAATGATCAAGTCTGGGCTCTCTTGAATTTAGATGCAAAATGGAACATCTTTTCTTAATAAGCTTTTCCCACCCCTTTTAAATCACAATGCTTTTTATTTTTATTTTTTTAAAGATTTTATTTGAGAGAGAGTGAGCAAGCACAAGTGGGGGTGAGGGGTGGAGGGAGAAGCAGACCCCCACAGAACAGAGAGCCCAGCTTGGGGCTCTATCCCAGGACTCCAGGATCAGGACCTGAGATAAAAGCAGTTGCTTAACTGCCCTTAAGCTACCCAAGTACCCCAAAATACAGTGTTTTTAAACAGCAAAGGGCCAGAATATTAAAATGCCCATATTTGCAAGCCTAAAGTAGAAGGGTATTTTACTTCATTCGTAACCTTGTTTTCTCCACTTCCTTAATTATTCCAAATCATATAGTAGATATAAAGGACTAGGCGAAAAGAAGGCATTTAAAAAAGAAAGTTAGTGACTTCAAATAGTAAAAGTGAATTGATTGCTTTTTAAAAATTTTAGTTATGTATAGTTAACATACAGTATTATATTAGTTTTGTGTATACAATATAGTGATTCAACAATTCTATATATGACTCAGTGATCACCATGATGAGTGTACTCTTAACCCCCTTCACCTATTTCGTCCATCCCTCTACCCACCTCCCCTCTGGTAACCATCAGTTGGTTCTCAACTGTTTAGAGTCTGTTTTCTGGTTTGTTTCTTCTCTTCTTTGCTTTTTTTTTTCCTTAAATTTCACATATAAATGAAATCGTATGGTATTTGTCTTTCTGTGACTCATTTCACTTAGCAGTATATTATATATGAAATATTACTAGGCCATAAAAAAGAATGAAATCTGGCCATTTGCAGTGATATGAATGGATATAGGGGGTATACTGCTAAATGAAATAGGTATATATATATGTCACTTCTTCATTCACTCACGTATCGATTGACACTTGGGCTACTTCTGTAATTTGGCTATTGTAAATAATGTTGAAACAAACATAGGGATGCACGTATCTTTTCAAATTAGTGTTTTCATATTCTTTGGGTAAATATCCAGTAGTACAATTACTGGGTCACATGGAAATTCTATTTTTAAAATGTTTGAGGAATCTCTATATTCTTTTCTTTCTTTCTTTCTTTTCTTTCTTTCTTTCTTTCTTTCTTTCTTTCTTTCTTTCTTTTTTCTTTTCTTTCTCTTTTTTTAAGATTTTATTTATTTATTTGATGGAGAAAGGGGGAGAGAGAAGGGAGAGGGGATGGCAGGCAGAGGGAGAGAAGGAAGCAGACTCCCCACCGAGCAGGGAGCCCAACATGGGGTCCGATCCTGGGACTCTGAGATCATGACCCGAGCCAAAGGTAGCCGCTCAACCGACTAACCCACTCAGGTACCCTTCTATACTCTTTTCCACAGTGGCTGTACCAGTTTGCATGTTTTCTTTAGAGAAATGTCTGTTCACTTCTCCTGCCCATTTTTAAATTGGATTATTTTGAGTTGTATAAGTTCTTTATATATTTTGTAGACTAACCCATCATTGGAAATGTCATTTACAAATATCTTCTCCCATTCAGTAGGTTGTCTTGGTTTTTCTTATTGTTTCTTTTGATGTGAAGAAAGTTTTTATTTTGACATAGTCCCAATAGTTTATTTTTGCTTTTATTTCCCCTTGCCTCAGGAGCCATATCTAGAAAAATGTTGCTGTGGCCAAAGTTAGAGATATTACAACCTGTGCTCTCTTCTAGCATTTTTATGGTTTTAGGTCTACATTTAATCCTTAATCTATTTCGAGTTTATTTTGTGCATGGTGTAAGCCAGTGGTCCAGTTTTAGTCTTCTGCTTGGAGCTGTCCCATTTTTCCAGCATCATTTGTTGAAGAGACTGTCTTTTTCCCCATTGCATATTATTTCTCCTTTGTCAAAGATTAATTGACCATATAATTGTGGGTTTATTTCTGGGCTTTCTAGTCTATTCTGTTGATCTGTGGGTCTATATCTGTGGCACTACCATACTGTATTGATTACTACAGCTTTATAGTATATCTTGAATTATGGAATTGTGATATCTCCAG
This sequence comes from Nasua narica, assembly GCA_028533885.1. NCBI lineage: Eukaryota > Metazoa > Chordata > Mammalia > Carnivora > Procyonidae > Nasua > Nasua narica. The sequence continues at coordinate 55,641,491 of CM052798.1, forward strand.
CTTTGTTTTTCTTTGTAAGATTATTTGGCTATTTGGGGTCTTTTGTGGTTCCACCCAATTTTTAAGCATTGTTTGTTCTAGTTCTGTGAAAAATGTCATTGGTATTTTGACAGAAATTGTATTAAATCTGTAGATTGCTTTCAGTAGTATGGACATTTTAACATTTGTTCTTCTAATCCATGAGTATGTGATATCTTTTCACTTGTTTGTTTCTTCTTCAATATCTTCAATCTGTGTGTTACAGTTTTCAGAGTATAGTTCTTTCACCTCCTTGGCTGAGTTTATCCTAGATATTTTATTATTACTGATCCAATTGTAGGTGTGGTTGCTTTCTTAATTTCTCTTTCTGTTGCTTCATTATTAGTATGTAAAAATTTCACAGATTTCTTTACATTGATTTTTATCCTGAAACCTTACTGAAATCATTTATCAATTCTAGAGTTTCTTAGTAGAGTTTTTAGGGCTTTCTGTATATACTATTATGTTGGGTGCAAATAGTGTCAGTTTTACTTCTTCCCTACTAGTTTGGATATCTTTTATTTCTTTTTATTATATGATTGCTGTGGCCAGGACTTCTTATGTTTAATAGTGGTGAGAGTGAACATCTCTGTCTTATTCTTGACCTTAGGGGAAATGCTCTCAATTTTTCAACATTGAGTTTGATGTTAGCTGTGGGATTTTCAAAGATGGCCTTTATTATGTTAAGGTGTGTTCACTCTATCCTACTTTGCTGAGAGTTTTATCATGAATGGATTTTGTACCTTGTCAAATGCTTTTTCTGCTTTTTTTCTTCTTTACATGTTTGGTAGAATTTACCTGTGAGGCTGTCTGGATCTGGACTTCTGTTTACTGGTAGTTTTGTGATTATTGATTCAATTTCATTGCTGGTAATTGTTTGTTCACATTTTCTGTTTCTACCTGATTCAATTTTGGGAGGTTATATATTTCTAGGACCTTATCCATTTCTTCTAGGTTGCCATTTTTTGGCATATATTTTTTCATAATACAATCTTTTGTATTTCTGTGGTATCAGTTTTTATTTTTCCTCTTTCAGACATGATTTGAGTCCTCTTTTTTTTTATTAGTCTAAAGCCTTACTGATTTTGCTGATCTTTTCAAAGAACCAGCTCCTCATTTCATTGATCTGTTTTATTGTTTTTGTTGTTTTTTAGTTTCTATTTTGTTTATTTTGGCTCTGGTATTTATTATTTCCTTCCTTCTGCTGGTTTTGGACTTCTTTGCTCTTCTTTTTCTCATTCTTTTATGTTTAAGATTAGGTTGTTTATTTGGGATTTTTCTTGCTTCTTGAGATAGGCCTGTAATGCTATAATCTTCCTTCTTAGAACACCCTTTGCTGTATCCCAAAGATTTGAGACTGTTGTGTTTTCTTCCTTCCTTTTTCCCTCCCTCACTTTCTCCCTCCCTCTCTCTTCCTTCCTTCCTTCCTTATTTATTTGAGAGAGAGAGCGAGCATAAGTGGAAAAAAGGGGAAGAGCGAGAGAATATCCAAGCATACTCCTGCTGAGTCTGAGCCTAATGCAAGGCTCAGCCTCATGACCCATGAGATCAGGACCTGAGCTGAAACCAAGAGTTGGACACTTAACCAACTGAGCTACCCAGGTGCCCCAGGACTGTTGTGTTTTCATTTTCACTTGTCTCCATATATTTTTTTTATTTCTTCTTTGATTGTTGGTTGACCCATTCATTGTTTAGTAGCATTTTATTTAACTTCCTTGTGTTTGTGTTCCTCCCATATTTTTTCTTTTCATAGTTTATTGTGTTATACTCATTGTGTTATAGTCAGAAAAGATGCATGGTATGACTTTTATCTTTTTGAATTTGTTGAGACTTGTTTTATGGGCTAACATGTGATCTCTTCTGGAGAATGTTCTAGGTACACTTGAGAAGAATGTGTACTCTGCTGTTTAGGATGCAGTGTTCTGAATATATCTGTTAAATCCATCTGGTCTATTGTGCCACTAAAAAGCCACTGTTTCCTTGCTGATTTTCTGTTTGGATGATCTATCCATTGATTTAAATGGGGTGTTAAAGTCCCCTACTATTATTGTATTACTATTGATCATTTCCTTTGTTATTAGCTGCTTTATGTATTTGAGTGCTCCCACTTTGGATGCATAAATATTTACAATTGTTGTATTTTCTTGTTGAATTGCACCATTTATGATTATGTAGTAACCTTCTTTGTTCCTTGTTACCATCTTTATTTTAAAGTCTATTTTATCTGATATAAATATTGGTAACCCAGCTTTCTCTTTACTTACATTTTCATGAGAAATATTTCTCCATCCCTTTTCTTTAAACCTATAAGAGTTTTAGGTCTGAAGTTGAGTCTCTTGTAGGCAACATATAGATGGATCTAGCTTTTTTTATTCATTCTGTCACCCTGTGTCTTTTGATTGGAGTATTAAGTCCATTTACATTCAAAGTAATTATTAACATGTGTATATTTATTGCTTTTTTGTTACTTGTTTTATGGTGGTTTTGGTAGTTCCTCTCTGTTCCTTTCTTCTCTTGCTGTCTTCTCCCATGATTAGTTGGTTTTCTTTAGCAAAATACTTGGATCTCTTATTTTTTATTTTTTGCATATCGCTATTTTTTTTATTTGTGGTTACCATTCATTTTATATATAACATCTTCTGTATATGGCAGTCTATATTAAGCTGATGGTCATTTAATTTTGAACTCATCCTTTACTCTTCTCCCCTTCATGTTTCAGATATTTATTATCATATTTTATATCCTTTTGTATTTCTCTTGCCTGATTTTTACATATATACTTATTTTTTTTTTTACTTTTGTGCTTCATATTTTTCTTACTCTTACTTATAGCTTTTGTTTTTCACTTGCAGAGTTCCTTTAACATTTCTTGTAGGGATCGTTTAGTGGTCATGAATTCCTTTAATTATGTTTGTCTGGAAAATTCTTTATCTCTCCTATTCTGATTGATAACCTTGCTGCAAAGCATATTCTTGGCTGCAAATTCTTCCCTTCCAGCACTTTGAGTATATCATGGCCCTCTCTTCTGGCCTGCAATTCCTGCTGAAAAATCAGCTGATTGCTTTGTGAGGCTTCCCTTGTATGTAACTGTTTTACTGCTTTTAAAATTCATTATCACTACTTTTTGCCATTTTAATTACAGTGTGTCTTGGTGTGGACCTCCTTGGGTTGGATTTTGTTGGGTGCTCCCTGTGCCATTTGGATCTGGATTTCTGTTTCCTTCCCCAGATTGGGGGAATTTTTCAGCTATTATATCTTGAAATACATTTGCCCCCTTTTCTCTCTCTTCTCCTCCTGGGATTTGTATGATGCGAATGTTACTATACTTGATAGTGTCACTGAGGTCCCTAAGTCTATTTTTATTATTATTATTATTTTCTCTCTTTTTCACCTTGATTGCTTCTCATTACTCAGTCCTCTAGGTCATTGATCAATTCTGCTTCCTCTGTTTTACTACACACTCCATCTATTGTATTGTTAATTTTAGTTATTGAGTCATCATCTCTGATTTGTTAATTTTTATGTTTTCTCTTTGTTAAGGGTCTCACTGAGTTCCTCCACTCTTCTCTCAAGTCCAGGAAGTATCTTTATGACCATTACTTTAAATTCTCTAGCAGGCATATAACTTGCCTCCATTTTGTTTAAGTCTCTTGCTGTGATTTTGTCCTGTTCTTTTATTTGAGATATATACTTCTGTCTCATTTTGTTTAGCTCTGTGTCTGCTTCCATGTGTTAGGAATATCAGCTATGTTTCTTGTTCCTGAAAGTAGTGACCTGCAGTGCCATGTCACCCATTCCCCAGAACCTGGTGCTTCAGAAGTATCTCCTGTGTTGTGTGCATCCTGCTATTGTGGCTGAGCCGCATTTGCCTTTAGTCCAGTCATTTGCAATAGCTCCCTTTCCCTGCTGTGGGCAGTGTTTGGACCCTGTGTCATCAGTGGGCCAGTCCGGGGCTGTCTCGGGCTTAAGTTGCATCAGTCTAGTTAGTCATTTGCCAGAGATGTTGTAGCACTGAACTGCAGGGTGCTTTCCCTTGTTTTCCCCTGAGAAGCTTTTGTTGGTGGGGGGCCCACAGTCAGACCAGAAGTCTGCCCCCAGCCCCTTGCTAGGGCTAAAGTTGAAATGGTGGTTATCTTGTCCTCTCTCTGGGGCAGGAATCATTTTGGAGAGCTTCTGACCCCTGTTGGGTGCTTGTTCACTGCCAGGATTTGGCACTGCTTTAGATGGGCTTCAGCAAAGGATGTAATGGAGGAGGCAGGTCTGCAGAGAATGCAGGGGCAGACTGCACAGGATTAGCAAGGTTTGGACAGATCTTCTGTGGGAGGGGAACTGGAGCTGCTTTAGAAATTCCTGGCACAGGGCAAGAGGGGGCGACTCCACAGGAGAATGTGGAAGTAGGATGCATGGTGCCAGCAAGGTATGTGGGTTTTCTATGGGAGGGGACCTGCAGCTGTCAGGTTGGAAGAGGTGAATCTGCAGAAGTGTGCCATGGTGGGGCACACTGTTCATAAGCTAGGTAGAGAGTGTGAACACTATGCTTATTCCTGCGGGTTTCTGTGTATCTAGACTGGGATTCAGGGAAGGGAAATGGCACCCTCCAGCAATTTTGTTCTCAAAATGTCTCAAAGATCCCTGCCCCTCCAGCACACACTCTGAGAATAGTAAACAAATTGCCCTCCCGTATAGCCCAGATGTTTTTCAAATTGCAGCATCTGTGCTTTATCTCTGTGGGGTTATTCGTTGTGCTCTCTTTAAGGGTAGGGACTCAGATTCTAATTGTCCTCCCTGCTCTCCCAGAAGTCAGCCTGCTGATTTTTAAAGTTCCAGGTTTTAAGCTCCACTGACTATAAGACTCACAAAATCTATCCCTCTGGTTTTTCAAAGCCACATGTTACAGGGACTCCTCTTCCTTGTGCAGGTTCCCCATGCATGGTATATGGAGTGTGAAGCTCTGCTCCTGTCCCCTCCACACCCAGGGTGTCCCTCCCTCCTGCAGACACTACTACTATGGGTCTGTGTAGCTCCCAAGGCATCTCTGTCCTTCCTACCCTCTTTGATGTGGCCTCTTCTCTATATTTAGCTGTGGACAGTCTGTCCTGCCAGTTTTTGGGTCCTTTTCTGCGTTGTTAACACTGACATAGGTGTTATCTGGCTGTATCCTGTGGAGGAGGTGAGCTTAGGATCTTCCTACTCTGTCATCTTCCCTAAAACTCTTGATTTGATTGCTTTCAAATGTGCCATAATAGTCTCCATTGTTCCCAGCACAAAAAACCTGAAAGAAGATATTGCCAGATTCTGTGTCTTAGCTACCTTTTATTCTTGTCAAGTTGTGGAGAAGGTGGTTAATCTGACCTGATAAATTTAAGAGGGTCCATGACCTTGATGTTATCCTGATGTCGAAACCTTGTATAATGTGGTGCTCAATTTTCATGAGTGAATCAATCACATTTGTTTTAATGGGGGATAGCTTTGTTTTCTGGGAGACATGTAGACTCACAAGGGCCAGAAGTAACTTAGGTCCTGAGAGAAGTCTTCAATATCCATGTTAGTTCTAGCAGAAAAAACACGATATATGGACAGTTACTTTGAGAAAGTAAATTATTCCTTCTATATCGGTAAGCTATTTCTTTTCATATGTGATTTATTGAATTGTATTCTTATATAGCTATATTTTAAAAACAAACATTTAAGGATAATATTTGCAAAAAACTGGAAAAAATGTCAAGACACCGTTTCATATACCATGGTCTGCAATAATAATTTTAGTTCGATTTTGTCCCATCTTATGCCAACAAAGACTGATTTATAAAGCATGTTCCCCAGTCCAGAACCAGATAATACTGGAGATAATTATTGTGCCTGGTTAGAGTTTAAGAGCAATTTCCTGAGGCACCACTTGTAAAAGTGAAAGAACATACATTGGAATGAGTCCTGTTCATTTATACAGTAAAAGAAAAATACAGAATTGTTACACAGAGCCCATTTTCCAATATTAGTTTAAATAATAACTGCATTATGCCTGGTGATTCTCCAGAACTTTTAATAGTGTAATTTTAGTGTATGGATTCAACAAACTTCTTAAACTTTGTAGGCAACATAGAAAAATCTAATCATAGTCCAGTTTCAAACACTTTAGAAATAGGATTAGTGCTTTATCATCTAAAAGTATGAGTTATTAAGATGTAAAGCGAATTCAGGTTTCTTCTGGAAAACAAACTATATTTTTGTTTTAAATTAGTAAGAATCATTAATTGTATTAACATCTAATTAGATTTGGAACATTTTAAAAGAACACTGAAAACTGCAAGAATATTTTATGTTTCCATTAAAAGAAATCCATTAAATTTTAAAGAAAAATTAATTTTGAAGATTTAACATAATTCAGTTAAAAATAGATTTTTACACACTTGTTAAGGAAGAGCTGGATGTAAAAGAAAACTTTTAGCTTAAGATAAGCTATTGATAGGTACACTTAATCTTGTCTTAGAAAACTATTGTTAATGTTCACATTTTTAAAATGTTCTCTAAATTCATCCCTGCCTTTAAAATGATATTTGCTTCTTCCAATATTGGTAAAACCAAATGAGGAACTAAACAAACCTTTGGTAAATTAAAACAAAGACCAACTAATTTAGGCCACTGTTTGGTTTTTAAAAATCCATCTCTTATCCGTTTAGTTTTGACTTATTCACTTTATATAAATTATCAGTTTCAGTTATTTGACAAGGCAAAGCTAGAGAAAAATGGAAATTTTTAAAAAGATATATCTAGTAATAATAAAAAAAAAAACCCTTAGTTGATACGGAGAAGATTCTGTCAGCCTGTGGTAGGTTTTAAAAACTAAAGCATTCCTCCTTTTCTAGCTTAAAGAATAAAAAGACAGTTTTTTTTTATCTAAATCTTTATTAGAAGAAAAAAAAAACATTTAAAATGATGAGTAAGAACAAATTTCATTAAATATTAAACATTTTAGTTATCAAAGATATTTAGACAATATGTTTTTAGTATTTCTGCACAGCAGAAGCATACTGATTATAGAGCTCAGACTGTCATATGCTTACGTGAGTTTGTTTTGGCATAAAAGAATATCTAAAGTCACATTTAAACAAATGCGATCATAGATAAGCTGATAGTAACCTACAGTTGATTCTCAAAGCTTCACAAATTATCATATCTGACTGACATTCCCTTGGGGTGAATACTTTAACAATGAGTAACAAACTGAATTCATTTTCTTTAAAGTTAGTAGTACTAGTACAATTACTTAAAATTGAATTAGATATTATGTTCCTGTTTATATTAGCACAATGAAAGTTAACATTATAAACTGATTATTTCATATCAAAAGTTAAAAAATGAAATAACATACATAGACCACTTCTTGATGATAGTAAACAATCATTTAAAACAGAGCGATTCAATACATGACACCTGTGAGCACCCTTGCTAGGGGTAAAGTTTCCCTTTGTAATTTCTCAAAGTGTCCCTTTCCAAACTGTGTAAAACATTGACAAATGTAGTTTTATACCTATTTTCAAAGATCTACTATAGAAAAGATTAGATTTTTAAACTTCTCACTTTTAGTAAAAAAAAAAGTGAAAGGATGCTTGTTAGGTTTTTTTTTTCTTGCGTGTAGTACACATTCATGAATGTCCACTAGGCGCAAGGGAACTTGTTTATGCTGCAAAACGTACTCTATATAGTGAGGATATCAAACATACTGAAATGACAAGTGGTTTCCAACCAGTGAGCTAGGAGGAAAATAAATTCAAGAAGACTTGTTTCAATCACTAAACATTGCAGGTTTTTTTTTTTTTTTTAAACAATGTTTGTAAACTTGCCCACAAAAGCTGGGTAATATTAAACAGCCAGTAAGGCACTTTGTCTGAGAGGACTAAGTAGTAAAGGCTGGATGATTGGCAATTTGTTTAATATGAAACATTCTATACTTAAAGAGAGCAAAATCTGGAGCAGGCAGTCTTTTTACCAATTTACTGTCAAACAAGAGTGGGGAAAACTTTAAAATTTTTTATTTCACTTCGTTGACCAATTTCCCCTGCAGAAGTCTTTTAGTTATAATTTTAAAAATATATTAGGAGCTATCGGTTTAAATAATGTTTCATTTTTCAATGTAGTATTTAAAAGACTATGAACATATTCAGTAGTGTTTTCAAAACATCCAAGCCACTGTATTTAAAAATGAATTACACAACAAAAGATCTTAGTATAAAAATGTACCACGTTGTTAACAATTCCCTTGCGACTTCTGATGGCTTCACACATTACAGTATAAGCTTTGGTATATTAAACATGCAAATAAAAGCCAACAAGGTGGTAAATACAGTGTTCCCAACAAAAAGCACTTATGAAACAAGTGTTGTGCAGACACAGCAGATGAAGATTAGGTTACACACCGCTGCAGGATGACCACAGTTTGCACTTCTAACGCTTCTTAGTTTGTATACTTGGCTGGTTCAGAATCTTCAGCAGAGACTGACTCATGTAATAGGGCCTTTCAGCAGAACCATCGTTTCTTTCTATATCTTCCACTAGGAGGAAGAATGGCACAGAGTAAATATCAAAGCAAAACTGTAAGAGAAGTAACGTCGCCATCTGCTGCACATTTGCCTTACAGCAGTTCAAAACTTTTTTTTTTTTTTAAATAGCATAGTTTGGCATCATTATTGTAAACATACCTATGAGAAAACAAGCAGCCCTTGTTATTATGTTAGTAAAATATCATCTAATTCTGCGTACCAGGTCATATTATGCCAATAATGCATGCCCTCAGGGGCATGATTGAGGAAATAACTTCTACCTTCTTTTGGATGGCAAACTAACCAAAAAAAAAAAAAAAAAAAAAAGCAAAAAACCTCAACTGAAATTTCCAAATTCACCTTCAAATTCCTGAAAAGTAGTATGTACTCAATTCACTTTCTAAATTATTGTATTTGTTTAAAATTGCTTTTGTTTTGCCATCAACAATTTAGGTAGCATAGTTTTAAAGAAGACTTGTAAAGTTTTAATGTATTTCAAAGGCTTAAACTGCAAGTTTTGAAAAACATTGTTTTGCAGTTAATTACTTTAATTTCTTTGTAAGATAATAGCTTCTAATTTTTTCCCTCAAAAAACAATGCTCACTTTTACTCTCTTCTACACAAAGAAGTAACCAGTGAGGAAAACTTTTTCTGACTAGAACTAAGTCCATAATATAGTTAAAACCTCTATACTTAGAGATTCTTCCTTTAAGTAGTAAAGTAGTTATTTAAAAATATTGAACCAAATAACATTTCTTTTCCTATGATTTTGTACCCATGGGTTATATCCTTAAAATATGACCAGCCAGGTATAGAATATGCCTCCTTATGGTTCAGTGAACACTTTTACTCTAGTGAATTTTCTGGTCTGATCAGCAGATAGAATGTTAAACACGTAATACATGGGCCCCACCTAGTCTAAGAATCTAAAATACAGAAGTTATGATTATTAGAAGTCTCCAAATAAACCTTTGTCTTAATTTTCTAACTCCTGGAACAACCAAGAATATAAGAATATAGGCAACTATTGCATGTTGATTTATATTTTATTCAAGTGATTTTTCAACTTTTATATATATCAGAATCAACTAGAGAACTTTATAATAATTCACAAGCTGCCCCATACTCAAACACAACATATCAGAGTCTCTTAGGGAAGGGGCATGGAACTCTATTAGAAGTTCTCAGAGTGATTCTGATGCCTACCAAAAAGAATTAAAACTGCATTGTTTCATCATTATGTATCATAGTTTAAACTACTCCTGAAGAGGATGTATTCCCTTATCATTTTTTAACACTTAAGAGAGAGGTAATTGGGGCACCTGGGTGGCTCAGATGGTTAAGCCTCCCACAGGTCATGATCTCAGGGTCATGAGATCCAGCCCTGCATTTGGGCTCCACACTGGGTGTACAACCTAAGATTCTCTCCCTCTCCCCCTTTCCTGCTGCTCGTGTGTGCACATGCACACTTGCACTCTCTCTCTCTCTCTCTCTGTTGCTCTCAAAAAAAAAAAAAAAAAGAAAGAAAGAAAAAAGGGCGGTAACTATTTACTAGATCTTGGTTGAGACTTCTGTCTTGTTGGATAATAAAAACCATCCAGAAAGACAGATCATCACCCTTCTCTGAATTATACTTCAAGGAGAAAGAGACTGAAGGCCCTTTGCCACGAGGTGAAGCCAAGTGACACTTTTGACTCTAACAATCTCAAGAAAATAAGCCAAGAACAAGATGGCGGCCATTATAAAGACCACTATTTTGAAAATCTTCCATATTCATTGGTTGCTTGCTATTAAGCTGTCACAGAGTCAGTCTAAATCTAAGTTCCCATACTTCAGGATCATTAAATAAGTTAGTTTTTATATTAATTTTTGACATGATGATACATTTCTTACTCTTAAATACATGGATAATACTTAGATCACATTTAGATCACAATCTTAGATCAACACATTTCTTTGTGTCAATACATAAATAATCCTTATACACAAGCTTAGTGTAAATGCCCAAAATATACTACTTGATTCAATGTTCCTTTTGGGGTAACTTTTACACTGTTAGCCAAATCGTACACATGTGTACACAGGGGATGGACAGGCAAAGTACTTGAGTGTCTGATTCATGCTTTGCTCCACCATGCAAAAGACTAAGGCATGGCTGCCAGCAACCAGCTGTTGCTGTGACCAGCAAGGATGGAGTATAAAAATAACATCCCTGATAAACTCTCAAGGGAGAGATTTCCTAATGCACAGTATACCCCTGTAAAGGTACAAACAAGGTACCAGTGGAGTGCTAGTAGTATATTTCCTTAGGGTAAAATTTGAAGTGTCTTACTCATCTTTTCTCTTTCCTCACTTAAGTTGAGCTAAAACTAAACCTTTTGTAGAATGAAGTAAAAAATCTCTTTAATCTAGAAAGGTATGCTTGTGAAAGAATCACTCTTCTGAAACGGATCCATTCCAATTTTCTATATGGTGGGAATAGGAAAATAGGAATTTGTCTCCATCTGGGTTAGAGACAAAAGGCATGAGTTGTATATCCATTTCAGTTTTGTTCAGAATATTTTCGTGGTGGCTAGAGGTTCATATTATTGGAAATGATATCCCCAAACTCAGATTCAACTTTGCTATGAATATAATTTCACTAAAACAAAGTGGGCTATGAGGTTCCCCAGTAAATTTTACCTAGCAGTGTTCCCTATGGAACTTGTATAACATTATGGTCTTGAATCACACACTGAAATATACTTCCTAGGGACACATTTATACAAGTTTAATCACAGTTGAGAAAGCTGTCCACTAGCTGGAGCAGCTATATAACCATAGCACCATATTTACAAATTTAGTACCATATGCTGGTTAACTATATCAATCTTTTTTATGGCTAATTGACTATACATTTATAGTGCTTTCAAAAATGGCCTGAATATCCTTTACAAATATATATTTATAAAAAGAAAGGCGATCAAAGTACTGCAATGGGAAACAGCACTCTGAGTTATAAAAGTCTCATTTAAAACACTTTCAGCTATAGGCTTTAAAAATATGTTTGACATTTACACCTCGCTTTTCAGCTGGGACCACAGTCTATAAAGTATCCTAGTTCACAGAGGCTACTGTCATCAAATGCTTGTCACCTCAGGTGGTACCATGTTCTGGCTTTTTAGGAATAAGCACAGAAATTTCACATTACTCAACAGCATCATTTTCAAGTTACAAATGATCTAATTTACAAAAGTTCTATTTAAAAATGAATGTCACTGTTTGGAGCTTTTCTACTCTTTCTGCTTCTGGGTAACTAGTTGCATCTTGTTCAGAGTTCCGTGCAGGGTAGGGGCTATGAAGTAAGGTTTTTCTCTGGATCCATCATTTCTTTCCAGATCTTCACCTGTATATGCAGCAGCCAAAGCAGGCAAAAGCAGCAAGCGGCAGCAGAATTAAATGTATTTTTATGAATTGGAGAGTCAAACAGGGAAAAATCAGAGAAATTAGTGTTAGAAAGTTAAATATAAGACAATTAGTACCATTAAGTTGCTGATGCTGGACAAAGTAAAACTTCAACCTCTGCCAGGAAACGCTGAAACTTCCTAAATTCCACCAATGCCCAAAGAGGTTTATTTTGGTAGTTTAAAGGTGAATAAGATCTTTCCTGTCCTTTCAAAAGTATCATCTCTAAATCTGTGACTGTTCATTTCAGAAAGGTAAAATGCCACGTCTTCAGAGAAGAAGCCGAATAAAAAGTCTGTGATAAATGTAGAATAATTGAATTTCAGAGTCCAAAGTCACTTTTAATGGTAGCCTACACCCATAACATTACAGATGAAGAAACGGAGACCCAGGTATGTGAAATAATTCTCCTGACGTCAAAAACTCTGGGGCAGTCAGAATGAGGTGAGGACCCAGCCTCTTGACACTAGTTCGGTTCTTGTCCTACTTAACTATAAGTCATCCTGTCTTAAATCTCCTCAGATCGCACTAGAAAACTAGTGGCAGTGTTTTCTAACTTCACGTAACACATGAATTTACCTTCCTGCTTTGCCTAGGCTAATAATAAAATGACAGAGTGTTCACTGAGCACATACCTATCGGGTGATTCAAGGAAAGCCCCAGAATGATGCTGAGGTGTAAGAAGTTGGCACAGAATTAAGCTTCCTAAAGATAGAATTCGCAGCAGATAATAGCTATCAATAAGTGTACAAGTACATCTTAACTCTATGTTTTCACTAGTATATTAAAGATTTTGTTATTCATAGCCATTTTTATGACAAAGGATAAGAAATATTATATAAAACCATACAGGATAACCATAGATTTATGGAATAAATCTAAATTCTTTTTCATCCTTTTTGGGGAATGGTTGGATTATCGATTTAGATTCTTTACATTACACAGTGACCTTCTTCAGACAAAATGGAAAGCTAAGGAGGGAATATGATGGACACTGAACATTTTTGTTCTTTCTTCCTTAACCATATTTCTATATCATGTATAGTATATCTATATTGTTATTACCCTTGAAGCATTACTAGGAAGTCTGGTATGGATCACATTAATACTCATCTACAACACTACTTTTTTCTCAAACTGGGACCAGAATTCTCATTGCCTTGTAATATTAAAAAGATGCCATGTTTCTATAAATGCAGTGTTTGCAAATGGTTTGCATTTTTAAAAACACCAGTTGTCTGGCAGTCAAGAGAATAGGTATAAAAAGAGATTATAAAAGATTATATAAAACATTATAAAGATTATAAAGGTACAGTTCTACCCAATCAGAATTTGTCTTACAGCACCATTTAAGAAGAATGGTTTCCAAAGTAAGATGTTGCCCATAGTAAAAGTTGGGAAGGGAGGAGAAATAGAATTGGGTATCCCTTGTGCTTTATTCTCAAAGACAAGAGTCTCCAGAAGGAAACTATTCATGTTCAACACACCATCTACTGGATAAAGCTGAAATTACACCTGATTTTCAAGAAGTTGGCAATTATTAATATAAAAAGGTGGGAAACAGTTCTTACCGCTCAAATTTAAAATCCACTGTCAAGTTTAAAATCCGTAAGATTTTTCCAAAGCTTCCAAAGACTGGAAGCCAGTAGTTTCTATGCATTTCCTCAGATACATTTTCAGTTATAAGAATGGTGGAAGATCCTAAAGGGATCTCCCACTATTGCTATAATTAGCATCTGAGATGAAAAAAGAGATCTTTAACATTTAAGACCTCTGTCTCGGGCACTACCATATTTCTGTGCTCCTTCCTCCATCTCCAACTTGAGCTGAAGTTTGTTCATGTGGCATTTTGTAGATGGCTTCTCCTAATAAACCGCTGACAGTGGCATTAGAAGATGAAACATTTCTGTTCTATTTATAGTCAGGGAGAGATCTAATGAGTATGCACAGTTCTGATTTCTGAATTGTCCAGCTATTGAAAATAATTTTTAAATGCTAAGAAAAAAAAGTCAAGTCACTTTCTAGGAGTTTTTTTTCCCTTGAATATGTCTCCCTGTAAGTATTATCTCCTCTCCTGACCCCAGTGTAAAGTTGGTGCTGTGAGTTATGCCAAAAATAAACTGTTAATTTTATACAAGTGGATCACTCAGTAATGACCTGTCATTGAATGTTTTCTCTATTTCTCTTAAGAACAAGATGCCAGAGAAATCATCTCTCCGAGGTACAGCTGCAGGGCTAACAATTTGTTCTTTCATCTGCTGAGCCTACTTTCTCTAGGTTGGAGGTAAAGGCCAAGTCAAGTTCCTAGGGCACTAGGTTCTCCAAGGTTTTTAAGATGAGATACTAATAGAAAACCTATCCAATATGATTTACACATGCCACATAGAGCCATAACAAATAAGTCAGTGATGAAAGCTCTTAAGAAGTATTTTAACTCTAAGCATCAGAATTGATCGAGCTGTTTCTTAGACATTCTCCTCAATGAATCTAGTGTGAATCGGACCTATGTGTCTCTGAAACCATTGCCAGCTTGGCTTTATCAGAATTATATAAGTTCTCCTCAAAGTGTTCCTATAGTCCAGTCTCAAAGCCCAGTTACGTCCTCAGTTCTATTAATGATTTGATTCTCTTGTGCTTTATTATTAAAAACTTGAAAATACTAAGAAATGAAAAAACCAGTTTCATGCTAACACCATGCCGTGGAGCCTGAGGTTCATTTCAGTAGCTGATTCTCCTGTGCTTTGCAAATTCCGTTTTCTCAGCTGTTAAGGTTTAAAGAGCATCTACTAAACAGAGTCTCTTTCCAAATAAACACTATTTGGTGGTTGCAGCCAGACCATAGCAAATCCACAAGCCAGCTAAGGACATGGGTCTTAACCTTCTTATCTTTCAGCTACTCTCCAAAGGGGGAAAACACATACACTGAAAACTTACAGAAGCAGATGAAAATTGTATCAATACACATTGCATAGACGCTGAAGAATCCATGGGCAACTAGGTAAGATCCAATAATGACTGTCTGTAAATGAGTAAAGAACAAAATGGAGATGTCATTAATTTGTCCAGAAGAATAATACAGCTTTAAATGAAAGTCATGATGAGAAATGCTGAAGTAACCAACGTTAGAAAAGATTTCAATATAGAAACCAAAAAAATCCAATAACAATTTTGGGTGCTTTGTACTGGGATTTAAATATATTACCTGCCAATTTTCTTACCACTATATCCCTGATGCCTACCAAAAATACCCCAGATTTAGGATCCTGTACACTGAGGCAGGAAAGCATGGGAGTTAAGAGCACACGCTGCCTGGGGATGAATCACTCACCAGACACTCACTCTACAAGTTACTTACCCTCACTGTGTCTCCTGCCTCCTATAAAAAATTACTGGTGGGTATGGGGAGAATGTGAATAATAACAGTATTTATGACATATGGATTGAGTGAGTTAGATAATTGCTACAGATACTGCCTGGCTCCCACCAGGTCCTCTCCAACTGCTACGTTGTTTAGTTGTTAGGAATGTAGGCTGCTGACTGAGAGGCTTCCCTTAATAGGAATTGCACGTGTTGCAGGGAACTGCCTCACCCAAGGTTACACCCCCATCCAGGGGGCAACCCCTGGCCAACTGCTGCGTGATGCACCATACAGAGGCCTAATTCTTCCTTCAGAACTTCCTGTCAATATGTCTGAGGCCCCCACTCTAACTGCAGCTTTTTCCTTTGCCCATGCCTGCCCTCCTTACTTTTTTTTTTTTTTTTACGAGGGTATCTCGGGAAAACACTTCCTGATAAACCTTCCGCAGACAGTCCTGTCTCAGAGGTTTTTTTCTAAGGAATCCAATCTAAAGCAGAATAAGGCTTGGCACAAAGTAGGACCGATAATGTTAGCTATTATTATTTTTCTTGTTCTTTTTATTTTGCCATCTCTGATAAATCAGTCAATATTACCCAGTGGCTATGAATGAATTGTGTCCTCTCAAAATGCATATGTTGAAACCTAATCCCTAATGTGATGATATCTGGAAGTGAGGTTTGGGGAAGGTAAGTAGGTCATGAGGGTGGAGCCCTCATGAATGGGATTAGTGCCCTTAAAAGAGGAGATAGGAGAGATGATGATCCTGACATCTCTCTCCACCATGTTAGGATACAGTGAGAAGGCAGGAGTAGGGGTGGGGTGGGGTGTCTCTTTGCAAACTAGGAAGAGAGCTCTCACCAGGAACTGAATCTGTGGGCACTTTGATCTTGGACTTCTCAGCCTTCAGAACTGTGAGGAACAAATTCTTGTTTAAGCCACCCAATCTATGATATTTTTATTGTAGAAGCCTGAACTAAGACACCAGCTCTTACCAGCAAAGGTACCCAGTAGTAATTTAAAGATGTTGGTCCTTCTATCATCGTTGGCAATCTGTGTGTGAAGAGTAAGAAGGCCAGCACACCTACATTGGAAAGGCAGAACATGTATATTATGTGTTTGCAAAGGAATATAGTTTTTTGTAGCAAAGAAGCTTTCCCAAGTACCTTTTAGACTTACTATGTTTATTATTACTACTTACCTATACATCCAGCAACTAGAATTTTCCCCAGGATTAGTACAAAGTCTGTAACTTTATCCATAACTGCAACTCTGAGAATCAGAAAAAAAGAAAGTATAACTTTGTGTTTAAATTACATTTGTCACTTGAAATTTATGAGAGTAAATAATTCATGAGCTCATTTTGATATGTCTTTGCTGGAAATTTTATTTGGCCTTTGTTAAATGCAAGACATGAAGGCAGACCTCCTGAATGAAGTTCTGATTTATTTTTGATGAAGTAAACAGAAGATGGCACTGTAGGGCTATCTGGCATTATTAGTTATGTCAGCCTCTGCTTCAAAGCCTAAGACACCCTGAACTTTGAGAAGGTTTCATTTCTTCCCTGCTTTTGCTCACTCAGACTCTGTCAATTTGGGGAGGGGAAATGGTCAGAGACATGGTTTGTGTGGATAATTTCTTAAGCAGAAGGGATAATAAAAATCAATAAAATGCCAGTGAGTGTGAAGATGTAGATGGATGATAGAAGCAACATTCTAAGACACAAAAAGAAATAGTGTGAGAGAGAAGATTTAAATCTATCCAATTGAAAGATAATATTCATGTCTAATAAGATCACCATCAATTTAAATCACAACATGTTAAGTATTTGATGCTCAAGGTTCACCAAATTATCTTTTGCAAATTGAACCTGATTACTTACTTTAAAACATTTCTCATCAGCAGATTGAAAGCATCTCTTGCTGACTTGCAGAAGTTTTTGCCATATATTGCAATCTGAGGAAAACAGTTATTATTCTGGAGTCAGTGACATACCCTAACAAGACCAACAGACAATCCAATGATGGGAAAATGAATTAATTCTCTTATCACCCAGCCTGCTACTGTCATTCCTCTTTCCAGCCTTTGGGTTTGTGGGAGACCTGGGAACTGTATGTCCTCAACTCTGCACAGGTGTCAGGGGTGTTGACAATAAGGTGTGCTTCAGATGCTATATGCCTGTGAACTCCATGGGAATTCACACAGAGGTAGATCTTTTTCTCAAATCCCAGGATATGGTTTCTGTCTTTGAAGTGTTTTGGCTAGGGTCTGTTATGAATGGGATAAATATTGCAGCATTCACATTAAAAATTATTCTCAGGAAACCAATACCTTTCGATACATTTATTGATTAAAAGGCTCAATACAGTCTTCTCACTGGAGGTAAATTAATGACTATTTAAATCTTCATGACTATTTGAATCACCCCTACAGATTCTGTGTCATGGTGATAACAAGCAAGTACCATAAGGTTGTAGTTACTAAATTTTAGAAGAATTATGTTTTTGGAACCCCTATTTTTAAAAATCTCCATATTCCCCATAGGAAATAAGTAACACTTTCAGTTAGGCCTTGTCAATTACCACACATTTCAACATAAGATTTATAAGAAGACATAGACCATTCCCTAGAAATATGTAAATCCCAGAATTAGAAAGATATTTTTTTCTCATAGTGAAATATAGACTAACCTCTCCTTGCACTAAACAATGTCAAAAACACACAAAATCTTTTCAATCTAGCAAATTTAAAAATTTCTAAGGTAAATAATATTTTCCCTCTTTAAAAAGATATTAACAGTAATAATAAAGTACAGTGAAGATATTACCTCAACTAGGAAACCATAGCTCTGAATCATGCATGGGATTCACAAATCCTTATGTCAACATGGTGATAAATTCAACTGCATTATGTAAAAAGTGTTAGAGATGAAAATGTGAAAATGGGGTTTGGGTTTGCAGAGAAGTAATTTCGTAAATAAAAAATAATCTACTTACCATAACATAAGCATTTCTGTTTAAAAACTTTATCATTTTTTCTAAACACCAGAAACAGCATTTCAGGCAGCATTGTAGAAATTTAGAAATGTTGTTCTGTGCCTCTATGAAAACGAAATATTCAAATCTATTAATGATTTATAACTAAACTCTATGATCCAAAAAATAAAAATTTTAAAAATAGGCTTTTAATTTTTTTAAATTTGGTAAAATATACAGTTACCATTTTAAGTGAACAATTCAATTATGTACAGTACTGTACAATTCATTTCACTAAGTGCATTCACAGCATTGTGCAACCATTATCACTATCCATTTCTAGAACTTTTCATCATCTCAAATAGAAACTGCATACCTTTTAAACAATAACTTCTCATTCTCCCCTTCCCTAAGCCCCTGGTAACTTCCACTGTAGTTTATATGAATTTGCCTCTTCTGGACACCTCATATAAGTGGAATGATACAATATTTATCCTTTTGTGTCTTATTTCACTTAAAGTTTTCAAGGTTCATCATTTAATCCCTTTTTAGAGCTGAACTACATTCCATTGCTTGCATATATCACATTTTGTTTATCCTTTTATCTGTTCATGGAAATTTGGGTTGTTTCTACTTTTTAGCTACTGTGAATAATGCTAATATGAATACTTGTATGCAAGTATCTGAGTCCCTGTTTTCAATTCTCTTGAGTATATATCTAAGGAAGTGAAATTGCTGGGTCATATGGCAGTCCCACTTTTAACTTTCTGAAGAATCATCTCATGTTCTCCATAATGGCTATACCATTTAAGATTCCAAGGAACAATACACAAAGATATACAAAGGTTCCCAGTTTATCATCATCCTACAAATACTTGTTATTTTACATTTTTAAAAATAGTAGCCATTCTAATGGATCTGAAGTGGTAACCTTATTAAGATTTTGACTTGCATTTCCTTAATGAGTAATACAGAGCATCTTTCCAGGTGCTTATTCACCATTTGTGTATCTTCTTGGGAGCAATGTATATGCCATTCCTTTGTAGAAGGGACCAAGGTGGTGACAGAGGAGGCCCCTGAACTTCCCGCCTTCCACAGAAGTACAACTACACATGGAACAATTTCCACTGCCAAAAAACTGGAAACTAGCTGATTGAGAAACGAGCTGAAGAGTTCATCCTCACTAGTCAGCCTTACTACCCTCTGGACTCCTACCACATCAGGCAACCAAAAAAATAACCACAGTGAAATGGGTAGAAAAAGATGAGACAAACGTATCGTAAATCCCATTTCTGGCACAAAACCATACTATAAGGAAGATACCCCCAACTTGCAGCCTCTTCCTGAG
This sequence comes from Nasua narica, assembly GCA_028533885.1. Lineage (NCBI taxonomy): Eukaryota > Metazoa > Chordata > Mammalia > Carnivora > Procyonidae > Nasua > Nasua narica. Next base: position 55,661,168 of record CM052798.1, read on the forward strand.
GAGTAAAGCATTCGGACAGTACATATAGGATGCCAACTTTTAAGGCTTCCACCCAAGGGACAGGCCCCCAAAATTCTTAGCTCTGAAAACCAGTGGAGTTTATAACCACAAGTCCCATAGCACTCCAGAAAACAAAGCTAGTTCTTTATATGCTAGCACTCACTGTGGCTGTCCTCCAAGGGGCTTAGCACAGAGGAAGCAGGAAAAAAAAAAAGGTCCATTTTCCAGTCTCTTCCTGGAAGGGGATGGAGTACATACTTTACAACCCACTGCCTGAGGGTCTGGCTTATAATTTGCACACATTTAGTTGTTAGCTGCACTTCTTCATGGAGTTGTCCAGAGGAGCTAGTGGGCACATCTACTACTTTCTCCCTCTGGCTAACTCCAATTATACAATTAGGCCACCAACATCTCTTTGGAAGGAGATTTTACACATACCGACTGCCCTACTGTTTGTAGTTGCTGTCTAAGGATGGTCCACACCTTCCCTGGCTCTGAGAGCCAATGGGGGTTGCACTGAAAAGTCCTACAGGACTATAACAAACAAATAAGCACTTTTTAAGTGGTGCAGGAGCACCTTCCTCCAATCCCAGCATGGATACACACCCTGGCTCAGTGCAGAACAAATAGGCAAATATCTACTTCCCAGTTTCTCTGTGAAAGAGGCTTAACTGCATACTTTCCCACCTACAGCCTGAGGGACTAGCTTATAATTCAGCCTGCATATAGGTTCTGACTGTAATCCTCCTCTTTGGAACACTGGGGTCTTGGCACACATTCAACTGTTGGGGAACATTAAGAATAACTGGTGACTAGGACAATCACAAATGCCTGAGAGTCCTAGAAGCTTAACCCGGGCTGATTGATGAAATTCATTTCCTGTATGAGCCCAGTCTGTCAAGTGACTGTTTTATTTAATACAATGAATCCACCATAGAGACTCAAGAAAAAAATAAAGAAAAAAAGAGAATAAATTCCAAAAAAAAAACAAAACCCAGGATAAATCTCTAGAAACTGTTCTGGAATATTTTGGAAATAAGTGGTCTACATGATAGAGTTTGAAATAATAGCCATAAAGATGTTCATTAAGGTCAGAGAAACAATGCATGAACATTGAGAATTTTAACAAAGGGACAGGAAATATAAAAAAGCACTAAACAGAACTTATAGAACCAAAGAATACAATAACGGACTTAAAAAATTCAACAGAGGGTTTTAATAGCAGACCAGATCGAGCAGAGAAAAGGATCAACAAACTCAAAGATAGGGCAGTGGAATTCATTCAATTAGAGAAGCAAAAGGGAAAAAGAATGGAGAAAGGGATGTATTTATTGAACACCATCAAGCAGACCAAATCGGAGATCCCAGAAGGAGAAGAGAGAAAGTTGCAGAAAGCTTAATTGAAGAAATAATGGCTGAAGAGTTCCCTAATCTGGAAAAACAAACAGACATTCAGATCCAGAAAGTCTAAAGAATCCCTAAAAAGATGAATCTAAAGAGACCCGCACTGAAACCCATACAAATTTTCAGAAATTGAAAGGCAATTAAAGGCAGCGGGAGAAAAGTGACTTTTATTTTTTTCAGGATAAAAAAAAAAAAGTCACCGAAAAGTGACTTTTTCATCAGAAATTTTGTAGGCCAGAAGAGGGTGGAAGGATATATTTGAACTGATGAAGGAAAAAAACTGCCAAGCAAGAAACTCTCTGGGGCAAAGTCATCCTTCAGAATTGAAGGATAAAGTTTTCCAGACAAATAAAAGCTGAAGAGTTCATCCTCACTAGTCAGCCTTACAAGAAATGTTAAAGGGAGTTTTTTAAGCTGAAACTAAGGATGCTAATTAGTAACATGATAGTATATGGAAGTATAAAATTCACTGGTAAAAGGTAAATACATAGTTAAATTCAGAATACTCTAAAACTAATGGTAGCAGTTAAATCACAATTCTACTATAAAGATTCAAATACAAAGTGTTAAAGATAACTATAACTCCAACAAGTTGTTAATGGATACACAATACAAAAAGATATAGATTTTAATAATCGAAAACGTAGTATTAATGTGTGGAAAGTGTGAAGCTGTAGAGCTTTTGTACACATTTGAAATTAAATCATCAGCTTAAAATAGATATATTTGAAGATATAAAACAGCCAGAAAACAATTAACAAAATGGCAACACTAAGTCCACAATTATCTATAATATAAATGAATGAAATTCTCCAATCAAAAGACACAGGGTGGCCGAGTGTATTAAAAAAAAAAGAAAACCTTCAAAAATAAGCTACCTATAAGTCTCACTTCACCTGTAAAAACACATATAGAGTGAAAGTGAAGGATTGGAAAAAAAAATTTCATGCAAATGGAAACTGAAGGGGGAATAGTTATATCAGACAAGATAGATTTTAAGAGAAAAACTGTAACATGAAGGGAAGGTCATTATACTGTGATAAAGGGGTCTATTCAGCAAAAGAATATAAAAATTATAAATATTTATGTACCCAACATTGGAACACCTGAATATACAAAGCAAAATATAAACAGATATCAAGGGAGAAATATATAGCAATATAATAACAGTAGAGGATTTCAATATCCCACTTTTAACAATAGATCATCCAGATAGAAGATTAAAAAGGAAGTACTGGACTTAAACTATAATTGACCAGAAAGATTAGACATTTACAATACAGTCCTTCCAAACACAGCAGAATACACATTCTTAGGTGCTTATGGAACATTGTCCAGGATAGATCATGGCTAGATCACAAAACAGGTCTTAATAAATGTAAGAAGACTGAAATCATATCAAACATCTTTTCCAACAACAATGGTTTGAAACAGGAAGAAAACTGGAAAATTCACCAGTGTGTGGAGATTAAACTACATGCTACTGAACAACCAATAAGCCAAAGAGGAAATCAAAAGGGAAATCAAAGAGTATCTTGAGACAAAACTGAAAACACAGCATGCCAACATATGGAATGCAGCAAAGTAATTCTAAGAAGAAAGTTCATAGCAATGAACACCTATATTAAGAAAAACAAAAGATATCAATCTGACTTTATACCTTAAGGAAGTAGAAAAAGAAGAACAAACCAGCACAAATTAGTAGAAGGAAAGATAAGGCAAATTTCAGAGTGGAAATGGATGAAATAGAAATTAAGAAGACCATAGGAAACATCAGTGGAACTAATAGTTGGTTTTTTGAAAAGATAAACAAAACTAACAAACCTTTAGTTAGACCAAGGAACAAAGAAATAAATACAGAAATGAAAGAACAGATATTACAATCAATACCATAGAAATACAAAGGATCATAAGAGACTACTATGAACAATTGTACACAAATTAGATAACCTAGAAGAAATGGATAAATTCCTACATACAACCTACCAAGACTGAATTATGATGAAATAGAAAATCTATAAAGACCAATTACTAGTAAAGATATTGAATCAATAATCAGATGCTTTCCAACAAACAAAAGGCCAGATGGCTTTACTGGTAAATTCTATCAAACACTTAAAGAATAAGTGTTTGATAAAGAATATCAATCCTCGAACTCTTCTAAAAAACAGAAGAGAAACATTTCCAAATTCATTTTACAAGGCCAGCATCACTCTGATAATCAAAGCAAGAAAAGGACAATACACAAAGAGAAAATTATAGACCAATATCCCTAATGATCATAAGTGCAAAATCCTCAACAAAATATTAGCAAACTGAATTCAGCAGTACAGTAAAAGGATCATAAACCAAGAACAAGTGGATTTATCAAAAGATGCAAGGATGGTTCAATATATGCAAATCAATAAATGTGATGTATCATATTAACAAAATGAAGGATCCAAATCATGGTCATCTTGGTAGATGCAGAAAATTAATTTGATAAAATTTAATTTCCTTTCATGATAAAAACTCTCAATAAATTGATTATAGAATGCCTTAACATAATAAAAGCCACATATGACAAGGCCATAACTAACATGATAGTCAATGGTAAAAAGCTGAAAGCTTTTCTTCTAAAATCAGGAATAAGACAAGGATATACACTCTTGCCATTTTTATTCAATATAGTACTAGAAGTCCTAGTCAGAGCAATTAGGCAAGAAAAATAAATAAAAGGGATTAAAACTGGAAAAGAAGCAAAATTGTCTTTGCAGATCACATGATATTATTTATAGAAAACCCTACAGTCCACCAAAAAAAAACCCAAACCCAAAAAACCAAAAAACCCCCAACCTATTAGAAATAATAAATTAATTCAGTGAAGTTGCAGGAAAGATAATCAATATACAAACTCAGCTGCATTTCTATATACTAACTATTGAAAAGAGAAATTAAGAAGATAATCCCATTTACAACTGTATAAAAAACAAGAAAATTCCTAGAAAAAAATTAATTTGTGTTAATTACTTGTGCATTCCTTGTGCATTGAAAACTGTAAGCCATTGATGAAATAAAGACAAATAAGTGAAAAAAATTGTATGATCATGGCTTAGAAAAATTAATATTGTTAAATGTCCATAATACCCAAGGCAATTTATAAAAATCAATGCGACACCTATCAAAATTCCAATGGCATTTTCCACAGAAATAGAAAAAAACAGTTCTAAAATTTGTTTAGAATCACAAAAGACTCTGAATAGCCAAAGCAATTGTGAAAAAAGAAAAGCTGAAGGCATTACATTTCCTGATTTCAAACTATATTACAAAGCATGATAATCAAAATATTATAGCACTGGGAAAGAAAGAGACACATAGATCAATGGGACAGAATAGAGACCCCAGAAACACACACACACACACACACACACACACTCAATTACTTTTCACAAAAGAAGTAAAGAATATACAATGGAGAAAGGATAGTCTCTTCAATTCAGTGGTTCTGGAAAAACAATGCAAAAGAATAAAACTGGATTCTTACATCACACAAAACAATTCAAAATGGATTAAAGATTTGAATGGAGATCTGAAACCATAAAACACCCAGAAAAAAACAAGACATTGGTCTTGGCAATGATTGTTTGGATTTGATGCTAAAAGCAAGGGCAACAAAAGCAAAAATAAACAAGTGAGACTGCATCAAACTAAAAAGCTTCTGCACAGAAAAGAAAACCACAACAAAATGAAAAGGCAACCCATGGAATGAGAGAAATTCTTTCTCTCATTATTTTATTAACTCAATGATTTTATTAACTCAATGATAATTATTAACTCAATGATGAGTTAATATCCAAAATATACAAGGAACTCATAGAACTCAATAGGAAAACACCAATAACCCAATTAAAAAAAAATGGGTAAATGACCCAAACATTTTTCCAAAGACATACAGATGGCCAAAAGTACATGAAATGGTGCTCAACTTTACTACTCAACAGAGAAATGCAAATCAAAACCACAATGAGGTAGAGGATAGGATGTCTATTATCCAAAAGACAAAAGATGATGTGGAGGTGAAGATGTGGAGAAAAAGGAACTCTTGTATACGGGTGGTGGGAACATAAATTGGTGTGTCCACTATGGAAAACAGTATGGAAGTTCCTCAAAAAATTAAAAATAGAACTAGCATATGATCCAGAAACTCCACTACTACATATATATCCAAAGAAAATGAAATCACTATCTCAAAGAGAAATCTGTACTCCTATGTTCACTGCAGAATCATTTACTATCAAGTGTATGAAAACAACATGTCAGTGAATGGATCAATGGATAAAATGTAGTATATATACACAATAGAACATGATTCAGCTTTTAAAAAGAGAGAAATACTGCTTTTGCAGCAACACAGATGAACTTGAAAGGCATGATGCTAAGAGAAATAAGCCAGATAGAGAAAGACAAGTGACATCACTTATATGTATAATTTTTAAAAATGTTTAACTCATAAAGCAAAATGGAGGTCACTATAGTCTGGGGGGTGGGGGAATAGGGAGAGGCTGGTAAAAAGGTATAAATTTTAAGTTATAAGATGAATAAGTTCTTTTGATCCAATGTATAACAGTGAATAAAGTTGATAATACTACATTGTATAATTTAAATTTGCTTATAGAGAACTTAAGCATTCTCATAGGAGGGAGGGAGGGAAAGAAAGAAAAGAGGAAAAGAGAAATATGTGAGGTAATGGACATGTGTATTACCTTGAATGTGTATGTGTATACACTCCTTTCACATGTATGTGTATATCAAAAAAACATGTTGTACACTTTAAATATATTACAATTATGTCAATTATACCTCAATAAAGCTGAAAAAAATTTTACATAATTTTAAAAGTCCTTTGTTCATGTTGAATTGGATTGTTTATTGTTGAGTTGTAGAAGCTCTTTTTTTAAAATTTAAATTCAATTAGCCAACATATAGTACATCATTAGGTTTTGATGTAGTGTTCAGTGATTCATTAGTTGCATATAACACCCAGTACTCATCCTAACATGTGCCCTCTTTAATACCCATCACCGGTTACCACATCACCCCCGCTTCTGTAACCCTTAGTTTGTCTCCTGGAGTCCAGAGTCTCTCATGGTTTGTCTCACTCTCTGATTTCTTCCTATTTGGTTTTCCCTCCCTTCCCCTGTGATCTTCTGTGGTATTTCTTATATTCCACCTATGAGTGAAACCATATGATAATTGTCTTTCTCTGACTGACTCACCTCATTCAGCATAATACCCTGGAGTTCTATCCATGTCAATGTAAACGGTAGGTATTCATCCTTTCTGTTGGTGGAGTAATATTCCATTGTATAGATGAACCACATCTTTATCCATTCATCTGTTGAAGGACATTTCGACTCCACAGTTTGGCTATTGTGGACATTACTGCTATGAACATTGGGATGCAGGTACCCTTTCTTTTCACTACATCTGTATTTTTGGGGTAAATACCCAGTAGTGCAACTTCCAGGTCATTGGGTAACTATTTTTAACTTCTTGAGGAACCTTCATAATGTTTTCCAGAGTGGCTGCACCAGCTTGCATTCCCACCAAGGGTATAAGGGGGGTTCCCCTTTCTCCACATCCTTGGCAACATTTGTTGTTTCCTGTCTTATTAATTTTAGCCATTCTAACTGGTGTAAGGTGGTATCTCATTATGGTTTTGATTTGTACTTCCTCGATGACAAGTGATATGGAACATTTTCTCATAAATCTGCTGGCCATCCATATGTCTTCTTTGGAGAAGTGTCTGTTCTTATCTTCTGGCCATTTCTTGACTGGATTATTTGCTTTCTGGGTGTTGACTTTGTTAAGTTCTTTATAGATCTTGGATACTAGCACTTTGTCATCTGCAAAAATCTTCTCCCATTCTGTAGGTTGCCTCTTAGTTTTGTTGACTGTTGCCCTTGCTGTGCAGAAGCTTTTTGTCTTGATGAAGTCCCAATAGTTAATTTTTGCCTTTGTTTCCCTTGTCTTTGAGGAGTGTCTTGCAAGAAGTTGCTGCAGCCAAGGTTGAAGAGGTTGCTGCCTGTGCTCTCCTCAAGGATTTTGATGGATTCCTGTCTCACATTTAGGCTTTTCATCCATTTCGAGTATATTTTTGTGTGTGGTGTAAGGAAATGGCCCAGTTTCATTCTTCTGCCTATGGCTATCCAATTTTCCCAACACCATTTGTTGAAGAAACTGTCTTTTTTCCATTGGACATTCTTTCCTGCTTTGTCGATTAGTTGACCACAGAGTTGAGAGTCCATTTCTGGCCTCTCTACTCTGTCCCAATGATCTATGTGTCTGTTTTTGTGCCAGTACCATGCTGTCTTGATGATCACAGCTTTGTAATGTAGCTTAAAATCCAGCATTGTGATGTCACCAGCTTTGCTTTTCTTTTTCAAGATTGCTTTGGCTATTTGGGGTCTTTTGTGGTTCCATACAAATTTTAGGACTTTTTGCTCCAGCTCTGTGAAAAATGTCGATGGTATTTTGATGGGGATTGCACTGAATGTGTAGATTGCTCTGGGCAACATAGACATTTTAACAATGTTTATTTTTCCAATCCATGAGCATTGGAATCTATTTCCATCTCTTTATGTCTCCCTGAATTTCTTTCATAAATGTTCTGAAGTTTTTAGAGTACAGATCCTTACCTCTTCGGTTACGTTTATTCCTAGGTATCTTATGGGTTTTGGTGCAACTGTAAAGGTAACTGATTCCTTAATTTTTCTTCAGTCACATTAGTGTATAGAAATGAAACTGATTTCTGTGCATTGATTTTGTATCTTGCCACATTGCTGAATTGCTGTATGAGTTCTAGCAATGTTGGGGTGGAGTCTTTCGAGTTTTCCACATAAAGTATCATGTGGAAGATGAGAGTTTGACTTCTTTGCCAATTTGAATGCCTTTTATTTCCTTTTGTTGTCTAATTGCTAAAGCTAGGACTTCTAGTACTATGCTGAACACTAGTGGTGAGAGTGGGCACTCCTGTCATGTTCCTGACATTAAGGGAAAAGCTCTCATTTTTTTTCCCCACTGATAATGATATTCTTTGTAGGCTTTTCATATATGACTTTATGATATTGAGGTATGTGCCCTCTATCCCTATACTGTGAGTTTTAACCAAGAAGGGATGCTGTACTTTGTCAAATGCTTTTTTTCTGCATCAAATAAGAGGATCATATAGTTCTTACCTTTTCTTTTATTAATGTGGTATATCATATTCATTGATTTGGGGATATTGAACCACTGTTTCATCCCGGGAATAAATCCCACTTGGTTGTGGTGAATAATCTTTTTAATGTACTATTGGAGCCTTTGGGCTAGTATCTTGGTAAGTATTTTGGCATCCATATTCTTCAGGGATGATGGGATATTGGTCTGTAATTCTCCTTTTGGATGGGGTCTTTGTCTTGTTTGGGGATCAAGGTAATGGCTCGATAGAACGAGTTTGGAATTTTTCCTTCCATTTCTATTTTTTTTGAAACAGCTTTAGAAGAATAGGTATTATTTCTTCTTTAAATGTCTGGTAGAGGGGCGCCTGGGTGACTCAGTGGGTTAAAGCCTCTGCCTTCAGCTCAGGTCATGATCTCAGGGTCCTGGGATGGAGCTCCACATCGGGCTCTCTGCTCAGCAAGGAGCCTGCTTTCCCCCTCTCTCTGTCTGCTTCTCTGCCTACTTTTGATCTCTGTCAAATAAATAAATAAATAAATAATCTTTTAAAATTAATTAATTAATTAATTAAAGAAATGTTTGGTAGAATTCCCCTGGGAAGCCATTGGCCCTGGACTCTTATGTGTTGGGAGATTTTTGAATACTGCTTCATTTTCCTTGCTGGATATTGGTCTTTTCAGATTTTCTATTTCTTCCTTTTTCAGTTTTGGTGGTTCATAGGTTCCAGAAATGGTGGTCCATTTCTTCCAGATTGCCTAATTTGTTGGCATATAGTTGCTCATAATATGTTCTTATAATTGCCTATTTCCTTGTGTTGGTTGTGAGCTCTCCCCTTCCATTCATGATTTTAATTTGGGTTCTTTCTCTTTTCTTTTGGGTAAATCTGGCCAGAAGCTTATTGATCTTTTAATTCTTTCAAAGAACCAGCTTCTTGTTTTCTTATTTTTTTTAATCAGTTCTACTGTTTTTCTGCTCTAATCTTTATTATTTCTCTTCTGTTGGTTTAGGATTTATTTGCTATTCTTTCTCTAGGTCCTTTAGATGTAAGGTTAGCATGTGTCTTTGGGATTTTTATAATTTTTTGAGAGAGGCTTGGATGGCTACGTACTTTCCTCCTAGGACTGCCTTTGCAAAACCTTCCCATAGGTTTTGATCCGATGTGTTTTCATTTTCAATGGTTTCAATGAATCATTTAAGTTCTTCTTTAATTTCCTTGTTGATCCTTCATGCTTTAGCAGGATGCTCTTTAACCTCCAAGTGGTTGAGTTCCTTCCAAATTTCTTCTTGTGATTGAGTTCAAGTTTCAAAGCACTGTGGTCAGAAAATATGCAGGGGATAATCTCAGTCTTTTGGTATTAGTTGAGACTTGTTTTATGACCCAGTATGTGATCTGTTCCAGAGAAAGTTCTATGTGCACTTGAGAATAATGAATATTCTGTTGTTTTAGGATGGAATGTTCCGTATATATCTGTGAAGTCCATCTGGTCTAGTGTATCATTCAAAGCCCTTATTTCTTTGCTGTTCTTCTGCTTAGATGATCTGTCCCTTGCTGTGAGTGGGGTATGCAAGTTCCTTACTATTAGTATATTATTATCAATGTGTTTCTTTACTTAGGTTATTAATTGGTTTATATAATTAGCTACTCCCATGTTGGGGGCATAAGTATTTATAACAGTTATATCTTCTTGTTGGATAGACCCTTTAAGTATGATATAAGGTCCCTCTTCATCTCTTTTTACAGTGTTTGGTTTAAAATATAATTTGTCTTATATGAGGATTGCTACCCCAACTTTCTTTTGAGGACCACTAGCATGGTAATTGGCTCTCCAGCCCCTCAGTTTCAGTCTGGATGTGTCTTTAGGTCTAAAATGAGTCTCTTGTAGACAGCATATGGCTGGGTATTGCTTTTTTATCCCAGTCCAATACTCTGTATTTTTTGATTGGAGCATTTAGCCTATTTACATTCAGAGTAACAACTGAAAAATATGACTTTAATGCCATTGTATTGCCTATAAAGTCCCTGTTTCTGGATAGATTGTCTCTGTTTCTTTGTTGTCTGGTCTATGTTACTCTTGGGGTCTCTCTTCTCTTACAGGATCTCCTTTAATATTTCTTGCAGGGCTGGCTTTGTGGTCACATATTCTTTCAGTTTATGCCTTTCCTGGAAGCTCTCTCTGTCTCCTTCCATTCTGAATGGTAGCCTTACTGGAAAAATAATTCTTTTTTTTTTTTTTTTTTTTTTTTGACACAGAGAGAGAGAGAGATCACAATTAGGCAGAGAGGCAGGCAGAGAGAGAGGAGGAGGCAGGCTCCCTGCTGAGCAGAGAGCCTGATGCAGGGCTCAATCCCAGGACCCTGAGATCATGACCTGAGCTGAGCCACTCAGGCATCTCTGGAAAAAGAATTCTTGGCTGCATGTTCTTCTCATTTAATACCCTGACTATATCATGCCAACTCCTTCTGTGGATAGGTCTGATGTCAATCTAATGTTCCTCCTTCTGTAGGTAAGGAACCCCCTTTTCTCAAGCTGGTCTCAGGATTCTCTCTTTTTCTCTAAACTCTGCAATTAGATCAATATACCTTCTGCCCACCCCCTTTCCCCTCAGGCACACCAATAATTCTGACATTTGTTCATTTCAAAGCACCATTAAATTCCTGAAGCCTTTCTTCATGGGCTCTGAGTTATCTTTCTCTCTTTTCCTCTATTTCCTTCCTTCCTATCTTTCTCTCTTTCCTTCCTATTTCCTTCCTAGAAGATCTGTCTTCTAGATCACTTACTCACTCTTCTGCCTCATTCACCCGAGCTGTTAGAGCATCTAATTTAGACTGCATCTCAGTTATAGCATTTTTAAATTTGGCCTGATTAGATCTCATTATGCATTTAGAGATTCTCTACTGTCTTTTATGCTTTTTTTTTTAGCCTATTAACTTTATAATTGCTGTGTGGTAGAAGACAGTACCTCTCAAAATTGCAAAGAAAGCAGAACTTATCTACATACAAAAATAAAATTGAATAAAGAAAAGGACTAAAATGAAGCATATATATATTAAGTGTATATATAAAAAATAAAAGTTAACTTAAAAACATAACTTGATAAAATAAGAAACTAGTTGAAAGGGAAAAAAGTTAAAAAAAAAAAAAGAAATGGAAAATTTTAGACTGAAAGATAATCAAATCATGAAAATAAACCTCAAGCTCAATATACTATTTTCCCCTGGCTCTGGAATTTTACAGTCCTGTGGGATCGGTAACCTAGTTTGCACCTGTTCTTCCAGATTACCTTCTAGGGGAGGGGGCTACTGTGCAGCTTCTCGGGTTTTTGCCTGGCTGGAGTTGCACCACCCTTTGTCAGGGGGCTGGGCTCAGTGCAAGCTGGTCCTCTGTGTGGCTTTTGTTCCCTGGAGGCTTTCTGCCTCTCTTTAGAGGATCAGAATAAAAATGGCCATGCCCCGATCCCCAGCCCCAGAGCTGAAAGACTGCAGTACCCCTCTTCAATAAACACCCTGGGACAAATAGTCTTCACTTTTGTGTGTGCCAATCCCCACAGTCTCTTGCAGTGCATACCCACTGTAATCCTCCTGGCGGGCATCCAAGTGACCCGTATCACTGCCTTTTGTGCGCCCAGGGACTGAGAGTTGTGGACTCATGTGCATACCCTGCTTCACTGCTTCCAGGGGACTGCTGGGTGTCACCCTACTGTCCTTTCCAGGGCTGCCACCTGGAAAGCTGTTGTTCAGTCACCCTTTTTGCCCCTTCTGGGGTAAGGCAAATGGCCATGTGTTCCAGTTCTTTTCAGGGTGCTCAGGCAGAGTGGTCACCCAACCAGTGTGGCTCGAAGTTTATGGTGACCTAGGCTCAAAGTACCCTCCTGGGCTCACTAACTAAAACCAGCTTCCCCACTCTACTGCTTGGGCATTCTACCAGTTCAGACATCCCCGTTCATTCTGTGACTCCTGGGATCCTGAGACCACAATGACCCACCTAGAATTCTGCCCTTTTCATCCCCTGAGCCCCTTTCAGACAGGAAATCTGCTCACTGGAGCAGATTTCTAAGGGTTCCGATTTTGTCCTCTGGTGCTATATCACCTTCCGGTAGCTGGCTTATGGAGGCTCCCTCTCCCTCCATTTATCTTCCAATATCTCCCCACAGATCACGTCTCCACACCTCCTACCTTGCAAAAAACAATTTTTCTTTTCTATTTGTAGAGTTCCAGATATATTTTCTTACATCTCAGGATGAATTCATGGGTGTTCAGAATGGTTTCATAGATATCCAGCTAAATCCAAGGGACCAGATGAAACAAGGTCCCCCGTTCTTCCATCAGCTTGCCACTGTGGCAGCTCTTTATTATATTCTGAATATTAGTTGCCTATCTGATAGATGACTTGCAAATATTTTTTCCTATTCAATGGGTTGTCTTTCACTCTCTTAATAGTATCCTTTGATACACAAACTTTGTGTGTGTATATAAAGTACATTTAATATGTTTTTTTTCTTTTGTTACCTGTGCTAGGAAATCTTTATCAAATCCAACATCCAGGAAGATTTCCTCCTATGCTTTCTTCTAAGAGTTTTACTTTTATTTTAGCTTTTAAGCTTTTGATCCATTTTTTGAATTAATTTTTGTATATTGTGTAAGGGTCCAACTTCAACATCCATTTTTCTAGTAATGTTGAGAAAACTGTCCTTTCCCCATTGATTGGCCTTATGTATGAGGGTTAATTTTGGGGTCTCTATTCTATTCCAGTTCTATGTGTCTGTCCTTATGCTAGCACCACACTGTTTTGATTACTGTAGCTTGATATTAAGTTTTAAAATCATGTAACTAGGAATGTTCAACTTAGCTCTGTTTGAAGACTGTTTTGGCAATTAATAATAAAACAAAGTGCATTCAAGGTAGAGTTTGTATACTATACATGTTATGTGTAAAGTTTTATGCTGATGACACCCATATTTATATTTTAAGCCCGACTCATCCTGAGCTTCAGACTTAAAACTGCCTGACCTCTCCACTATGCTTCTCAATATTAACATGCCCAAAAGACAATTTTTCATCTCTTTGAAATTTGCTTCTCCTGATTTCTACATCTTAGTAAATGGCATCACACACTTTTTTTTTCCTTCACCACTGCTTTTCTTCGCATCCTCTCCTGTCCCATATCCTATCTCTCAGCAACTCCTGTTGACTTTTCCTTCCAAACATATCTCCACTGTGACCACTTCCCTACTTATTACCCTAGTCCAACTTGTACTCATCATATTTCCCTTAACTCCTTGCCCCAATCCATTCTTTTTACAAAAGTCAGGAAGTCTGGGGTGCCTGGGTGGCTCAGGGGGTTAAAGCCTCTGCCTTCGGCTCAGGTCATGATCTCAGGGTCCTGGGATCAGGCCCTGCATCAGGCTCTCTGCTCAGCGGGGAGCCCGTTTCCCCCTCTCTCTCTGCCTGCCTCTCTGCCTACTTGTGATCTCTCTCTCTCTCAAATAAATAAATAAAATCTTAAAAAAAAAGTCAGGAAGTCTGAGAAAAGATGAATTCTGGAGTCTTACCTTTAAGACGGCGGTCCAAGTATTCTAGGATGAATTTAAACATTTGAACCAATGCAAGAATTAAAGATCCAAATGCTAGGGATCCTGTGTGATATCTGAGCAAAGATAAAATGAGAATCAAAGTTAAAATATCCTTACTACTAACTAAAAGGATGCTAAACAATTTTAATAGGTAAAAAGGATCTGAAGAAGGATAAGAAAGGGTTTATTACACTTTCTTATTCAGGTTGATAAAGGTCTCTTTAGAGGATTTAAAATTATACACATCTATATCACCCTTCATTTACAAAAATGATACCAATAGCCTGTCATCATAAAATACAATGTTTGGGTCAAGCAATGGAGAGACAAAGCCAAGTTAATTCTTAATTTTTATTTTGGTGCCCTCCCCTACTATTTGTCTTCAGCAACTTATGGCTTTTAGAAGGATGTTGGCCTGGTTAGGGATTGTAAAACTATGGCTAAAAAACCAGACATAGCCAATGGACATCCATGAATCTTAAGTCATAACGTTGATCTCATTTGCATTTTGCCACTTGAATTATATAAGCATAAGACTGAATTATAAGCACACCAAACATAACTGGGATTATAGATGTAGGATTGAATGTGGAACTTACCGTATGGCTCGTCCAAATGCAGTAAAAAGTGGATATGGTGGGATGTCATCAGGTTTTTTCAAGGCCCAGTAATAAGAAGCAAAGGCACCAGCAAGGGCACACTGACCCAGTGCAATGACAAAGTTTGTAAGCCAGAGAAAGACAAATAGATTGAAAATCTGGAAGGTAGGGACATATTGATGGTACAGGCTCTTTCCACCATAGAGAGCAAAGTTACACCGAGCCCCAGGGCAATCTTTGGCAATTTCAGTTGTATTAAAAATCTGTACTCAAAAAAAAAAAAAAATACAGATAAGATAGTATGAAATGCCATTCCAAGATAGTACCTTTCCTGCCTTCTCTTCTTTTTCCCTACTCTTTTCCCATTAACTTCTGCTGTTAGTCCTATTTTCTTTTTTTGTATAGTTGTTTTTTTAAGATTTGAGAGTGAGTGAGCATGAGAAAGAGCACAAGCACAAGTGGGGAGAAGGGCAGAAGGAAAGGGAGAAGCAGACTCCCTGCTGAGCAGGGAGCCCAGCAAGGGACTCGATCCCAGGACCCTGGAATCATGACCTGAGCCAAAGGCAGATGTTTAATGACAGACCCACCCAGACACCTCTGTTACTCCTATTTTCTATCCCATCATTTTATATTATTCCTTAATGAGCACTGTAAAGTATTTCATTTTCTATCATATGTTTACCACTCTGTACCCACTAAAATTTCACATTTATTAATGCTGTTGTTAACCATTCCTGCCTCTTCCATGGGCTCAGGAAATAATAGTGCTTTTCTCTATTCTGCCCACCATTTCAGTGTTCTCCTGCTAACACCTGATCCACCCTACCCTTCTTAACAGTGATCCCCATTAAGTTCTCTATTTCTGAATGATCTTTACAACTGCTAGGTGACGTGCAGTAGAGCTCTATATTGAAGTAAGTAAAAGAGAGAGAGTTAATTTGACTTACCTCTGGGTCACAGGTTGTATTTTCATGTTTACATTTCCTTTCTGGGGATATGACTTTGTATATAGGTACCCCCGATGTAGCCAAGTAACTAGGTTAACCTATTAAGGAAAAACTATTTGCTGGTAGAAGGAAAGTAGATGGACAAGAAAATAATGCAAATAACTCAAAAGTCTGCAGAGAATTTTCTTAGGTTATTGCCAAGAAGAAGCACCATATGTGAAGACAAAACAAAATCTACCACATGACCTATCTAGAAGGGAAATTCAATAAGTAGACAAAGTTTTTTTAGAGCTTAGCAAAAAAAAAAACAGACGAACAAAAAACCTTTAGGATGTTCCTAGTCTTCCTAGGATGGAAAGTACCAGACACAAACTCCTGGTTCTTGAATAGTAGTGTGGACCTGAGGTTTAAAGATGTCAATTACCAAAGGATACATTGCTGTCACTGCCCAGTAGGCAATACAGATGGAGAGGAAAATGAAAGTTAAAACTGGATAAATTAACGTAGTAGGGAGGTATCCAATGGCTCTGAAATAAAGCAAATAGTTGAGACTTAAAATGATTCAGAGATATAATTTCTCAATTAAATCCTTACTTGTTAAAACTAGAAATAAGCTTTAAACTGAATCCATTCTAAGAATGGTGGTAATAACCATTGACTCTTTTTTGCTGATAGTTCTGGCATTTCCTTAAAAATAAATTTTTAATTGGCTTTTAAATTCTACTTAAATCTTATTTGTTTTTAGTGATTAGAAGCCTTCTTTTATTGTTCATATTTGATTCCTCTCAAAAGTTTCCCTAAGTTTCTGTATGACTCAAAGATTTGATACCCTAAATCTTCTCCTCTTTAGTTATTTCTGTATGACTCATAAAGATTTGATACACTATAATCATAGTTCTTCCTTTTGTTTAGATTCTTAGACTCTCAAAATTGAAGAGATCTCAAGATCATCTGATCAAATGTGAGAATCCCTTCCTAATTCAGGAATCCCTTCTATACTATCTTTTAAATAGTTTCATTAGTTTCTGGTGACCATATGGAGTGATAAAAACTTACTTTTGTATGACAGTGCTTATTCTATTCTCTTAACAGCCAAAATATTAGAAAGTTCTTCCTTATCTGCCAGCCTGTTACTCATATCCACTCCCATTTAAAGAAGAAATGATCACTTTTCCATATAGCAGCCCTTCAAGAACTCCTTATTCTTCTATGCTCCAGTATAATCATTCCTTTAATATTTCCTCATAAGTCATGGTGTCTGAAATGTTCAACATCCTAGTTCCCCTGTTCCCACTTTTGAATAATCTTTTTAGCATATGACACTGCAAGCCTAATACTGTTTGATATAGTCACCAAGAACTATGATGGAACTATTTCCAGTTCTAATGCAATGCATTGGCATATTTTAGATGCCTTTTGCATCCGTTACCTCATTCACCTCACTATTTGAGCTAAGTTCTCTCCTTTCTCCAGATACTGCTATTAAGTAAAACTGAGCATCTCTATGTTTACCCTGTATTCTCACACCAATTTATTTCAGCTCTTACTTTCCCTTGACAAAAATTAACTTGTCACAGTTGTATTCGCTCTTTCACACACACACACACACGTGTAAGAGTTGGGCAAGTTACAGTGAATAGTACAGTATCATATTATTTAAAAAATAAACCCAGCAAATCAGAGTAGTTTTCAGTGGCTAATGATAGGGTTTCAGTTATGGAAAGGAGAGAGAATTTAGCAAACTGCTTGTTAACTATTTAAACCATTGGATTCAAGTGGCATTCTTATTATTATAGATGACAATTTTGTTAAAATAATCCTTACAGACTATTTAAAACAATTTGGTCTTTGGTCATTAATAACTTAGTTTTTCATCATTCTAAATAGAATGTGTGATCTGTTGGCTTTATAGTAATGCTTTTTGTATCTTCCATGCATTATTCAAAAGTATTATCCTTAAGTGACCTTTGGAATAGTTTAAAACCTGTAGGTATCATTATCTCTTAGGCATGAATTTTAGTGTTTACTTTATAGCATTTTTTTCTTAACAAAAAAGGCTCCAGGTATAAAGTGTTCTGAATTAAGAGCTGTAGATACAAAATGTACTCCTAGAATCAATTATTCCATCTATTAGCAAATTTTGTCACTCGTATAGAAATGGTAATAGCACATAACTGACTTTATAGAATTATGGTGATTTAAAGTTTTGCAAATGATTTCAATCATCAATATTAACTTATGATTCAGCAGAATAATACAATATATAATACAAATTACTTTTATATAGCACTTTATCACTTATTTCCCACATTATTGTAACATACATTTGGTATTCAAAAAGTGCTAATACATACATTACACAGGTTTGAGCCTTAGTTCATCCTATGTAGTTGAGGTTTGGGGATACTTAAAGATTTGTTAGAATGACCTTTCTAATAAGTGGCAAAGTCTGAATTTCAGTCTTCTTGAATGAAACGCAGATTTCTTTAACAAGTCTTAAAGGGGGAGTCATCTGGAGCATCTATACAATAGGCAGTGACTAATTTGAATGACTGATATACGTTATGTGAGTTTCTCCATCAGGGCCTTACTTGCTCCCTTCCTTCAGCAGGGCAATGGAGATGCAGATTCGTTCCCTGAGGAAGATCAGCATGAGGATGATAAACACTTCAAGAAGGCAGAGTATTATCACTTTAAACAGGAAAAAAAAATTAGTGTGTGATACAAAATAAACCCAAAAAACAAAGTTTCTCTGCAAAAGTTCAGGACTGAGTTTCATGACATTTTCCGGCCAATTCTGACACTCAATAATTTAAGCAGCGCTACCTCTCCCAAAATGCTAATCTTAGAAATTCACTTTTAAAACCTCCAAGAAATCTAGATTAAAACATTTAGCTAGAGTTTGACCAACTCAACTGGTCAGGCTTCATTTTATCTGTAAAAACATTTCACACCATTTGTAGAAATGAGAGAAGGAAGGACTGCTGTAGGCAGCTCTATTTCAGATGTTTTCACTTTCACTTCATTGAATAAGAGAATCGTTACAGAAGAAACTTTTTGAACTGTCCACCTTGTTCACAATGCCTCTGCATTAATTGACCTTGCTGACTGACAGGGCAGGCTCTTGGCTGCCACATTTTTATTTTGTGACTCTACCCATCATGGCTACCATTGATGGAATCAGGATGTAAACCAAACCCCAGCTGTCTAATAAAAGTCTCAGGATTAGAGCTAAGGGAGTCTACTTCAGTTTTGAAGGTTATGGACCTCTTGAACTTCAAGTTATACAAACTTAATGAACTATGTCACCTTTATATGAAATAAGTGAATTTGCAAATAAAGAATAAAGTGTATGTGTATTAAAGAAACAGAGCAGAGAGGCAATCTTGAGTTCTTTTGGCTTTCTGTTTGCTGGATCCAAGTACATTTAAAAGTCCAGTCATTTTTCTGTTTTTTTTTTTAATTATTTTGTTTTGTTTTGTTTTTCTACCTTTTTGACTTCAGTGAGATACTTTCATATTCTTATAATAAGTACCAATGCCTTGCCGCAGCTTATTCCAATTTTCTTTTCTTTTTGGTTACCTTCAATTAGCTTCTTTTTACTTTAAGCCAAATGGTCCTAATACTATATTTCCTCAATTCTAAGACACATCTTTAATTTAGTAATGACTTTTCAGGAAAAATAAAATCCCTCATTACATGTCTTTTCATTGATTATAAGATGCATCTTGGCTTCAGATATGTTGAAAAGTGAAAAGTTTGGACCTTAAAATTAAGAAAATATAGCACTACTAATCAAAGAATCTGAAGTTATAGAAGAAACTTAATGGAAATTTAAATTCCCACCTATGAAGGAATCTGCTCTATTACATCCTTTGCTAGACAATTATTCTGCTCATGTCTAAGCACTTTGAGTGATAGGGCACTCATTATTTCATTTGATTTTTACACCACTGAGATTCTGATGTCACAGAACACGTCTTCTTTTAGTTAAATTATTTATGTTGTCATGCATATTTGATTCTTTTAAAACAATAAATTGAGTCCAAAATTATGGGGTATAGCAATATTAAGCTAAAATCATTGTCTTCGGACAAACCTAAGAATACAAGATATATCAAGAATCACTTTACATTCTGAAATTGCATTGATGAACAACATTACATATGAAGTTTATACCTTTACAAAATTGCATATCCAAACAATTAAAGAAATTTTATTGTCTTTTGAATTTATGTATTATATCCCTTTCTTGTGTTTGAAATTTATTTTTTGAGACCTTGTAGGGAAGCTGGTATAACTCTAACTTTTCAGAGGAGGAGACTGGGATAACACATAAGAAATGAGAATAGAGACATCTAACACAATCCGAGACTCATAAAAATGATAGTTTTTATATGTATAATTCTGCTTATTTTCAGTGTTTCCATCAAAGAGTATAATTTCACATTATGCCCTTCTCTCTAATACCTAGAATTTTGTCCAATCACAGAGCAACTAATCAATTAATGTCCAATAAATGGGTTGTGAAAGTGGGGGCTAATTTGAGGAAAGACTGGTATTGCTAGACTTGAAAATAAAAGCAGACTCTACATTTTCCTCAAAGGACATCCCTTAACTTCTCCAGTGGAAGATTATGATGTCAATAATTTTTGTGTTGAAAGCCCTTCAGAGACAAAAGTGGAATGAACATAGAACCTGTAATTAAAAGCCACCTGAGAATAAAACTAGAGGTTTCGATAAATAAAGGATGAGATTCATCACCTTTACACATGATAGATAATTGCAAGTGAATTGCTGAGAAGGTATGGAATCACTCAAATTCAGGAAAAGTGATGAGGATACCAGTCCCAAGATGCCTGCTTTTTATAATTAAAAAGAAATGGCTACAAATGAAATAATCTTTCTGCAACATATTTGAAAAAAAATTGTTAAATGAAGGGAACTAATCTGTATGTGAACTGAAGTGGGAAGCCAAAGAACAATGATGTAGCATTTTGATCCAGCACTGTCCAAGGTAAGGAGAAGAAATGAATGTGGCAGACAAAAGGAATCTGGTGGGAGGCTTCTGTGCAGGGCTCGGTCATCAAGCTTGCCAAGAGCCTATAAAATAAATATCTCAAACCAAAACCCTTTGCTAAAAAGGCTACTCATTATTAAATTTGTCCCCCACATGCCTTGATTCCAGGAAAGCAGTGTCCTAGATGGAACAGGTCTGCATTTTGCTCAGGGAGAGCATCCTAGTAGTAGAAACAACTAAAATTGTACAACTAGTTACACAGTAGGAGCCTGTCCTTGAAAGCCTGAAGACTTTCAGGGAAAGTGGCAAAACCAAGTTTTCACATTTATGGAGATGGGACCCGTATTTGGACCCATGATGCCTCCCATCAAAATACTGCTCACCTCTGAGACAATCTCTGGGCTTCTTACCAGGCCTCTTCAAAGTGCCTTGTTTGGCTCTCTAACTTAAACGATATGAAGACTTTTTTTTAAAGCAACATGTAATTAGAGATTATTTTTAAATCTTGATTAAAGAACACGAAATGGGAGAAATATAATAAAATCATTTTAGGAATAAAAAATTAAATCTATCTCTGAAATCATCTTGCTTAAAAAATTTTGTTAATATTATTGTTTTGTTTTGTATTGTTTTGTTATAATATTGTTAACTAATTCAATAATCTAAATAAACACTTAAAAATATAAATTTATTTATTGTTCATTATTCCAATCCTGTAATAGTTTAAAAATCTTATGAAAAAAAAATTGGTCTTTTTCTGTTTTTAAAACAAGTTTGAAAAATCAAACATTTTTTTCCTTTTAAAACACCATTTTGGATATCAAGTTAATGGCTATAAACATCCATATCCAAACCATTCTAAGGTGAAGGCAAATGGCATGACATCATTGCAAAGTACTGTTTTCTTAGATTATATAATAAATTCCCATTGATGACTTTGCCATTTACTGTAGCTATAAAGATTACAGACATATTTACTTTAGACAAAGATTCTCTTTCATTATTGTTACTTTAACAAAACCAGTTTTTAAAATCCACTCACTAAATGCGAACCATGTTTGTTTCAGTTGGAAGTACATGCTTATATCAGTCTGAATCCCGATGTCATATATAGTTAAATGAGAATTTGGCCGTCCCTGAAGATTGCTATATTCCTGGTAACAGTGCCATATTCCTTGAAAAGAAAAGAAAAACAGACTAATATAAAATGATATTTCCTGAAGTATAAACTATATACTTATACATATCTATATGAAATCAAACAACATGGTCACTTCTACAAAAGCAAGATTCATATTTACAAAGTAAACATTTTATATGGATCCAATATTCTAAATGTACTATGTATTCAAAATAAATGTTATCAGTATTTGCCTAGCTGACTATGGTAACTTCTGGCTTTAAATATCCTTTTGACTAGAAACAACCTCAATGTCCATCAACAGGGACTGGCTAAATAAATTATGGTATATTTGTACAGTAGAATACGAGCTTTTCATATAAATAAGAGAAAGTATACTGATATTCAATGATCACTAAGCTATTTTAGTAAGTGAAAAAAGCAACGTACAAAATGACATAAAAAGTATGTTATACTTCACATAAGAATAATCTTTATATGTATTTTCTTATATACACATAAAGTATCTCTGGAAGGACACACAGCAATGTATTTTTCACTTCCAGGGAAGGAAACTTACTGAACAAGGAATAGAACAAGAAGGAGATTTCACTGTATAGACTTTATACCTTTTGAAATTTGAAGCACATAAATATACAATTTAAAAAGCAAATTTGTAAAAATCATTTAAGTTGAAAAAATGCTTTTGAATTGAAAAAAATGTTTTTGGAGGGAGGAGCAAGATGGCAGAGGAGTAGGAGACCTAATATCATTGGGCCCCAGGAGTTCAGCTAGCTAGTTATCAAACCATTCTGAACACCTACAAACTCAACAGGAGATCAAACAGAAGAGCAGCAATTCTAGGAACAGAAAAGTGACCACTTTCTGTAAGGTAGGACGTGCAGAGAAGTGAATCCGAGGTGATATACTGGAAGATAGACTGTGGGGGCAGGGGCCGGCTTCCAGCAAGTGGTAGAGCAGTGGAGCACAAAATTGAAACTTTTAGAAATCTGCTCCACTGAGGGACATTGCTCCAGGGGCTAAATGGGGGGTGGAGCCATCGCTGAGAAAGTGTGGTCTCAGGACCAGTGCGGTCACAAAAAGACTGAGGGTGCCTGAGTGTGGCAGAGCTCACAGGTGTCAGAGCAGGAAGCTGGCTGCAGAAATGGACCCAAGGAGGGGTTCTCAGCTTGGGGTTCCCTTAAACCATGACCTGAGGTACAGTCGGGCCACTGCTCTTTGAGCAGGGACCCTACAACTGGCAAATCTGGGGAGACCCCCTCTCCTTCTTCCTCCAAGAAGAGCAGCATGGGAGTGCGCTGCAGGAATCTACTGGGTTTGGAGACTCCAAACGGGGCTGTGCGTCACAGATAGAAACACTCCGTCACAGGCTGGGTGAGCTCAGAGTGTGGCCTGAGACCAGGGAGATGGGAGTGATTGACTGCTTTTCTCTGAGGACTCACTGAGGAGTGGGACCCCAAGCTCTTGGCTCCTGCAGGACCGGAGATTGGGAGGCTGCCATCTTCATTCCCATCCTCCAGAGCTGTACAGAAAGTGCTCAGGGAACAAAAGCTACCAAGAGCAAAACCAAGCAGATTATTTATCCTGGCCCCTGGCAAGGACAGTGCCATTCCGCCTCCAGCAAAGACATCTGAGAATAACCGCAACAGGCCCCTCCCCTAAAAGATCAGCAAGAACATCCAGCTAAGACCAAGTTCACCAATCAATGAGAACTGTGGAAATCCAGAGCGAGGGGAATGCAGCATAGAATTCATGGCTTTTCCCCCATGATTCCTTAGTCTTTCAAAGCTAAATTTTTTTAATATTACTTTTTTCTTATTCTATTTTTTAAAGTTTTTCCTCTTTCCTATTTTAACTTTTTTAAAAACTATTTTATCAATACCTTTCCATAAATATTTTTTAATTTTCATTGTTATAATCACATTCTATCCCCTCATTGTATTTAGCCTTATATTTTGCATACATATAGGTTTTTCTTTAAAACTTTGGGATACAGTTTCTTCTAACAAATCAAAATACACCCTAAATCTGGCACATGGCTTTGTTCTAGTCTCCAGCATGATTACATTCTTCTCCCCCTTTTTAAAATTTTTTTCAACCAACTTATCAATTCCTTTTTTAGAATCTTTTTTATTTTCATCTTTACAGTCATATTCCATCCCTTCATTTTGTTTATCCAAAATCAAGTGTGTGGCTCTGCTCTATTCATCAGTTATATATACATATAATTTTTTTTCTCCTTTCTTCTCTTCACCCACCAACCAGTTTCAGGTGTCCTCTGATTTGGTTAGTGTCTATTTTTCTGGGGTCGTTGCTATACTTTTAGTATTCTGTGCTGTCATTCATCTATTCTTATCTGAATAAAATGACAAGATGTAAAAACTCACCTCAAAAGAAAAAACCAAGAGGCAGTACTGATGGCTAAGGACCTAATCAATTAGACATTAGTAAGACGTCAGAACTAGAGTTCAGAATGAGGATTGTCAAGGTGCTAGCTGGGGTCGAAAAAAGCATGGAAGATACTAGAGAGTCCCCTTCTGGAGAAATAAAATCCCTTTCTGGAGAATAAAAGAACTAAAATCTAACCAAGTTGAAATTAAAAAAAAGCTATTAATGAGGTGCAATAAAAAATAGAGGCTCTTACTGCTAGGATAAATGAGGCAGAAGAGAGAATTAGTGATATAGAAGACCAAATGATATAATAATAAATTATAATTTATTTAAATTTATTTAAAGAAGCTGAGAAATGGAGAGATAAACAACTACTGGACCACAAGGGAAGAATTTGAGAGAGAGTGATACCATAAGATGAAACAATATTAGAATAATTGGGATCCCAGAAGAAGAAAGAGAGGGGGGGGCAGAAAGTACATTGAACCAAATTACAGCAGATAATTTCCCTAATTTGGTGAAGGGAACAAGCATCAAAATCCAAGAAGCACAGAGAACCCCCTCAAAATGAATAAAAATAGGTCAACACCCCGTCATCTAATAGTAAAACTTATAAGTCTTGGTGACAAAGAGAAAATCCTGAAAGCAGCTCAGGACAAGAGGTCTGTACATGCAATGGTATAAATATTAATTGGCAGCAGACCTATCCATAGAAACCTAGCAGGCCAGAAAGGACTGGCAAGATATATTCAGAGCACTAAACGAGAAAAATATGCAGCCAAGAATACTATATCCAGCTAGCTGTCAATGAAAATAGAAGGAGAGATAAAAAGCTTCCAGGACAAACAGAAACAAAAAGAATTTGCAAACACCAAACCAGCCCTACAGGAAATATTGAAAGGGGTCCTCTAAGCAATAAGAGACCCTAAAAGTAACACATCAGAAAGGAACAGAGACAATATACAGTAACAGTCATCATATAGGCAATACAATGGCAGTAAATTCATATCTTTCAATAGTTTTCTGAATGTGAATGGGCTAAATGCCCCAATCAAAAGACACAGGGTATCAGAATGGATAAAAAAATAAGACCTATCAACATGCTGTCTGCAAGAAACTCATTTTAGATCCAAAGACACCACCAGATTTAAAGTGAGGGGGTGGAAAACAATTTACTATACTAATGGACATCAAAAGAAAGCTGGAGTGGCAAACTTTATATCAGATAAATTAGATTTTAAGTCAAAGACTATAATAAGAGATGAGGAAGGACACTATATCATACTTAAAGGGTCTATCCAACAAGAAGATCTAAGAATTTTAAATATCTATGCCCCTAACATGGGAGCAGCCA
The DNA here is from genome assembly GCA_028533885.1 of Nasua narica. Lineage (NCBI taxonomy): Eukaryota > Metazoa > Chordata > Mammalia > Carnivora > Procyonidae > Nasua > Nasua narica. Next base: position 55,686,791 of record CM052798.1, read on the forward strand.
ATTATATAAACCAATTAATAACAAAGTCAAAGAAACACATCAACAATAATACAATAATAGTAGGGAACTTTAATACCCACCTCACCGAAAAGATCAACAAGGAAATAAAGGCTTTAAATGACACACTGGACCAGATGAACATCACAGATATATTCAAACATTCCATCCCAAAGCAACCGAATATACATTCTTCTCTAGTGCACATGGAACATTCTCCAGAAAAGATCACATCCTGGGTCACAAATTAGGTCTCAACCAGTACCAAAAGATTGGGATCATTCCCTGCATATTTTCAGACCACAATGGTTTGAAACTAGAACTCAACCACAAGGAGGCTAAAGAGCATCCTAATAAAGAATGAATGGGTCAACCAGGAAATTAAACAAGAATTTTAAAAATTCATATAAACAAATGAAAATGAAAGAACTGTTCATAATCTTTGGAACACAGCAAAAGTGGTCCTAAAAGGAAAGTATATAGCAATAGAAGCCTTTCTCAAGAAACAAGAAAGGTCTCAAGTTAGAACCTAATCCTACACCTAAAGGAGCTGGAGAAAGAACAGCAAAGAAAGCCTAAACTTAGCAGGAGAAGAGAAATAATAAAGATTGGAGCAGAAATCAATGAAATAGAAACCAAAAGAACAGTAGAACAAATCAACAAAAGTAGGAGCTAATTCTTTGAAAGAATTAGTAAGATGGATAAACCCCTGGTCAGACTTACCAGAAAGAAAAGAGAAAGGACCCAAATTAATAAAATCATGAATGAAACAGGAGAGATTACAACCAACACCAAAGAAATACAAACTATTCTAAGAACATATAAGCAACTATACACCAGAAAATTTGACAATCTGGAAGAAATGGATGCATTCCTAGAGCCATATTAACATAAAAACTGAACCAGGAAGAAATAGAAAACCTGAATAGACCCATAACCAGTAAGGAGATTGAAAAAGTCATCAAAAAACTCCCAACAAAGAAGAGCCCAAAGCCAGACTGCTTCCCAGGGGAATTCTACAAAGTATTTAAAGAAGAATTAATACCTGATCTCTTGAAACTGTTCCAAAAAATAGAAATGGACAGAAAACTTCCAAACTCATTTTATGAGGCCAGCATTATCATAGGATCTCTCTGTTGTTCTAGATAGAATTTGAGAGGTAGGTCAAGGGGTCATGGGAGGAAGGGAGGGGGAAAAAAATAAAACAAGATGGGACCGGGGAGGGAGACAAATCATAAGAGACTCTTAATCTCAGGAAACAAACTGCGGGTTGCTGGGGGGAAGTGGGTAGGGATAGGGTGGCTGGGTTATGGACATTGGGGAGGGTATGTGCTATGGTGAGTACTGTAAATTGTGTAAGACTGATGTATCACAGACCTGTACCCCTGAAGCAAATGATACATTATATGCTAATAAAAATTAAAAAAAATGTTGTGAAGTCATGTCTTGATGGAATTACCTAATGCATATTCTTATCAAAGACTGTATAGCAGCAGAATAAATATGGACTAATTAGATTTCCCTATGACACTACATTTCAGACTATATAAATGAATTTTTAAGAAACATTTATTTAAGAGACAGAGAGAAGGCGGGAGAGAGAGAACAAGAGGGGAGGGGCATAAGGAGAGAGATAATACCAAGCAGACCCTGCTGAACAAGAGCCTGATGCAGGGCTCAATCTCACAACTCTGAGATCATGACCTAAGTGGAAATCAAGAGTCGGATGCTTAACTGACTGAGCCACACAGGTGTCCATTAGACTGCATGATGACTTTTTACATTATCTAGACAAAGTGGGAGTAAAAAGAAAAATAGAGTTAAGGAGTCTATTTTATTATGAGTCTAGACTGGATCCACTGGAAATGTTCTAGCAATAATGAGACAAAGTGCTTTTTAAATCCCAACTATAAACTAACAGGTTTTTTTCTAGATAAAGGTAAGAGAGTGAGGTCCATGGAGAGAGGCAAGACTAGACTAGAGGGATATTTGTTTCTCAAAGAGATATAAGATAAATCTCTTTCAGGTCCTGCTTTCCCAGTGTATTTTTAAAAATGCTTTTGGGGGGGCACCTGGGTGACTCAGTTCAGTTAAGTGGCCAACTCTTGATTTCAGCTCAGGTCATGATCTCAGGGTCCTGGAATCAAGCCCCCATTGAGCTCCATGTTCTGCAGGGAGTTTGCTTGAGGTCTCTCTCTCTCTCCTTGTCCGTCGGCCCCTCCCGCCACTCATACACTCCCTCTAAAATAAATAAATATATCTTTAAAAAACAAAAATACTTTTGGAATATTTGTACATACAAAATTATATATAATAACAGATTTAAGTTTTAAAACATATAGTCAAATCAACAAATATGGATGCAGCAACTAGTTTAAGATTTTCTGATCTTAAGTTTGCTCGAATTAAGCAAAATAAAATTTTTTCTTTTTTCTTTTACCATACCTCCCTGCCTCTCTCCACTAAAGAACAATTATTCTGAATTTTGTGCCTCTTAATCTCTTATTTTAACAGAAAGATTTGTTGAAATCTCCCCCAAGGGAGATCATACTCATACAAGTTTTTTTTTTTATGATTTATCCTTATAGTTCTTTGAATTTTGAATGTATTTTATTAGATCCATATATGTTTATAATTGGTATACCTTTTAAGCAAATTAAATCCCTTCTAGCTCTAATAATGCTTTTTATTTTAAAATCTGTTTTGTCTGATATATGGCAACTAGAGCTTCTTTTGGTTAGTGATTTTAAATAAATTTATACCCCTTTCACCAATTTCTTCCACCACCACCCCCCAACTCCTGCCTCGGGCAAATACTCATCTGTTCTCTGTATCTACAAGCTTGGTTTTTTAATTTTATCTTCTTAATTTTTAATTGAAATATAGTTAACATACAATATTAGTATAACAGTGATTTGACAATTTTATACATTATAAACACTCACTAGGGAAAGTATAGTAACCATCTGTCATCATATAAAGTTACTACAATATTATTGACTATATTTCCTATGCTATACTTTGCATCCCCATTACTTGTTGACCTCTTAATCTCTTTCACCTATTTCACCCATCTCCCCAGTCCCCACCCCTCTGGCAACCCCCAATTTGTTCTCTATAATTATGGGTCTGTTTCTGTGCTTGTTTTTTAGATTCCACATATAAGTAAAACCATATGGTATTTTTCTTTATCTGACTTACTTCAGTTAGCATAATAGTCTATAGATTCATGTTGTCACAAGTGGCAAGGTTTCATTGTTTTTAATCCATTTTTTAAAACAATTTCTTTATACATTCATCCACTGATGGTTGTTTCCATGTCTTGGCTATTGTAAATAATGGTGCAATGAACAAGGGAGTACATATATCTTTTTGAGCTAGTGTTTTCATTTTCTTCAGGTAAATATCCAAAAGTGAACTTTTTGAATCAAATGGTATTTTAATTTTTAATTTTTTTTAAAGATTTTATTCACTTATTTGACACAGAGAAAAGGAGAGAGTACAAGCAAGGGGAGTAGCAGAGGGGGAGGAAGAAATAGGCTTCCCACTAAGCAAGGAGCCTGATGCAGGGCTTGACCCCAGAACCCTGGGATCATCACCTGAGCTGAAGGCAGACGCTTAACCAACTGAGCCACCCAGGCACTCCTCTATTTTTAATTTCTTGAGGAACCTCCATACTGTTTTCCATAGTGGCTGAACAAATTTACATTCCTACAAACCGTGCACAATCTCTCTCTCTGCCTGCCACTCTGCCTGCTTGTGATCTCTCTCCCTCTGTCAAATAACTAAATAAATAAATCTAAAAAAGAAAAAAGATTTTATTTATTTATTTGACAGAGGGAGAGAGATCATAAGCAGGCAGAGAGGCAGGCAGAGAGAGAGGGGGAAGCAGCCTCCCTGCTGAGCAGAGAGCCCGATGCGGGGCTCTATCCCAGGACCCTGAGATCATGACCCGAGCCGAAGGCAGAAGCTTTAACCCACTGAGCCATCCAGGCACCCCAATAAATAAAATCTTTTAAAAAATTTATCCCTAGTTATTTTATTCTGATGCAATTGTAAATGGGATTATAAATGGATAGGCCACACACACAGATAATTAATAAGGAAACATCAGCCTTAAACAACACATTACACCAGGTGGACTTAACAGATGTATATAGAATATTCCATCAAAAACAAAAGAATACACATTCTTCTCAAGTGCACATGAAGTCTTTTCAAGGATAGATCATACATTAGGCCACAAAACAAGTCTTAATAAATTTAAGAGAACTGAAATCATATTGAGTATCTTCTTTGACCACAATAGTATGAAACTAGAAATTAATTACATGAGGAAAACTGGAAAATTCACAAATATGTGGAGATTAAACAACATAGTACTGAACAACCAATAGGTTAAAGAAGAAATCAAAAGGGAAATAGTACCTTAAGACAAATGAAAATAGAAATATACCAAAATTTGTGGTACACAGTAAAAGCAGTTCAAGAGGGAAGTTCATAAGGGTACAGATTTACCTCAAAAAACAAGTCTCAAGTAAACAACCTAACTTTAGACCTCCTTTAAGGTATAAAGAACAAATAAAAGCCAAAGTTAGAAGGAAGGAAATAATAAAGATTAGAGCAGAAATAGATGAGATGGAGACTAAAACGACAATATAGAAGCTCAATGAGACTAAGAGCTGGTTCTCTGAAAAGATGAGAACAGCGGGCAAGTGTTCAGCTAGACTCACCAAGAAAGAGAGGACGCAAAATCAGAAATGAAAGGGCAGAGGTTACAACTGATGCTACAGAAATACAAAGGATCATAAGAGACTCCAGTCAATCCTTAAACAGGGGGGTAGGGGTACCTACTCCCAATGCAGTCAAAAACCCGTATATAAATTTGACTCCCCAAAATCTTAACTAATAATAGCCAACTACTGACAAGAAGCCTTACTGATACCACAAGCAGTTGATTAACAGTTAACATTAACCCCTAATACTTAGTATGTTAAATGTATTATGTATTCTTATAATAAAGTAAGCTACAGAAAAGAAAACGTTATTAGGAAAATCATAAGGAAAAGAAAATTCATTTACAGTACTGTATTTATTTAAAAAAAAACTCTGCATATAAGTGGACACATGCGGTTCAAACCCATGATGTTCAAGGGTTTGTGAATAATTGTTCAATGAACAATTATATGCCAACAACAACTAAGAAGAAAGAGATAAATTCCTAGAAAGATACAACCTACCAAGACTGAATCATGATAAAATCGACTATGTGAACAGACCAATTACTACTAATAAAATTGAATCAGTAATCCAAAATCTCCTAAGAAACAAAAGGCCAGGACCAGATAGCTATACTGGTGAAGTCTACCAAACTCAAAGAAGAATTAATACCACCCTCCTCAAGTTCTTCCAAAAAATAAAAGTAGAGGAAATATTTCCAAACTCATTTTACAAGGCCAGCATTATCCTAACACCAAAATCAGACAAGGAAACCATAAGAAAAGAGAACTACAGGCCAATACCCCTGATGAACATAGATGTACAAATCCTCAACAAAATTTTAGCAAGCTGAATTCAACACTACATTAAAAATATCATACATCATGGGATTTGTTCCAGGGATGCAAGGATGGTTCGGTATCCATAAATCAATAAATGTGATACACCACATTTATGTGGTATAAACGAAATGAAAGATAAAAATCATATGATAATCTCAATAGATGCAGACAAGTATTTAAGAAAATTCAACATCCATTCCTGTGTTAACTACAACTGAGAATTTTACTGAACAATTATTATGTGCTAAGCCGCTTTCAAAGGGCTTTATGTACATTATTTTTAAAATACTCACAGAATCCTATTGTATAGTTTAAAAAAACTAATTAGACTACATACTTGCAGAGGATCACACAGTTAATGTGCAATGAGTCTGTGCCTTTTCAAACTCCAAATCCATGCCTGTAACCCCACTGTTCTATGTTCTCTCCTGTATAAATCTTAACTTGTTCTGGTTAATAAGAATTGTTCCACTGATGTTCAAGGGCATGTGCCCACAAATAGCCTAGCTTTTCATATGTCTTTGCCCTAGTAAATAGGCTGTTGTTAGTAGGAAATGATTGGTTTCCCAAGATATGGAGAAAGTCAGTTGCCTCAGATAATTGCAGAGGTGAGTTACACAGTGTTATACTTCTCAGTCTAACTGGACATTTCCCCACCCAATGGCTTCAACCTGACTTGCCACATCATTAACTGTTGAGTTAGAACTACCTAGGGAGTCAAGAGGGAGGTGAAATTGGTTGTTTCACCTGTATTTTTGATATATTGATGCTCTCTCTCCCTCTCGCCACTGTCAAACTTGCACTATAGCCAATCTCAGATTTTTCTTGCTCCCCCTATGACAAGTCACTGAAATCAATACTGGACTTAATGTCTTTCCCTTCTTGATGACAATAAGAGTGACTGAACCACATGCCCAGGCTATATAGTACTAAAGGGCAGAGTTTATTTTGAGCTCCAAGCAGAAACATACACAAAAGACTTTTACACAAAAAGCTTTCTTGGGAGTCTTTGATTAAGTGGTAGCAGTTCTTATGTTCCTCCACCAGACAGACCCAACCTTTTCACATGCAGCTGAACAGAAGGAGCAGATAAGGAAGCTCTGGGAGACCTGAAACTGTCTAGAAACCTCCTGAGGATAACAAGGACGATAGTAACAATAAACCAACACATATTGAGTGTTTACTGTTTTTCAGATATTGTTCTAAGAGCTGTAGATTCACTGTCTCGGCTAATCCTCACAGTCTTGTGAGACGGAGATACATACCATTACTGTGCTGATGTTATGGATAAGGAAACTGGGTCTTATAATCATTAGGAAGTATTTCCAAAGTTCCTCAGTTATCCGTTATGGACCTGGGACTAGAACTCTAGAACAATAGAAACTAGTGATTCAACATCATTCTTATACTGATATGTATATGTCAATATATATGTATATATACCTCTTCTTCAGGTGACAATAATAGGAAATTGCTATTTTTGGTGTCTGCTACCTTAAGACTGCATTGTCAATCCAAATGGAATTGTAGGGGAAATTACTCCTGAATAGAAACCTCGCAAACATTCATATATTGGCCCATATATTTATTAGCACTCTGAAGGAAGCTGCCATAAATGCTAAACTCTTCCTTGGAAGAAACTTCAGCTCCTTTTTTGGTGTTCACACTATACCTGCACTACTTTTGAGGGGACTGGATAACTGGTTAGATTTCAACCGTGATATAAAGTGATTCCTCACCCAAAGAGTGTAATTCAGAATACCTGCCGCTAGAGGGTGATGCCTCATTACGGAGTACTGGCCAATTATTAAAACGTGTGATAGTACCTGGATTAAAATTACTAAATTGAAAGAGAGAAATAGACCACACTTCTGTAACTATACAGACCTAGCCTTTGATCAAACAGAAAAGTGAAAGGAATAAAATAAGTTTTCTGAAATGTTTTTCATTAATCTAAACGGTGTTCTTTTTTATCTCTATCTTAATAACCGTAAGGCACGGGACCGAATGTTACTAAGGAAAAAGTGTAGCACATTTTGATACCACTTTTTTCAAGATAAAAAAGATAAAAGTTATAGAAATAATACGCAAAATTAAATAATTTTTCTCAATTTAACACTTTGGGGGTGGGAAGTAAATAAATTCACTGCAATTTAAATACTTTTTGGTAATTGATAATAGCAACTAAAAAGAAAAGGGCTATTTCGATACTTAGTGATTTTTAAGAAGGGCGATACCTACCGTAGCCTATAATTCCAATCACACCCACCATGAAGACCCAGAAGAGGAATCCAGCTATGAACCTCAGGAGTATCACAAACATCCAACTAAGGAGCATGGCGATAGTCAGGCCACTAGAGGAAAAAGCATACAACACACAGGGGTCAAGTGTGTTAAACATAACAAAGTTAACAGCAAGACAACATTTCTATTCAAAATAGTTCTCAGATTATTTTATTTTAGCTGGCTACAGAAATATTTATAATATTAAAAAGCACAAACAATAGTTTCTATTAAGACTTTCATATGAAAGAGTAGGACCGTCAGGAACCTCACACCTGAGTCAAAATTTGTGTGCCTGGGTAAATGGAAGTTCGGTATGACCACTGTTCAAAGAAAAACACACTTTCTTCAACCTACAGTTTTGGCCTATCTGCCACAGCTTCCATGCTGTATTTTTTTTGCCCTCCACACATCTCACTAAATGACAAATTATAAAACAAATCCATGATACTAATATAAAGAAACCTTATACAACAACAGAACTATCTAGAAGTAAGGGAGCAGTCTTAGGGAAGAAAAGAAAAATAATTGCCCACACAGTTCCTGAGTCCATGGTTCTGTAGTCATTATTATAGTCTAATTATCTTTAATAATTTGTGATGTGTGACATCACCAGACACCTGTTTCAGGTCTCCAGTGATCTGTGGGCCATTATATGGAGCCATGATATAGCTTCTGTATCTCCTGGGCCATACGACTTTATCAAGCAATCGGCAGTGCTCGCTTCGGCAGCACATATACTAAAATTGGAGCAATCAGCAGCATGGCTATTCTTTTGGTTTTAATTTTTTCCTGGAGTTTGACTGAAATACTAAAGATACTCCCCCCTCCAGCCCATATATCCAGGTTAAATCCATATTGAATTCTTCTGGGAAATTTCATTAAACAGAATTCATTAAGATTAGAAATTTGGATGACGCTTCCATTAAGTAGGTATTCCATACTTCCCATACTCTTTGTAAGTTTCCAAATAGAAACATTGCATGGTACATTTAGTGAGTTTATTGTCTCCAAGTATTATCTTTAAAAAAAATCTTAATAATTGCTGTCACTGGATAGATGACAGCATTGTATCAAAGTAACTTCTAAGGTCACAATTCTTGCAAAGCCTATACTTTCAACTCCAGAAGCCATTCCCTATTAAAGTCACAGACACTTTACTGCTTAAATATTCAATATGGTTGAAAGATTATTCTATGGCATAGTCCAAGAGGAATATTCAAAAAGATCAGGGGGGAGAAGAGAAATATAGATATTTATTCTCTGTGTTTTTAATTTCTGCATAAAGTTCTAACTGAATAAACTAAGTCACAGCATATTAGTCCTTGGCTTTATATTTGTAAAATAGATAGAGAACAGAAGAGTTGAGGATAAAGGGAGCATTAATGTTTTAGTGGCGTGAGCTGTGCCTGGGTGGAGAGGGTTTCAGTGTATGTTGGGTCTATCATAATGCATACTTTTTCAGATAATAGTTAAAAAGCCAAAATAAAGAAGAAATATGAAAATTAATAATATTTGAGTTTGACAATAGGGGAACAAGTTTAACTACTGTCAAGTATAGACTACAATCTCTGCTATGCAGAGAGATCCTGAAATACTGATACACATTGAAAATAATTATTGTGTTTAAGACAAAGCATCCAAATGAGTAAAATCTCAAAAAACACTAGCTAGTTCTATAGCTCTACAAACTAGTCACTGGTATTTTACACACAAAACAATTTTGACTTTATTAAGTATATATAGTTAAATATATCTATCTTGTCCCCCTCCTGGTTCTTTAACTGTTCCTTGAAACCACATATTCTATGCACCTTCTATGTTCCAAGGACGCACTAGGAGTTAGAAAAATAGAGATGAGTTAGACATAGTTACCATGGTAAAGAATTCATAGTTTCAGAGAAAAAGAGCCAGGTAAATAACATATAAAATTCTAGGTGCTATATAGATGATAGGCCTGTGTGTATGTATAGGGGTGTGTGTGTGTGTGTGTGTGTGTGTGTGTGTGGGTAGGAGGAACACAGAGGGGGAAAAGTAATTATATCTGGAGAAGTCAAGAAAGACTTCATAATTTACACAAAAGATGATTTTATTTTATTTTTTTAAGATTTTATTTGTTTGAGAGAGACAGCGCACAAGTGGGGGGGAGGGGCAGAGGGAGAGGGAGAAGCAGGCTCCCCAATGAACAGGGAGCCTGATGTGGGCTAGATCCCAGGACCCTGGAATCATAACCTGAACTGAAAGCAGACACTTAACCAGCTGAGCCACCTTGGTGCCCCAAAAGCTGATTTTAAATAATGAGACAGAATTGCCCAGGACACAGGAAGGATGTGCTAGGAATAGAATGTGCAAAAACAGGGGGGTTGATAGTCTAGGAATAGGTGTGTTATTTGATGTGTTTAGAATATAAGGTTAATCAGGTAACATGGGTGGAGATGAATCTGGAAACTAGACGGACCAGCTGTAAAGGGCCTTGTACCTATCTGAAGAAGTTTTCTCTTTGCTCTTTGATCACTAGGGAACCACAAATGCTTTTATAGCACGAAAAGGTGATATACGAGCCAGATAGTAGCAATAGCCTTAAATATATCAAACACATGTACCTGCTCCAGTACAGTGATTGCATTTTCCCTTACCTTTCAGGAATGCAAATCTTATGTCTAAAAATTCTTAATCTCCTCCTATTTTCATATATTTTTTCAGCTCTTCATAACAACAGTGACCTTTGGTGATGATAACAAACATTATGTGGAAAGGATGTGTTAAAAGTAAGAGTGATCCTTTGGAGGTCAAGGGAAGGACAAATTAGAAAACAGACCCAGAGGAAAAAAAACTAGATTCACCGTAACATAACAATAAGAAGCAAACATACTACAGATGTTGTCCCCACATGCCTTCAAATATATTTATACAAGTACTTTTATTGGGGATTTAAAGAATAAAATTCACGTTCTTATAACTTTTGTAACACTGGGTATATTTCCAAGTATCTTTGCCCCGTCTTCAGCCTATCTGAAAAAGAAAATGGCAGGAACTGAATCAACTTTTTATTCACAAATATGAATGGGCAATTTTTTTTTAAAGATTCACTTATTTATTTGTGTGAGAAAGAGAGAGATCAGGAGTAGGGTGGAAGGATAAAAACTGAGAAGCCCAATTTGGTACTCCATCCCAGGACGCTGGGATCATGACCTGAGCTGAAGGCAGACGCATAACCAACTGAGCCACCCAGGTGCCCTGAATGGGGAATTTGAAGGAAGTGTTCTACAAGGATAAAATGGGGCTGGAGAAGAAACACCAATGTTTGCACTTACATGAGAATCCAATACCAGGTTGTTGCATAGTCTTCAAATATTTTCATTCCGATTGCCCTTGCATCAAGGATTTTATTGACATGACTGAATTCAAAGAAGGCAAAAATCAATTATTTTGACTACCACTAAACAGAAATGTTCTTGTTATGATAAAAGGGGTTTTGCAAGCTGCCGTTCAAAATGTATTTTTAGAAACCATTTATCAAGAGGCCCTCTTTCCCCAGCCACCACAACATGTGAGATGTCACTTTGGTATACTACAAAGGCGGCTATAGCTACACACACAGAGAACGTGGCTTTCAAGGATGGTGAACAGATCCCTTTTCAACATATGTGACATGTCCTCAATATTGCAGAAATCTCACTGTAAGAAATGAATTTAAATAAGATCAGTTTTTAGCTTACAAAATCCATAGAGTCAAGAGTGAACATCAACCTTAATTCCCTTTTCTAATCCTCTGACAGCTGTGTAGCAGGAAGGCACCATGGGGCACATACAGAAAAGTACACAAATCATTAGTGCCCAGTTTGATGAATTATCAGAAGTGAATGTACTATGGAACTACAACATTGCTGCCCCTTTCCCAGTGTGCCCCAGTTACAAACACCTTCTCCTTCCCCTAAGGTAACCACAAACCTGACTTTTGTGATAATTATTTCCTAGTTTTCTTTTTCAGTTTTACCACTTACATAGGCATCATAGGGTAATTTAATTTAGTTGTGCTTGGTTTTGAACTTTTCTATCAGTGGAACGGCTTTTGTACTATATTATTTTATGACTTGGTTCACATAGCTTTACATTTGTGAAATCCATCCATGTGGCTATTATATTTTAAATATGCAGGACCTGTAGTATTCTACTTGGATTGCTAAACTCTTTGGAAGAGAAAAACATTTTTAGAATATCTTTATGTTTCACTTTTAATTCAACAACTGAGCTATACAATGATACTCTGTTTGTGCACACATGTGATTGTACCTACCCCGAGAATTATATTTCCCTATAACCTGAAACATCATGTTGTGTACGCCAAGGGAAAGAGTAAACTGACTTCATTGTAGTTAGTACATAGAAATTGATACGGTTCTGAAACAGCATTACCGTGGTTGTCTTGACTTTCTTAAGGCCCTCTTCCCTTTAAGACATCTGGCAGTTACGTTATCTTAGTCAATTTTTTTGAATGGTGATTTAAAAAGCATCTTTTTATTGTGTTCATTCAACAAGTAAAGTAAGGTCTTTCAATATGCTTACCAAGATCTCATTTCTGTATCTGTTGATAATGAAAGATTTAACCATTTAAAAAAACATCATTGCACTTTCTAATTCACTTTGGTTTCTCCTTTACCTGTTTTTCTTAATACACACCAGTTTCTCCAATCCACGGTGACATGTATATTTCATACTAATGCATAGTTCTTCCTCTATAACCCTTCACCTAATGGAAGCTTTAGTTTTGTGTACAGTAACGGGATTCATTCAAACTGAAAATAAGAATGCAAGCAAACATACTTTGCAGCTGTCCTGAGTTCTATAGCATTTCTTGTCTTTCCATTTCCATCTTCAAATGTTGTTTTATTTCCTACTGTCAAAGTGCCATTTTTAGTAGTGAAGTCAGGGAAACATCTCTGGAGAACTGTAAGAAAAAATTATGGTAATAATTTTTCTACTTCTTCCTATGTAATGTTCTCCCTTTCTTAAGCTTTCTGTTATTTATAATTATTGCTAGACAATGTATAAGCATATTGTTCAACATAGATAATTGCCCATTACTTGATGGTGAGAAGGTTTTCTGATGGTTCTAAGACAGATGTAGAAAGCAAATATGATCACAATCTGAAGTTACACTCTAAAGTTGTTATTTTATACATGGCATATTCATCAAGTCGCCAATAAGTAAGATGTACAGCACAGGTTTTTAAAAGAGTAATACTGATAACATATGTCACATGGTAAAAACATTTTTTTAAATTTTATGTTATTATTTATTTGACAGAGAGAGAGATCACAAGTAGGCAGAGAGGCAGGCAGAGAGAGAGGGGGAAGCAGGCTCCCTGCTGAGCAGAGAGCCCGATGCGGGGCTCGATCCCAGGATTCTGAGATCATGACCTGAGCCGAAGGCAGAGGCTTTAACCCACTGAGCCACCCAGGCACCCCCATGGTAAAAACATTTTAATAAAAGGCTATATTTACTTCTCTGAGTTTACTTCTTTTTTAAAAAAGTTTTTATTTATTTATTTGAGAGAGAGAGAGCACACCAGCAGTGGGGATGGGCAGAAAAAAGGGAGAAGCAGACTACCTGCTGAACAGGGAGTCGGATGTGGGGCTTCATCCCAGGACTCTGGGATCATGACCTGAGCAGAAGGCAGATGCTCAACCGACTGAGCCACCCAGACGTCCTGAGTTTACTTTTTCTTATGAAAAAAATTTTTTAGATACTCCTTGAGTGAAACCTTGAAAACTGGAGATTAGTGAATAATTCCTTGAGAAATAAGAACTAGCTCAAACTTCAGGCCATTAAGACAACTGAATTTTATTTGTGAAGTCCTAATAATTTGTCTCTCTTCCAGCTTTCTCATTTACCTGGTTTTTTAGAGGGGCTGGAAATAGAAATTCTACAGCTATCAAAAAGGCCCACACTTTGTAGACACATAATTTCTCAGAAGAGTTACTTCACTGTTCAATCTTCTATACACTTATTTGATTAAATAGAATCCTTGCTGCTTTACATATTTGTATTACTAAAGGTATTTTAAATTCCCAATTTTAAATCAAGAGGGAAGAGAAATCAGAAGTGGAACATTTTTATATTTTTTCTTACAGGAAGCATCACAAATTCATATGAGTTTCCAGGGAATTTAAACTTGAAAATATTAAAGTAGTTGATACAGGTAAAGAAGAAATAGGTCTTTACCCAAGCCTTTCCTGACTTTTAGGGCTTAAAATGATCTCCTGTCTATCTGCCTTCATCTTCTATAGCACTTAAAATACGGCTGATTCCTTTAGTATCTTCCTCATCTTTTTCCAGTTCTTCCCTGGCAAATTTGACATCGTAGTCTCTACCAGCTGTTTCTATTCCCTCTCAATCCAATCACATGCTGCCCTCACCACTCCAAGGAAATTGTCCTCCCAGTGATCCCAATAATCTTCTAATGGCCCAAACCACCAAATATCTTTTAGTCATCACCCTGCTTAAACTCAACCATTACCTAGCACAGTGTTTGGTACATAGTAGAACTCAGTAAATATTTGCTGTTAATTGAGTTAACTTTTCTGAGTCTTTGACATGGTAGACAAACCCTGCCTTTTGAAACTCTCTCCTTTGGCTTACATGCCCAGGCTTCCTCCTGCCCTCCCTTTAGCTTTTCTGTGCATTCTTTCCCTTGCCACTCCTTAGATAGGACTGTTTCCACATACAGAGTCCTCCAACCTTGTTCTGGGCAATTTTATTCAATTAGTTAGTTCCAATAACTAAACATGTTCATTACATATTTGGGAAGTAGAGAAAATAAGAAGGAAAATACAAAACAATACATAGTCCTACCACCCACAATGAACTCTGACATTTTAGATGAATTTCCTTCTATTCTTTCTTACATAAGAAAATTTTTTGAGTCATAACCATAAAATAAATGCAGGGTTTTCCCTTGTTTCTTTCTTTTAATATTACTTATTTCCTTTCATAAACTATTTAATAAGTGAATTTTATTATCTGTATACTATTCCATTAAGTAGTATACTTAATCACCTATTGGGGGAATGAATACAAGTTCACTGCGAGGTTTACCACAATGTCCTTTACTGTACTGTGAAGGACTACGCCTTATTTGTATCCCCAGTGTATATTTTATATTATGTGATTTAACTAAACTACACTTGCAAGGGCAGGGATGTCTTATATTCTTATGCCTATTATATCTCCAGTGACTAAGGATTCCTTTTTATCCTTTCATAACACTGTTCTTGGCTACTTGTTGCCCAGGGCTTTCTGGCAAAATGAAGTTGCTCGAAAGACCTACATCTTTTACATCAGGGTCCTCAATGACCCAAAGAAAAGGGAGAGGGGAGATGTGAGGCATTATGTTTGGTGGTAGCTACTTCAATGGTACACGCCTGACTTTCTACTCAAATAGAGTACATGACCTTCTACTCCAATTGAAAAAAGAAGAGAGAAGAGAGGAAATGCCCAGTCTTGCCATCTCCAAAACATCCATACTATTTTGACATATTTCTTTCCAATATTTTTCTTTGAATAGCTTTTTTGTTTAATTTATACATTATAATAATGCATATAACATTTTATTTAACATTATATCATAATACTTATATTTAATAATTATAACATTTTATTTGATGAATACATAATAATTTATTTAAGCATCTTCTTGCTCTTGGACATAAGAGTGTTTCTTTTTCCTTTTTTTTAATTTTTGATTCTTCTGAATAGCATTGTGATGGACATCTTTATGTGACATTGTTTTTCTTGGGTTAGGATTATTTTTGTAGGAATGGGAAATTAGTGATTGCTTCATTTTCTTTTTTAAAAAGTCAGTCAAAGTTTAAAATTTTTTTTTTTTTTGAAGATTTTACTTATTTATTTGACAGAGATCACAAGCAGGCAGAGAGGCAGACAGAGAAAGAGGAGGAAGCAGGCTCCCTGCTGAGCAGAGAGACCCATGCGGGGCACGATCCCAGGACCCTGAGATCATGACCTGAGCCGAAGGCAGAGGCTTTAACCTACTGAGCCACCCAGGTGCCCAGAAAAAGTTAGCCAAAGTTTATATAAACTTTAAATAAACTTTATAAATCTTAAAAATATAAAATATCGATTCCTTTAAGAGATACAAAAATATTTCAAATTTCAAATTACAGAACAAGTTTATGTCCCACCATCACACCCCAGGCAATGTCTGAACAAACTCTTTGGCTGAATTCAGGGGTGAGTGTGCAAGATTATGTCTGTGTTGTGCTCATAGATCACCAAATAATCTATGTGGGCTTTTAAAATCAATTTTTAATCTTTTCTGTGTATCTCGATGCAACAAAATCCTAAAACTAACAGAGCTCCAGCAGAAATATCTCTGGCTGGCATCAGGAGAATGGGCTTTAGCTTTGGCTTTCTTCTAATTAATTCTGGGACATTGGGTCACTCATATAACTATTCTTGGCTTCAATTTTGTCAACAGAGAAGTTAAGGGAACTGAACTAAGTAACTTCTTAAGATTACATGTTCTAAGATAAGTAATAACCACTTACATGGTTTGCTTGGAAAAATTGCTGTTGGACAATCATCATCCAGTAAGACTTGTGAGAGAGTCTAAAATGGAAGGAAGTGTATGTTAACATTTCAAAGGCCATGTAATGACAACTTTTATTCTCAGTATAAAAATTGTGTCCTTTGAAAATTTAACTCCATAATTATCTCATTATTTCATATTACTCCCCTAATAAGAGTGATTTTTAAGATTATCACACACACATACTTATTTGACAAATGCTCTAAAATGTCCTAACTGTAATTCAATCAAATCAACAATAATAAAACCAGACCCACTGAAGTCAAGACACATTTTTCAAAGTGTGTATCTATGTCTTAGTCACATTCTGAGTCTCTAATTCTTCTTCTTCTTTTTTTTTTTTTCTGGAAAAACAGCATCTTCTCTAAGTTAGAAGCGATTAATACTATTTAACATAATGGGGCTTTAGAATTCCTTTTTAAGTCTCAAACCTAGGTAGGGTTTGAGGATTTTTTTTTTTAGATGAATAATTAACAAATCGGGTTTGGAAGTGAAATTCTACTTGTTACTAAGTAGCCATGGATCTTCATCACCACATTAATGAAATGGTAATATTAATATTACCATTAGTTAGTTCTTAGATCTTGATGACAAAAAAAAAAAAAAAAAAAAAATCCAGCCAAGTAGAGAATTTGTTGGTTTCAGGGAATAGTTAAAGCTAACTTACCAGGCTTAAGAGCCTTGCATAACACCTGAAGTCTACACGGTGATATGGTATAAATGGTGCATGTAAATTTGTATGTACACGTGCATTTGTGTCTTAATGGAATAATATATAATCATTTCCTAGATGATTTAGGAGCTTGTCCATTACAAATGTTCATCTTACACTTGAGATTGAAACAAAAGTTAAATTCTTCTCTAGTTTTAAGCTTAAACATGCATACCTTCAGAGGTTTAACAAAAGGGGATTTGCAGAACTGGCTATAGTATGTCCAATAGTGTTTGTTTGTGCTGTATGCAAACTGTATTTCCACGTAGGTTAGAAACTTTTCTGGGCACTTGGAGACACAGATCTGTGAAGAAAAGGAAAACACAGGGGTGGGGACTCAACTGAATTGAACAAACCAAAGAAGTATCTGTAAGATTAGACTTCTAAGCTCTCTACACTTTAAAAAGCAAAGCAACATTTTCCATCTAAAACTTACATCAATTTTCTAATTTATGTAAAATAATAAAATTTCATGTAATAGTTATCAATTTCTACTCCTTGCCTTTTGACAATGATTTGTGTTAAGATAATAGATGTACAATGACAGACTTGTTTTTAACTTCTGATTTGGGGATAATTGTAACCTGCTTGTAACGTGAGAAATAACATATTTCACTCAGTTTTATCCAATGGCAATAACTTGCACAATTACAGAACAATATCACAACCAAAAATTGATATTGTTACCACCCACTAACCTTATTTAGATTTCACCAGTCTTACATGCACTCATTTGTGTGTGTGTGTATGCATGTATATACATTTCTACGCAATTTTATCAGGTTTAGATTCATGTGACCACTACCACAGGACAGTGATGGATTTTTAATAAAGTATTTCCTTATTAGTTTCTGAGTTAGTAGATAAAAGTATAATGCAAGATTTATTTTTGCAAGATTAATTTTGCCTGTGTAGTTTATTTATTTTCAGGGTTAGAAGCTTGCTTCCTTTCCTATATATGAATAAAATCTTCATTAAAAATGCTCCAAATATTGCTAACTTATACCATTAATAACTATCCGTGCCAGTGAATTCTTAACAATTCTCAAAATATAATTGGGGACTTATTACTATAAGAAACTAACAAAATTGGGGCTATTTGTGGCAATCATTATTATAGTCTTTTACCAACAACACCAGCCAAATGTGAGCAGAGAGGTCACCAATGCAATTATTTTACATTAATGACCTTAGAAGGCCTATTAACACTAAACCAGATCACTGTGTTAGTAGTCCACAGAGCCACTGTGGAGTGACTGAAATCCAGTTAGGAACACCACAGAGAGAAAGTAGAATCCGAGAAGATACATTGTATTGGTTTTGCTTTTGTTTGTAATTTGAAAAAAAAAAAAAAAACAAACAACACACACACACAAAACAAAGATCCTATTAAGCTGTGAGAGTTGCAGTCCTTATGCATTCTCTCCCCCACCTGCAGTTCCTCCTTATCAAAGCCTTCTCAGCTCTGACTTGCTCCATAACCCTGCTGTACTTTGTTAACTTCTCACTGGCCAGATTCTAGCTCAATCCATTGGCAGCTACGTAAAAACACTGCTGCTGAGCTGACAGCTCTTTCCCATTATTTGGGTCATGTTTCTACCGCACACAAAATATTTGGTGTCAACTCCACAGCTAAGGTAAGAGGTGGATAACTCAATGGATATGTCGAATCTCACAGTTACTGTTGTTCTGTAGTAGTAGCAACAACTGAATTTCTTCTAGAAGTTCTGACAAGGCAAACAACCAGCCTCCACATTCACACCTTTGTATGTATTTTCTTTGTCAGTTTCTCATATATATATGTGTATATGCGTTCATGTATATGTGCACACACACGCACACTCACACACCTCTAGAGAAAATATTTAAATTTCACACGTATCTTTCTGCAAAAGCCAAAGAACTGTTTAGAGACATTCAAAGCCCCCAACATGCTCACATTTTTTTTTTAAAGAAGGATGAAGTTATCATCAATGCAAATGTCAAAAGTTCACTCTGATTGGAGCTAAGCTGACTGAGTAAACCTTTAACATATTGGAAAATACTTTAATTTTAGACTTTGACAATAATATGGCTTTGAAAGATAACTTCACTAGTTCCCCTATTGGGTACATTTAAATGGATTTATAAAATGAATACTGAAAGTACTAATGCTTTCACAGGCCTTAAATGACAGTAGGAACTACTAAGTTGGGACCATGATTT
Source organism: Nasua narica (assembly GCA_028533885.1). NCBI lineage: Eukaryota > Metazoa > Chordata > Mammalia > Carnivora > Procyonidae > Nasua > Nasua narica. The sequence continues at coordinate 55,706,158 of CM052798.1, forward strand.
CTGTATTCCTAAATAGACACACATACAATGTATACTCCATATTAAAAGTACTGTGTATGCAACATATACAAGAAAGTAATTAAAATGGCAAAAAGTGGTTAAAGAGAAGCACATCAAATTTCAGTCCAGACACAAATGAGCTGTTAAAATACAATATAGCAACTGCTCTTTACTCTCTCCCTCTATCAGACCAATTTGTTCATTTCAAATACGATGCTGATTAGTAGCAATCAACATATAATTAATCGAAAATGAAGGTCACATTGAGGTACAGTATCCTAATTGATCACAGTCTGTCCTTTAAATGATTGGGACACATGTCTAAACTATGCTGGCAGTTAACAAAAAACATAATGCACAAAAATATTACTTGGATAAGTAGGTACGCTAATGCCTGGCAGACTAAAAGCAAGTCTCCACTACTGGCAGCGAAAATATATTGACTCAATTCTGATTCTTTGTGTAACCACAAAGGGGCACTTTAAATGTAGTTCGTCATCAATATTTTTATATCTTCAATTCATATAGTTTAACATTCTAATACAAATCAGAACTGGTGAATAGAAGAGCTATCCTGTAAGCTAAAACACTACATTTGCTATGAAAAAAGCATGATCTAGTAAGTAATCTATGATGTACTTTACATAAATGTAAGTAACATGTACATGGGTACATAAAAAACAATGTACAAAGATATTTTTGTTTCATCATGGGAATGATGGATTTATACAATGGAAAATTTCCTAGAC
>CM052798.1:55707406-55717406 GCA_028533885.1 Nasua narica
TTATGCTAAGCGAAATAAGTCAGTCAGAGAAAGACAATTATCACATGATCGCTCTGATATGAAGAATTTGAGAGGCAGGGCAGGGGGTTATGGGGGGGTGGGGAAGAGAAATGAAACAAGATGGGATGGGGAAGGAGACAAACCATAAGAGACTCCTAAACTCACAAAACAAACTAAGGGTTGCTGGGAGGTGGGGGGGGGGGATAGGGATATGGACATTGGGGAGGGTATGTGCTATGGCAAATGCTGTGAAATGTGTAAGCCTGATGATTCACAGACCTGTACCCTGGGGTAAATAATACATTATATGTTAATAAAAAAATTAAAAAAAAAAAGAAGATATGGTATATATATATACACAATGGAATACTATGCACCCATCAAAAGAAACGAAATCTTGCCATTTACAACAACGTGGATGGAACTAGAGGGTATCATGCTAAGCGAAATAAGTTAATCAGAGAAAGACAATTATTATATGATCTCTCTGATATGATGAATTTGAGAGGCAGGGTGGGGGTTGTGGGGTGTAGGGAGGGAAAAAAAATGAAACAAGATGGGATTGGGAGGGAGACAAACCATAAGAGACTCTTAATCTCACGAAACAAACTGAGGGTTCCTAGGGCGGTGGGCAGGGAGGGATAGGGTGGCTGGGTTATGGACATCGGGGAAAGAATTGCATGTGCTATGTGCTATGGTGAGTGCTATGAAATATGTAAGCCTGATGAATCACAGACCTGTAACCCTGAAGCAAATAATACATTACATGTTAATTTAAAAAAGGGTATCAGCAAGGAAAACAAATTGGCAAACTGGAAACAGTACATGGGACATGTACATACTTTAACAAGTGTGTTGTTCATCTGAAATTAACATTTAAGTGGGCATTCTGTGTTTTTGTTTGCTAAATCTGGCAACTCTAGAATCAGGATCCAATCTAATGGGGTAGATAAGTCCCAAAATTAAAGCTAAGCAGTAGATTTAAGATTTACCAGGTCCTGAGTGAAACAAAAGAACAAAGGCTCTGCAGGGTTGTCTTTAGAGAAAAGGGGCCTCTGAAAAATGGGGTGACTATGTAGAAAACCTGTGGTCCTGATAAAGGCTGTTCATAAAAAACTTAGCTTAATACCTTCTAGTTCCATCCATGTTGTTGCAATTGGTAAGATTTCATTCTTTTTTATGGCTAATATTCCCTTATGTTTATATGCCACAAAACAAGTGAACAAATGAATACAACAAAAGAGCAACAGACTCATAAATATAGAGAATAAATCGGTGGTTGCCAGCAGGTTGGGGGCAGAGAGATAGGCAAAATAGGCGGATGAGAATTAAAAGGTACACACTTCCAATTATAAAATAATAGGTCACAGGGATGAGAAGCACAGCTTAGGGAATAGAGTCAATAATATTGTAATAACTTTCTGTGATGACAGATGGTAACTAAACTTGACATGGTGAGCATATTGAAATGTATACGTTGTTGAATCACTATGTTGCACACCCAAAACATTGAGTCAACATTATATATAATCACATATTACATTACATAAAAGGTAACCTTATAAGTCAACTATAAGGCAATTAAAAAAATTTTTAAGGAAAAAATCTTGTTGGCAAACAAAACATAATTAAGAATGTTAATACCCTATGTTAAAGCAAACTAAAACATGGGATGATACTAAGCCACTAAGAAAGCAAAAGATTTAACTTTGATATGGCCCCGTATTGAATAAAGTTTACATACTTATAACAAAGTCAAAGTCTTTTGTTTCCAACTTCTAAAATCAACCTACCAGTAGAACATGAAAGGTTCTTTTAAAGTTGCAGAATTGATTCATTAACAAATTTGATTATGTAAAAGGTAAATATAGAAAGTGGAAGGGGAAATGAAAAGAAAGAGGGAGAGAAAGGTAGCAGGATAATATCCTCCTTTTACATAAAGAGAAATCAAAACACTGACAAAATTAATGGAACAAGAAATAGAAGTGTTAGTATACTATTTAAAGTCATAGGAGTAACCATAAGAAAATCTAAAGGTAATAATCTAACTGCAAACAAGGGAGGAGGAGGGGATCAGGCAAAGATCCTGAGTTAAATCTTCATTTTTCATAGCACGCCGGCAATAGATACTTTTTTAATGTATACTTTCTAACACTAATAAAGCACAAAAGAATAAGCAAGCATATTACTCAAAGTTATGCAAAAAATCACCAGAGAACTAAGGCCAGCGTTACAGACTGAATGCTTGTGTCCGGCTGCAAATTCATATGCTGAAATCCTAACCCTCAATGTGATATGGTCCCAGGAGTTAGAACTTTTGGGAGGTGATTGGATTATGCAGGCGGAGCCCCCATGAATAGGATTAGTGCTCTTATAAAAAACCCCAAAGAACTCTCTAGCCCCTTCCTCCATTTGAAGATGCAGAGTGAGGACTTCTGTCTGCACACCGGGGAACAGGCCCTCACCGAGAGCCTGACCACACTGGCATCCTGATCTTGGACTTCCAGTCCCTAGAACCATAAGAAATGAATTTCTGTCATTCACAAGCCACCCAGTCTATGGGATTCTATTACAGCAGCCTGAACTCACTAAAAGAACCAGAGAGAGAAGAGAGGGTCTATGTGGAACGAAATTGTCAGTAAGGAGTCCTAGGAGAGGAGATCATTGCTTTTATTGCCTTTATAAGCTCTTCATTAATATTCAGTTTACTTTCACACATATATATTATACCTGTTATATCAATATAGAGTTTTTAAATTAAGTGAAGTAGTACAACTGGGCTTGTAGTGTGTTCAAAAAAATTTGTGAGACCTCCTTGCTATCTTATGAGAGGTTCTTCAGTAAACTGAAGACAAGTTTTCTTGTTATACTTAGATGCCAAATTGATGCAAAACTTAAACAGAAGGGTTTTGTCCTCTTAATCTTACCTGTTTCTCTAACTGAATCACATACTAGGGATGGGTATTTTCCTCTAACTTGGTAACTGTGCTGCATCCATGTTCAAAACACCTCTATAAACTGAAGTTTTTGTAGTAGCCAGAAGGTGGCATCAAAATCGAGTGGAAATCCCAAAGAACAGGACCATATGCAAGTATCAGGAATAACTTTCCTGAAACTCAATAGGCAGAAAAAGTTACATCAACAGTGTACTGTTTTCCTTTGAGGTCTCTGTTTTATCTGTTTCAACATTTTAGAAAGGCCCCGTGCTTCTCCTAGCGTCCTTTTGGTTAGGCATGGATAAACAAAGCACAAAATGGCCAAACTCTACAACTCAAATATTATCCCACCGTCTCTAAACATGGCATTTAAGCTTAGTTATAAGGAAGGTCTTTGAGAATTGAGAATCTAAGGGTTGTTGTAAGTATATCATGACACTAACTAGTACAAATACTGTTACGATCTGGCAAGTATTTCCTGGAATGTATCATTTGGGGTCCTTAAATTAATTACACATCCTGACAGATGCATTTCATTTTACAACAGAAGTGTATGTGTGTGTGTGTGTGTGTGTGTGTGTGTTTTAAGTTAATGATAATTTACCAGTTTATGTTCAAGATTTTTAGGACTGGTAAACATGCAACACTTTATCATAGGACTGTACTGTAATTTATTTAATTTCTATTGATAGCCATGTTGGCTGTTTCAACTTTATTACTACTATTTCATAGTAACTGTATCACTGTAACATTAGGAAATTTTATGCAAATTTCCACTAGATAAGTTTCTAGAAGGAAAACAGGTGAATCAGAAAGAATATACAAATTTGATAAGCATTTCGTAGACGAAACAAACTAAGGGTTGCTGGGAAGTGGGGGGGTGGATAGGGATAAGAATATACAAATTTGATAAGCATTTCATAGCCGCTTTTAGACAACGGGCTTGAACAACGGAAACTTGATCAAGGCAGAAGGGCCTGCAGTGACCCTGGCTAAATGAATACAGACAGGCCCATCAGGGGACCCACCTCACAAAGTCCGTAGGTCAGAGGTAACTCACGGGCTACTTACAACCAGGCGCAATTACCAAAACAGGGGAAGTTCACACGTTTCCAAACCTCTTCACCTTCCTCCTTTAAAAAACAGCCCCCACCCACTACCCTCCTTGCAGATCCCCTCCCCTCTAATGTCTGGTCTAGAGCTCCACTGAAGTGTGTTCAATAAACTTCTATCTTCTTTGTTCTGCCTCAGGGGAATTTTTTTTTTTAACATTTTATTTATTCATTTGAGAGAAAGAGAGACAGAGTACACAAGCAGGTGGAGAGGCAGAGGGAGAGGGAGAAGCAGGCTCCCTGCTGATATTGGGCTCAATCCCAGGACGTAGAGATCATGACCTGAGCTGAATCAGACCCCTAACCATCTGAGCCACCCAAGCGCCCCTGCCTCAGGTGAATTCTTGTCACTGCCAGCGCCACTGGTTTCCACCTGATAGTTGCCCCACATCTGGGGGCCCCCATCCTATCAGGAGGGACCACATTTAGATACCGCAGTTTTGATAAATATTATATTATAATTTTTTCCCCCTCACTCTGATAAACACTGTAAAATTTTAACGTTTTAAATTTGACAACCTAATAAGCAAAAAAAGCATTAATTTGCATTTCTTTAACTATAGTTTAACAGTGCCTTGTATGATTACTGGCCATTATGTTATTTTCTGTTTATGACTTTTGCCAACTTTGATACTGAAGTAGTCTACTTTGTCACAGCAGTTCATATAATAAAGTTGTTAACCCACTGTCAGATACATACATTGAAAATATTTTTTTCTGGACTGGCACTTATCTGTTAACTTTGTATACAGTGAGTTAAGTGGTAATACAGTGGCAATATATTTTCAAATAAAGACTTCCTTACCCCATAATTCTATAAATACACCTTTGGATTTTCTTCTGTTACTTCTTTCCTTGTATATTTTATGTACAAAATCTTCAGTGTTTCAGTATTCATTTCGGTGTAAGGTAGGAAATAAATATCTAATTTTATTTAATATTCATAAATAGTATTTCAGTTAATTCAGTGCCATTTAATAATTCATCTTTTTGTTACCGATTCAAAATCCCACCTTTATCATATTTCAAATTTATATTTACAAATGTATTTACTTCTTTCTTCCTATTTCTATAATAGTTACACACTGTTTAAGTGATTGAAATCTGATATTCTCATAAATATTTTCACTTATGATTAAAAACTCTAACCATCATTTAAACTTCCTTGGTAAATTTTCAAGTTAATGTACACTTATTATAAGAATTAAAACCATTGAGAAGCTTAAAAATATAAATTTATATTATATAATTATTACATGATAATTATGGTATCAGAAATCAGTGGGGAAAACATATTACTCAACCAACTATTCTGAGATAATTGCATCTGCAGCTGGAAAAAACTGGATTCCTACTTCAGCTCATATACAAAAAAGAAATTCCAAGTAGATTAGAAATTTAAATATAAAATTAAGAGAACCACAAAAATATTAGAGAAATACCAGTGAATGTTATTTTCAAGAGTAGGAAAGCAATTACAGTCATGACACAAAATCTAGAAACTAATCAGTTGCTTTCTTATACGCTAGCAATGTAACTATAGAAAGAGAAATTAGAGAATCGATTCCATTTACAATAGCACCAAAAACTGTAAGATACCTTGGAACAAACCTCACCAAAGAGATAAAGGATCTATACCCCAGAAACTACAAAACACTCATAAAAGAAATTGAAGAAGGCACAAAAAGAAGGAAAAACATTCTATGCTCATGGATCAGAAGAATAAACATTATTAAAATGTCTATGCTGTCCAGAGCAATCTACACTTTCAACACCATCCCAATCAAAATACCAATGGCATTTTTCAAAATGCTGGAACAAACAATCCTAAAAAAAAATTTTAACAATCCTAAAATTTGTATGGAACTAGAAAAGACCCCGAATCACCAAGGAAATGCAGAAAAAGAAAAACAAAGCTGGGGGCATCACGTTGCCTGATTTCAAGCTTTACTACAAAGCTGTGATCACCAAGACAGCATGGTACTGGCACAAGAACTGACACATAGATCAATGGAACAGAATAGAGAGCCCAGATATGGACTCTCAACTCTACGGTCAACTAACCTTCAAAAAAGCAGGAAAAAATATCCAATGGAAAAAAAAAAAAGACAGTCTCTTCAATAAATGGTGCTGGGAAATTTGGACAGCTATATATAGAAGAATGAAACTCAACCATTCTCTTACACCAGAGACAAAGATGAACTCTAAATGGATGAAAGACCTCAATGTGAGACAGGAATCCATCAAAATCCTAGAGGAGAACATAGGCAGTAACCTCTTCAACATCGGCCACAGCTACTTCTTTCAAGACATGTCTTCAAAGGCAAGGGAAACAAAAACGAAATTGAACTTTTGGGACTTCATCAAGATAAAAAGCTTCTGCACAGCAAAGGAAACAGTCAACAAAACAGATGCAACCCACAGACTGGGAGAAGACATTCACAAATGACACTACAGACAAAGGGCTGATATCCAAGATCTATAAAGAACTTCTCAAACTCAATACCCAATAAACAATCAAGTCAAAAAATGGGCAGAAGACATGAACAGACACTTCTCCAAAGAAGACATTGAAATGGCTAACAGACACATGAAGAAGCATTCATCATCCTTAGCCATCAGGAAAATTCAAATCAAAACCACATTGAGATACCACCTTATACCAGTTAGAATGGCAAAAATTGACAAGGGTAAGGAATGACAAATGTTGGAGAAGTTGTGGAGCAAGGGGAATCCTCCTACACTGTTGGTAGGAATGCAAGTTGGTGCAGTTATTTTGGAAAACAGTGTGGAGGTTCCTCAAAAAATTAAAAATAAACTCCCCTAGGACCCGGCAATTGGACTACTGGGTATTTACTCCAAAGATACAGATGTAGTGTAAAGAAGGGTCACATGCACCCCAATGTTCATAACGGCAAGGTCCACAAAAACTAAACTGTGAAAAGAGCCAAGATGCCCTTCAACAAACGAATGGATAAAGATGTAGTCCATATACACAATGGAATATTACTCAGTCATCAGAAAGGATGAATACCCAACTTTTGCATCAACATGGATGGGACTGGAGGAGATTATGCTGAGTGAAATAAGTCAAACAGAGAGAGTCAATTGCCATATGGTTTCACTCACTTATGGAATGTAAGGAGTAACATGGAGGACATTAGGAGAAGGAAGGGAAAAATGAAGGGGAGAAATCAGAGTGTGAAACAAACCATGAGAGACTATGGACTCAGGGAAACAAACTGAGGGATTTAGAAGGGAGGGGGTGGGGGAATGGGTGAGCTGGGTGATGGGTATTAAGGAGGGCAAGGATTGCATGGAACACTGGGTGTTATACACAAACAATGAATCATGGAACACTACATCAAAAACTAATGATGTACTACTGTATGGTAACTAATATAAGAATTAAAAAAAAAATCCAGAAACTATAAAGGAAAAATCAACAGAATCACCTCCTAAAAATATAAACATAATTTTTAATGGCTCTATTACATTAGAGGCATCATAATTTACCATCATCCACATATTGTTGAATATCTGTATAGTTTCCAATATATTATTATAAATAATACATTAATGAATATGTCGGTGTTACACTAGGATTGTCTTTGAATGATCTTTAGGTACTGCGATTTGTAGTATCCCATTTTTGTTGGAAGTAAGTAGGTCATTGGCTTAGGTCTAGAAAACTTACTGTTACAGAGGCCCTTTTAAAAATAGCCTATTTTAAGAAGTAGAGATTTAGACATTTGTATGATTTTTTTTTTTTACACCATCTGGTGCTTTCTTTGTCCTTCATAGTTTAAAAGTTTTGTTGGCAATGCCTAGGATTTTCTGAGTTACTGAGGTTAAAATAAGAATTACCACTCTAGAAGAGGATTTAGTCCAGTTTCCAATTGGCAATGAGGACCTTTTGTAGGAGGCCACTCCTCTGTCATAAACTCAATCTGATATGATTAAGGATTTGATCCTCACCCATCCCGCCACTCAAATTTCTAGCTTCTCTTGATCATCTCTAATAATTCTACTCCATGAATTTCATTAACCCTTTCCTGAATCTATGTTTTAAATTTGTATCTCTTGGAATAATAAGCTCTAAAGTTATTGGTGGGCAACATACTGAACACAACAAATGTTCACACAATAACACAAAAAAATGTTTTGAGACTTATTTGTTGCTGTTTTTGGTAGTGGTGAGGGTTGCTATTGCTTTTGTTTTTTTACCTATTCAATGCCAACTTTTATAGAAACTGATTTAGTTATGAAGAACTAGGAGATCTAGTAAAAACCCAGGTATTACCAGAAAAGAAACAGACCAGTGAGAAAGGAGAGGAAATTTCTTAAAAATGTGAAATTATGTTCCTGTTTTGTTTTTTTAAGGTAAAGAAATAGAAAACTTGCATTCAGAAATTGAAAATTTTATTATGATTAACATCAGAAAAGAATTTGAAAGAACATTCTCCCTTTTTTCAGCTAGTCAGAGCCATTGTCTGTAGCAACCAAGTATCCCCTGGAAAGCCTACCACTCACTGAAGATTTCTGGGTGGCACACGCTTTCAAAAGTGAAGTGATTTGTCAGTAGGCACTGTGGCAAAAACAACTCTAGCTGTAATGTTTTGCTACTCAGAACTCAGCCTTCCAAAAGCCCGTTTTATAAGGCATTTTAAAATATGGCTTCTGATAAAAATCACTCATCCAATTCATCCACTATAATTATACTTTTACTAAGCAGAGTCTTCATGCATTGTAATAAAATGCTGCATAACAATGACAACTTGTCCTAAGTCATATAGTATGAAATTTCCCAACTGCTTATAAAAGGTCTCTAGGAAAAATAGGTGGGAAAATCTCCATTCTGGATTTCAATCTTCCTACAAAGTCTAGTAGAATTATTGTAAAAATGATTTTGTTACCAACTAGACCCCAAGTCCTGGCCATTACGGCTCACCTGCTTGTACCCACCACATATTCCTTAAGCTCTTCCCAACTTATCTCTTAACTGAGACAAGGACCTTATGGGCATAACAACCCATGATGGACACTGAAATTACCCCTCAAGCAATAATGACTGCCTGAGGAAGAGCACCGGTGGCCCAGACAACCAAACCAGTTTGAGCTAAACCCCAACTCACTCTGCACAGATGGACTATAGAGTGACTTCTGGAATGACCTCCAATTACCTTTACCTCATCCTAATACTAAAATCTTTGCCCAAGATGGAGCATGAGCCTCATTTACATACCATATGATATATATCTCAAAAATCTTTGTATATCTATAGGCATATTTCTTTAAATTTCATGCATGACCATATATCTACCTCTGCATACGATGACAAGGCTTTCCTATCTAAATATTCATCCTAACCTTAGATAAAAGGAACCCATTCACCCTTGTTCAGTGAGTCACAACTTTGGAAGTTATTTCCTGTGATCAACTTATTTAGTGCAAATAAAGTTTCCTTTGTGTGACAAGTCACCTGGTATAGTTTCTACCTGTGACTCACCAAGGAGTGAATGCACGTTGGTTCAATTACAGTTTCTAGGTTCCCGTTTAGTAAAATCAGACAAAGGAAAGGCGGCCATACTCACTCATTGGGGGGGCCATACTCACTCATTGGGGGTGCCCTTCTGGCCACAAAATTGACCCTTGCTGTCTGTAGGGTAGGCCACTCTCCTGGGGTCTCCATGTACCCAGGCTGCAGGAACAAGAAAGGACAAAAACTCTATCAGCAATAGCTGACTAAAGGCAGTCTGATTTGAGAAATTAGGATGCACCACTGCAACATACTAATCTCTCCCCTCAGTCACAAGAGATTATTGATTTTCTTCAAAGAGTAATTTCTTAATGAAAAGTAAAATAAAATATGGATGAATCAGTCAGAAAACACATTTCTCTTAATCTCTCAAGACTCATCTGGGTTGTAGCCAAAACCTGAGGTAATGCACT
>CM052798.1:55722406-55746656 GCA_028533885.1 Nasua narica
GAATTAAGCCAGTTGTACACCCCTGTAGATAGAATCACCGAATCTAACAGCTATAAATGCAAGAATATGTAGGTGTACTTACTGTGTAAGAGACTTAAATAATACAAGTGTGTTGTCAACAATATGATTTTCTTAAGTGAATAAATTTTAGTAAATTCTAACAAAAAATTACACTCTTCAAATTCCCTTGGTATTCACTGAAACCATGCAGAAGTAACATTTGTAATTTTAAAACAGACGCTCTAGATTCAAATACTTAAAAATGAGTTGTCACCTACATAAGTGGGACATGGGAAAGTCAGGCAGGAAGTGAGACAATTCTTAGTTGTACAGAACTGTCCCAGATATTGCAAAACATCTACATTTCCTCACTCCCATCCACTAAATGCCAGTAGCACTCCCCCTTAAACACTATGACAATCAAAACGTCAACTCAAATTTTTTGAAAGACTCCCTAGTCAGTGGTACTGCTTCAGTTGAGACCCATTGGTTTATATGTTCATTCCTACTCTCAAAAATCTAAAAAAAATATATATATATACATATGTATATCCCAGATTATCTTTTTTGCTTCTAGATTTTATGGGGGTGGATATATCATGGAGTTCTTTCTTATAATTTAATACCATTTACTTTTATTCAGCTGACCACCACCTATGATGACTTTCAGATAGGTCCATAAATTATTTGACATTTTTACCTCTAGAGATGGTGCATAATTCCCCATCTCTGCAGTGTGGAGTAGACTTAGTGACTTGCTTCTAATGAATAGAATGTAGCAGAAATTACATTTGGGTGACTTCCAAAAGTAGGTAATAAAAGGCCTCACAGCTTCATCTTTGCTTTCCTTTAGATCACTAGCTCTAGGGCTTGAGATACTCAGAAAGTCCTAGAGAAAAGCCCACATGATTGTCAGCAGTCTGTAAAAACTGAAACATCCTGCCAACATTCATAGAGGTGACCCATCTTAAAGCCTGATCATCCACCTTAGTCAAGCCTTCACCTGACTGTAGCTTAGGCTTAAATCTTGACTGAAACCTCATGAAGCCATGAACTTGGAGCCAGAGCCACTTGGCTAAGCTGTTCCCAAGTCTTGACCACAGAAACTATGAAATAAGAAACATTTATTGCCTTATGTTGTTAACTTTTGGAGTAATTTGCTATGTAGCAATAAAGAAGTAATTACTATACAACTTTTAAAAATATTTTATATACTTGAAGGATTTAGTTAAATCATTTTTCTCTTCTCCAATCTAAATATTCTTAATAATTAAATCCTCTTTTCTATTTGATTTGTTTTGTTATGCTTTTTAACCCATAGAACAATTGCTAGGATTTTATTAATTTTTGTTTCTTCATTATATTATTTAATATATGGCGTCCTCAACTTGATATAGATATTCCCTAGGTCCTAACCAATTATACAGTACTTGATACCTATTAGCCTTAATTCTTAAAAGAAAGTTAACATGAAAAGCTTTAAAGTGCTAGTCTAGAATACGATCAAACTCCCATTCACTCATTCATTCATACTGGATTGTCAATTATCACATTTCTATCCATTTAGTCGTTCACTTATTAGGCCTTACTTATTGTGGTAGGCACATAAAGATTGAGGATATAGACACGAACACATTCATATTTAGTATATTATTTCATGATTAACATTCTCCCTAAGGAAACTATATTTCATCCTGATTGGCCAGTGTAGCAGGAGGATGGCTTATGAAGAATGATAACAAATTATCTTTAGCTTAACCAATTCACAACCTTAATTTTAACTGCTCTTCAGGTTGTAGTCTTTATTAGAACATACCAAAGTGGCCTCTGCTACTTTGAATGCAGCAGCTAATCCTTTCCCCCTTTCCCAATAAGTAGAGAACACCAAGGGAAATTGCTTACATGTGGCAGAGATAGTTTTGCATCCTCCCTATCTTCCTTCAAGGTCATATGACTTCCTAGCTCTTTGCCACAATTTAGTCTGCCAAGTTTTGATAATCTCCTTACTCCACACAAATGGAGTACCACAAAAGGGTACCACACAAATTCCTTACATTGGTGGCATCCTAAGATCTGGAGAATATTAGAAAGCATGTAATCTAGATGCCTTCAAAAGACTTCTGTATGCTAATGGATGGGAAATAAATCTTAGGAAAATGCAAGTCTTCTAGAACAGACCTGAGGAGTCCAGTAGAGACAGCTCCTCCAAGGTGAAAGATAAGTTGCTGTACCTTGCATTCTCTGTTAAGAAAGAGGCACAATTCTAATCACCTATCAGATTTTAGTAAAACCCAGAGAAATAAAATGCTTTTCAAGATAATCCACCCTACTGTATACATATATCTCCCAATAGGTATGGCATAATGTACTCAAAGGTGCTTAAAATATCTGTCAGAACAGGATGCTGTATGGGACCTATGGAAAATGTCTTTTAGAGAATCATAGTTGGGGGTCCCTAGGGTTTTGGAGAAAACTCATGTGGTTTCAAGCAAATAACTGTTCTTTTGAAAAGTTGCTCCTGGACCCTGAATGATCACTCAATGACATAAGAAACCCAGCATAAACTAGATGTTATCTGACCCAATAAGCCTAAAGTTAGCTGTGCCCAATAGCACTCCATTATTGAGTAGAAGTGGTATATTCATAGAGTGCTTGAGAAGGTCATGAAGGCACAAGTTACATAAAAATACTGCTTATAATAGTGTGTTGACTCTTGAGGCACTGTCTTAACATGGACCTATGACTCATGAAAGGGACCTTATGATAGTTGACTGGGAAAAAAAATTAAACTAGATTTATAGGTGGAGGATCTGTTAGCACTGATCAGGGGAAATGTTCCTGGTTACCTACTTTGACTGGAAGAAGAGATTACTTGAATTATTTATTTATTCATATATAGAAGCCAACAATTTGGCCACATTATCATGGACTTGAAAATAGAAACATTAGACAATTAGTGGCAAGAAAGTTTGAGAAATAACTAGAAGGACTGAACTCAAAATGAACCTAGAATATGAAGATGTTGAGGTTTCATATGGTTGGTTACTTAGTAAAGACCCTTTTGTAGAGGTATCTTTCAATGATTAAATGTTAAGACATTCATTTAATGATTTTGTGAAAAAGTAATCATGACAACAGATATGAAGATTATGTGGGGATTTTGATAACATGGAGTTTTATCCAAAAAGGCTGACTTGGCTCTTAACAATGCTTATGTGACAAATATGCCAGTAGTTGATGACCAACCCTGAACCAGCCAGCCTTATGAAAAGTTGAATACCCATTGAAGATCCATTTAAAGCACTACTTAGGAAGCAATACCTTTCAAGCTTGTGTTGCAGGATCCTAGCAGGATATACATGTTATATTTACACACAAAAATTGTCGAGAGTTCAGTAAATTTTTATAAAGATATGGGTAGAGTTATGGGAAACAAGAGTTGATGCAGAACCCAGAGGATAGCAATAATTGGGAGCCATTTTCACCTCTATGACTGAATTAGCAAAGGGGGAAGTGGTTACCCAAATCCAGAAAGAGAAGCCAAATGGGAAAGCTGACTGACAAGACTGGAAACCTTAGGGAGAGAGGTATAGCTAACCTGAGATGACTTGCCAGGAAGAGAGCCAGAAGAATATATTTCACAAACTCATTCTCCTACCCTCCAATCTATTATTGATACCTCCCACTGGCCAAACCATATCAGAATCTGCAGAACAAGAGAACCTGTTGCTGTAACCCTTAGGGTTATATGTTAGTTTCTCAGGGGACAGAGCAGGGTAAAGAGCAGGTAGAGAAGGAACCTGGGGGGAAAAAGAAAAATACCCAGCCTGTATTCTGAACAAGTGACCAGCCTACCCAAGGGTGGAACTTTAGATATATTCAGCAAAACATTTAGAACATCATTAAAAACAGAAGAGTAAACAAGATAACCAGAGGTATAAGATTTCAGATTCTCTTTTGTCATAATTTAGTGCCACACAGGGCAGCAATAGAAAAGAACAGAAAGACACACATTCTAAATTTCAGAGTCTGAAATGGAAGGGGTGACAGTAGGAGGTAGAAGTGGGGAATGTATATTTTTAAGAAAACTTTGAACAAAAAAATAGACAAAGCATTGAAAGAAAATGGAAAAACAACCAAATATCCAAGAAACTAAATTAACCTTTTCACATCTTTGTTGTTTTCTTTATTAGCAAGACCGACTCTATGCTGTTTACTTTAATATACTTTTTCTAGTTTTCTAGGTAATGTTGATCTATCACACTCATAACCTGTTTAAAGGTTTTGATTCACATTGGAAAATGAGTGTTTTTTTCTTAAGGTAAGGAAGTAGTCGGAAATGACAGAAATTTATTCATTCTTCATTCTTTCTACAGATATTTTTTAAGTGCCTGCTATGTGTCAGCACTATACTAGACCCTGGGTATGTAAAGGTCCTTGTTCTCTTAGCCTAGACTCTACTGGGGGAAAGAGATCTTAATTAATAAGTTGCACAAACAAATATGAAATTACAATTCTGACAAGCACTGCAAATGAGCAAAAATGGTACAAAAAGAATGATTCATAGAAGCCAATGACCAAATGACAGAGGTCAGGGATGATGTCTTTGAAGAGTTAATGCAGGAACTGAGACCTGAGAAATGAATGGAGGCACAAAGAGGCTCCCATAAGATGGATACATGGACAAAGGCCCTATGAGGGGTGGGGCGTGATGGGTACTGCAAAGGAAAAGCAAAGCAGTGTGGTTGCATACACAGGCTGACTCATGGTTCCAGATGCAAATAGACAGGCAGTATCCTAGGTTGTTTTCTATAATGAACTAGAGAGAGATGGTTTTAGCATAATATGTTTGTCAGTGCCAGCATACAATCCACGGCAGAAACTCTGTTCTCTTCCTATTCAAATTTCCCTTGAAAAACTCAAGGTCACCACACATTCAGTGTCACTCATCTTGGTGTTTGCTTAATTGTAGTTCCATAATTGGCAACGACCCCTTGTTCTATATGAAGGAAGAGCTCTCATCATTCCTGAAAATTGGTGTAATTTATTATATCTGAAAATGCTCCATGTAATATTAATACCTGCTAATAAATATATCTTTTTTGAAATCATTTGAGGTCTTCCTGGTCAAAAAACCCCAAAGAATGAGATACTGTCTGACATAATTTTATTTACTCTATAGGACGAGCACTAATTGAAGGAAAAAGATCAAGCCTATATTAATAAGTGTCTATTAGCATAAAACTGTGCTTCTCTCTTTAGTATATACTTATTAGAGGCTAATTTTGCAAACAACCACTGAATGTAGACAATGACACTGCAGTGAAGTAAACACACAGTCCCCACAGGGTTAAGAGCAAAGCTATTAGATTATTCATGGTTTTTGCTTGCAAAAGGATACCTGCTTTCCACTTACTCCTCTAACACTTGCTGTTTTAAGCCCAACTCTGTGTGTGTGAAATTGGGAGGGGAAGAGGGGGGAGAGAAAAGCATTAGGAGACTATCATGGAGTTCTGGTCAGCCCCCTCTCTTGATAACCTTTATTATTTAAAGATTCTTTATCTTCTCCTTCATTAAATAAAAGTCACCATAGTATGGTGGTTAAGAGCACGGGCTCTAGATTTAAACTGTCTGGGTTGTAATGGTGAATAAAACTAAATGATGAAGTGACACAGCAACTGATACAAATCTAGATCACCTACTCCCCTTAATTTTCTGTTTTAGAAACAGCTTTGAAAGACCACTTTAAGCAAAATTGGTACATTCGTGTGTGTGCATTGTATATAAAAGAAAGAGAAGTTATTTGTAAAACACTCCTATTTGGGTAAGTCGCAGCAGATAAGCAAAGACTGGTAAAAACTTTATTTAGGCAAATTTTCCTTTCACTCCTATCAAGGAAATGCATGTCACTGAAATACCAGGAGCAAGCATTACTATCTAGTATTATCTTTCATTTTCAACATTTGCAAAGCATGTGCCTGTTGTGCTCTAGGGTTGAGTCAGAAGTTGCAGCCATTAAAAAGCCCTCTGTCAAGGAGAAAACGTGATTACACCAACTGCTTGCACTGACACTTAAAAATTAACTGCAAATCTGTTTGGGGCAGCTAAGGCATTCCCTAAACACTTGCTGGTTGGGAATGTTGGCTTTCAAATCATTATTTTGTATCCCTTAAAGGTGCATTTTAACTGTCTTAATATGTGAGAAACAGGCTTGCCAAATTGTGCTTATGGCTTTTTAACACAAGCAATTTACAAATGCAATGAAGCAGATAATAGGACACATGATACCGAATTTGAAAATCTGTGTTGATGACACTTCTGCTGTAGAAACATTTTTGGAAGCAGCCCTATATTCAGTTGCCTGGATAAGAAAAATGTTGTCTATCATTTCACAGGTGGCCTTTTCCACCCAATGGTGAGCTTCAGGTCATGTCCTTGAGCACAAATCAGTCTCTCTCATGCTAACAATATTCTACTTAAAAAGATCTAGAATGCATGCATTCAGCAAAATATAACAAACAGGAAAAAATCTCACTTAACACTAAAAAAATCTGTTCAAATAACAGTTAAAACTAAGGGCTATCTTTCATAAAATGAAAGCTTCCTAAACAAAACGAGGTTTAGGTATCTAATTTACAAATGTATATATTTGTAAAGAATTAAAATGAATTTCATGAAAATGAAAACCAAAACCTACTGGTTTTGGTTAATTATAATAAATTTTTTGCTAATAAAAGATAACTTAACTCTTGGGAAAAAGAATGGGGAGGACCCTAAGCTCACCTCACCCCATGGGTACAACTAGATAACATCCACATCAGTGTAAACATCCAGTAAACAAGCCAAAGACTTGACGAATAGACTCTCCACAGCTACATATAGAGGAGACCCCACACTTCCAGAGCGTAAGAAGGGTGGAAATGCAGTTGGGAGCTAAATGGACCCACAGGACTGCCCACAGAAGAGAGGGATGCCACAGGCACAGGGAGGGAAAAGAAACACAACCTTGTACTCCAGGCAAGGGGCCTGCACTTGGAATACAAATGCCCATAATGTTTGGCTTTGAAAACCAAAGGGGCCTAACTTTGCAAGTTCTTCTAATCATGGGGCTTAACATCTGAAACTTTAAAATCAGCAACATGGCTCTAGGAAAGCTGAAGGGCCACAAAACACAGAGTTCCCACCGTTAAAGAGACAGCACAACAAACATCCCCACTGAGATACAACATAGAAGCAGCACTTTTAAGATTTTTATTTTTAAGTAATATCTACACTCAACATAGGGCTTGAACTCAGAACCTGGAGATCAAGAGTTGCATGCTCTACTAACTGAGCCAGTTAGGTGCTCCTAGAAGCAGCATTTTAAAAAATGCCTGGGACACAGGAAATAGAGATGTATTCACTAATTTTAGAGCTTGTGCTGGAGGGGCAGGGATCTTTGGGAGACTTCAAGAATAAAGGAACTGGCAGGTGCCATTTCCCTCCTCCACTGCCAACCTAAATACACAGAAACCTGCAAGAACCAGTGCAGCCTGAACACTTTTCACCTAAATTGGTAACAGTGTGCCTACCCCTGTGTGCTTCTATAGATCTGCCCCCTCCATCCTCATCAGCTGCCGCAAAAATTCTCCCAGGCAGCTGCAGGTCCACTCCAGAAGTGGACCAATGAGGACATTGCTGGCATCACATGCTCTGCCCCCACATTCATCTGTGGACCTGTGCTTTCCAGTACACCCTTGGCCAGAGAACATCCAAGGCAGTACCATAAACCTGGCAGTGTGCAAGCAGCCCTGACAGGGGCCAGTACAACTCCAAAGTGACTCCTAAACCAGGAAAAGGGAAAGATAACCACATGTACCAAACTGACTGGGGCCCTAGTTGGGGCCTATGGGCAGATATCTGATTTGAGTACAGCCCAGCCCCCATCAATAAAATCTTCTCAGGGGGCAATACAAGGAAAGCACACTGCAGTCTGCTTCTACCTCAGCTCTAGCAAACACCTGGTCTAACTCAACTCAAGCACAGTGGTCCCAGAATGGCCCATTAACAACACAGGTACCAAATGCTGCCCACAACAAAGAGCAGTTGCAGACAAGTAGCCTATAGGTAAATGTAGCTCAGCCACAATAGTAGGGTGCATGCAACACACATAAGGGATGCCCTTGAAGCACCAGGTTCTGGTGAATAGGGGACATCACACTGCAAGGCACTATAGGAAACTCTTCTTCATAAGGCCATGGCTTTCAAGAATAGGTGACATAGCTGACTTTCCTAACACATAGAAACAGACACAGAGAGTTACATAAAATGAGAAGACAGCGGAATTTGTCCCAAATAAATTAACAGGACAAAAATCATAGCCAGATAATATAATGGAGATATAATAAATATAATGGAGATAATATATATGCCTGATAGAGAGTTTAAAGTAATGGTCACAAAAATACTCAGTGGATGTGAGAAAAGACCCACATGTAATAGAGATAATATATATGCCTGATCAAGAATTTAAAGTAATGGTCACAAAAATACTCAATGGACTTGAGAAAAGACCTCAGTGAGACCCTCAACAAAGAGACAGAAAACAAAGAACCAATCAGAGATGAAACAATAGCTAAAATTAAAAATACATGAGATAGAATAAATAGTAGACTAGAGAAAGCAGAGAAACAGATCGGTGACCTGGAGAACAGAGTAATGGTCTAACTGAACAGGAGAGAGAGAGAAAAAAATACAAAATGAAAATAGACTTCGGGAACTCAGGGACACCACCAAGAATAATAACATTTACATTATATGGATACTGGAAAGAGAAGAGACAGAAAAGGGGGCAGAAAATTTGAGGAAATAGGTGAAAACTTCCCAAATCTGGGGAAAAAAGCAGAAACCCAGATGCAAAAGGCAGAGAACCCCCAACAAAATCAACCTAAGGAGGTCCACACCAAGACACATAGTAATTAAAATGGAAAAAAAAGTGATAAAGAATTTCAAAGGTTGCAAGAGAAAAAAAGACAATTACATATTGGGGAACCCTAGAAGCCTAATAGCTGATTTTTCAGCAGAAATTTTGCAGGTCAGAAGAGAGTGCCGTGATATATTCAAAATGCTAAAAGAAAGAGACCTGCAACCAAGAATACTCTATCTAACAAGGCTATCATTCAGAATAGAAGTTTCCCAGGTGAACAAAAGTTCAAGAAATTCATGACCACTAAACCAGCCCCACAAGAAATGTTAAAGGGGACTCTACAAATGGAAAGGAAAGACCATAAACAAAAGCAAGAAAAGGGGGAAGCACAAAAGCAGTAAAATTATACCTATCAAAAATCAGTAAAGGGATTCACAAAATTAGAGAACAAAAAGTATGATATCATGTACCTAAAATGTGGGGGCAGGGGAAAAGAGTAAAGAATTGATTCAAACTTAAGCCATCAATTTAATATAGACTACTCTATGCATAAGATGAACCTAATGGCAACCACAAATAAAAACCTGTAAGAGAAGCAAGAAACAAATAGAAAGAAATCCAAGTATATCACCAAAGACAGCAAATAAACCATGAAAGAGTATGAGAAGGAACAGAGAACTACAAAAACAACCATAAAGCAGGTAGCAAAATGGCAATAAGTACATACTTACCAATAATTACTTTGAATGTAAATGGACTAAATGCTCTAATCAAAAGACATATGGCAACAAAATGGATAAAAAAATCCATACCCATTTATATGCTGCCTACAATTCATATCAGATCTAAGGACACATCCAGATTAAAAGTGAAGAGATAAAAAAAAAATGAAGAGAGGGCGCCTGGGTGGCTCAGTTGGTTAAGCGACTGCCTTCGGCTCGGGTCGTGATCCCGGAGTCCCGGGATCGAGTCCCACATCGGGCTCCCAGCTCCATGGCGAGTCGGCTTCTCACTCTGACCTTCTCCCCTCTCATGTTCTCTCTCACTCTCTTTCCTAATAAATAAATAAATAAAATCTTTAAAAAAAATGAAGAGATAAGAAGCATTGAATATGGAACCAGAGTGAAAAGAAAGCTGGGGTAGCAATGCTTATATCAGACAAAATAGACTTCAAAACAAAGACTGTAACAAGAGACAAAGAAGGACAGTATGTAATCATAAAGGTAACAATCCAACACAAAGATATAACAATTGTAAATATTTATGCGCCCAACACAAGAGCACCCAAATACATAGAGCAGTCAATAACAAAGGAAATGATCAGTAGTAATACAATAATAGTAGGGGATTTTAAGACCCCATCTATATCAATGGACAGATCACCCAAACAGAAAGTCAGCAAGAAAACAGTGGCTTTGAATGATACATTGGACCAAATGGATGAATCTAAATGATATATCAGAACAGTCCATCCTAAAACAGCAGACTACACATTGTTTTCAAGTGCACATGGGAACACTCTCCAGAATAGATCACTTATTAGGCCACGAAACAATCCCCAACAAATTAAAAAAGATGGAAGTCATAACATGCTTCTTTCCAACAGTAATGCTGTGGAACTAGAAGTCAACCACAAGAAAAAATCTGGAAAGAATACAAATTCATAGAGGATAAATAACATGCTACTAAACAATGAATGGGTCAACTAAGAAATCAAAGAGGGCATCAAACAATACATGAAGATGAATGAAGATGAAAACCCAATGGTTCCAAATCTTTGGGATGCAGCAAAACTGTTCTAAGAGGCAAGTTTATAGCAATACAGGCCTACCTCCAGAAGAAAGAAAAATCTCAAATAACCTAACCTTACATCTAAAGAGCCATAAAAAGAAAAATAAAGCCCCAAACCATAAGGAAATAATAAAGATTAGATCATAAATAAACAAAATAGAAACTTAAAAAACTAGAACAAATCAGTGAAACCAGGAGCTGGTTCTTTGAAAAGATCAACAAAATGGATAAGACTTTACCCAGACTCATCCAAAGGGGTGGTAGGGAGAGAGGGGAGAGAGAGAGAGGACTTAAACATAATCAGAAATGAAAGAGAAATAATCAATCCCACAGAAATAAAGTGAGTAAAGAAAATATTATGAAAAACTATATACCAAAAATTGAACAACCTAGAAGAAATGGATAAATTCCTAGAAGCATATAACATCCAAAACAAAATCAGGAAGAAATAGAAAATCTGAATAGATTGATCACCAGTAATGAAATCAAATCAGTACTCAAAAACTCCCAATAAACAAAAGTCCAGGACCAGAAGGCTTCATAGGTGAATTCTACCAAACATTTAAAGAGGCTATACTTATTCTTCTTGAACTATTCCAAAAAACAGAAAAGGAAAGCTTCCAAATTCATTCTATGAGACCAGATTTACCCTGACACAAAACCAGATAAAGACACTACAAAGAGAACTATCAGCCAGTATTTCTGAGGAACATAGATGCAAAATCCTCAACAAAATATTAGCAAACCAAATCCAACAATACATTAAAAAAAAAGTCATTCACCATGTTCAAAGAGGATTTGTTCCTTGGATCCAGTGTGGTTCATTATTTGCAAATCAATTAACATGATACATACATACATCAAGAAAAGAAAAACCATATGATCATTTCAATAGATGCAGAAAAAGATGTTATAACATCTTAACATCCATTCATGTAAAAACTTTCAAAGAAGTAGGTGTAAGGGGGGAACATACCTCAATGTAATAAAGACCATAAATGAAAAACCCACAGCTAACATCATATTCAATGATGAAAAACTGAGAGCTTTTCCTCTAACATCAGGAACAAGATAAGGATGTCCACATCACTTTTACTCAACACAGTGATAGAGGTCCTAACATAGACATCAGACAAGGAATAAAAGGCATCCAAAATGGTAAGGAAGAAGCAAAACTTTCACTATTTGCAGATGGTATGATATTATAAATAGAGCAAACCTTAAAGACTCCACCAAAAACTACTAAAACCAATTAATAAATTCAGTAAGGTCATGGGTTACAAAAATCGATAGAGAAATTTGTTGCACTTTTATACACAAATAATGAAGTAAAGAGAAATTAAGAGAACAATCCCATTTACCACTTCACCAACAATAATTAAATATCTAGGAATAAGCTTAACCAAGCAGGTGGAAGACCTGTACTCTGAAAACTATAAAATACTGAGGAAAGAAACTAGAGACAGTACAAATGGAAAGAAATTCTATGTTCATGGATTGGAACAACAAATATTGTTAAAATGTCTATACTACCCTAAACAATCTACAGATTTAATGCAATCCCTATAAACCTACCAACAGTTTTTTGTTTGTTTGTTTTTGTTTGTTTGTTTTACAGTACTGGAGCAAACAATCCTAAAATTTGTATGGAACCACAAGAGACCCCCAATAGCCAAAACAATCTTGAAAAAGAGGGGTGCCTGGGTGGCTCAGAGGGTTGAAGCCTCTGCCTTTGGCTGAGGTCGTGATCTCGGGGTTCTGGGATGGGGTCCGCATTGGGCTCTCTGCTCAGCAGGGAGCCTACTTCCCCTTCTCTCTCTCTGCCTATTTGTGATCTCTCTCTCTGTCAAATAAATAAATAAAATCTTAAAAAAAAAAAAAGAAAAAGAAAAAGATGGAGGTATCGCAATCCCAGATTTCAATATATACTACAAAGCTGTAGCATCAAAACTTATGAGACTAGCATGAAAATAAGCACACAGATCAATGAAATAGAATAGAGCACCCCAAAATAAACCCATGATTACATGGTCAAATCTTTGACAAAGGAGGCAAGAATATGCAATGGGAAAAGACAGTCTTTTCAACAAATAGCTTGGGAAGACTGGTTAGCCATATGCAAAAGAATGAAAATAGACCCGTTTTTTTCTTACACCATACACAAAAATAAACTCAAAATGGATTAAGGACCTAACTGTGAAATCTGAAACTGTAAAAATCCTAGAAGAGAGCAAAAGCAGTAATTTCTTTGACACTGGCCATAGCAACATTTTCCTAGATATGTCTCCTAAAGGAAATAAAAATAAACTTTTGGGAACATATCAAAATAAAAAACTTCTGCACAGCAAAGGAAACAATCAACAAAACTAAAAGGCAACTTACTGAATGGGAGAAGATATTTGCAAATGACATATCCAATAAAGGGTTAGTAACTAAAATATATAAAAGATCTCATACAACTCAACACCCCCCAAAAAATAATCTATTTTAAAAATGGGCAGAAGATATGAACAGCCTTTTTCCCAAAGAGATATACAGATGGCCAACAGACACATGAAAGGATGCTGAACATCGCTAATCATCAGGAAAAATGCAAATCAAAACCACAATGAAATATCACCTCACACAAGTCAGAATGGCTAAAAAAAAAAAAAAACAGAAACAACAAGTTTCTTAGTCAGGATGTAGAGAAACAGGAACCCTCATGCACTGTTCTTGGGAATGCAAACTGGTGCAGTCACTGTGGAAAACAGTACAGAGGTACCACAAAAAATTTAAAATAGAATTACCATATGACCCAGTAATTCCACTACTGGGTATTTACACAAAGAATATGAAAACACTAGTTTGAAAAGATATATGCATCCTTATGTTTACTGCATTATTTCCAATAACCAAATTATGGAAGCAGCCTAATTGTTCATGAATGAATGGATAAAATAGTGCGTGTGTATATACACAAAATGGAATATTACTCAGCCATAAAAAAGAATCAAACGTTGTCATTTATAACAACATGAGTGTTGAGAGTAGACTGCTAAGTGAAATAAGTCAGAGAAAGACAAATATGATTTCCCTCACATGGGGAATTTAAGAAGAAAAAATAACAAAAAACAGACAAACCAAGAAACAGACTTAACTATAGAAAACAAACTGATGGTTACCAGAAGGGAGGCAGGTGAGAAGATGGGTGAAATAAATGAAAAGGATTAAGAGTACACTTATAATGAGCACTGAGTCATTTACAGAATCGTTGAATCACTATATTGTATACCCAAAGCAAATAACACTTTACCTTAACTATACTGGAATTAAAATTAAAAAAAAACCACTTTTTAAAAAAGATATTTATCTATCTATCTATCTATTTATTTATTTGAGAGAGAGAGAGAGAGAGAGAGAGAGAGATCACAAGTAGGCAGAGAGGCAGGCAGCGAGTGGGGGAAGCAGGCTCCCTGCTGAGCAGAGAGCCTGATGTGAGGCTTGATCTCAGGACCCTGAGATCATGACCTGAGCCAAAGGCAGAGGCTTTAACCCACTGAGCCACCCAAGTGCCCCCCCTAAAAAATAGGTGTTTTTTTTTAAAAAAAGATAAAGCTTACTAGAACAATTTTAAAAATAAAGGAATTAGAGTTTTTTTTTTAATTTCTTACTTTTTTATTGGAAGAAATGGTTTTTCTTTGCTTATACAATGTTTCCAAGCTGTGATCTGATAGGAAGGCATGTTTTAGTTTCAAAGTAGACTAAAAAGCATAGTGAGATGTCCTGTCAGAGCCACTGTTCATCACCAGTTTCCCCTTACCATGAACATTAGAATCATACCATCAAGATCACAAATTGTAACAGGATACTTGGTGAGGCATAACTTATTTTTTATATTGTATTTATGTATTAGTAAGATAAAATGTTCACTATTTCTGTGTATGGATAGAATCAAAGTCACTGCTCTTGGAATTATCTCTGCTCTTCAGAAGCTCACCTGAGTGACCTCTCAGTTATGAAAACATGGTTTCTCCTTTTTTTCCCCCCATATTCGTTGGGGGGATGGGAAAGATCAATTTTCTTTACAAGAAATGGACAAGAGTTCAAACCTTTCTGAGATTTCAATTTAGGACAGGTAAGAATGACCCTGAACTAGGTCTGATGGCCAAAAGGAATACAAATACTCCAAAAGGGAACTTGCCATGAAGGCAGAGACCGAGCTGGCCCCCTAGGCTGAATATTAGGGCCTAAAAGTAGGGGCCACATTCAGATACTAGTAGTGCTTCAGGGAGAAATGGCTGAGCACTGCATAAAGACCTAGAAGCTCTATTTTTGGATCCTAGTGTAGGAAACCACTGTAGGATCCAGATGAGCAATTGACTAATAAAGGATACCAAATGGACCAACAGAAATGTGAGAGCTCCAGTAGATTCTAAGGTCTCTCTTCCCACCCAGGGAAGACACCAGAAGTAAGACTTCACCCTCCTTGGCATTTTGGCATAGTTCAAGTCAGGGAAGAGAATGACATGCTGGATTTCCTGAAACAATGAATAGAAAAGTACACATAACACTGTATTATTACCCCATATAGTCTGACATCAGAAATGATGGCGTCGAGTTTGACAACATTTAATTATTAATTTAGCTTTGTTTATTCTCTACCTCATCCTGTGAAGGATTGAAGATTGAGTTAAAGCCTCCTCCTTTCTATACTTGGTACTTTCAGTCTACTGAAAAGTGCAGTGGATCCATGATGACCTTCCATTAATCCTCTGCCACCAATCTATAAATTCCTTGTACATCATGGCCCTTAACTAGGCTTATTTGGTTTAGTTCATTTCTCTATTGAAGAAGGAATCCCAAGCTTCACCAGCAAAGTTAAGATTGGGATTCACTACCCCTCAGCAGAAAAGGGGCAAAGAAGTCACAGCCATGTGTTAAAACTATCTTAGTCCAGCCTCTGGCCACACATTTGTTACATTCCCTCTGCAATCAAATACGTTTATACTCTCCTAAGATACCAAGAAGCGTCATCCAATTAAAGCATCAGGCTCAGGTTCAAATTCTGGATCTCATCACCTAGGTCAGGGCCAGGTGGGGATGAGGCTCTCCTGGGTTGGTTCCTCTCCTAAGTGTGATCTTTAGCTAGATCACTGAATTCATTAGGTACATTTCCTACTACCTACATTACCACCTGCAGAAGCGTTGCCAAACTGTCACTGTCATGTAGCAAAGTGACCTTCTCTCCTGTTTCTAACTGCATTTTTTTTTCACTTTCCTTCAAACTCTAACAGTTTCCTCCAAACCCAGTGGGCTTCTGAACATCCCCTGGTTTAAAAACCAATGCCCATGTTTTAGGTTTTGTTAAGCAGCACCTCACTTCCAGGTACAAAATTTTGTTCTCCTTATCTATCTTTATACCTCCAAACCCACTGGCTTAATACAAGCATTTTATTTTTCTAGAGACTTTGGCAGTCAGAAATTTGGAGAAGGCTCAGCTGGGGCCCATGAAGTCCCATGTTGACAGAGGCTTCAATCATCTGAAAACCCTGTGAAGTGGATAGTAAATACTATTCCTGGGAACTCAGGTGAGCCTAATGATCGGACCCCCACACATAGCTTTTCCACATAGTTTGGGCCCCTCACAGCAAGGTGAGATTTTTCAGTTTGTTTACATTCATTATTTTACTTTTGTATTATGTCCTATCATCTCAACTAATAGGAATAATTATTCCTAAGACTGAAAAGAAAAACCAAAAACAAACTTTGGACCCTAACTGCAATGCTTCATATGTAAATACAACAATGAACTAACATACTCAACTGGAAATACATTTGAAAAGAAAAAGAAACATGACAAATGCCATATGATTTCACTCATATGTAGAATTTAAGAAGCAAAGCAAACGGGAAAAATGAAGAGACAAACCAAAAAACAGACTTTTACCTATCCAGAAAAATGAGGGTGGGGGGATGGGTGAAATAAGTGAAGGGGGTTAAGAAGAGTCCACTTATCTTATGAGCACTGAGTAATGTACAGAATTGTTGAATCACTATATTGTATACCTGAAATTCATACAACACTCTATGTTAACTATACTGGAATTAAAATTCTTTTAAAAAGAGGAAATAAAAATTAAATGTTAAAATTGTGCTATTATTGTATGTTAGCACAAGGATAACAAAGGACAATTTGCATAATAAATATTCCTATTCATTTTTCTAGTTAGCACAATAATTGGATAGCAACCATCAGTGAAGTGGGACAAAAGAGAGCAATTATCATAAATGTTAGTTTGATCTTTCAAGGAGATGTGATTACCTTCTACCCAGACTCCACTTTACTCACTTGAACAGAGGTTCTGCTTTTCATTAGCCGAATGTCAAGTGCTTTTGTTGCATCCAAGTGTTACCCTAGCTGGCCGTATTCCACATAAAGGGCACAGAACAGGTTTTTTTCCGCAGCAGAATTTGCAAGTAACGTGGCTCTTTCATGGTAAAACTTCTTATAAAAAGAAATGGACAAAAGATACACTTTAGAAGGTCCTGGTCTAACAAAACAAAAAAAGATGACAAACTACTATGAACCTTAAAAATAAAACTGCCAGTTGTTTCACCAGCAAAAATGGGTTTAACTCAGGAATAACAGAGCAAGTTACAACAAAACTGAGCAAAGGAGATGAACGCGGCTTTATAGCGGGGGGAAAAGGAAGCTGAGAGGGCTATTATAAGCAAAAAGTTAATTGGAGTAACCTGGAATTGAAGTATAGTGGTTTCTCATTGGCTGAGTTATGACTATCTCTCATTGGTCATTGCTGGGCTGTTGCTGGGGAAGAAAACATTTCTTCCTCCTTCTGGGATCGTAAAGTAGCAGCAAAAGTAGTACTGACCTCGTTGAATCACTATACTGCACATCTGAAACTAAAATAACACTGTATGTTAACTATACTGTAATTAAAATTTGAAAATAAAATATGTATATCTTTTTCAATAAATAAATAAATAAATAAATAAATAAATAAATAAATAAATAAATAAATAAATAAATAAAGTAGTACTGACTTGGGGGTACCTCTCTTCCTGTAGGATTTACAATCAATGAGGAGTTGCAGGCAGGAGAACCACTTTAAACAAAGTTTCCTTTTATTGATTTTCACACTACTTATAACACATCAGTGAAACTGAGTTAGCCTCATCTTTCATCAGGTGAAGTATATATTCCTTCATGTCAAAAATTTTTCACACTCCTTGTAACCTCTGCTAATTGTTTTTCTTCATTCTTCTTTTAATCCAACATAGGACATAACTGAAGAGTTAAAGTTTATCTTAGACCATTTAGACTTACTTGTAGTTCAGGAATGAGGGAAGTATATATATATAGTAAATACATATATACATATATATATAAAGTAAATTTTGAGTCATTCATTTTAATTGGTGGCACAAAGATTAATTTGGAAGAATCACTAAATCCAATATTGAACACAGTTTTTCACTGAGGAACATTTTTCCTTTACTCTCTTTATGTGAATGAAGGTATTTATAAACTGAATCTGGAGATCTTAAACTGAGAGGTAAAGTTCTTATCTTGCTCCACAGGGAATGATGGGGTGTATTCCCATCCCTTTTCTCTACTGTGTCAACAGGAGAGGGAGTGGTAATGGCTTTCCCAGCTCTATGTAAGGACAGAACACATTTCTCTGTGGATTATAACACACTGACCGTGAGAAATGGAGGAGACTTATTTGTTATGTCATAAAGATCTCCTGATGTAAAGATTCCAGGCACAGTATGAAATCCTTATGAAGTTCCTGTGTGCTTTCAAACTTTAATAACCAAGATTATTGGCTGCCATAGAAACCATGTAGTAAATTACATTTAAAAGCAATTTATTAAAATTCAGAACAACTAGATTATACTATAATAGCAAATGAAATACTGCCTAATAATTTGTATGTACCATTATTGGTGTACCTGGATATCATTTCATTCACTCCTCACAGCAGCCCTGCAAAGTAGATTGCATTTCTAATCTTCACACATGAGAAAACTGAGGTTAAGAAACTAGCCCAAGTCCACAGAGTAATATGAGGAAACCCTAGATCAACTTGACTCCAAATCTTTCTCTTATGCAACCAATTTCAGTTCTCTGACAAAAAATAAAAACAACCAAAAAAAAATTATAGACAAGAAAGATGAGTCCCAAAGTTAGAGGAGCTAAAATTCTTTTAACTGCATAAGAAAATTTGTGTTATTATAATATTCAATATATAGACTGTGTATTGTGCTACAACTGCCTTAATGCTGATAAATTAAAATGCTTGGAAGAAATACCAAAGTAATCTTCAGAAGGTCTTAGAGAACATTTTTTAGTGTTGTGGTTTCTTCCCCTTTATTCTTCCCTACCTACTTTTCTTCCTGCTTTACTTTTTCTCCAATTCTGCATAGTTTTTGCATGGTATTACTGAGATGATATTTTGAAAATTACTTTCAATTGCTAATCTCAAAGTATTTCTCTTATTGGGAGATAAAACTGAAGAACAGGGAAGTGCATTTTCCACTATTCCTCTGATAGGCACAGCCTTCTTCCTGCTTACACATTCTGTATACACTAACTCCAGCCCATTCATTATTGATACTAAAATTACTGAAGTTTTCTAACCCCTGCTCTCATAATAATACAGTAAAGCTTCCTAAGTCAGCATCTAAGGGACAGGACTTCAGTCTCAGAGGGAAAAAGTGATAAATTCACATGTAATTATGAAAACTTTTTTTATAGAAACTATTCACTACCCTTTGGTAGGTTTAAAAAATGTTAATAATTTGTATATTTTTTCTCTTTATTTTCACCTTCAAAGAAAAATCTTTAACCTAACATAAATAAACAGAACCTACCTTCCTCGTAGGTAAAGAGAATAAGACTTCTTAAACATTAATGAATTATGTGGTGAAATTCTTTTTTTTTAATTCTTTTTTTTAATTTAATATATAATGTATTATTTGTTCCAAGGGTACAAGTCTGTGATTCATCAGTTTTGCACAATTGACAACACTCACCATAGCACATACCCTCCCCAGTGTCCCTCACCCAGCCACCCTAGCCTTTCCACCCCTCTCCCCTCCAACAACCCTCAGTTTGTTTTCTGAGATTGAGAGTCTCTTAAGGTTTGTCCCCCTGTCTGGTTTTGTCTTGTTTCATTTTTTCCCTCCCTTCCCCTATGATTCTCTGCCTTGTTTCTCAAATTCCTCAAATCAGTAAGCTCATATGATAATTGTCTTTCTCTGATTGACTTATTGTGCTTAGCATAATACACTCTAATTCTATCCACGTCATTCCAAATGTCAAGATTTCGTGGTTTTGATGGCTGCATATTATTCCAGTGTGTGTGTGTGTGTGTGTGTGTGTGTGTGTGTGTAGTGGTGAAATTCTTAATAATTGTTCCCTCTTTTTAATTTGCTTATAAAAAGAAAAGTTTATATATTACCTAAACTAATCTAGGCCCTGGTGCATACTAGTAAATAGCAACGTGAACATAATTAGCTGCTTAAGAGAATTTCACAAGTAAAAACGATTAAAAAGAAACCATAAGTTTTGGGGTTTTTTTTTTTAAGATTTTATTTACTATTTGAGAGAGCAGAGGGAGAGGGAGAAGCAAGCTCCCCGCTCAATGGGGCCTTGATCCCAGGACCCTGGGATCATGACCCAAGCTAAAGGCAGACGCTTACTCAACTGAGCCACCCACGTGCCCCAAAACCATTAGCCTTTTTCTTCCTTCTTCATAATTGTAGGTCCTTAAGTAATTTGGACTTTCCTTTGAATAAACTACTTTGTGTTTATTATTGTTTGAGTCTGCTACCCAATGAGTACCTGTGAGGCACAGACCTTCCAGAAGAAATAATAATCAATAATAACAAGGTTTGGGGAAGAAAATGGTTAATATTAAAAATGTGACACTGACTTAGGTGTTATTCCACTGGCAAATTTTAAATCTCTTTTATACCTGTATTTACTCACCCACGAGTCCTAAAAGAATATAGGCAATGATAAACAGTACGAAGATGATGCAGCACAGAACATCTGTACAATTCCTAAAGACAAAAAGGAATACAGAATTAAAAGGGGTCCAAAACGACATCTTTTTTGAAATTATACTTTATTTGATTTTATGATTTTCCTCATTGTGCCTCCCCACTGCATGGTATAGTAAAAAAAAAAAAAGCCATTTTCCATTTCTCTCTCCCCTCCATTATCTTTCTACATACACATTTATAGGGTACTACTTTTGGGGGCACCTGTATGATTCAGTTGGTTAAGCATCTAACTCTTGATTTCTGCTTAGGCCATAATCTCAGGGTTGTGAGATCAAGGCCTGGGCTGGGCATGGAACCTTCTTAAGAGTCTCTCTTTCCTTCTCCCTCTGCCCCTCCCCCACCTCTCTCCTTCTCTTAAAATAAAAAGGTACTACTTATTAAGTAAAGGATTGACTACATAAACTTTCTATGGGGAGTAGATTTGCAACTATACTCACAATAATGTATATAATGCATTAAAAAATGAAGTGGCTCAAAAATGTAATTTTACCACCTATTCCCTAAACTAGATATTGTCAAACTAGGTTTAGAGAAAAACTGGCTTGATAGAGACTCATTGATTTGCTAAGGATCACAAATCAAGCTAAGATCCAGCAGGGATACTCAAGCCTTTAAACTAATTTCCCAACCCTAATATTATATCTTGTTCAGCTTGTAAGTGGTCTGGATGGCCAAAACTGTATCTTGAAAGTGAGAAATAATCCAACAATTCTCTATTTGAAACTTAATGAAAAATTCATTAGTAAAGAAAAAAGATCAAACTATTTGAGAGGATTAAAAGTTGCATATGAGAATTTTCAGAGCAAAAACTTCTTGCTCTTGAGAGGATAAGGATATATGCGCTAATGTTTTAGTGCAGGCTGGTTGAAGTTACACACTATTTTTTGTGATGGTAATAGTAATAATAATGAATAATAGTTGCACAGTAACAGACATGGTAATACCTCCCATTGATAAAGCCCAGCTATACCTTTACTGCTTTCACAAACCTTGTGAGTTTCTTAAGAATACCTTTAGGTTTTTAGGGGTAGTAAGGTGAGTTGACTTATTTAAAGTCTGTGAGAGAGAGGTAGAGAGAGGGTAAAGTAGAACAAATATCTAGATCTCCAATGCTTAACCCTTTCATTTAGCAGTTGTTCTAATATTATTTCAATTTTCTGTAAAGCCTCAAATTGGCCATATGTAAAATGTCACAAACATCCCTATTACTCTATCCCACAAAAAGAAATGAATCATTTATAGAAAAAGTTAATCATGCTCAATCCACAAACTACCCTTTGCTTAAATCTAATTTCAACCCAGGAATTTTAAATTTCACTTGGATTAAAGAATTATGACAATAGTAATAAAAAGAGATGAAAACAGGTGTTCTAGTTTTCTTTGGTTGGCAATCATTGAAAAGCAAAACCTGATTGGAGGTGAGAAGAGTATTTGGTTCACATGCATTCTGACCAGGATCAGGTTCTCATGCTATGAGAGCGGCTGCTAAATTGAGAGTAGTAGTTAAATAGGGTGAAATCTAATAAGAAATGCCTGCAGGTAAGGAACTAAAGGAGAGAAAACTAGAACACTGGTGTGCCTTAATTAGAAATTTTGAAGTTGTTAAAGCCCTTGTGTTTAATCAGAACCACCAAGAAGAGGAAGATGAGGTGTGACCAGAAGCACCAGTCAGATTGGCCAGCATCCTATAACTATAAACTTATAATATGTTTATACCTATATATTTACTTTATATATAACTACATACTATAATTCTTATTTATAATAATCTAATGTTACATAGTGTTATAATGTTATATACTTATAAAATTATGTAGCAAGCACAGGGAGAGGTGAACATATACTAGCAATGACTGAAAGAAACTTACCAGTCTCAAAGGACAGGGCACAAAGAAAGTAGCAGAGCCTGAAAGGAACCTCAGCTTCTAGCACGGATGAATAGGCATCACTTGGAGTTTCAGTTCCATATGGGGTTTTATACTATGGTCTCTCTCTCTCTCTCTCTCTCCCTCTCTCTCTGCTCTTTTCCCTCTCCCTCTTCCTCTCCTTTTGTTTTTTGATTTTTGTTTTTTGGTGCCAGGGACAGGCTCCATGCCCGCATAACCATCCCCCCCAGTAGTCTCTCACCATGGTGGGATAGCATTTCTCAATAATTCACACTTTGAGGTGTTTGGGGATTATATTCTGGGACCAGGGAGGTAATGTATTCAAATCTGCTTTGCTTTTCTGGTAATTGCTTTGGAGAAATAGTAGACAATACCCCCTGGCCAGACTAATTAATTTTCTCCCATCTGAAGCAAAGGGATGGAAGATCAGTAAACTGGTTGTCATTTGATACATGTAAAGAAGGTGAGTTTAAGGTTCTATATACTTTTCTGGTCCGTGTGCAGAGTCATGGTCCAAACTAGTGCTGTGGTCCCCAAAGGGTAGTGGTCCAGATTCTCTTTATTCATCTGTATAGCCAGGCATGAAGTGGCTTCACGTTGAGAGTTACAGAATAACTCTCCCCAGGAAAAGGGATTACCATCTCCCCAGGAAAAGGGCCCTAATGTGGAGATGGGGGTAGGGAAGTTGGGTCTCTCAGGCTCTCTGTGGTGCAACTTCAGAAAGATGTTCAGTATGCTCACTTCCATGCTGAGGAGCACTAGAAGTCGGTGAGGGCCTTCCACATGTGAGCTGAGTCCTCCTCCTCATGGCTGCCACTTGACTGCCCCAGCTGCTCCCCCAGACCAACCTAGCAGCCCTGAAACCAGCAACCCAGCTACCCCTACCTTTTTCGACCTGGACCTCTCTTTGTTATTTTAGAAACTCCTTCTTAAAAATAGGGGGCAGAGTGCCAGGGTGGCATGATGGTTTAAGGGTGGGACTCTTAGTTTTGGCTCAGGTCATGATCTCAGGGTTGTGAGATATAGCCCCACAGACTGTGCACTCAGTGGGACTCTGCTTGAAATTCTCTCCCTCTCCCTCTGCACCTCCACGTGCTTCCCTTCCCCCCACATGCTCTCTCATTCTCTAAAATAATAAGTGACTCAATCTTTTAAGAAAAGGGAGGATGTGTGTGTGTGCTTTCAGGTAATTACAATTACCTGCTATTTTTTCTCCATTAATTAATCTGTTTCTCTACCTTTCCTCAGACATATTCTCTCCAGAAAGAAAAAATTACTATTAGGAAACCATTGGAAAATTGAATTTGGACAAAATTTCAAATATAACTTGGGCACTATTTTGTGAGTCAGGAACAAAGCAGAAGCTTAATTCAAATTTTTAAAAGTTGTAGCATCTAATTTTTCCTTTCTTTTGGATTTCAGGGCATCTGTCACAATCCCAAGTATTCTGTGGGAAATAGGTTATTTTTATTTTTCTTCAAGTTTTTATTTAAATTCCAGTTAGTTAATATACAGTGTAGTATTAGTTCTAGATGTAGAATTTAGTGATTCATCACTTACATACAAAAACCCAACTGCCCTCCTTAATACCCAT
>CM052798.1:55747156-55770233 GCA_028533885.1 Nasua narica
TTTTTTTTTAAAGATTTTTATTTATTTATTAGAGAGCGAGAGACTGAGAATGAGAGGGGAGAAAGTCAGAGGGAGAAGCAGACTTCCCGCAGAGCCGGGAGTCCGATATGGGACTCGATCCCGGGACTCCGGGATCATGACCCGAGCCAAAGGCAGTTGCTCAACCAACTGAGCCACCCAGGCGCCCAACAATGTCTTTTCTTAACCTTAGGGGAAATGTTCTTAGTTTTTCCCCATGGAGGATGATATTAACTGTGGGTTTTTCATATACGGCCTTTATCATATTAAGGTATGTTCTCTCTATCTTTACTTTGTTCAGGGTTTTCATCATGTGTGGATGTTGTACTTTGTCAAATGCTTTCCCTGCATCTATTGAGAGGATCATATGGTTCTTATCCTCTCTTTTATTAATGTGGTATATCATGTTGGTTGATTTGCAAATATGTAACCACCTTGCAGTCCAGGAATAAATCCCACTTGATTGTGGTGGATGATTCTTTTAATATACTGTTGGATTCTATTTGCTAGTATTTTTGAGAATTTTTACATCCATTTTCATCAGGTATATTGGCCTCTAGTTCTCGCTTTTTTTTTTAAGAGAATTGATATTTATTTATTTATTTATTTTTAAGATTTTATTTATTTATTTGAGATAGAGACAGTGATAGAGAGCATGAGAAGGGAGAAGGTCAGAGGGAGAAGCAGACTCCCCAGAGAGCTGGGAGCCTGATGTGGGACTCGATCCCAGGACTCTAGGATCATGACCTGAGCTGAAGGCAGTTGCTTAACCAACTGAGCCACCCAGGCGCCCTCTAGTTC
The DNA here is from genome assembly GCA_028533885.1 of Nasua narica. Classification (NCBI taxonomy): domain Eukaryota; kingdom Metazoa; phylum Chordata; class Mammalia; order Carnivora; family Procyonidae; genus Nasua; species Nasua narica. The sequence goes on from CM052798.1 coordinate 55,747,976, forward strand.
TCTTTTTTAATAGAGTCTTTGTCTGGTTTTAGAATCAAGGTAATGTTGGCCTCATAGAATGAGTTTGGAAGTTTTCCTTCCATTTCATTTTTTTTGGAATAATTTGAGAATAGATATTAATTACTCTTTAAATGTTTGGTAGAATTCCCCTCTGACGCCATCTGGTCCTGGACTTTTGTTAATTGTAAGATTTTTGATTACTGATTCAATTTCTTTGTTGGTTATGGGTCTGTTCTAGTTTTCTATTTCTTCTTGTTTTAGTTTTGGTAGTTTATGTATTTCTAGGAATTATTCCATTTCTTCCAGATTGTCCAATTTGTTGGCATATAATTTTTCATAATATCCTTTTATAATTGTTTGTATTTCTGTGGTATTGTTTGTTATTTCTCTCTCTCATTTGTGATTTTATTTATTTGGGTCCTTTCTCTTTTCTTTTTGATAAGTCTATTATTTTCTTCAAAGAACCAGCTCATGGTTTCATTGATCTGTTCTACTGTTTGTTTAGTTTATATATCATTTCCAGTCTTAAAACTTGAAGTCAATCGCAAGACCAGAAATGAGGTGTTTTGTTTTTTTTTCTAATTTAGTTTGGATAATTTTTAAGACTCTCAAGATAGTTATTGAAATACCTGGGTGATACCACCTCATGGCTGACAATCATTCTGAATCATATTCTACCTAGAGGCCTGTCATTGTTGTGCTTTTACCTCAAGTGCATTAATTTTTACTTTTGAAGCAAGCACTATGAGTTACTGTACTAAGTTAAAAATGGGTTGCATCCAACTAGGTCCCAGAAAGAAGAAAGAAAAAAGAGTTAAAGAGAAATATGTCCCAACCCTCTCCATCACCCTCCTTCCAAATCAAAGCCCAACTTTTTCAAAACAAGATGCTCACATTCACATTTATCATGAAGCTATTTAAAATTCTATTCAGATCAAGCCACCCTGATACAAAAGTATTTTCAAAAGTTAAAACTACAGAAATTCCATTGCTATCTTATATCTATTTTTCCAAATTGCAATATGAAGAATATGATCCCAATTACGTATGCATTTGCAGATTTCTCCTTCCTTCCTATCTGGAACCCACAAATGTACTATATATATAGTAACCTCAACTTAAATCATGGGAGTTTCCTTTGACTTTTCCTTTCTTAGCTTATCTTTTATATTGAATTGACAAGTTCTCTTGTCTCCTTCTCTCTGATGTGTCTTTCATCTACCCCTTCCTTTCTATTCCTGCTGCCTGGACTCAATCCAAATTCTCTTATCCTGTCTTCAAACTAATGCCTTGGGCTCCTGCATGTAGTCTCTGTCTGATCTGATTTATTCTATAATCACTGATTATCACTTATATTTGATGATGTCATTCTACTGTTGAAAAAAAATAGCACTGCCTCTCTACCACCTCCTTAATAATCTCCAAATGTCTTAGCTTTATGTTTAAGAACCGACAAGTTCAATCCTAATTCAAGCCCCAGACTATGTTTCTATCTTTATCTCCCATTATTCCTCTCAATGTGCTTCAACCAACTTGGGATTTTGCATTCACTGAATACACCCATGCACCCTCCCTTGACTACATTCAGGGCTCTCTGTTAAATGGCCCCTTTAGATTCCTCCTCCTCCTGGAATAACCCATATGTTCCAATTTGCATGGAATGGCCAGGGTTTAAACCTAGTGTCCTGGAGTAACCATTAGCAATTCTCCATTTCACTCACAAAAGTGCCCCTGTATGGATCTTCAACCCCATCTATAAAACCCCATTCTTCATATGATAGGATTCTCTTCATTTTTTAGGATGGTGTAATACTCCGTTGTATGTATATATCACATTTTTTTAATCCATTCATTTGGCAATGGATGTTTCAGTTGTTTATACATGTTAGCTCTTGTGGATAATACTGCAATGAACATGAAAGTGCAGATACCTGTTTGTGATCCTGATTTCAATTCCTTTGTATGAACATGGCTGAACCTGGAGGACATTGTGCTAGGCGAAATAAGCCAATCACAAAAGGACAAATACTACATGATTCCACTTATACGAGATATCTAAAGTAGTCAAACTTATAGAAACAGAAAGTAGAATTGCGGTGACGGGGGCTGGAGCGAGAGGCAAATAGGGACCTGCTATTCAATGGGTATAAATTTCAATTACACACAATGAATAAGTTATAGAGCTCTGTGGTACAACATTGTGCCTATATTAAACAATACACATAAGAATTTGTTAAGAGGGTTGATTTCAGGTTAAGTGTTATTACCATAAAAAATACAGCATGGAAAAAATGATAATCATAGACAGGCTACAATATCCAGGAATGTATTTGTTCAGTGCTATATGTTATTTGATTTTAAAATTTTGCTATGAATAAGCTTAACATGGGTATCAAAGGATTGAATGTAAATGTAGAAATAACTAAACGTAAATTTTTTGTTTTTGTTTTTTTTTAGAGAAAGAGAGCATGTGTGAGCGGGGATGGGAGCAGAGGGAGAGGGAGAGAGAGAATCTAAAGCAGGTTCCACGTCTAGCACAGATTCCATGTGGGGCTCGATCTCACAATACCAACATCATGTCCTGAGCTGAAATCAAGAGTCAGATGCTTAACCAACTGAACTACCCAGGTGTCCCTACGTGTAAACTTTGTTTACATTAAAATTCCACCCTTCAGGTGTGCCTGCGTAGCTTGGTCAGTTAAACATCTGTTTTCTGCTCAGGTCATGATCTCAGCGTCCTGGGATCAAGCCTTGCATTGGGCTCCCTGCTCAGCAGAGAGCCTGTTTCTTCCTCTCTCTACCTGTTGCTTCGTCTACTTATGCTCTCTGTCTCTCTGTCAAATAAATAAGTAAAATCTTTATAAAAAATTCGTCCTTTAAACTGGTTCAAATATCACCTCCTTCATGAAGTTTTCAACTAGAAGAGGTCCCTTTAATCTTTGTAGACTTATCGACATTTTGTTTGTACATCCTCAAGGCAACTACCTTCCATTTATTATAACTTAGACCAGGGGTTAGACTAACTCACATCTGGCTTACTGCCTGTTTTATATACCTTGGGAATTAAGAGTGTTTTTTACATTTTTAATGATTAAAAAATATTAAAAATAATATTTTGTGCCATACAAATTATACAAAATTCAAATCTCAGTTTTCATAAATAAAGATTTTTGGAAAATAGCCATGCTCATTCATATATATTTTTTCTAAGCCTACTTTTGTGCTATAATGACTGAGTTGAAAGAAGCAGTAGAAACCATCTGGCCTATACAACCTAAAATATTTATTACCTGGACCTTTATAGAAATTTTACCTAGACCATAAAAATCCTCTATGGCAGCATATGGTACAAAGCCTTGCATGCTACAGACATACAACCCCATGAATGATCAGTAAGACATACATCTTACATCTGACAGGATAATGTATCATAAGCAGGCTCTTATGAAATTAAAAGTGCTGTGTCTCAAACTTCAGGGTTTTGTGGGAGGAGGAGCCCTATATAGTGAATAAGTTGTCCAGGGATTCAATTTTGTGGTCAAGCTATGATCTGGACATTACTGTCTCCAGTAAAATAAATCAAGCTCTCTCTCCCTTCCCCTTTCCCCCCTCTCCTCTTCCCACACAATTCCCATAAGATTAAATTAGGAAGTCATAAGAGTTTTGTTTGCTAAATGCAGTTCCACACTAGTTCTTATTCTCCAACAACTGTCATTTTGCTTCCTTTTCAGGGACAGTTTTGTACCTTCATTCAGAAACTGATTCATTTACTGGTTTTCTTTCTTTGTAGCAGATGAAACTCCAGTGATATCAAAAATTCTGAAAGGTCATTAATATCAAGCATTAGAGCGAGAATGAAAGTCCTAAAAGTCATTATTCTCTGACAGATCATCCATTTATGTTTAATGAGTCAGTTTAGGGACTGTCCACTGCTTGTAATTCCAGTCAGATGATCACCTCCCATTCTTAAGTTCTTAGTGTCACCTGGATACATCTGTCTACAATGTGGCTGCATTTATAACTCACAGTTTAGAAGCATTGCTCCTCTGTGGTTCTGCTGAACCTGTATGATGACATTAAAGTCATCTGTTACCTCTCAGATTCTTCCTGAAGAAGTCTGTCCCAGGAAATAGAATGACTGCTTCACTTCCTAGAGGCTTTATTATGGGACAATGCACTTTGGGGTCACCCTCCAAGCTTCACGGAGATATACTTGGCAACCACAGAGCGTGGTTTGAACTGGACAGATCATCTGAATTGATGCTAATAAGTCAGCAAACTCAAAATTTGGGCTATTTCAGGGTAAAGTTTTATGTAAGTTAAATATATCTTACCTTTATTCCTCCACTCTTCACTATTAATGGAGAATTTGGTAATTTTGTGAGAAACATTCTCTAAGAGCTTGGGTTTGAGGAGGTTAATTATATCCTTTCCACTTGCACTTACCATTTCTACAAGGATAATAAGAGGTTAAAAGATTATCTTGACGAATTCTACTATTCTGGAATCAGAAATTTAATAGGAAGCTGCAAGTGAATTTTAATCACATGAACTTGTTTTTTTCAGGTGTTCAATTTTAATGCAAGTTTTTCAAATCCCCCAAAAACTTTAAGTATGACTTGAAGTTAACATCTACCTTAAAATTTAATTCCAGCATCCAATCATTAAGGAGTGTTAACTTTGTGAGATAATTATTTTTAGCACATTTTAAACTTGCTGAAAAATAAAATATACCAAATTACTTGATATCCTAAGAAATTGTAGGATGATGTTAATAATGTCTTTCAAATTTATTAGATCATATAAAGTGATATTGGGATCTAAAAAACTTCTCTATCCTCTATGGTTAATCTTTTCTTCTATCCCATTTGCATTTGGGTTTCCACTGCCTTGAGAGAATAGCTTTAACTGGATGTGGTTTATATTTTCTACTTGTAAAGGGTAAATAAAACCTCATTTTCTTATCCAGAGTTTAGTGATACCTATATAAATATCTCTTTTGCTTAAAATGGGACAAGGTCAGACATAATTGGTCTTACTATGCTATTCATCAGCTTTGTAAAACTTGCATTCAAGAACCTGTCAGTAGGTGGAAACCACTAAATAAATTGCTAGTAAAATGAGAGCCAGATCATAGTCATCGCCCATATTACATGTGGTATTATGAATAAAGGTATGACATAGAAGAGATGCTAGGAGATCCAGCTTAGAACAAACAGCCTTGGAACATTAGTCTAAAGTTATCAACTAATTTTAAAGGGAATCCATATCAGTTTAGAATGCTCTTTAATCCTCTGAGAATAGGTTAGAGTCCCTTCTACATAGAAATACAGAGTAAGTGCTCAAAATATTTGTTGAAACAATGAACATTTTCATGACTGGGATGGCTATTGAAATTCAGCTATTAAAATTTTTTTAAACTTCATGCCTTCTAATAAATATATGATAAAGAGCTAATGTTTTTAGTAACCAAAGGCATGCACATTAAATAGAGAAGATTATTATCTGTCACCAAAACTGTTAATAATAAAAATCATTGCATACTGATGATAGGTCTTAGAAAATTGTATGCTTTTTGAGCTAGCCTGTTTTCTAGTAATTTATACCATGGAAACACATAAAGAAGTAAAGATCTGTAAGGATTTAAAACACTGCACTCCTTATGATAAAAGATGGGAACAATTTTTACAACAATAATTATGTGAAAACACATTCATAATATATTCAGTAAAAAGGAGATTATAGAGCATGTTAGTATGGTTATAAGTGATTATAAAGTGTATGTAAAAACTTAACAAGACAAAAATATACCAAAAAACATTAGTGGTCATTATCTCTGGGTCATAACAGTTTTGTGTAATTCTGTTTTCCTCTTTTGCTTTATCTGTTTTTTTCAAAACTTCCACAATGGACACCAGTTGCATTTGCAATAGAGACACAAACTACATTTGACAACTACAAATAGATTGTTGATGTATCTCATTATACTAATTTCCTTCTGATCCCATCAAAATGTGTTTAAAAACTGATCTTCTGCTTTCATTTTTTTCTTGACCATTGATTAAAATTCAAAACACACCGCTTTTTGTAATCTTTAAACAAAAATTGCTTGACTAAAAGTACGTGAGGAGATGAGGGATTGTTTCCTGATTAATCTTTCTTAATGCTCAAACATTCATAAGTGGGAATGGAACTGAAAATATGCATCCATAAATGCCTCATTAAAACATCTTACAAATCACAACTTCATCAACCAGTGAACATAATAATCTCATGAGCTTTCTAAGATATAGTCGTTTGAAGCATGGCATAAAATGAAAACAGAGTTGGCCTTTAACTTTCATTAATCAAGTCTTTATGATTTGATGTTATGTCTAACTTTTGTCATTTCTTCTATGTATATTTAGCAAAGCTGAATAATAAAGTTATTCTTCTGTTAATTATCTTAAGATGATATTTATTCACTGGTGATCTTAGAACTGCCTCTGCTTAGAATGTTTATTACCTCCACATTAACCTTTAACAGAGTACCCTATAATCATCCTTGTATTTTCAGAACATGACATAAAATTTCAGTTTGGAAATTAATTTAGCAATGCAATCACCTCAGTTGTAAAACATTTTTATAGTTATAATTGTTTGAGTGTCCATTAGGTAAAGGAGTAAATTTCAAATAATTTTAGGTAAGACTACACAAGGAACTGGGAATAGCAGATGCCTTAAGAAGGGGAAGGGAAGGGTGAATGGGGGGAAATCAGAGGGGGCGATGAACCATGAGAGACTGTGGACTCTGAGCAACAAACTGAGGGTTTTGGAGGGGAGGGGGTGGGGGTTGGGCGAGCCTGGTGGTGGGTATTGAGGAGGGCACGTATTGCATGGAGCACTGGGTGTGGTGCATGAACAATGAATCTTGGAACACTGAAAAAATAAACATATTTGAGGGAAAAAAAGAAGGGAGACTGTGTATTTGGGAAGAAATAAGGAAGACGTACTTTTCACATATGTTCTTTTGTAACTTTTTTTTTTTAAAGATTTTATTTATTTATTTGAGAGACAGAGAAAGTGAGAGAGAGCATGAGAGGAGAGAAGGTTAAAGGAAGAAGCAGACTCCCTGTGGAGCTGGGAGCCCAATGTGGGACTTGATCCCGGAACTCAAGGAGCATGACCTGAGCTGAAGGCAGTTGCTCAACCAACTGAGCCACCCAGGTGCCACTCTTTTGTAACTTTTAAAGTGTATATCAAACACAAATTAAAAACCGAATCAAAATGATTAAATTTTAAAACAAAATCATTTGAGTTTGAATTTGGTATTATTTTAGAATAGAAATAACCTGAGAAATAATGTCAACTATTAGCCATTAAAATGAATGGGGGAGAGAAATAAATTTAACAGAATTAAACTATAAACTATATGGCTATAAAGTCATTGGGAATATATACCCAGCTGTCATTGGAAATATATACCCAGCTAAAATCCTTTATTGGGATTATAGATCTACCCACTCATCTTGATTAAGAGATTGAATTTTTGCCATTAATGATTTAAATCACACACATAGAAAACAAGGTTTCTTCATCATAAAAATTCTTTACTTGTTTATTTTGGTAATTATTTCAGTTTTCAGAGGAAAATAATAAACGTAACATGATAAATTTGGCTTGAGTAATATTGGACATTATACCAGTATGCTGTTGGTAAATCTTTACTGTGAAATGGGAGGTCTCTAACCAGCTTTAGAAAAAAAAATTAACAGATTTGTGAGATGCTACATTAAGATGAGTTTTCATGACACATCCATAGAAAAGAAGCATAGGCATTCAACACTTGCCTATTGAATAAATGAGTCAAAGGGTTACTTGAACATTAAACATGAATACATTGTAGACATTTTCAAAAAAGTATAAAAATGCTGTGTCCCTCTGCTCTCAACTTGTTCAGCAAGATGGGAAATTCCAACCATCAGTCTAGAGCCTGAAGTGTTATATAAATTGTTCATTCTTTTCTGCAAACATCTGCTAATACGTTTCATTCTAAAAGTTCTGTATCCTATAACAAAGCATTACTAGTAAGAACAAGGTCATAGTTATTAATTTTAAAAAGGACTTAACCTTTTTAGGGTGTTTAAGATAAAATCAAATGTTTTCTAAATGTTTACTGGTTTGAAGTTATTAAATTCAGTCTCTGTGTAATCCAGTTTAAATTTGAGCCTAAGTGTGTCAGTTAAGAATGTGTTCAGTTGCGGGGCACCTGGGTGGCTCAGTGGGTTAAAGCCTCTCCCTTCCGCTCGGGTCATGATCCCAGGGTCCTGGGATCGAGCCCCATATCAGGCTGTCTGCTCAGCGGGGAGCTTGCTTCCCCTCTCTCTCTGCCTGCCACTCTGCCTACTTGTGATATCCTTCTCTCTGTCAAATAAATAAATAAATCTTTTTTTTTTTAAAAAAAGAATGTGTTCAGTTGCAAATAACAGAAAATTTACACTAGAAACAATGGTTTGATTCCAAGGAATTTATTTGTTTCACACAACAAGAAATCCTGTAGTTGGCAGTCCTGAGCTGGTACGGTGTGTCATTCACTGATGCCTTTAGAGTCCTAACTCCTTTCATCTTTCTACTCCATGCTTAGCTCGTAGACATTCAGTTTCATGCTGTACCTCATCTCACAAGTTGACTGCTGCACTGAAGATACCTCAATCTATTCAATAAAACTTTGTCTTTTTATGTAGAAAGAAGGTCCTTCCTAACTTCCCTTTTGGCTTCTTGGCTAGAACTCTGTCTCGTGCCAATCCCTGCCTGGAAGGTGGTGAGGAAAATTGCGTGTTTAGCTTTTTAGCTTCTGTAATAGAGGAAGCAAGAGAGATGATTTGGAATGGATGTTCAGGGAGACAAATTACAGAATATACCACAGCTACTAGTGAGACTTATTTAAAGATTTTATCTATCTATCTATCTATCTATCTATCTATCTATTTATTTATTTATTAGGAAAGGGAGAGAGTGAGAGAGAACATGAGAAGGGAGTAGGTCAGAGTGAGAAGCGAACTCCCCATGGAGCTGTGAGCCCGATGTGGGACTCGATTCCGGGACTCCGGGATCACGACCTGAGCCGAAGGCAGTTGCTCAACCAACTGAGCCACCCAGGCGCCCCTAGTGAGATTTATTTAAACAACCATAAAAAATAATAAGATTTTCCCGTTCTAATAATTTGTAGTCAACCAAAATGGATTATGCTAAAGAATGTGTGTTTTTCTCTGCAACTATTATGAAATATTAAACATATTTTATAAGGTTAACAAAGGAAAACTGGATATTGTATATTCTCACAGAATTTAAGTCAAACCAAGATTAATTTCATAACAAAGTATACCCTAGAGCTGAAATTAATAACACAAAATAGCAAGTTGTTAGATCTTATCTCTGAATAATTTTATATTTCATATTCAATTAATTAACTCTTGATATTCATGTTCAATGGAATAAGGTTTGACATTTAAGTCCAGTTACAGTAAATATATACAAATGCAGTTTTCCTAAGCTGAATATTAAAATACAAAACTTCCTTATGTTCATATACATCTTATATTAATCATTGGACATAAAATGTATCACATACTATGCCAGTAAGTCTCTTTTATTTCAACATAAGATATTCAGAGTAGCATCTTAATAGTAAGTCTGGGAGTCATTAGGCAATCTTATACTTAATTCTGTCCAAGAATGTTCCCAGTTTTCTTATAACAAAGCACTAAAATGCATCATATATAACAGGTTTCAGTTCCTTCCTAGCATTTTGAGATGTAAGTTCGTGGAGGACCCATATTTTCCAAGACTTTGCTAACTGTAAGTCCTTCCTCTACTGAGTTTCACAAAATCTCCCTAGCAACTTTTTTCAATGCCTATTTGTTTAGTGTCTATTATTTGCTACTATGGTGAATGTGTATATGCATGTGTGTGTGCGTGTGTGTGTGTGTGTGTGAGAGAGAGAGAGAGAGAGAGAGAAGGAGAGGGAGAAGGAGAGGGAGAGGGGCAGGATGGAGATGAAGCCAAGACTGTTGGAGGGAGGAGATACAAGCAGAAAAATATATGATCCTACCCCTCAAATAGTCTAATTTCATGATTTAAAAACAAAAGAGTAATGCTTTTAAAAGATTAACTTTAGAAAATAAAATTTTAAATGTAGAGTAAAAATAACTACTACGGGTAGAAAGGATCTAGATGGTTAGAGTGGAAAAAACTCAGTGTGATTTAGAGTACATGAGACACTTTAATCACAAAAGATGGGTTAAGTTTTGAATTATAGAGATTTTGACTGGTGGAGAAGAGAGGTCTCTTTTAGGCACAAAAACAAGTACAGGAAAATTAAAGATGGCTGATAGGATTAAGAAAACCAGACTGGCTGATATTGGTATTGGTAGAAATTACAAAACAGACTACATTGCATCATGGAACCAAAAATTAGACTCATTCTTTTACTTATGTAATATTTACCTGATACCTTTTCTTTGCCGGGTACTATAGTACATTCTGTAGATACAAGGTGAACCAGACAGATAAGATGTCTACTCTCATGGAATTCACAATTTAGTATGGGAAATGGGTAATATATAAGTAAAGATCAACAAATAAAATGATAATTGATTGCACAGTAAGTATTAGAAAAAAACCAAATATGATACTGTGGAAGAGAAAAATAAGGATAGGATGCATGGGAAAGGGCTCTCTCTAAAGAGGAAGTGAGTGCCATTCTGTTGTGATAAAAATTCATATGGAGCCACAAAAGATGTCAAATAGCCCAAACAGTCTCGAGAAAAAAGAACAAAGCTGGACGCATTACACTTCCTCATTTCAAACTATATTACAAAGCTATACTAATCAAAACAATATGGTATTGACAGAAAAACAGACTCGGAGGTCAGTGGAACAGAACTGAGAACCCAGAAATAAACCCCCTACATATGTGGTCAACTAATATTTGACAGAGGAGCCAAGACTACTCAGTCGGGAAAGGATAGTTTCTCCAAGAAACGGTGTTGGGAAAACTGGATAACCACATATGGAAAAATGAAATTGGACCCCTATTTTGTACCACTCACAAAATTGAATATTCAACTCAAAATGGATTGAAGACTTAAATGTAAGAAATGAAACCAGAGAAATAGAAGAAAACATAAGGAAAAAGCTCCTGGCATATATATATCACCAAAAGTAAAAGCAACAAAGGCAAAAATAAGTAAGTGGGACTACATCAAACTAAAAGGCTGATGCACAGCAATAGAAACCACCAACTAAGTGAAAAAGCAGCTTACAAAATAGGAGAAAACATTTACAAATCATGTATCTGATAAGGGGTTAATATTCAAAATATATAATATTCAAAATATATAAAAACCTCAACACAACTCAATAGCAACAAACAACTCAATTAAAAAAATATATATATAGAAGCGCCTGGGTGGCTCAGTGGGTTAAAGCCTCTGCCTTCAGCTCAGGGCATGGTCTCAGGGTCCTGGGATTGAGCCCCGCATCAGGCTCTCTGCTCAGCAGGGAGCCTGCTTCCCCCTCTCTCTCTACCTGCCTCTCTGCCTGCTTGTGATCGATCTCTCTCTCTCTCTCTGTCAAATAAATAAATAAATAAATAAATAAATAAATAAATAAATAAATAAATAAAATCTTTAAAATACACACACACACACATACACATCAGTGGAACATTAGAACATTATTCGGTCATTAGAAAGAAGGAAATCCTGCAATTTGCAACAACATACATGGAACTTGAAGGCATTATGCTAAATGCAATAAGTCAGAGAAAGACAAATACTGTATGATATCACTTATGTGTGGAATCTAAAAAAGCTGTACTTGTGGAAACCAAGTAGAATGGTGGGGGATGGGGAGATGCAGGTCAAAGCACAAACTTGCAATCAGAAGATGAATGCACAGTGTAATGATTATAGTCAATAATACTGTATTATATACTTCCAAGTAGCTAGGAAACTAGTCTTAAATGTTCTCACCACACACACACGTACACACACAAAGAAATGGTAATTATGTGATGGGATGGAGGTGTTAGCTAACACTACAGTAGTAATCAATTTGCAAGACATGTGTATCAAATGAACACATTACACATCTTAAACTTATACAATGTTATATGTCAATTACATCTCAGTAAATCCGGGAGGAGAGTTGAAATAAAGAGGTGGTGGGGGTTGCGTTTCAGGCAGAGGAAACAACAAATGTAAAGATCCTGAGAACAGGTGAGACCAGGGTTGTCCTGGGAGCTGACAGACAGTCGGGGTGAACCCAACATAGAGGAGAAAGCACACAAGGAGGTTGGTACAACGGAATGACTAAGTAGTCCTCAGTTTGGACTCAGCTATCAGGGGACTTCAGTTATAATATTTTATACATTAAAGGACTTGACAGTTCAAAGCTCATTTTGACATATATTATTTCATTTGGATCATTACAACTCTTATCAAGTTGATATGAGAGTTGTTCTAACACATCATTTTATAAATTAAGTAACTCCTGACTATAATTTCAGTTCATTTTCTACTGAAAGTTGTTGAATAGAGAAGTAATATATCAAAAGCAGTATTTTAGTTAGGTTTATTTGGCACCAGCATGAAGAATGAGTTGGGATGAAGGGGTGAGTGCAGAAGGATGAGAATTAGGGGAATAAGGGCTGAGCTAGGAGGTAGTAAGCCCGAAGTGAATGAGATGAGGGCACATTCTGCTTCATCAGCATCACCAGCCTCCTATGCACGTCTGTTTTCCTGGGTCACCAGGATATTGTGAAGATAAATGCCACAGCATGGAGACAGTTTACAACTCCACAAAGATGCCTCATGAACTGGAATAGATGTGAATAGATTTCTCCCTAATGGTTTTTAACACAGAGGGAGAAAGGGAAGCTCACAAATCTTTCAGCACCATCTTCTATTTCTCTCTCCTAAGGTCTTCAAAGCACTTTGTTCCCCTTTTTTATTATATCAACCTGATAAAAATATATTTTGTATGAGCTTTTGGAGATCAAAGATCTTATTTTTCAGTTTTCTGCTGTGAACGTGGTTAGCTGACATCTGTCTTTTCTGTAATGGACATAAAGGGTTGTTCTTTTGTTGGTTTTAATCCCCAGTGGCCACATCAAAAGAGAGCTGGCCCTGAACGCTCCTGGAGGTAGACTGTTCATTACTAACAATACATGTGACAAGTTACTGAATTGTGTTGTTTCTAGCTCTTGTCAACTGTATATAAGTGGGCAAAGAGAGGGGAAAGGACAGGAAGGAAAAGAGAAATGTGATATCTGAAGGCAAGATAAAACCAAGAGAGAAATAAACTGAAAAGAGATTTAAAGATGAAAAACAAAGAAAAAAATTAGGGTTCCTGATGAAAATCAGAAGAACTAAGGTAAAGGCTGAGAAAGAAAAAGCAAAAGAGAAGAAATTAGAGAAACAAGATCAAGAAAAATGCAGAGAAAGACTGATATGGAATAAGGGAAAAAAATGTAGAGAGGCTATACATAAGGAAGCTTACTGAAATCTGTTTGTGCTTAGAGAAAATCTAAAAGCAAGACCACACATCGAATTATAATAGTGTATTTTATATGTGTGCAAAAGAAAATAATGAAGTGGATCATGGTTATTAAATTACCTGAAAATTAATTTCTCTATTTCTACTTTGGTTTTAAGTGATTCTAACAGTCAAATAATTAAGATTGTACACTACAGCAAAGTTCAAGGCCATGTGTTCTTTGTATCTAGTGTTCTCCTCCTCAAAACATGTATACCTAACTTCTCTCTGATACAACTATTGTGTGTCAACAACCAGAAAGCCAATCAATGGACCCGTGTTTCTGTCTCTCCTGTTAATTAACTTGGGGAATCTACCTAAACTTCAGTGTGTGTGCAGCCTCGTCCCAGATGGGTCACTATTTAATGCTGGGTAACAGGAAACATGCCAGCATCTTCTTTCATACTTTGGTGTAAAAACTATGTGCATTCAGTAGCATTTTATTATTAAAGCTAGAATATTTGCAGACTTTCCCCCCTTACTTCATCTTTCAGTTACATTTAGCCAAATGTGCCCAAGTGGGCAGCGCATCAGACTGTCTTTAGCTTTTAATTGACTCTGGGATTGCTGTATCAACAATGACCGCAGCTAAGATACTGTCTAAAGGCTTAAAGCCAAAATGAAATATGCTGGGTACAGAAAGAACTTGAGTTTACTTTAATACATGCAAGTATTTGGTAAGGTAACTGGGACTCCTAGAACTCTCTTCTCATAGAATACATCAAATAACTGAACCATCCCAGATTCTTGATGAGCACTTCTGTTGAGCTCACTGGTAGCTTTTCAGAATTTTAATCCATCAAATTTGATCTTAAATTTAGAAAAGCAAATTAATATGACTGTTTCATCTTAGTTTATGTCCACCAAGAGTTTTCCCGGAAGAATAAAGTCTAAATTTTAAGTAGCTGAATTGCGGCTTTTAGTCTTTCTTCTCTGCCTCACTTGCTGTAAACAGAAGGGAAGATACTCAAAATATAATCTCCTCTCAGTCTGGACTTTCTCTTTGAGGTAAAGATTGCCTTAAGGACCATAGTCTGGGAATTTACGCTCTATCTAAAGTTAACACCTGGTGAGTCTCTTAGCACCCCTTTATGTAGCTTTGAGTACCAAGTTATTATTTTTTAAAGGTTTTATTTATTTATTTATTTGAGAGAGAGAGGAAAAAACAGCATGAATGTTATTACTTCTATCAATAACAGAGAGTGGAGGGGTGGAAGTTGAATTATGCAATATCTATAAAGCATGTAGAACTCCCCATAGAAAAAAGGTAAGTTCGGAGTGTGTGCCCATGAATGTTGTTTAGAAAAGGAGGGGTGCTTCGGTGGCTGGGTCAGTTAAGTGTCAGCCTTCAGCTCAAGTTGTGATCCCAGGGTCCTGGGATGGAGCCCCATGTTGGGCTCCCTGCTCAGTGGGGAACCTGCTTCTCCCTCTGCCCCTCTCCCTGCTCGTGCTCTCTCCCTCAAATAAATAAATAAAATCTTCAAGAAAAAAAAATAGAAAAGCACATAGAGAAGCAGAAAACTGAAACTTTGACATAGATTGAATTATTACCACCATTATATAAATCCATATACAAAAGTTTAAATTAGTAAAGATTTAGGGCTAGAAAGAGTTTGTACCAGACTAAAAAAAATCTTCATTTTTTTTAACATTTAAGTCTGAAAGCTCCCAATAAGATTGAATATTGGTTCTCATATTACTAGGCAGAACATCAAAACATATGATTACTTTCAGTATACTGCCAAACATGAATTTCCCAGGAAACCACAATTATTAACTACTCCATCCCTGAAATCTTCTTACCTGATCTTCCAGAAAAACTCTCACATGCATACTTATTTCATCTCTTATGCTCCTTCTCAGTCTTCATGGACTGTTCCTTCTCTGCCTGCATCTTTTTGGTGACATTATCTCAGGATTCTCTTCTGATCCCCCTCATCTTCCAACCCTATCTGTGAATCTAAGGTGATCTCATCTATATCTACATGGTTTCCAAAGCTTCAGCTATGATCAGCCCTAACCTTTCTCCTGAATTCCAGGCCCTTATTTTTAAACTGAAATGTCCAAAATTGAACTCACTATCTGTTGCTCTCAGCGGTCCAAAATCTTTCTTTCTTTTCATTGTATATAAGCCACTTTTTTTTTAATCGATATTCTTTTTTTCTTCTCCCCAAATATGTTTAATTTTTCAGTGTTACAAGATTGTTGTTCATGCACCACACCCAGTGCTCCATGCAATATGCGCCCTTCTCCATACCCACCACCAGGCTCACCCCCCCCACCCCCTCCCCTCCAAAACCCTCAGTTTAACTCCAAAACCGTGCCATTCTTGACTCCTCCCTCATCCTCCACGTCTAGTTGATTGACAAATCCCACCAATTCTCCATCCTACAATGTTCTGCTTCCTTTTCTCCAATCTTACTGCCAATGGCTATGTTGGGGCCTCATCATCTCCTATCAGGACTGATACTACGGCCTCCAAATAGCATCTTGCTCTCTCTGACCCATCATACACTCTTTATAAAATACAGAACCTGACATATAAACGCACTGGTCAAAACCTTTATGACTCTTAACTGCTTACAAAATAAAATCCAAACTTCTTAGTCTGGCCCTCACTAAGTTGCTCGAAATTACTTTTCTATCTTCTATCCACTCTCACAAATAACCTATGCTCTCTCAAATCTTGGTGGCTTTGTATTTGGTTGAACCATATGAAATTGCTGATATTTAACTGGTTTTGACCTTAAAAATGGTACTTTCATATGGCTCAACTAATAATGTTTTTGCTCTGCCTTGAATGCCCTTTCAGTCTTACTGTCAAAACATCAAGAACCAGCTCAAATGTCTCCTCCTCTGGGAAGCAATTATTGGTCACTCTAGGTTAAAGAGCAGACCCCTTTTCTGTGCCCTCCTTAATACTTTGTCATACCTCTGCCACAGCACTGTGTTTTAATTATTTATTTGTACATACTTGTCTCTGCCACTAGAATATGGGAAACTTAAGGGTAGAAACTAGGACTTAATTACATCTGTATCATTACTTCCAGAACAATGTCTAATTAGGAGTTAATAAATATTTGTTGAATAAATGAATGAATGAATGAATGAATTTGTTATACAAAAAATGCTAAGTGAAATAAGTCAAGCAGAGAAAGACAATTATCATACGGTTTCAGTTATTTGTGGAATGTAAAGAATATCATGGAGGACATTAGGAGAAGGAAGGGAAAGTTGAAGCAGGAGAAATCAGAGGGTGAGACGAAGCATGAGAGACTATGGACTCTGGGAATCAAACTGAGGGTTTTGAGGAGGTAAGGTGGGGAGATGGGTGAGCCCGGTGATGGGTATTAAGGAGGACATGTATTGCATGGAGCACTGGGTGTTATGGAACACTACATCAGAAACTAATGATGTACTGTATGGTGACTAACATAACAAAAAAATATTTTAAAAAAGCACTAATTAACTGAAAAAAAAAAGCTGGTGATATTTTGGTTAACAATGAGTGGAGAGAGAGTGATTTAATATATTTTAGAATACTTCCTTCCTCTTTTTATAGGAAGGAAGTATTCCTTCCCCTTTTTGCTTCCTAATGGACAATGTATTTGTTCTTATCAGATAGATTTTACATCGCTATGAAAGAAATGATGATACAAAACCAGACCACATGGTCACAATGAGCTCTGTTATATGTATGTAATCCACAGGGAAGTAGACATATATGATTTAACCAACAAAAGTCCAGGAGGCAGCAAGCAGACTTAAGAAGAAGTTATAATGTGAATATGATTTTTAAACAATTCCTAGACTATTTCTGGTAACATTCAACCAAAGGTGTTTTCTACTCACCGAAAGCTAGAGATTCATTCATAAGCATTCATTCATTCATAAGCATTGCAAAATGTACAGGAGGCATTTTATAACAGACATTTTTGCAGAGTCTATTTATATTGGAAGAAGTTACCGTCAGCCTTTTACAAATCTGTGGAATTAGTGTTTAAGAAAAGAAAATCCCAATAACAATGGAAAAAGAAAAACTGAAGTCTATACTTTAAAGACTGGACTGCACATATAACTACAATTTTAGATATTCTCAAACCATAGAATATTCTATATTCAAGAAGTATGATTTTAGACTGAGAGCCTATGAATGCTCCAATTTTTCAATCATCTCCAACAACAAGCAGGTGGCTACTTAGCTTGGACTGATCTAGAAATAGACAAGATGTACAGGACAAAAACAGATCTGTGCAAGACCCAGGAAAGGCCAACACTACAGTCAGATTGAGACTAAGGAAGGATTTAACTGGTACTAGGATAGAGAACCTTCCCCAGCCAGTTTTCCCACATATTAATAAAATAGAATTGGGAATTAATACCAGAATCAGAGTGTTCTGATGTCTATGTATAGCCTATTGCTGAAGTTGATAAGATTTGTTGAAAAATTATGCACAGCAAACTCCTGAGTTGGGTTCAGATATGTATTCTCAATTAATGTTTCTGTGGTTATCATAAAATTCATTTCAGGGGCACCTGGGTGGCTCAGTGGATTAAAGCCTCTACTTTCAGCTCAGGTCATGATCTTAGGGTTCTAGGATCAAGCCCCGCATCGGGCTCTCTGCTCAGCAGGGAGCCTGCTCCTCCCTCTCTCTCTGCCTGCCTCTCTTCCTACTTGTGATGTCTCTCTGTGTCAAATAAATAAATAAAATCTTTTTTAAAAAAAGAATTTAAAAAATATATACATAAAATAAAATAAAATTCCTTTCACACGGAGCCAAGGATAGATTCTTAAACAAAGGGGATCCATACATCATTTAAAAACACTATCCTAGTTGAGTACTTATTTTAATAATGTTTATGTATAGTGTATTCAATAAAAGAGAGTTGACAGTCAAAATATAATAAAATAAAAGCACTATCCTAGTAGGTAGAGTGAACATCCTATGCATCTTACTCAGCTCAGGCCGTTGTAAAAAAAAATAACATAGATGGGGCAGCTTAAATAACAGACATTTATTTCTCATAGTTCTGGAGGTTGGGAAGGCTGGGTTCACAATGCCAGTATGGTCAGGTTCTGATGCGAGCTCTCTTTTGACTTATAGATGACTGCCAACTTGTAGTATCTTCATATCCCCAAATGGTAGGCAGAGAGAGAGAGCTAGGTTTCTCATCTCTTCTTATAAGGGTACTAATTCCATCGTGAGGACCCCACCCTTATAACCTCCTCCAAACCTAATTACCTCCAAAGTCTCTACCTCCAAATATCACCCAGCAGGGGAGTAGGGTTTCAACGTATGCATTTGGGGGGACATAAACATTCAGTCTATAACATCTAGGTATATCAAGAAGCATCTGCTATAGTGTGATGTCAGTGTAGAAACTATTCCAGACCGGGTATGCCATCTATTTCTTTCTTACATTAAAACCTCTCTCTAAAAATAGAGTTGAAGGGGGCACCTGGGTGGCTCAGTCATTGGGTGTCGGCCTTCGGCTCAGGTCATGATCCCAGGATCCCGGGATCAAGCCCCACATCGGGCTCCCTGCTCAACGGGAAGTCTACTTCTCCGTCTCCCACTCCCCCTGCTTATATTTCCTCTCTCACTGTCTATAAATAAATAAATAAGATCTTTATTTTATTTATTAATAAAATAAAATTTTAATAAAATAAAATTTGTTTTATTTATTAATAAAACATAAATAGAGTTGAAGGAAATCATTTAAATTTCCATAGAGAACAAAAGTAAGAGTATTATTTAAACATTTGACTTTTGTGAGTATATATTTCATTTTAAGCAAATGATCTTGTCTGTTTTATCCAAAATCACAGATAAATAAGTTATATAAAGTGGAGTTTAATGACATGTACATATAGGTTTCATATACTGACTTAAGGCTTCATGTCCTTGAATCTTAGGATACATAAAACCCTGGAAGAGACAAAAGAATGCCAGATACAAATGCCAGGTTAATTTATGTTGTCTTCTGGCTTTTGAGGCAGAAGCATCCTCCTTGGCTGTCTCTTTAATATTTTACTCTAAGCTTCATTTTTGGTCCAGAGCTTTTGGCCAGCATCCGTCTTTGTGGCTCCCCTGTAACATGGTCTCTTTGGTATTCTTGGCACCTATCTTATATGGAGAGGGGAGCACCAGAATAAAGTGAAGGGCAAAGCCTGCTTCCTATTCTTCAGAGCCAGTATTCAAAGTTAATCTAACATTCTTCATTCCAAATATCCAGTCCAAATCTCACATCCAACACACATCTCCCTATTCCATATTTTCAAGGCCTTTCTGGTTCTGCAAATCTTCAGAGATGTGTGCTTAGTTAACAAAAGCACATCGAGACTATCAAATAAGAAGGCCCCACAAAATTCTAGCCAAGCTGACATTTAGACGCTAGGCTGGTAAACAGTGCATTATGTTGATTTTTATTTAGCTCCATATGATTCTGTAGAGATTTCTGTGTGCTTTGGGATACATTAATATTTGTACAAAAGAGAAATATAATCTCTCCTTCCCCTCTCCACCCTGAAACCCCAAGCAAATATATCCTCTCCGAATAGATGAGCAGCAGACAAGAAATAGCATTTGTCCTACATGCCATATCAATTCGGATGATAGAAATATTTATAAACATAATTGCTGGCTCATAGATTTTTTAGAATTTGTTATGAAGCGTTTTTATTTGGTTTTCATGCAGCATGGACCTGTAATACTGAAGGTATTAGCATACTACTCTTTCTCAGAGGTAATACTAAAAGACGAAAAAAATTCTTAGCTCTATTAAAACATTTTTATTATTGGTTTATTTAAGTCATTACCAATTCTTCTAAAAGCAGTAAAGGAAAAGGCATTTAGGTCCCTTTATTCTGCAGAACTTTATTCTGTAACCCCCCAACGACCTAAGTCTACTAGTGCATTTCTGCCTTCCTGCTCTCACCCTTCTGCAAGGAGAGACAAAGCTGTGTCTGTTCAACTCCAGTAATAGGTTGAGTTTGGACTGTCTTGGGCCATGCATGTTTCAGCTCTCTTAGGTTAGTGTGGATCATTGGGAACAGAATGTAAAATGATTACATATTATAAGAAACTCAGCTGAAGGCTTCCAACATAAAATAGGTAACATAATAATATATCCTACAAGAGAAAAGAAGATACACTTCAATAAAGGAAACAAATGATGAAATAAATGACTTAAATTTAGAATACACTGTAAAGTTTTCATTTCATTGTCCCAGTAAGTTGTTAAATGCTTGGCTTTTGCACCTGAGTTGGAAAACCTATTATCCTTAACTTTCCAAAAATCTTCTTCCCTGCCTCATTTTTACCTGATTCTTCTCAAAGATTTTAGACCCTTTTATCATAAAGAAAAGATATTTACTTATAAGCAGAAAATTAAAGTTAATTATTTGTAATTCAAATATGCTGGGAAGTCAAGAATATATGACATATAAGTCTCAAGTGAACAGGGTTTACATAAAAACTTGAACTGAAATTTAGTAAAAGTTACCTACCAGCAGCCTCAAAAAGAAATATATCTTTGAAAACAATAATAGACAATGATATCAAGCTATACCTGACCAGGAAAAGAAACAAACCCTAAGATCAATCAAAGAAATTCATAGGAAGAAAAATGAACAATAAAAGGCGAGGGAATTCTTCACATGAGACCTATAAATGAAAGATATTTTAAAAGCATGATTTTATAAGTCATCTGCCCTGTAGCAAACATCCAAATTATGTGAAAAATCTTTAGAGACTAAATACAACATGACATTAATTTGTATGGAAAGAAATACCAACCTTTTGTTCTCTAAGAGATTTAATATACCCCAAGAAAAGCCACAAAAATGTACACAGATTTTCCTGTAAGTTGAGGGAGGTTAAATCCATTCTATATGCCTAAGGATATAAATTCATCTTTAAGTTATAGCTAAAGGGTTGAATATTAATTGTTGCCATCTTTCCCTAATGGGAGCAATATTTTGAATGACAAATAGATATTCATTAAATAGTACAGATCATTTAATTATATGTCTGTCTTCCTAACTGTTTAATATTAGAGAGGTATGTGACCTAAATAATGGTTTTGGTTAGGTGACCTTGTTCTTCAGGTTCTCTTTCTGTCCAATTACCAAGCAAGCTTTTCAAATGCACTCAGAGACTTAATTCACAAATCCCTTAAAAGCCTTCTGGTAAAAGGTTGGGGCAGCACAAATAAGCTAGTGATACATGACCTTGTTTCAGAAAATCAGGCTGGGATTCTAAGTGAATATGCTTATTTGTCATTGTTGTATTGCTATCAAAGGCAAAAAGCAAAGAAATATGAGTTTTCTATCATAAATATATAGAAGAAAATGCAAATTGAATTTAGTACCATAATTTAATAAGATATTTATTTATATCTTTATGACATCAGAAAAAGCATTTATTTCTCAGAAATTTCTATCTATATGTAATTATAGATATCTCAATTTTAATAAAGGAAGGTCACTTGCCTTTATTTATTGGTATTTTGTCTCTAGTGAATACATGCTCCCTTCTCAATAAGTTTACTGTTTACCATTTCATCATCCTAAGAACTAACAAATCCTATCTCTCTACAAATACTAATTTGATAATTGGATTATTTGAAGGGAAAAAGCCAGAGAAAACCAATACTATATAACTAATATTGGGTGCCT
>CM052798.1:55770733-55793003 GCA_028533885.1 Nasua narica
AAAAAAAAAAAACCCTCAAAAGAATAGGGATATGAGGAACATACCTCAACATCATTCTGCGCAGCTCCCTGCCTGCCTCGGCCCCGCCCGCCCCTCAGTGCTTCTCCTTTTCTAACCATGGGGGGTGGTGGGGGCAGCTGCCAGGAGGCACTGAGGGGCGGGGGCCTGCCCCTGACCAGGGGCCGGCCTTAGGGGCGGCCCCTCCATCCTCCCCACTGGGTGTCAGGGGGCCTCTGGGCCCCTCTATGGGTAGGGGCAGAAGGCAGGGCCTGAGTCCCAGAAGACCTTGCGTGGGGTCACGGGTCTGACCAGGCCCTGCAGAGGCAGACCACAGAACAAGAAAGAATATCCAATGGAGAAAAGACTGTCTCTTCAACAAATGGTATTGGGAAAATTGACCAGCAATAGGCAGATGAATGAAGGTGGACCACTTTCTTATGGCATACACAAAAATAAATTCAAAATGGATGAAAGACCTACATGCGAGACAGGAATCCATCTAAATCCTGGAGGAGAACA
This sequence comes from Nasua narica, assembly GCA_028533885.1. Lineage (NCBI taxonomy): Eukaryota > Metazoa > Chordata > Mammalia > Carnivora > Procyonidae > Nasua > Nasua narica. The sequence continues at coordinate 55,771,253 of CM052798.1, forward strand.
CAGGAAGCAACTTCTTTGAGCTTGGCTTCAGCAACTTCTTACTAGACACTTCTCTGTAGGCAAGCAAAAGAAAAGCAAAAATGAACTGTTGGGATTTCATCAAGATAAAAAGCTTATGCACAGTGAAGGAAATAATCAATAAAAGTAGAAGGCAAACTGGAATGGGAGAAGATATTTGCAAATGACATATCAGATAAAGGGTTGGTATCCAAAATCTCTAAAGAAATTATCAAACTCGACACCCTCAAAATGAAAAATCCACTTAGAAAATGGGCTGAAGGAATGAATAGACATTTCTTTGATGAAGGCATACAGATGGCTAACAGACAAATGAAAAAATGCTTAACATCAATCATCAGGGAAATATAACTCAAAACCACAATGAGATACCACCTCACACCTGTCAGAATGGCTAAAATTAACAACTTAGAAAACAGATGGAAGGAGGGGAACCCTTTTACACTCTTGATGGGAATGCAAATTGGTACAGCCACTCTGGAGAACAGTACGGAGGTTCCTCAAAACATTAAAAATAGAACTACCCTAAGGCCCAGTAATTGCACTACTAATATTTTTCCAAAGGATACAAAAATAGAGATTTGAAGTGTCACCTGCACCCCAATGTTTATAGCAGCTCTGTCCACAATAGCTAAAAAATGAAGAGAACCCAAATGTCCATCGACAGATGAATGGATAAAGAAGAGGTGGTATATGTATACAGTGAAGTATTCGTCATCAAAACGAATGAAATCTTGCCATTTGCAATGATGCAGATGGAACTAGAGGGCATTATGTTAAGTGAAATAGGTCAGTCAGAGAAAGACAAATACCGTATGATTTCACTCATATGTGGAATTTAAGAAGCAAAATAAATGAACTCAAGGGAAGGGAAGGGAAGGGAAGGAAAAATAAGATAAAGAGGGGGAGGCAAACCATAAGAGACTCTTAAATATAGGGGAAAAACTGGGTGTTGCTGGAGGGGAGGTGGGTGGGAAGGCTGGGGTAATTGGGTGATGGGCATTAAGGAGGGCACTTGATAAAATGAGCGCTGGGTATTATATGAAATTGATGAATCATTGAATTCTACCCTGAAACCAATACTACATTATACGTGAACTCATTTGAATTTAAATAAAATCTTGAAAGAAAATAAACCAGATAAAGTTGATTATTCTGGAATGGAATTCATTTTATTTCCCAAATGTTTCTTATTTTTGAATTTTCTTGAGAATCAGGAAGGCTGATTGTTATGCACTATAAAAAGCTATCTGGTCTTTGAGTATGATGTGACAGCAACAATAACAAAATATTTGTGTTTATGGCACTTACTATTTGTTGGCTACTATCCTAAATTGTTTTACTTATGCTAATTTACTCAATCTACTGAAGAACTCTTTGAAGTTGGTTCTTTGTTTCTGTTTTATAGATGAGGAAACAGGCATAGAAAGGTTGAGTAAGTTGAGCAAACAAGTGCAATAAAGATCTGACAAACTGCATAAAGTTTTCTACTTTTTAAAAGACTTTTTCTTGATTAAAAGAAACTCAATTCCCTGCCTTAGGAAATGGGGTGAGCCTGTGACTTCCCATTTACATATCCTTGCTGCCTCTAGATAGATAGAGCATGAAGTTTAAAGTATTTGGTAAAACAACTCCACTTGTTGGGTGGTAACCACATGCAACAGGGAAACTGAAGCGATTTCTCCATCTCAGACTGAGACCACAGCCCCAATCTGCCTACTCACTCCTCTTTCCTAACAGACTTCTTAGTTTAATTCTTCCCTCTAGCACATGCATTGTCCTTCATATAACCAACAAAATTGTTTATGTGGGGAAGTATGATTGGGACATATTATTAATGTCCCCAAGTGGGGACAAACTACATTCAGATGAGATTTATTAAATTCTCAGTGTTCTGTTACTTAAACAGAGGAATTACATTTTCCCTCCCATTCCTGCTTTTCTGTCTCTGAAAGCACTGATCCCTGTCATTAGCCTACCTCATTCCCACTCTGATCCTGTATCAGAGCTTTGGAGGTCTCAGCTTTGGAGCTACTCAACTTCCTGTTTGATCTCTGCAGAAAACCAAGATATACCTCTGAATTTCCCTTGAATTTTTTTTTTTTTAAGATTTATTTATTTGAGAGAGAGAGAAAGAGTGTGTGCGAGAATGGGGAGAGGGGCAGACTCCCCGCTGAGCACAGAGGAGCCAAGGTGGGGCTCAATCCAGGGATCCATTAGATCACAACCTGAGTGAAACCGAGTCTGTGGCCATGGACTTGGCCATGCAGGTGCCCCTTCTTGAATGTTCTGAATATAACCTGCATATGATCTCTACTATGCTCAGGTTTCTGCTCCAGGAATTTTATTGCTTCTGTTCCCTCTCTACAGCCTGTGAGAACTACTCTGAAGTGTCCTGGTTCTCTACTTACACAACTTTGGACAGAGCAGTCTGGGTAGGCTGTATCCTGAATTCTCTATCTTTTGATCTTTGGCAGTTATAGATATTTTTATTCAATGAGTATTTTTATGCAAGACCTATCATAAACCGGTTGTTTTAGAGCTTGAAGAAATTTGGGGATCGGCTAGATCCCTTTGTCTCAAGGTTAAGAGGTTGAGCCTCAGAAAACTTAAAGAACTTGCCCCAGGTCACTGACATTGTTAGTGCTGAGCCAGGATTAGGTTTAGATTTTAGAACCTGGGCTTTTTTGTGTTTATACTTTTAATATGTGATTTTTCGTTTACCTAGACTTGTATAATATTCTTAAATTTCCCCTAAAAACTTAAAAATGTTAACAAATATCCCCTTGCTTTTGTAACCAGATAACAAGTATGCCTTATTATGCAAAATGGATCCAGAGCCCTACCTTATGTTTCCAATCAGAGATTCATGATACATGTTTGCATATTAACAAGAGTCCCCATTCATTTATTTCTCTCTACATCTGTAGCTACATATTTACCACAGTTCGTGTGCTTTTATAGGCTAGGTTGGGAACAGAACACTTTAGCACAAGGGCAAGAGGTAAGGAATACTTATTCCATGACAATTGTTTGGAAGAGGTCACCTTTAGGCATCTATAGACACAAACCCCTGGCTATCTTTGCAATAGGAAATAATGCTTGGGAACATTCTGAATATGAAGAGCCCAGGAATACTTTCTTTCCTCCTAGAACCAAAGGAAAGTCTATAATGTGAATTTTAGGAACTTGACTTTCTTTGCCAGGTTACCAGGTCTGTCTTATAAAGACAGATAGTGAAGCATTGACAAATATAATTTTTCTATTCATTGAAGAAAATGTTTCATCCAGGCAGGACCACCTTTAGTGGAAAATAGTTAACCTACTCAAATTTCACTTTTTTTTAAAAAAGATTTTATTTATTTATTTGACAGAGAGAGAGATCAGAAGCAAGCCGAGAGAGAGGGGGAAGCAGGCTCCCTGCTGAGCAGAGAGCCCGATGTGGGGCTCGATTCCAGGACCCTGAGACCATGACCTGAGCCGAAGGCAGAGGCTTTAACCCACTGAACCACCCAGGCGCCCCTCAATTTCGCTTTTGAACATAGATGGTTTCTTAGCAGGTCAGACCTTGCTGAGAAAACGGAATTGTTTACGTGGGAAAGTATGATTGGGGCTTGGGACTATGGGCAGGAAGCAGTAACATGGCCAAGCAACAGGAAAAGCTTAGCCAGAAACCTGGTGTTTGATTAACCTGGTTCACTTTTATTTTCTACTCTTCTAGTGAGGTTTTATTTTTTCCTTTCTTTATAAACTTAGCTAACTTCTTCAGTTATTGAAAAAGAAAGCTATTTATTTTTCACAGGGATGAAACAACAGAATGGCATTTAATTAGAAATGTCAAAAAAAGAATGAGTAAATTTTGATGTTGATTTAAGTAGTAATTTGTGTGCTGAAATTATTATTATAGAATTAAAAATCAACCTCTGTTTGGAGACTGATTTAAATTGTCTTAAAAAATAAATTAATAATATATCCTCAAAATAGAAAGTTCTATCATGGCAGATTTCTGTGAATCACTATTATCATCTCAATTTTAGTCATTGCATTGAAAAGAACAAGTAATTATCTTCTCCTTACCACAGGAATTCCTAAAAGTTTTAATCATCCTTAAAACCAAAAATACAAGAAGTAACATTATTTAAAAATATTTCTATTATACTTAACAGATTATTTGTTTTATACCAAAAGATGTAAGTAGTAAGAAGGGGTGGAATTAATTACACTAGCTTTCTTTGGATGTCATCCATAAGACCATAAGAATAAGAAAGATGTGTGCCTGCAGAGAAAATTTCCATTGGGCCGTAGTTTAGTATCGTTGACAAATCTTAATGTTCATTTCACTTGTTAGTACATTTAATGTTCCATACAGAAACTTCCATGTCCTGTAATAGATTGTGGCAGAGTGTGGAAACAGTAAACATACAGAACATTCTCATAGTTGCATATGCCTCAGGGAGCAGAATTCCTTTTGACAATATAATAGACATTCTTTGGAACACATTTTCAGGACACCAATGCTTGATTTTGAGCATTTGTTCTGAACTTGTGGGTATCTTGTTTGTGTGTGTGTACAGTGTGAAAGAGAGAGGAAGAGCCAAAATTGATTTTATTGTTATACCAAGGTGCCCACTTAAAGCAGATTTTACAAATGAATCTTCCAAAAAAACACTGAGTTTATGCCACCCATGTCAGAACCCGTTAGGATCTACAGAACAAAACTCAAGTCTGTGATTGTGACAAGGACCTTGTCCTGATTGGTCAGATGATCTTGTTAAATGTAATACTTAGCAGGAGACTCTTTGTTTTTCTTGATTGGTTACTCTGTCAAATAATTCTGATAAAGTAAAATTTCTTAATAATACTGATATTTTATTCCAATACTTGGCTTTGTGATGTGATATCAGCCTGAATAAATATTGACAAAAAATTGTTAGTTATTTGTTAAATTTTTATAAACATAGCTAAATGCTCTTTTGCAAAAACACAAACTAATATATTCCTCAAGCATAGGGAACATGATGTAAAAATGCAATGCAAAAAGTTGGCTTTTCATATAATGAACATATTACACTAAGTCTAAAAAATATAAGGTATAGCATTAGCACAATTGCTAACAATAATTTAAGTGTACCAAACACGACACACATGCTAATCAAGCTTCTGCAATTCGTAACATTCCCCCTGTGCTTCACATATTCACTGCATCTTGATTTACATCATTTCAAGCATTTTTTTCTAAAGGACGTGTTGAAACTTGACTGCTCAAACATGTCTGTTTTCTATTCTTTATGTGTTTACTAAATACTTAAACTACAAATCAGGTCTAATTTCTATTGTAAAATAAAGTAACTTATAGAGTAAAAAGCTTTCCTAAGGAAAAGTGTGTAATTTTTTTTTTTTACATGACATCAAAGAAGTGGAGGGCTGGAAACAGACTGGTGCAAAAGCCGTGTTAAATTTTATTTTATTAATTTTTTTAACATCTTAATTTTATTGTATTCAGTGTTCCAAGATTCGTTGTTTATGCACCACACCCAGTGCTCCATGCAATCCGTGCCCTCCTTAATACCATTACCAGGTTCACCCATCCCCCCATCCCTCTCTCCTCCAAAACCCTCAGTTTATTTCTCAGAGTCCACAGTCTCTCATGCTTTATCTCCTCCTCTGCTTTCCCCCAATTCACTTTTCCTTTCCTTCTCCTAATGTCCACCATGTTATTCCTTATGCTCCACAAGTAAGTGAAACCATATGATAATTAACTTTCTCTGCTTGATTTATTTCACTCAGCGTAATCTCCTCCAGTCTCATCCATGTTGATACAAAAGTTGGGTATTCATCCTTTCTGATGGCTGAGTAATATTCCATTGAAAAATGGACCATATCTTCTGTATCCATTCATCTGTTGAAGGGCATCTTGGCTCTTTCCACAGTTTGGCAATTGTGGCCATTGCTGCTATGAACATTTGGGTACATGTGGCCCTTCTTTTCATTACATCTGTATCCTTGGGGTAAATACCCCATAGTGCAATTGCAGAGTCATAGATTATCTCTATTTTTAATTTTTTGAGGAATTTCCACATTGTTTTCCAAAGTAAGCCATGTTAAATTTTAAAGGCAAGTTATCGTCCAAAATTTCTGAAGTTTGGAATAGGTTTTCTGGAAGCAATGTGTGACATATTACTTAATGAATCTTACTTGTTGGTTTTTTTAATAAGATTTGAGAACAAGGTTAAATAAAAATTAGTAAGAAAATAAAACTAGCTGATCTGAATGCATCTTTAAGTTAAGCTAGTCATGACTATATTTACTCATTTTCTTCTTGTATGATTCACTATTTCCTGACACTGAATTCCCCCATCCCACATTTTCTTTCTTCACCCCCTGGGCCCAGTCTCTCACTTTTCTTTCCAAGTCCCAATCAAATGGCACCTCCTAAATTTAAAGGCCTTCCTGGTTTCCTCAGCTAAATCCCTCCCATTTCCAGTGGTATTTGTTATACTCCCAAGCACTCAGTTCTTCCTTTGCTACAGTGTGCTTGTGCAGGCACATTCCCACTTTTACTCTGCAATGCTTTTCGTGAGAGGGCTTATTTTGGATTTATCTTTGTGTCTGGTCGTGCTTCACAGTGTTAGTGCTCAGTGAAATGAAATCAGTTCTGTTTGATACTCAGAGAAAACTGTTCAGAGGTTGAAATCACCTGAAAGGGGAGTTTCTGGCCAGACATGTTTGTATTTTAGGGTCTTTCAGTCCGTGAATAGTATCACAGGTTGCCTGAACCTTTAAGTTTAAGAGCTCTTAGAGGTGGGGCATGTGAGAGCACTTTTAGCCTGGTGGATTCTGGAAAACAGAAGCTAAAGCCAAGAAAAGAAGATATAAAGATGATCCTTTCTTTACTCTAACTTCTCACTAATAAGATAAAAGAGGACAGACTGGGTGGCATGGGTATAGGGATTACAACTGAGCTGGCTTCTTAGGAAAATAGGGAGGAGAAGAGAAAATTTTTATTGAGAAGCTATGATGTGTCAAACATTTTACATATGTTATTTACTGTAAAACAGTAATAATGATCATAATCATACTTTCTCACATTCATGGAAGTGTCGTACATTTTATAAATGATTTCACATCATGATCTCATTTGATTTTCCCATATAAGTAGTGTATGGGTTATATCCTTCTTTTAATAGGAACTAAAACATCAAAAGGCAAAGTGATTTGTTGAATGTTACATATTGAGTCAAAGACATAAGGACTCAAACATAAACTGTTATTTGTTTCACTCTTTCTACTACACCTTTATGTGTTATAAACCCAATAATGCAGTTTTATAATTATTTTATATAGTTGTCTTTTTAATATGTTAAGAGATTTTTATTTCTTCATGTGCATCAATGTTGGTTATATTTTGTTGTAAAACTTTCATGAATTAGAATGTGCATGGGAAATTTTTGTGTATTAAACAGAATACCATAATTTAAAAGTTTTGACTGTATATAACTAAATAAATAAGCACATCTAACTAAGACTGGGGGAAAAGTGAACATTAAAAATAAATATAATTTTCAGAGGTAATGGAGAAATGTTTCTCAGTCTTCTCCTGATTCTAATCTTGACCTAAGTGGAAGACAGTAGGAACTCTCCTTGGATTGGTATGATCTTGGCATAAAAAAGATGGCCAGAGCTGCTCTTTATTTGAGAACATAGGGCTATCTAATAGGCCTGAGTCAAAAACAAATGTCTCAGAAATTCTGGAGATTCCTGCAAGAATGAGAAGACCCAGGAGGTTTTAGTTAAGAGCTCAAGTGTTGGTTGGACCACTTGATTGGTTGGTTGCATTGGTTGGATTGTTTGATTTTGTAAACTCATCTAGCTACCTTAATTCAGGTATCCCACCAATTAGGAAGCTTGAGAATGATTGGTATTGGGCTGTAACCTCCGTTATCTTCAGCCTAAACTACCCACTTGTACACAGCTGTATGGACCTTTCTTCTTAAAAAAATTATTTTATTTTATTTATTTACTTATTTGATGGAGAGAGAGAGAGAGAGTACAAGCAGGGAGAACAGCAGAGGGAGAAGGAGAGGGAGAAGCCGACTCTCCACTGAGCAGGGAGCCCAATGCAGGGCTAGATCCCAAGACCCTGGGATCATGACCTGAGCTGAAGGCAGATTCTTAACTGACTGAGCCACCCAGGTGCCCTGTATTGACCTTTCTGTAAAGCTCCTCTAAAGGATGCCACTTCAGTCCTCTGAGAACTTTTTCCTGGGGCACTGAAATCAACAGGGTACTCTATGGCTAAAGAAACAGATAACTACAATGATTCTACAGATAGAATCAATGTTTTTTAAGAGGTAGAAACTGCTCTAAAATCCCTCTAAAATATTTTACTCATTTAAAAAAATAGTAGTGAGAGGGAAGGTAATGTTAATTTGCAGGCCTTTGGGGTTTATAAAATGTGAAAGAAGAATCACCCTTAGAAAGTGCTGAGAATCTTACCCCATGTTATTTCTCTTTTGTGAACCGAAGGCTGGAATGCCACCCATCCTTGGCTGCCTCAGCAGTAGGGAACGACTATTGGCAAAAACATCACTGAAATAACCCAAGTGACTAAAATGTGCTTGAGAAGTACTCCCACTTGCAAACTCATCTTCATTATCTCTCTCCAGAAAAGCAAGTTGGAAATCTGGAGGGCTCTCAGGCTTTTAAAATGTGAAGGCGCCACACTTAAGTCAATGTTATGATGCATTCTGGCCAACACTTGCATGCATAACACTATGAAAAGTCTGACTGGCATCAGCCTATGTTGGAGAGTTAAGTGTAATGTAGTGGCACAAATAACTTTGAAAGAACAACTCTAAGAGATACTTCATTATATGTTCATAACTAATATTGAATCAATAGCTACTCTGGACCAGAACTGCTGTTCTGGGTGGTGGAACATAAGGTAGTAAACAAAACAAAAATCTCTGTCCTCTCGGAACTTATATTCTAGTGGAGAAAACACGATAAATAAATAACTATATTGATGACTAATATATAGTCAAAATATTATGTACTTTGAGTCAGAGAAGTGACTTGCTAAGGTGAGACAGGCTTTGCAGCTAAAATCAAGATGATAGCTGGTTTCCTCACTCAGTTCACTAAATGGACTTTTTGAATCTCTGAACTTGGACTACCTGCATCTCTGAAGTAATATGAATATCCTTTGTGGGACTTTTTGTTTTGAAAAAGTGGAATTTTACTTTCTTCCGTGTTCATGAGTATGTATGTGTTTCTGTGTATGTTGGAGAGAGAGAAAGCTTACATATAGGCACATGCATCTCACAAACAATGATAAGGGGAAAGACCAAAAAACCCCACAAAACCCCAAAACCACCCCACATTCCATTTGTGTACAACCAAAAATAACCAAAACTAAATTATGATTTAGGAATACATAAGAGATGATAAACTACAATAAAAATAAGGAAACAATGATCACAAAGCTCAGGGCAGTAGTTACCTCAAGCAAGGAGGTAACTGTTTAGTATTCCATTGTGACTATACTGTAATTTATCTTCTCTACTTTTAATGGCCATTGAATTGTTTTGAATTTTTGGCTATTATAAACAATGATGCCATGAACATTATTGTGTCTATATCTTTAAACACATATGCAGTAGTTTGGGATAAAATATAGGACTGAAATTGCTCTGGCATAGGGTGAGATCAGGCCAAACTTTTCCAAAACAGTATTTTCCATACCGATTTTATTTTCATGGGCGGTGTATGAGTTCTCACTATGTCATGTCTTTGTCAACACATCCTATTATCAAACTTTCCCCTTTTCTGCAAGTGTTTGGAGGGCCTATAGTTACTTCTTTTTGTGGTTTATACCTGCCTAATTATTAATGAGATTGAATGCTACTTTATTATTTTTTGCCATTTGGATTTCCTCCTCTGAAGTTCCTACCTAAGTCTTTTGTTCCCTTTTTTATTGCCACCAGCCTTTTTCTCTTTGATCTGTAGTTCTTTATATATCCTAGGTATTAATAATTAAATGTTATCATGTCACTACTACCCTCTATGGATGTCATGTCTCTCTATTGAGTTTTTGATGAACAAAATCTCTTACTCTCATTGTAGTTAAATTTATCACTTATTTTCCTTTATGACTAGTACTTTGTGTACTATTGCTTAATAAATCCTTTCTCTGAGGTCATAAAGTCTTTATAATTTTATCCTTCACTTTAGGTGTTTCTATCCAGAATTGATGTTTTTGTCTGATGTGATTTGGGTTCCAAGTTTATTATTTTTTTCTTCATGGATATCCATTGTCCTACCATCATTTATTGAGGAGAATGTACATTTACTGATTTTTAAATGTTTTATGATAGTGAGAAATACTGAGAAAAGTATGTGAAAATTTCCTACTGATTGTGGATTTGTCTATTTCTCCCTGTAGTTTTAAACATTTACATTTTAAATTTTGTTAAGTGCATGTATTTCAAATTATTGTATCTTCTTTGTTAATTGGACTTTGTCATTATGAAGTGATCCTCTTTATTGCTACTTATGCTTTTTACCTTAATTTCCTTTTTCAGAGATTACCTATAATCCCTTTCTTTTTGTTGACATTTACATACTATTTATTTTTTCATCCATTTGCTTTAACCTTTTTCTATTGTTTATTAGGGATATGTATATAGCATATTATTCGATTATTTTTCCAGTATGACAATTTTTATCTTTCAAAGGCACATTTAGTCCTTTACATTTAATGTAGCATCAATATATCTGAGTTTATATATATCTTAGTTTGCTATAACAAAATGTCATAGACTGGGTGGATTAAACAACAGATATTTATTTCTTATAGTTCTGGAGGCTAGGAAGTCCAAGTTCAAGGTACCAGTTAATTTGGTTCTCACTGGGTCCTCACATGGCAGAGAGAGCTAGTTCTGGTCTCTCTTCCTCTTCTTATAAGGACACTAATCCCACTTTCTCATCTAAATCTAATTACTGCTCAAAAACACTATCTCCAAATACCATTATATTGGGGGGTTAGGACTTTTGACATACGAATTTTGGGAGGACACAAACATTCGCTCCATAACAATGTACATCACATTACACTGCTTTCTCATTCCTCTGACTGTTCCGTGTTTATTTTTCTTCTCTTATTTGATTCTGGATTAGCTAATTTTCCTTATTCTAGTTTCCTTCCTTACTGTCTTCAAAGTAATATATGCTGGTTCTACTCTTAAAAACTGCAGCATGCATACTTATTTGAGGTTAAAATTTATTAATATTTTACCCTTTTCTATGGATCACATTATGTTATTGCAATAATTTTCTCTCATTTTATTTAACCCCACAAAACTTTATTATTACTGTTTTATATAGCCAGTGATCATTCCTTTTTTCCCCCTGTAGTTGTAGTTCTTCATTCTTCATTTCTTCTTTCATCAAAGACCTTCCATCTGGGTCACTTTTTCTTCTATCAGAAATAACTACTTAAGGAGCACCTGAGTAGCTAAGTTGGATGAACATCTGACTCTTGGTTTCAGCTTAGGTCATGATCTCCCAGGTTGTGGGATTGAGCCCGAAGTCAGGAGCCACACTCAGTGGGTAATCTGCTTGAAGTTTCTCTCTCTGCCCCTTCCCTCACTTGCACATGCATGTACTCTTTCCCTCTTTCTAAAATAAATAAATAAATCTTTTTTTAAGAAATATATACTTAATAATATACTTAATAAAATATATACTTAATAAATATATACTTAATGTTAGTGAGATTCTACTGATGGCAGATTATTTTTTTTTTCTGAAAGTTTCTTTATTTCATTCTTTTTTCTTGAACAAATTGTCACTTGAATGAATCTGGAAATCTGACTTGACATATTAGTAAAACTTTCACCCTATACTCATTTTATCAACTAGTCTTTGATATTTTCCATTCTTAGTTTCTTTCTGCTATATTCTGAATAATTTATTTTGACTTTCTTGTTTGCCGACTGCCTCTTTAGCTCTGTCCAATCTGCTATCAAATGTATCCATGGAGTTGTACATTTTATTTATTGTGTTTTTCACTTCCAGATTCAATTTGCTTCATTTTTGAATCTGCCAGGTAGTTTTAAAAAAAATGGTTCATCACATTTATTTTCAAGTTTGTCTTTTATTTCTGAAAAAAAAAAAAAAAAAACCAGTAAGCATAGTTGTTTTATAATTTGAGACTAATCATGTAAATATCTAAAGACTTTATGGGTCTATTTCTGATGTCTGTGTATATCTGGTTCTTTCATGGTGTCTTGTTTCTTTATATAATTTGTTATTTTTTTATTGTTCACTATATATTTTCTTTGGAAAATTATTTGTGAGAATTCTTAGAGTAAGATACATTCCATCAGAAGTCTGTTGTTTGTCCGTTGGCTGCCTAGAAATACCTACACATTGAACTCACTTGAGATTACTTCACATACACTGCAAATTCAAACGAAGGTTGAATTTCTGCTCAGTGTCAGGTGATTTTGTTAAGGGTGAGGTGGGTTTCATCCTGAGGGTGTATCCCTTTGGAGTTCCAACTTAAAGGAGTGATGCTTTCCTTTTTGACTTCTCTTGAGCAGCCTCTGGTCTCTGTCTTCTGTTCCCCTTGCTCCTTGAATTTATTAAGTTGGTAAATATCTTTGAAGCTATGGTAGCCTTATTAGTATCTTTCTCTCTCTGCGTTTCCACTTTCAATTAGATTTTGGCCTGGTATTTCTTCATTGCTTTGTCAGCTTTTTAGTGCTCTTTAGAAGACAGTCTTTACGCTTTATATCCAGAATTTGTAGTTGTTTTTATGGGGATGGAGAGAGTTGAACCTCTCATACTTCTGGAATTAGAGCCCACAAGTAAACTTTTACTTATAGATTTATCTTCACAGTTTTGTATTACTACCATCATGGCAGATTATGAGGAAAACTCTTGTCCTGAGTGCTAGATTGTCCTTCCCTAGTCTTTCACTCCCACCTCCAAATCTATATAGAATGTCGGAGAAGTAAGACCAAAGTTTTTGACAATGAACTCACAATATGTTCATTCTCTTTGTGGAAAATCCATTTTGTGAGGAAAAAATATTCATGAGCATTTCTTTCTCACAGATGCTCCTTAGAACTTACAAATATAAAATCCAGGCCATTTTATCTTTGACTCCATCCAAGGAGACAGGACTGTAGGAGGAAGTGAGGTAAGTCCCTAGGCATTCATTCCAAATAATTATCTTGTTCTGTAACACACACCCACTCCCCCCATCCCAGCCTGAGGAAGAAGAATCTTAATCTGTCTCTTCTCTCTGAATGCTTATAATAATTTAGGGTGGGTCATCCAGTAGGTTGTGTGTAATCCCTGTTGTCTGCTATTCCCCCATTTGTCATTCTAAGTGACTAGTCAGACCCATTGGTGAAAGACCATAGTTTACCACAATTTTTCTTCAATTATCCTATAAGTAGAGGCATTCATCTAACACAGATTCTAATAGTGTTTTCCACCTGTAGTTTTTATTTGTTGGATCATGATGCCATGATCTGTGGGTAGAAAGTATGCACTAAATCGTGTTGCCATGATCTGTGGGTAGAAAGTATGCACTAAATCGTGTTTTCTTCCCTACACTCAGGCCCAGGGATAGGGATGTTTTTCCAGTGATTATTATCTTCCATCTTTTTGAGTTGTAGCAAAAGTCAGAGTTGATGTGCAGTTTAATTTTGTTCTCATCAATAACCTGTGAAAAATATGAAGAAGTAGGAGAAATGTTATCACTAGCCACCAAACTGCTTTATGCATTTGTGATAAATTGACAATTCTTGCTATTTTTCTTTAGTAGTGTTTATTCCTAAATTCAACATACAGTCTTTTACTCAACTATAACTTTAAAAAATTTTCTACTTCTTTACAGAAGTTCATTTTTGTATCTGTATAATGATGAAAACTATCATTTCTCCCAAACTTTATTCATTTACTGTGTGATTGCCTGAGTTCTGCAGATGGAAAGGTGAGATTAGGTCACTTATTTTTATATTCAGGGCAAGCAAATATACTCTTCATTTCCTATCTCTGATTGTGAAGTTGTTATATTTTTGGGGGAGGCAAGGGAATAGCATCCTGTGTAATAATAAGATGCATAACCTATGATACTGGAGGAAAATAAAGAATTGCCCAGCACAATTAGAGTATGTCATTGCTCTTTTTTTTTTCCTTTCTTTTCTTTCTTTTTTTTTTTTTTTTTGAGTGCCTCATGTTGGGCAATAAATACAAATATGGCTATAAAGAAATATTAGAAACCCCAAGCTGATAACCTTCAAACTCAATTCATGTTCTTGTTTGCTTCCAGATTGTCTTTTTAAATCAATATTGATTCAGAATTTTATTTATTCTGAGAAGATATGTGATTATCCAATAATTCATGGCTGTTCTATAGCACAAATTCACTGCTTTGTCACAGTAGTCAAGAAAAATCATTTTTTCAGAAGTACATTTCCAATGCCTCCTGAAAGTGCATCTTTCAGCACTGCCTATAAAATCAGTCTATGAAGAAGCAGCCTGAGTGCTTTATGAATGTTTTCTTTTGCCTGTTCAGTGGAAGTGGAGGTTGTTTCTTCTAGGTATTACTTCTATGGTTGACATTTTAACCGAATGTTAATGACTTCTGTTCATATAGAGTGAATTATTTCAAATGATGATGCAAACTATTTAGAAACCAACCCTGTGATTAGAAAACCCTTTCTTAAAGCAGGAGATTGGACATTCTTGATGTAACAGTGGGTGATTTATCATTCCATATGTTTAGGAAGTTACTCAGGCTAGGAGAAAAACAGCCATTGTAAGGTCATGGTACCGCAGTATTGTTTGGCATGAATCAGTGCTGAAAGAGTCTCATTTGCATTTCCATTAATCTTGCCATGTCCAATGTGGGGTCATGTTTCTGCCCTAGATGAATTTCTGGAATGCACATCATTTTCTACATGAGGCATTGCTGTCATTAGATGATGAAGCATGGCACCCTGCCCTTTCCTTCACCCCCACCAAATGTATTCCTCTGCAGTGCTTTTGGGATCGCCTCATCCTCTCTCACTGCTGCAGCCTCAGTCAGGAATCTACCATCTTATCTCTGAAATATGATAGCAATTTTCTTGTCAGTCCCTCTGCCTTAACTTTCCTATTTCTTCTGCATCATACAGCTACATAAACACATGTCACTTGTATTACTTTCTCAGAAGACTTGAGGAGCTTTGTAAATCCTACTCCAACTCTGGATGATGTGTGTCTTTCTTCTAACTGCTCTCATGTCTCCTCCCCCAGGAATAACTCTTTGCTATGGCTAAGCATGTGCTTTTTCCAGCTTTCCCACATGGTACAGTCTTCCCTTTAAGGATCCTTAGAATTCCTCTCCTCCAAATTTATTCCATAAATGTCACATCCAGCTTAGTCATGGAAACCTTTCTAGAATTATTGGTGTCATTTATAGTCAGTGTGTCAATTCGGCCTAAGTTGGGTTGCATTGATTCTACACTGATGTACTTTGGTTATGAGGGTAATTTACATATATTTTACTGCTTCCAATGGTCATCCCAAAGGCAGAAATTATTTCCTTCTTTTTTTATTTAAAAAAATTTTTTTTGCTACTATCATTTAATAGATGACAAAATGGAAGTTCACAGAGAAAAACAGTAATCCCCCAAGATCACATAGATAGCAGAGATGACATTTGATACCAAAAAATTTGATGCCCAATTTTTATTCACCAGTATGGGATATTGTCTCCATTTCTTCCTTTGTTAACTCCTACTGGTCTAAGACATTACAAATTGCATGCTGAGTTAATAGAGTAATTTTTCACATTAATGCAATTCTAGGAATCTATTAATTTGCCTTTAATCCAGGTTGAATTTCATCTACAATGATTAGCTGGTAATTGTCAAGATTGATCTCCTATTTGTATTTTCATAACCTAAATTAAAGATATGAGTTCAAAATTACATTGACATTTATAAAAATTTACTCCAGAAACATCTATTGAGTGCCTGTTATATATGTATATATGAGACACCAAAGTAGGTAATAGCATTAGAATAATAACCAAGATCTTGTGTCTGCCTTAAAGGAGATATTAATCTAGTGGGAGAAACAGTCATGTATATTAGCTTCCTCTTGCTGCTATACAGATATTAATCTAGTGGGAGAAACAGTCATGTATATTAGCTTCCTCTTGCTGCTATCCACCATATTTATAAGCCACAAATATGGTGGCTTATAATAGCACAAATTTGTTATCTTATAATTCTGGAGGTCAGAAGTCCAATATAGGTCTCAATGGGCTAAAATGGAAGAATAGGCCCAGCTGCATTTCTTTCTAGAGGCTCTAGGGAATAATCCATTTTCTTACTTTTTCCAACTTTTAGAGGCTGCCACTCTCCTTGGCTCATGATTCTCTCCATCTCCAAAGCCAGCAATGGCCAATTGAGTTTTTCTCCAATCATATCAGTCTGACTTTGTTTCCATAGTCATATCTCCTTCTTTGATATTGTTGTCTCCTTCTTTCCCATGTATGGACTGTTGTAATTATATTGGGCTCAACCAGATAATCCAGGATAATCTCCCCATCTCATAGTATTCAACTCAATCATACCCACGAAGTCCCTTCTGCTGTGTAAATTAAAATATTCACAAATTTAGGGGATTTGGATGTGGGCATCTGTCTACCACAGTGCATGCCTTAAGGCATAGTGTACCAATTGCAACAATGCAAATAATAGAAGTATGTATGTCTGAGAGATGAATAGAATTAGCTACGTTGGGATGGGGTTATACAAAAGTTCTCAGCATTGGTCTTTAGTCAAAGTAGGCCCCACCCACTGGCACAGTAGCCAATAGAATGTTTTGGTCCTTGTCTTTCTCCTAGAGAGTGAGCGGGGAATTTGTAAGAACTGTAGGATTTCTTCAGCCATTGTCAAGGGCACAAAGAGGGGAAAGGCACACTGTTCAAAGGCACTATGCAAAACATCTGATTTGGGCTGGAATCATAGCAGCACAGAAGTGCTAGAAGATCAAGTTTGAAGTGGGGGATGGTAGGAGATGAGGCTGGTCAGAGGGGCTTGTTTGTGAGGGGCTGTGTGTGTTGGGCTGAGAGGTAGGAACATCTCCCTGTAAGAAATGGCAAAGAACATGATTCCTTATCCTTTGTTAAGACTTGGAGGAGGAAGAGTTCTTTCCCTGGATGAAGTGGCAGGTCCTCATTTATAGACAGAAGCATAAACATGTTTGTAAAAATCAAATGTAAAACAAGCATTTGATTATTCACAATTTTCAGGTAGCTGTTGTTGAATATTAACGTAAGACTTAATTTTGTAGTATGCCATTTTTCCGTGCTTTTTGCAGTATCTGACTTGGTCATTCATAATAGTTCTAAGTCCTACTTTTTCCCACCTTAGAGTTCCTTTTTTGCTGTCTAAACCACATTACATTCTCTGAAAAATATACTTGAAGGAATAAAATTAAAGGTCTCAGATTTTTGGTTTTTATAACTGATTAGTGGTAGTTATATTGTCATTTTTCTTTCAGAAACAGATTGCTTTTAAAAAAAAAGAGTCTTTCCAGGCATACCTGGCTACTTTATCTTACCATTTGCATTCAACAGAGTCATGTGAAATCTGTACCCATGAGTTGAATTAATTACCTGGACTATTTTCCTTAATCCTCATGAATGATTTCTAGTAACAAAAATTGTATTGTGTAAGTGCAATACAAACTGTTAACTATAATAACAAGTCTGTAACTTCTATAATGAATATTTTTTACTGATTCTGTTGTCATAATAATTTGGGTGATCTGAAAATCACATGAACTTAAGAAGCTCTTAAAGTGATTACTTAATTATAATTATTTTTTCTGTAAGTTAGAAATATGAATTATATTCAGCTAGCTAAGCCATGTGATAGTTCAGCACTGTGGCTCTTTTCACTTAGCTGGCCTTTCAGTCTATTTATTCCAGAGATGCAATTAGAGCACATGAGGGCCTCTGAGAAAGCAAGGGCCTGTATTGATTTCAGGAAATAAAAAATTTGCATGACAATACAAATTCTGCCAGCACGTGGGGCAGGCTGAAGGCATCACTTTCCAGCTGTCATTACTATATGGAATCAGCTAAATCTTATCATTTGACTGTGGCCTTAGTGTATTTTCAGCTGAAATATAAGGCAGCTAGGATTTACAATCAGAAAGTGTCAGCTTTTCAGACAGATTTGACAATAGCATTTCATTTACACTGGAATCCACTTTTCCACTTTGTAAGGTACAGATCACACCAAAATTGGAAGCCAGCCTAGATACTTTTTTTCTTTAAAGTAATCTCTTTCACCCCACGTGGGGCTCAAACTCACAACCCCGGAGACTGAGTCACATGCTCTCCTGACTGAGCCAGCCAGGGGCCCCTCCAGCCTAGATGCTTTTAAAGCGGTTTTGCCTATATTTAATGTAAAAAGTGAATAATTAAAGATCAATGTAAGTTGCTAATCCCTTTTCATCTGCCCCTTCTTCCCGTGCATCTGTGGAATTTCTTTGAGATCACCAATGAGCGACTTCCTGCCAAGTGGCTCAGTTTAGGTTTTGGGGTCAGACCATGTGCCTTCTAGTCCCACCTTCACCTCTTTTTTTTTTTTTTTTTTTTTTTATTTATTTTACAGAGAGTGAGAGATCACAAGTAGGCAGAGAGGTAGGCAGAGAGATGGGGGGAAGCAGGCTCCCTGCTGAGCAGAGAGCCCAATGTGGGACTCCATCCCAGGACCCTGAGATCATCATCACCTGAGCTGAAGGCAGAGGCTTTAATCCACTGAGCCACCCAGGCGCCCCCCACCTTCACTTCTTGTTAGCTGAGGGGCTAGGGCAATTTAGCTCACCCACTATACCTCAACTTCCTCATTTATAAAATGGAATGATAACAATGACACACCTTACAGAATTATGGAGCATTAAATAACATACTAAATATGCTGGGGCTATTGCATTGCACATTGCAGAGGAGTATAGTTCACATTGTGTTCTCTGCGGAATTGTGCAAAATGGCAGATTCATGTGCAAAGTACTTACAGCCATCCCAGATACAAATAAACATTCATTTAGTAATCCTTTTTCTGTGGAATTTATACTCTTTCCTCTTTCTTGGAATTCTTTAGCTTTCCTGAATGTCACTTTTCTGTTTCTCTTCCTATAACTGTTTAATTTTACCTTTTCCTTAATTTTGAGGAGGTCAGTTCCCAGTTGGGCAAAGTCAGACAAGCAGTCAGGAAAAGAGAAGTTGATGGTGGGTCAGAGAACTCAACACTGAAGTATATATAGACTGTCTCAAACGGGAAACATTTTACACACTTCCCCTTGGAGTAGAAACAAATGTTGGAATTGTAAAATATGGCCAGTGGGATCTATTCTGCCACAATAAGACTAGACAGAGTGGTGATCCCAGGTGGGGCATGTTCTCAGTCTCTCTATGGCTTGTTTTTTTAATATGTAAAGTGAGGCTAATAATGGTTTTTCAATCTACCTACATAATAAGGTTAATAAGCACTTGGTACAGTACTTAGCATTTAATGCTGAAAACATGTTAAATACCATTGTTCTTGTTGTTATAATAACATTATAACTGACAGATCCTGAAGTTCTTTGTTATGGAGTTCATCACTTCATGCTATAAACTTTGTGACTTCCACATATTTATCTCAAGACTTGACCCAGGACTCCAGTTTCTTAACTCTGGTTGAATGATGGACTTACTCTCAGATGTTACTTCAAAATAAACCTCATGTTCTTTTTCTTATAGTAACTTTGCAATTTCTTCCACTTACTAATGTTCCCAAACTATTTCAGTAGCATCAATCTTTCCTTAAGCCTAGGCAAAAGACTAAAACTGATTGAGAATTACGAGTTCTAGGTCTGTAGTCACTTGATTTGAAACCATCTTTAACTTCTGTCTTTACCCTCCAAGTCATTCACCAAGTTCTGTTTATTTTTTTCATGCGATTACATTGAGTAATAATGAATATTCACTGGGGATTTATTAAGTGCTAGACACTGTTCTAAGCACCGTTTTTTGTGTTTTTTTTTAAGATTTTATTTGCTTATTTGACAGAAAGAGAGAGCTCACAAGTAGGCAGAGAGGCAGGCAGAGGGAGGGAGGGGGGAAGGCAGGCTCCCTGCTAAGCAGAGAGTCCGATGCAGGGCTCCATCTCAGGACCCTGAGATCATGACCTGAGCTGAAGGCAGAGGCTTTAACCCACTGAGCCACTCAGGTGCCCACTAAGCACTTTTACAGGTATTAATTCATTGAATCATCATAACAACTTTATGGCATAAGCACTGTTGTTATCCCCATTTACAAATATGGAAACCAAGACTCAGAGGTGCAATGATTGCTCCTGACTTCTATGTCACACAACTGCTCCGTGATGAATCTTAAATCTCTTTTTCCATCACTTCTGCCACCACATGGGCAGTGGCTCACATTACTTCACCTCTATTATTACAATAGATTCCAAAGTTGTTCTCCTTGACTTTGCATTTTGCCATACGATACTGCTGCTAGATTGCTCTCCTTAAGCACTGATTTTACTGTCATTCCTTTTTTCAAAATCCCTGTATGGCTCCCAGTGGCCTAGGATGTATAAAATAAATTACATCCCAGTTTTTCAGGCTTTGTGTAATCTGATTCTGTAGTATCTGTTCTGCTTTATTTTCCCCTCCTCTTATCCCATTATCCATCACTCCAATCCTATTGAGTTTTTCACCATCCCCACGACCATGCTAATCATCTCTACCTCTGTGACTTCATTCATTGCTACAGGTCTAAACTACACCTTTCCAGCCCCAAATGTTGTGGCTCTTGGAAACCTTTCTTACTAACCTCAACTGAAAGCACCCTTTTCTTCCCTGGAACTCTCATAACACTTTCTTTGTACCCTTCTTATGATATCATATTCTGCTTTGTATTATAGTAATTTTTGTACTTTTCTTATTTCTCTCCCTGCTTATCAGTTTGTTAGCTTGTTGAAGACAGAGACTGTTTCAGTAATCTTGTATACCCTGCAGTGCCTATTTTAATGCAGAACACATAAATAGTTCAATAAATAATGTAGATCAATAAATAGTTACTGAAGTTAACAGAATTCTAATTTCATCCACCCCAAATGTTTCTCTTTTGGCTCTTGTTTTATTCTAATTTTTAATAATCTCACTCCTCGAATGAGACCCTCTAACTGTTCTAGTCCTTGATGAAACTTACTTTCTCAGAACTCTTGTAACACTTAAGGCAGATAACCACACAACTTAGTCCTTGATTAATTATTTCACGTGGTATATTCACTGTTTATATGTTACAACACAGGGCCTGATTAATAAAGATTCTCAAGAAGTATTTGTTGAATGAGTCAAATGTTGATCTTGTCCCACCAATTATTAAGGTCTCCAAGATAGGGACAATGCCTTATATATCTTCTGTGCCATTGGTGCTCTTGGTATATCATAGGTCCTTTATGAATTTTTGAAGATCCTATTGGTAGGCTTCGTGTCATCTGGGGAAATGTCATTTATTATTGCATCATGAAAGTGATATATTATTCCTGTTTTTGAACAGGACAAGGTATACACAGAATGGCCTTTTCCCATGACATGCATTGTGTAATGAGACCTAGGACTAAGTTCTGTAAAATCTTTTCTGGTCAGTGACCTGTAT
>CM052798.1:55793503-55815467 GCA_028533885.1 Nasua narica
TTTCGAACTCTGGTC
The DNA here is from genome assembly GCA_028533885.1 of Nasua narica. NCBI lineage: Eukaryota > Metazoa > Chordata > Mammalia > Carnivora > Procyonidae > Nasua > Nasua narica. Next base: position 55,793,519 of record CM052798.1, read on the forward strand.
TTTTGGGAAATCACTGCACTGTGGAAGGTTTCCTTCTCTGAGTTGCTGGCCTGAACATAATTCCAGGTAATAATTTGGGGCAACTGGAAGACTCACCTGCTTTGTTTCCTTTCCCTCAGAGATCCCAGGCCCATGCTCTGAAAACTATTGTTTTATTTTCTTATCTTTCTGTTCTAGTTATTTATGGTAGGAACGCAGTATCCATAGCATTTAATCCTTCAAGGTCAGAAGCAAAATTCCCCCCGCTTTATTTTTAATCAATTCATAAGTTTTAAGGAAATAATTGATCATTTCAAAATATAAATATGAATTTCCTGGACAAGTAAATTGCATTTAGGATAAAATTCTGCATCCTTTCCCTGACTTAGAGGCTCTGTGTAATCTGGCCCCTTCTTTCCTTTGTTGGTGTACCCTCTACTACTCTTTCCTCCACTCAAAACCTCCAGTGATACTAGTTAAATCTTTTTATTCCTCAGATTGACCATGCATGCACTGGCCTCTGCCTGGCATGCTTCCCTCAATCATTTCTTGGTTACCTCTTACTCATCTTTTGTACATAGGCTCAATGCCATGTATTCAGAGTGATTCTTTCCCTGATCCCTTCATCACCCATGTATACAAAAAAATTAGGATTCCTTGTTACATTGTATTTATTTGACAGAGAGAGAGTTCAAGCAGGGGGAGTGGCAGGGAGAGGGAGAAGCAGGCTCCCGCAGAGCAGGAAGCTGGTTGTGGGGCGCAATCCCAGGACTCTGGGATCATTACCTGAGCTGAAGACAGATGCTTAACCAACTGAGTCACTTAGGTGCCCCTTGTGTGATTATATTTCATTGCCATCTGCCTGGTGGACTATAGGCTCCAAGAGGGCAGCGTCTGTGGCTGTTTTGTATGTCCTTGTTAGGATCTGCAACATGGTAGACACACAGCAAGTGTTTGTTGATGGATGGTTGTGCAAGCTGAGGGGCATGGGAAAAGGAATAGGGGTCATAATGAAGGAAATATACATTTCCAAGAAGATACCTAAATGTCACAGCTCCTCTACTTTACTGTATTCTTAGTGCCACAAGAAGATGGATGTGAAGGGTAAAAGCAAAGGGAAATGCCACTTTGTCATATTTTTTGTGCTTTCGATGCTTATGACTAGTTGTGCTTATGATTAGTTGCTATAATCTTATGGTTTTAAAAGTATAGCACAGATGATCTGCCATGAATGTTCTAATTCATTTTCTCACTTCAAAATAATGACTATTGCTTTTGGTTATTATGAGATTTTCTAATTATAGAAACTTTGGAAAATAAAAGTTTTCCTGGTATCTCTTAGTCTCCTTTATGGGTTGATTACCCTCTGCCCATGTTTTCCATTTGGACTTAAGATTAGCCTCGGCTTTCTTCTGTCCTCTTGGGACTCTTTCCTTATTGCTTTTTCCCTTGCCCACAGCTTCTCTGTCAAATGTACGTTTTTAATCCTGATGTTTCCTCTGGGCTGCAGCCTCATATATTCAATGCCAACATAATACCACTATTTAGCGATCTAACGTAAGTCCAGAAACAAATTCATCATCAGTCTTCCAAACCCATGCAGTGCCTATCAGGTTCTATCCCAGTGTGTGGTATAACCATCTTCCCAGCTGTCTTTTCCAAAAACATAGGTATCATCACGAACTCTTCTTTCCCCCTCCTCAAAACTCTGGCCGAATTCTATCCCTTTTATAATCAAACACCTTTTGTGTCAGTATAGGCCTCTCCATCTCCACTGTCATTTTCTTGACTGATCTGCAAACCTGTTTCATCTAGAATACTGCTCCACTCCGCTGACTGGTCTCCTTGCATCATTCTTATTTCCCTCCCTTCTTTTCTCTACATTGCAGCCAGACTAATCTTTGGAAAATACATATTATTCCACTGCCTAGGACTCTTCAATGGCTTCCCACTGATGTCAGAGTAAAGAAAAAAAATTCCAGCCTACGAGGCCCCACATAAAGCCTTCCACCTATATTATGTTGGCCTTCTCTTTCTCTTTTACTTTTTTTCTTCTCTCCAGTTATGCTAGACTTTTACTAGGTCCTCTAATGCATGCTGTTTTCTTCCTTGTAGGCTTCAGAGGTGCTGGTCCCTCTGCTTGGAACACTCATTCTCCTCAACTATGGCCCATTTAACGCTTGCCTGTCTTTCAACACGTAACTAAGCTTTTTTTTTAGCTCTCAAAACAAAGTTACGTTTTTTTGTTTTATGTTTTTATAGTACCTCGTTCCTCTTCTTTGATACCTCAACACAATTGTAACTTAATAATTAACTGTAAATTAGAGGGTTATGTCCTTCACTTACTGGAGTGTAAGCTTCATGAGAGCCAAGCCTGTGTCTATCTTATCCCTGTTAGCTCCAGTGCCTAGCACAGTTTTGAATAAAGTAGGTACTCAATAAATATTTTTGGACTGAGAAATCCTTTGAAAGGATTGTAGTAGTTGTAGTCCTGCCTTCACAAAGAGGAAAAGGCAATCTAAAACAAAAAGCCTAAGCTTTTGTTTTGTTTTGTTTCAAACTTGATCTTGACCAGGTCATTGGTCAATGTGACTCTGATTTAGAAAGAAGAGTAGTGGGAATCAAGGACAATTAGGCAAAGTATGGACATTTTTAGCACAGCATGTTTTTGATAACTCAAGTTTGGTAAAAGACGGGAGAGTAAGGGGGTAATGAATCAAGATCTAATCCTTGCAGAAAAGAACCTGATGGAAAAAAGGTGAAAGAATCAGGTTTCCCTTCTCATTATGGAGCTTCATTATCCATATCAAAATGGACGGCATGAGAAATTGAGCACAAAGAAGACACTAAGACAACAAATAAAGAAAGAAAAGTAAGACTGGCCACATAGGTAGGAAGCTAAGGAAAGTACACCCAGCTATAGGGTGCCTGGAACTCTGTTTATCCCTAGCTGTATGCTTTTTTGGTCTGGTAGTGGAAAAGGAATTCCTAAAAAATGTACCACTGGACTTGCATCACATTAACCTAGAGACCTGGCTAGTATGAAATTTGTAATTTGTAGGTGGGACATTTTATTGTGGCCTATTCTGTGAGGGTCAGGATAGGCACAAACTGTCCCAGATACCTGTGCTCAACATGGTAAATGCTTACAGTAGGGAGAAAAGAAGTTGTAGGACCTGAGAATTTTATTATGCAGTTGATCAATAAATATGAAGCACCTCATATGTCCCTGGTACTAGTGATTCCATGGTGATCTAGACAGACATTAAATAAATATGTAAGATCTCAGATAACAGAAAAATTGATGTCAAATTTTATAAATATCATAATAGTCTAAGGGCACACATTTATTTTACTTATAACAGGGATATCAACAAAAGCTTCCTTGTGCTGGGTCTGTGGGCTGCTCGTGACTTATGGATGTGCATAGTAACTTGTAAGAGAGAAAGAAGAAGACAGAATAACAGATCCTAAAGTATGTTCATGGATATAACAATTATTGGAATTGTTAATATGTATGTTGACACCAGAGGAGAAAATTTGGAAAAATGTTTCCTTTTTATGGGTTGGCTGATGGAGACTTTTATTGCAGTGATAGGAATAGATTTAACTTTAAAAGCCAACTTTGATTAGTGGAATGTAGCTGCTGGAGGATTATGTTGAGAAGGATTCTGAGGCATGTCTAGGCTTTCAATATAGAGCACTGTGATTGAAATATTTGCAATGGGCTCAAGATGTAGTTATGGAAGCAGTCATGTTACAAATCCATTCTCCTTATTCTATGTGGCAACAGAACTCATCCACCCTTCCCTCACACTACCTGAAATTGATTCTTTTATTTATTCATTATTTGTTGAATACAAGATGTGCCTGACACTCTGCTATGCATGGGAGATACAAAGATAGAAGAACATAATCTTTGCACTTAAAGAACTTACAGTCAGGGAAAATAAAACTACAGTGTTATTGCATAAAAAATGGCATGTTTCTGTGTTTGAACAGTATTGTGAAATGCTACATTTTCTTTTTTTTCTCTCATCAAATCCTAGTGAATAAAATCTGTTCAATTTAATTAAATACTGAAGGTAGGCTGAAAACTGTCATTGTGAACTCATTTGGAGTTTGAGATGAAAAATCTTGCAAAATTCACAAATCATAGTGAATTGTCATCCATAGAGAATATTTCCATCTAAGGATATGGGCTACACTGAACTAACAATTGTATTTTGGCACACATTCTAAACCCCATGGCAACAACAATAAAATATAGCATTGTGGTGTGACAGCTGTTTAGAATAAAGGAAAGGAAAAATATTCTCTAAAAGTTCTATTGAGAGTATATCTGTGCATATATAATGATCTCTCTGTATTTCTTTATTTTTCTCCTTCCTCTCTCCTCCCTCCCCCCATACTGATGATACCAGAGTTTTCTTGTTTTTCATTGGAGATCATGGTTCTGTTCCCTCTGTGTGTGGTAATTGGATTCTGTTATTGGTCAATGACTGTCAAAGAAAGAACCCGTCACATTTTCTTTTTGTGACTGTTTAGTCTTTTCCTATATTCAATATATCATGTCCTTGGTAGCTTATGCTTATTCAGTTTGTGCTCTTTTTCTTCTTGGTCCAGTGTCTGGACTGAAGTATGGGTCTTGTTTTTACTTCTGACCTTTACAAGGGGAAACATCACTGGACATTCTCTAGGGGCTGATGAGTTTATGTGAAGTGATCTTTAGACTAGCCTTCAGATCTCTCTTGAAGGTTGGGGAATTGACTGGTATTTTGGTACCAAATTTCCTTAACCTACTTCATGGACAAATTTTACTCTGACTGCTTCATTGCTCTTGAAACACCCTCCCCCCTTTCCTCTCTAAAGATGCTTAAGGTAACGGAATGGAATAAGTTGGTTTGTTGAATGCCATTATGTTTATTTATTTATTTATTTGTTTATTTGTTTGTTTATTAGTTTGTCACCATACAGTGCATCATTAGTTTTTGATGTAGTGTTCCATGATTTATTGTTTGTGTTTAATACCCAGTGCTCCATGCAATCTGTGCCCTCCTTAATACCTATCATTGGGCTCACTCATCTCCCTACTCTCCTCCCTTCTAAAACCCTCAGTTTATTTCCCATAGTCCATAGTCTCTCATGGTTCATCTCCCTCTCTGATTCCCGTTCATTTTTCCCTACCTTCTCCTAATGTCCTCCATGCTATTCCTTATGTTCCACAAATAAGTGAAACCATTTGATAATTGACTTTCTCTGCTTGACTTTTTTGACTTAGCATAATCTCCTCCAGTCCCATCCATGTTGATGCAAAAATTGGGTATTCATCCTTTCTGATGGCTGAGTAATATTCCATTGTATATATGGACCACATCTTCTTTATCCATTCATCTTTTGAAGGGCATCTCATCTCTTTTGAATGCCATTTCTTTAATCAGCTTTCTAGTCTTATGGACCTGGATATAATTCTGGCATTGACTATGCTAGCATTCAAATATGGGTTATATCATTATGCCAGTAGTCCAATTTGAATCCCCAAAGTTGTTAACTTCTAGAATCTATATTTCAAACATCTAACTTCCCTATATCTTATAATGGTGAGACTCTTATATATTGTCACTGCCTCAAGAGATATAGTAAAATTCTCATTCTCACTGGAGCATAAACTGTTCAAAGGCAGGGGCAGGGTCTTGCTATTTCTTTGTTGCCCAAATGCTACGCTATTATCATAGGGCAGGTGCTCAAGAAATTTTGGTTGAATGAATAAAAGCAGCACAAAACTATTTTATTTTAAAATAGTACATAAATATTATAAGCACCATTTTAACAACCTCCCTCTCACAAAATGTAGTGCAAAATTTGTAAAATTAATGATGTTAATTTTCCACAAACTTGCGATTTTCAAGTTTGTTTCTTTTTTTTTTTTTTGAAGATTTTATTTATTTATTTGAGAAAGAGAGAGCACAAGTGGGGGGAGGGGCAGAGGAAGAGGAGAGAGAGAATCTCAAGCAGACTCTACCTTCACCATGGAGGCCAACACAGGACTTGACCTCACGACCCTGAGATCATGACCTGAGCTGCAATCAATAGTCAAATACTTAACCAACTAAGCCACCCAGGCACCCCTCAAACTTGTGTTTCTCAATGCAGCTTTTAGATTCTGCTTCTACTTAATTTTTACCTTTCCTTTCTTCACCTGACCTACCACACATCACTATGACATATTACAGAGGCTGATATGGAAAGAGATTACACCTTTCCTCACTCAAAGGATGGTGTTGATCTGGACAAAGGAGATCAATCCTAGAGGCAGGGATATATCTAGGATGACATTGCTTGAGATGATATATGGATCTTCTTTATTCAATGAACTTGGTCATTTTTTGGGGTGCAGAGGGATTGGCTTTTCAAAAAAAGATCACAAATAAAAAGAGACAATAGTATATTTTGGGAAATGTGACATGACTTATAAATAGGTATAGCAGGTAATTGCATGATGAACTCAGAAATGGCACAATTATTGTCAAATCTATTCTTTACTTCCCTTTGTCTGCAATACATTATTTGGATTCTGCAAGGAATTTGTGCTTTAAGTTTCTTTTCTCTGGGTCTTTTAAAATGTAGTTAATACAAATAGGGATAAAGTATTCAGTTTTATTCTAAAATATGTAGAGCATTACACTACATATTACTACACTACAGTGTTAATTTACACCGCAGCATTCAAGACATCTGGTAAGAGAGAATTTAAAAGTAGGACAGATTATATCTGAATATCTGGAACAAGGATGAGTTAATTGAGGAGAAGATTGAAAGGGAGGAACAGGTGAAAAAGAATGAATTCAAGAATCCTGGAAAATATATCTGTGTATGCAGAGAAGGTTGTCCATCATAGTGGCAAAAGCCCCTAGACAATCAAGTGGGTAAACATTGAAATAGCCTTAGGCCAAAATTGTATGGGTCATGATTCTTTTTTTTTTTTTTTAAAGATTTTATTTATTTATTTGACAGAGAGAGAGAGATCACAAGCAGGCAGAGAGGCAGGCAGAGAGAGAGGGGGAAGCAGGCTCCCTGCTGAGCAGAGAGCCCGATGTAGGGCTCGATCCCAGGATCCTGAGATCATGACCTGAGCCAAAGGCAGAGGCTTTAGCCCACTGAGCAACCCAGGTGCCCCGTATGGGTCATGATTCTTTTTTTTTTTTTTTTTTTATGGGTCATGATTCTTAAAAGAGTGTTGTGAGACTCCTGCAATATATAAATATCAGTGATCATCTGTGAAATATTGTGGTTTTAGAAGGGATACCATTGTGTGCATTTTCAGGTGCCTAAATTTTCTTCATAGTTCAGAATATTTCAAGAAATACCGATGATTTAGAAGATAATTTCTTCTTTATTAATCACAGCTTACCATCTATTTTATTTTCATGTACCAGCATCTTTCGGAGCTCCCATTTCTGTAAGGAAAGGTATTAACATTCACGGACTGTTATGTGACAGACACTGTAGTGAGCATTTCAGTATCATGTTATTTATTTCTTTCAACACCCGGTGATGACACTCTGTCCCATTTTACAGGTGAGAAGACAGACACAGCAAATGTGACACAGCCCACAGAGGGACTGAGGGTCTCTCAGACTGAGCTGTGGCCAAGCAGAAAGCAGAACTTGATCTCAATCAGTCTGAAATGTATTTTTTTCAGGCTATGAGTTTTCAAACCTTCTATATTCCATAAAAACATTACTGAAAGTGTTTAATTTCCTCTTCTCTGTAACCTTGTGTTGCTTTTGATTTCATAGACCTTGGTCGTGTTATCCCCCAGCCTGTACCAGTTCAGCGCTATGTGTCCTGCCAAGGCTGTCCCTGTGAGGGACACCTGGAGCCCCCAGGGCTGAACCCTCTTCAGCACCATCATCTTTTGTGAAAGATACTGAACCACATTTTCTGGCCTTTTCTCTCTTGACTTTCCCTGGGCCTTTCCTCACTCCACTACAATTTTCTTTAAACTGTGGCTACTAGAACAGCAAAAAAAGGTTACTCATGAATGCGAAAATGATATTTATTTTGTTTTCAGTACTTGACTGTGATACCCAGAATATTGTTACCTTTTCAGACTCAACTGCAGTTCTTCTTTTGGAGAACATAAAAGGTTACAGATGATACTCAACAGCTTCAGGTCCATCTCAGACCTCAAGCATTATTTCTATAAGGGCATCTAAGTGGAACACAATCTGGGCCTTTTATATGATAGTCACATGTATCCATTTGCCTTCCTTCATGCTTCTGTAGCTCTACCTCACATCATTCAGCCTCTCACCCATTGTCTTCCAACCATGCTGGCTTTGATTCTGCTCCTGAGTAGCCAGGCTCCTTCTTTGCCCATGCTGTATCATTTGCCAAGACTGCTGACCATCACGCCAACTCTAATTCATCCTTTAAATTTTTGTTTTTTTGTCCTCATACATTGTACTTCTCCTTCATAGCACTTATCATATCACATTTGGAAGTAAATAGCTATTGGTATACTTATCTGCTTAATGTCTCTCATCCTGATGTATTACAAAAAACTCCATGAGGGCAGGGATTTCTTTGGTCACCTATGTAGTCTCAGTGACTAGCATAGTATTTGATAGCAAATAAGAGGTCAATAAATTTAGAATGACTAAATTAAGGACGAGAAGAAATAATAACCCCACGGACATAGTTTGTGCACACACCTTGGTTCCAGCTCTCTCCTTCAGCAAGACTGACTCTTTCCCAGATGCTACAGGCTTAGTATCACATCTGTCTTGGGTTTGCAGACTGCCAGATCTCTGTAGCAGGAATTAGTGAAGCCAGGACAGAAGAAGAAATGATGTCAGCTAGAGTGGCTGACTCTACATGGCCAGCCACCTGGTTCCTTGCAGTATCCTGAGTATGACAAGTTCAGGTAGAGTTTGAGTAGGCAATAGCACCAGAGATTGGCAGGCAGGACACAGCAGTGAAGGTTCCAGCCACCAGAGGTGTTGGAAATTCAGAGAAATGGCAGCACTGTGACTCTGAGCATTTTTTATATTCAAACCTATCCAAGCCAAAGAGTTGGAGTACTGAGAACAGGATCCAGTCTTTGGGGCTGGCAGGAGTAAGGCAGAACCTCCAGGCCAAAGCCAGCCAGGTGAGCTCAGAAAAAGAAATGCAGCTTTGGGCTAAGAATACAAGGCAGAAGCCCAGGTTCTCCATTCGATGGACCCAACACAGTGGGTAAGCACAGGGAGCTAGTAGAAATGCTAAGGCTGCTTGAATGCTGGGACTCTTTCGTAGTACTTGAAACCCAGGGGATGGACAGAAATTAAGGTCATACTGAAAAATCTCAACCTTTGGGTTTTATTCCTGATTATCTACTGACTAGATGTGTATTATAAGTATTAAAAAACTGGCTCTGTGGGAGGGACCTTGCACTTCTATTTAAATACCTAATTCTTTTTTATTTTATTTTATTTTTTGAAAAAGATTTTATTTATTCATTTGACAGAGAGAGAGATCACAAGTAGGCAGAGTCAGGCAGAGAGAGGGGGGAAGCAGGCTCCCCGCTGAGCAGAGAACCCGATGTGGGGCTCGATCCCAGGACCCTGAGATCATGACCTGAGCCGAAGGCAGAGGCTTTAACCCACTGAGCTACCCAGGAGCCCCCCTAATTCTTTTTTAAATTAAATATTTTTATTACCATAAAGGCAGCTTTATGCACATTGTAGAAAGTTATATCAAAGTAAAATTAAACTAAAGTAACACAGATACACTCACATATATATAAAACCTTCTCATATTTCCTTCCTGATCTGTAATATTTTTTATAAGATTTGCTTTATATGTTGTTTACTACCTGCTTTCTTTTGGCAAACAGTTTCCACTTCAACAAATGTTAATTTTATCTAATATTCGTTCTATATTCAGATTTCCCCAGTTGTGCCCCATAGATGTCTTTATAGCATTTTGTCCAAATCAGGATCTAATCCAGGGCCAAACCTTATATCTGATGGTTATGTCCCTTAAGTCTCTAATCTAATTAGCAAGGCCCCCTTTTCTCCTAATACTGACATGTACTGCCAGTTGTCCTACTGAATATCTCACTTTCTGGGTATGTTTGTTTCCTTCCCAGGGGTATCATTTACATTGTTTCTTTATTTCCAAGAAAGTATAGGTTAGATTTTAAGTCTAAATGACTGGTGGATTCCTGTCAAACATTTTTTGGACCAGAATACATTCTAGGTATGCTGTAATGACCTCCATTGCCTCACATCAGGAGAAACATAATATCTGGTTGACTCACTGTTAGTGATGCTGAGCTTGAATGTAGGACTAGGGTCCTGGTTCTTCTTCTTCTTTTTTAAAAGATTTATTTATTTATTCGAGAGAGAGATTCTGTGTATGTGAGGGGGGGGGGCAGAAAGTGGTAAAGGGAGAGGGAGAGAGAGAATCACCAGTAGACTCCCTGCTGAGCTCAGAGCCCAATGCAGGGCTCTATCCCGTGACCCTGAGATCATGACCTGAGATGAAATCAAGAGGCGGACCTTTGTCCGACTGAGCCACCCAGGCACCCTAGTTCTTTCTAAAAAGATTCCAGACTGACACAGCAAGAACATGACTCTCACCCACTTCCAACCTGGCTCCACTCACTGCTACTCCCTTCCCCATCCCTATCTCCAACCAATCTTTATCATTATCCCCTTAAGCACCTTCCAAGCAAGAAAGACTAAAGGGAATGCAGGTGGTAAAAGGCACAGCAGTCAGACTGGAAGTGTAGTCCAATTGTTCCCACCTCCAGCTATATGCCGATGCTATAGCACTAGACATAAATAGGCAGCGAGCGTATCCAGGAGCTCATCTCATTTGAGATTCCAGTCTTCCCAACTATTAGCAGGGTCGGTATAATTTGGCTTTGGTGTGTGTAGACACCATAAGGCAGTCTGCATATATATGAATGTTCCCACATCTTTCTCCCAGCTTTTGAAAAGATAAAAGGTTATATAGAAAGCTGGTTCAGCCATCTTATGAAATGATTGAGAGAGAGAGAGAGAGAGAAAGAGAGAGAGAGAGAGAGAACTTGGCTCTCTTAACTCAGAAGGAGTCTCAGAAGGAGTCAAAATTATATTGTATGATATTCAGTCTGGGTAAAGGGAGACCAGCACCTAGGACCTGCTTTGTTTTTGTTTTTGTTTTTAAACAATAAGACTATGCAAACTTGGTTACTTTCGACACTCTGAGTTTCTATATTCCTTATCTGTAAAATGGGAATAATTACACTCATGGTGTAAAGCTGCTGAGGATTTAACTATGTCTGTAAAGCACCTGTATTACAGTAAGTAGGCAGTTCCCTTCTTCGTCTGCTGGGACCGAGAGTACTGATGTGCTTCCTGTCCTACCCAGCACTGATTCCAATGGGCCTGAGCCTGCAGGGGGAGTTGATTAGTGTCTGTAACTGGAGGAGTTGGGGAAGATCAGAGTAGGGAGTTGAGGCAGAGGCTAAGCACTTACTGTATCAGCTAGCATTTGATTAGAACAGTATACTCTTGGACTATTTACGAAAACCACTGTGACGTGATTTTTTAAAAATATGGCTACAAGCCTCAAATTTTGTTGTTTTTAAAATTATTTTTGGCATATGAAAGGCATGTCGAGGGCCCAGGAACAGGAATGAAGCAGCTGATACTGGATTTTGACATTTTATTTTCTCTCTCAAGTACTCAGCCTTGAACACACATACTTTTAAGTCTAATAAAACCAGTGAGAGGTGGCCATTCTTACCACATTTGGGAGGCTTTATTTGGCTTTTCAAATGTTAACTCTTAAACCTATATGTCCCGAGGCAAAAGCTGGGAACTCAGATAATGCTTATTCTAATGAATCTGGTCCAGAATTGCTATTTTATGTTATTTTATTTTTTTAAAGATTTTATTTTTTTATTTGACAGAGAGAGAGAGAGCGATCACAAGTAGGCAGAGAGGCAGGCAGAGAGAGAAGGGGAAGCAGGCTCCCTGCTGAGCAGAGAGCCCGATGCGGGGCTCCATCGATCCCAGGATGTGAGATCATAACCTGAGCCGAAGGCAGAGGCTTTAACCCACTGAGCCACCCAGGTGCCCCCAGAATTGCTATTTTAAAGGGAATGTGGTGGGGGATGAGGGGAGTGTCCTGAAAACTTTATGAATCATCTTTATTTTTGTGATACATTTGCTAGTATCAGAGACTGGAAGTTGTACTGGTTATGAGTGGACATGGGAGCTACACAAACCTGTTTGATTCTCAGATCCATTGCTTACTAGCAGGGTGGTGACTCTAAGCAAAGATTAGGCCCTAAGGTTCACATTGCCTCTGGGAACCTAAGCTTTTCATTTTTAGAGAATTGATTATTATGACTACAGCAAGGGATGCTATGAATATTAAAAGAAATATGTAAATGAAGCATGGCACCTAGTGCATAGTAAGTATTCAAAAATTGGTGGCTATTTTAATTATCATTATCTTTCCCAAGTGAACACAGTTTACAAATGCTCACTTTCCCTAGAGTCTTTATCCCAATTCTGACTCTCCATGTCTTACTATTGTTAGATCGATGAGAAGCATCGATCTTAGACTGTGTTGTAATGTTATAATATAATTTCTGCCCATTGGCTCTATAGTGGGAATTCTTTTTTAATGGCTTGACAAGCGTGATAAAGTACCAGAGAATGGAGTGTTCATAGAAAGTATTAATGTTTTTGTTTCACATATGTATGGGATTATTTGAGCAGTAAAACCTTAGTGTGCTATCATTGCTCATTATGGAACTTGCCATTTTTTTTAAACAATAAGACTATGAAAACTTGGTTACTTTCGACACTCTGATTTTCTATATTGTCATAGCCACCTCCCCTCCCCCCCAGAAAACCCATAAATTGTGTCTTCCAAACTGAACAGGCTACGTTACTAGTTACCATGTGCAAGCTACGGTTAAAGCAAAAGGTCACATGTAATGTGGTTCAAAGTGTGGATGCAGAATTCCAGTTACATCTTTTTTCTCCAGTCTATACTGGCTATTCCACATGTAATTGAGAATATTTAATGCATGTGACGTTTTTCATGACTAATACATCTTCTAAGGTCAAAGCAGAAACATAAAGTGAAAGTAAACAAAGCGCCTTATTTCTTGGTGCTGAATTTTCTGAGACTGTGCATATCACCTCTCATCCACACCTGGCGTGGATGAAAATGAAAGAGTTAGTTTTATTCCCCCACCCCAAACTTCCTACCTCTAGTACCTTCGTGCAACTTTTTTTGGGCTTCCTAAGATTAAATGCTTAGGATTAAATGATTAGTGACCAAGAATATTGAGTATCTGTTCAGCTAGTCCAGCTGACCATATATTCTTTGTGTTAAAGTCTAAGAACTAGAATTTTTATGTCAGAGAGAGATGGGTGTGGAGCTTCAGAATCACCAATCCCTACAAATAAAGATTTTTTGCCTTTGTGTTTTTTCCTAGAAGAACAACCAGACACTTTCTTATGTTATATCTAGAGCAGTGAGTCAGACAGATGGACACCACATTTAGTAGGCCAAATTGAGGAATCTTTATTAAAAAGCCAGAGGCTGCGAGGGGGCTCATGCACTCCAAAATCTCGCAGCCCCAAATGAGCTCAGGGGTAAGCTTATAAAGGCATAAACCACATCCTGTTGCCAGTTCCTAAAAATTGCCAAGCGCAGTACAGAAGCAAAATGCAGGGTTAAGCAGATATCTAGGGTAGGGGTACATTTCCTGGGATTGTTATATCTGGAGTATTTTGTGTTTTTTTCTGCTAAGGTTGTAGTAACACGGGTGCAGTAACATGACTGTGTTACAAAATGCCCACTTTTATAAAAATGGCATGACTTATGCTGAGTCTGTCTCCTAGGTGTCTCAATTAGACGATGACACCTATGATAAGTCATAGTCTGAGTGTTAAGTGGTAAGTTAGTCTAAGAATTCTTCATGACAGTCCATCATTTAAGAAACTCATGATTCTTTCAAAATCTAGGAACACCTAAATATTTGGGTGGTAAAGACTAATTGCTGATGGCATGTTTGGTCCTTCTTTCAAGAGGCTGATTTCTTCCTCCTGAAGGGATTTCCTCTCTTTAGAGTTATTAAAAAAAAAAAATCCTTCAGGAAGAACATTTTATAGCTATTGATGCTTCATTAACCCAGGCCACCCCATATTTGCTTTCTTCCCATCCTTGAATCTCAGCTTATGACCTTGATATGGGTGTCTTATTTAAGTCCCTCTTTCTAATAAAGATGTCTGTTGTCAGACTTCTTGGCTGTTTCATGACACATGTCTTACCCAGTCCTCTTTTTGTGACACCTGGCTCATTCCTCAGCTAGCCCCTGAGAGTTGAGTCTTGCTAGCAAAGCATGGTCTGTGGACCAAAGCAGGGGCATTGCCTGGAAGGTCTTCTAGAAAGGCAGAATCTCAGGCCCCACCCTAGTTTTACAGATTTAGAATTTGCATTTTCACTGGATCCTCATCATTCATGTGCAAATGAAAGTTTGAGTGGCGCTGGTTTCAAGAGTTGTTCTTCCTTGATGTGCTCTCATTGCCCCTGAGATACATAAATAAGTAGTTTTCCGCTGTGACTTCCAACGGTAGTTGGACCCCAAATCCTCAACGGAAAGCGTTATGACATATGCACTTTCCTATCTCTATTCTCAACGCCTCTTTATTGATGTCTGTGAGGTTTTATTGTACCTAGGTAGATATTCTAAGAGTTGTTCTTAGACAGATAATAGCATTTTAATAGTCTTCAAAGTTCCTTTTTACAGATTTTATTTGTTCATATATGATTTTGTAAGATGGAAAGGTAGGTAATATAATCATTTGTAGAAGCTATTTTGTAAATTTCCATTTGTAATTTTCTAACCTTGGGTTGGAAAATGTACCAACGGATATTTTTTTTTTCCTATTTTGGAAAAAATAGAAGCCAAGTCTTTTTGGGCTATCAGAAATCTATTAGTGAGTTATTTTAACTCAAAATGTATAATGATTCAAAATGATATTTTACTGCTCAATATGATCAGTTATATTTTCATTCAAAAACCTGTATTAATGAGGATATAGCAATTAGGACAGTAATAAAATTATCATGTTTTTGACAAGATTCTTGAGATAAATGAACCAAACAAGAATAAGCACTCTACTTCTGATAAAATAGACTAAGGAGAGAAGGACCACAGTGCACTGCTTCTACTGGGATGAATAGGAATTTTTCCAAGAAAGGGAAAAACTCCAATGTATAATATTGCCTTGAGACTCTGCAATTCCCATCTTCCCAGAGAAGATATATCTAGGGGGATTCACTGCTGAACCATGACCCAGGAGGAACTGTTGGTTTTGCAATCCCTGAAAGTGGAAACACCCAGGAGTTGGGGGTGAATGGGTGAATAGACATAGCAGGTGAATTGGATGCCATTTTTGGTCTTTTCTTTTTGACCCGTTCACTCAACATTTACACTTCTTTTTAAGAGTCTTATGTTAAAGAAAGCTTAACTGTGTTTAATAATGTAGGTGAACTTGGGAGAACTGCAATACTGTTGAGTTTAGCCCATAGAAAACATTCTTCAGCAGCCTCCTGTTCCAAAAAAGTTGAGACCCAGAGAAGTTGGTGACTTTATCCCATGGGCTCCACCTCCTCTGTTCTCGCAAGGAAGGGGCTAGTAGTTCTGAGGCTGGTAGCTCCTCGAGGAACTTCTGTAAAATTTTCCCCTGTCCCTCTTCCACCATTCCCACCTACATATAAACATGTCTAAATACCAGCCCTGTGAAAAAAACTGGTGAAGCTTCCACTGATCCTCTTACCATCTTCCACCTACCATTCTATTTCTTTGCTTTTTCTCATAGGAACTCCTCATTAGAGGGGTACCTGGGTGGCTCAGTGGTTAAGTGTCTGCCTTTGGCTCAGGTCATGATCCCAGGGTCCTGGGATCAAGTCCCGCATAGGGTTCTCTGCTTGGCAGGAAGCCTGCTTCTTCCTCTTCCACTGCCCCCTGTTTGTGTTCTCTCTCTCTCTCTCTGTCAAATAAATAAAGAAAATCTAAGAAAGAAAGAAAGAGAAAAAAAGAAGAAAGAGAGAGAGAGAAACTCCTCCTTAAAGTTGTCTTTAGGCACTGACTCCACTTTCTTCCTTCCTTACTTCTCATTACCCCACAACAACTGGAACTATATCTGCACTACTTCTGGGACACACCTTTTTGCCTACATTTCCAAGAACATCTATCTTGCTCCTTCAATGGAGAATTATTCTTTTTCTCACCTTATTCTCCTTCAGCACATGTAGCCACTTTCTTTTTTGCAATATTTTCTCCTCCTTCCATGATACGGCTCTTCTGGTTTTCCTCCTTTCTCTCTGACATCGCTTCTTCCTTTGTCTAGCCTCTAACATTTACGATCTGAACGTTGGAGAACCCCCAAAGTACATTTTCTCTTTTTTGTATTCCTCTAGGTGATTTGTATTCCTCTAGGTGATTCCTCTAGTTTTAAAGACCATAAACATGCTGCTTACTCCTAAATTTATATGGCTAGCCCTGATTGCTCTATCTTGCTCCAGACTCATTAATTCAGTTTCATGCCCAACCAAATCCATCTACCTGTCTTCCGTCCCTAGTCCTCTAGTCATATCATCTCCACTGCAAGATTCCATTCAAATAACTGTACATTGTCATTTAGATACTTACAGTAGCCTCCTCAATGGTTTTTATGTTTAGCTATTGCCCTAAATACAGATATCCTTTCTTAAACATCAGTGCATTCTCCACAGAAGAATCTGTTTATAACTACACTTCCACTCTCAAAATCAAGTAGTGAATTGAACAAATAACCAACTGCTTTTTAAATTTTTGAAGCACAAATACTAATGGGTTAATATTACTCTTTTCCTTTAATCACACTTTATTTAATGTACCAATTTAGTCAGTTTTAGATTTCTTATACATAAATGGAGGAATCATAAGAGCAAATGTTATATTATTAGCCCAGTGGACAGTGCACTATTTTGGATATTGGCTTATTTTGACCTTGCCTTTTTGACCCCTGTAATTTGCTTTTGACATTTTGACCCAATTTGAACTTGAGGATATTTTGGCTGTTTCTGTACACCAACATTTAAATCAGATTTATACCAACATTAATGAATTTGGGTTAGTAAACTATTCTTTTATTTGGTGGGATAGAGTAAATTCTATTAGTTAATTTGATTCCTTAATTTTTTTGTATAATAGCGTTAAACTATTTATGGCTTTATCCTTTTTTATTCTACTAAAATTATTTTAATTAGACTACCCTATTTTCTGTGTCAATTTTAAAATAAAGATTTTATTAATTGATTATGTTTTTATCTAAGGTTCAGCAACTTCATTAAATATTTTTTGTGGTTCCAATTCAGTTCTTCCACATCAAATTTTTACAAGATGATATGATTCTTCTATTGCTTTTTGATCAATAAATTTTTACCATTAAGTTTTAGTTAGTTTATTTTTAGTTATTTCTATAAAAATTTAATTTCTTCTGAGGTCATTTTTTGCTGTTTTTATTGTTATTAATAATATGTGATTCTCCAAACTATTTTTTATTAAAAAAGAAAAAATGTTTCACTATACATATTTTTAGCATTGCTAGTTTTATTTTGTCATAATTTCTACTTAATCTAATTTTACTTGGGTCAGGTTGTATTTTGTGCTAACTGTCCTCAGTGTCAAAATGCCAGGGTTAAAATACTCTGCTATAATCTTAATTGCTCCTTATTTTTTCTTTTAGACTATCAATGTTAGCTAGAGCTCTAACAAGTGAAAATTACTGCTAAAACAGGTTTGACTCCAAATAGAAGTTTCAGAGAGCCTAGAGGGATCTTGAGAGGAACAAATGTAAATTTAAGGGAAAAGGACACGTCTTTCTTAGGCAAAACATGTTATATAAAGTTGATTTCTCATTCCCTGGGAAAGAGCTCTTCCTTACCTTGAAGTTTTTATTTCCTCCTGGCAATCCAAGCTGGCTTTCTCTTTCTGGATAGCATTGGCTGCCTCCTGGGACAAAATATTGCAATCAACTATTCTACATTTGTGTGAACAAAAGCCCTTAGAAGAAGGAATTGACTAAAATATATGGTCTCCTCACACTGTTAAATAGGATACCCTTCATTTTAGTTTTTGATAGTTTGCTTTAAGTAGCTGCAATGTGTATATCTCTCATTAATAATTCTTGAAATGGTTTGGATTTTGCCTGCCTACCTTCAAAATTGTTAAAAACAGATAAAGTTGGGGTACAACATAGGAAGAGTTAAGATGGCAGAGAAATAGGGGGACCCTGGGCTTTCCTCATTCCTCAAACACAGCTGTCACAGCTGTATTGTAGTCACATCACTTGGAAGACCCAAGAAATCGATAATGCACTTTGGAAGAAGAATCTCCATGGTTTGAAGAGAGAGCATGATGAGTGTGAGTGTATGGAAAGGAATTGGGGGAGAGAAAAACTTCCATGCTGCAGAAGGGAGGGAGCCCTTTCTATAGGGAGAGAAAAGGGAGAGAAAGAGAGAGGGGTTGAGAGAGGACGGTGTGGGGTCTGCACAAGAAAACCTCTCCACACCACAGACTGGTGAGTGATGAGGAGATCTGTGTATCACAGGTTTTGGAAGTGTGTGACTTTCAGTGGAGCAGAGCTGTGGCTCATGCTCTTGGGTAGAAGGAGGATGCCAGCTGGAGAATGTACAAAGTGGTGTAGAGATCTTCTGGGTCACACTGGGAGAGAACATTCCCTATTGCCTCTCCAAGGACGAAAGACCCGGCAAAGCACCAGCAAATGGCCTTTCATGGGCAGGGGACAGTGATGCCCGCACAAAGTGGATAACTTGATTGCTGCTTTTCCTGGTGTTAAACATACATTCTGTGCACCGTACAGGCATGAGACTGTTTTCTGGGACAAAGAACACTAGACACAGCATGGTGGGGAGCCTCTCTACTCCAGAAGAAGGAATGAATCCACATGGTGGCCAGTCCTTTAGGATTTGGAGTTTTGAAACCCAGCTGTGTGCCAAAGAAAATGCAAGAGAGCTCTGGTGTGAGGAGTGCTATTGGTCCTTACTTTTCTGTCAGGGATTCCTGAACAGGAGAGGGTGTGAGATCTCTGTTTAGGGATGAGCATCGGGTGGCTCCATTTTCCCTTCACAACCAACATGATAGGACTTCAGAGAACAACAAACACAGTGGCCCCCAGTAGAGGTGGAAGCTGCTTACACCAAACCCTGTGCCTGGGAAGTACATATTTACCAGGGCAGAACTGACTCTGAGCCAGGGCAGAGGGCCTCTCCCCACTCAGAAGACCAACACAGGCAGCATGCCACGTGCACCAAGTCTGAACATACAGTGCTTCAAAGGCCGACCTGCAGTTTTAGTAGAAATGGGATGAAGCTATATTTTTCTTCTCCTCCTCCTCCTTCCCTTTGGAATCAGGCTTACATTTTTTTTGTTTGTTAGCTTATTTTTTCATTTCCTTTTCTCTTTTTTTGAGTCAGTTTTCTTTTTTTCTTTTGTTTTCTTCCTTTTTTTTTCTTTTTATTTGGAATCAGGCTTATAGTTTTTTTATTGTAGCTTTGGGTTTTTTTCATTCCTTTTGCTTTTCTGTCTTTCTATCTCTCTTCTTTGGATCAGGCTTTTTCTTTTCTTTTATATCTAGGCTTATTTCAACAAATAAAGCAAAACACACCTAAAGGTCCAAACACTCCCTACTGCATGCAAGGAGGAAATCTGCAGAGGACTGACCAGTGGAAAAAAGCAGCCAAAATGCAACAGCAGAGTGCGCACAGCATACACCAGAGACACTACCTAAAGTGCCAGGTCCTGGACAGCATATGACCACTTTTTAATATATCATTACTCTCAGATGCAGGAAACATAACACGCAAAAGATAAAAACTTAGCCAAAATGACAAGATGGAGGAACTCTCCCCAAAAGAACATTCAAGAAGAAATCACAGCCAGGGATTTGCTCAAAATAGATAAAAGCAATATATCTGAACAATAATTTAGAACAACAGTCATGAGACTACTAGCTGGGCTTGAAAAAAGCCTTGAATTTGGGGTGCTGTGTGACTTAGTCAGCTAAGCATCTGACCATCTGACTCTTGGTTTTGGCTCAGGTCATGATTCGTGGGTTGTGGGATCAGGCCCTGCCTCAGGCACATTGGAGAGTTTGCTTGAGATTCTCTCTTCTCCCTTTGCCCCTCCCCTGTTCTCTCTCTCTCTCTCCAAAATAAATAAATAGATCTTTAAAGAAAAAAAAAAAGGATAGAGGATATCAGAGAAACCCTTGTTGCAGAGATAAAGTACCTAAAAATTGTCAGGCTGAAATAAAAAACTGCTATAACTGAGATGCAAAACTGACTGGATATAATCACAATGAAGATTGAAGAAGCAGAGAAGATAGGTTACATAGAAGATAAAATTATGGAAAATAATAGCTGAAAAGAAGAGGGGCAAGAGAACTGTTAGATCATGAAGGTTGATGTAGGAACTCAGCAATTCCATAAAGCAAAATAATATCTATATCATAAGAGTCCCAGAAGAAGAACAGCAGGAAAAAGGGGCAGAGGGTTTATTTGAACAACTTACAGCTGAGAACTTCCCTAATCTGGGGAAGAAAACAGACATTCAAGTCCAAGAAGCACAGGGAACTCCCCTCAAAATCAACAAAAACAGGTCAACACCATGGCATATCACAGTGAAACTCACAAAATACAAAGATAAAGAGAGAATTCTGAAAGCAGCTAGGAACAAAAGATACTTATCCTACAAGGGTAGACACATAAGGTTAGCAGCAGACCTGTCCTCAGAGACCTGGAAGGTCAGAAAGGAGTGAAAGGGAATATTCAACATGATAATTGGGACAATTGTGCAGCCAAGAATACTTTCTCCAGTAAGCCTGTCATTCAGAGTAGATGGAGAGATAAAGACTTTCCAAGACAAGCAAAAACTAAAAGAGTTTGTGAACACTAAACCAGCTTTATGAAAAATATTAAAGGGACCCTTTGAGCAGAAAGAGAGACCAAAAGCAACAAAGACTAGAAAGGAACAGAGACAATCTACAGGAACAACAACTTTAAAGGCAACACAATGGCACTAAATTCATATCTTTCAATAATTACTGTGAATGTAAATGAATTAAATGTTCCAAAAATGATCAAAAGAGTATCAGAATGGATAAAACCCCAAAACCCATCAATATGCTGCTTACAAGAGCCTCATTTTTGACCCAAAGACACCTGTAGGTTGAAAGTGAGGGGATGGAGAAAAATTTATCGTGCAAGTGGACATCAAAAGAAAGCTGGAGTAGCCATACTTGTATCAGACAAATTGGATTTTAAACCAAAGACTGTACTAAGAAATGAAGAAGGGCTCTATATAATAATTAAAGGGTCTGTCCTACAGAAAGATGTAACAATTGTAAATATCTATGCCCCTAACTTGGGAGCAGCTAAATATATGAATTAATTAATAACAAAATTAAAGATAATAATACAATAATAGTAGGGGACTTTAACACCCTACTCACAGCAATGGACAGATCATCTACGTAGAAGATCAACAAGGAAACAAGGGCTCTGAAAGACACACTGGACCAGATGGACTTCACAGATGTATTCAGAGAATTTCATCCTAAAGCAGCAGAAGAAAAACATTCTTTTCAAGTGCACATGGCACATCCTTCAGAATAAGTCACATACTGGGTCACAAATTAAGCTTCCACAGATATAAAAAGATTGAGATCATGCCATACATATTTTCAGACCACAATACTATGAAACTTGAACTCAACCACAAGAAAAAAATTTGGAAAGACCACAAATATATGGAGGTTAAAGAACATCCTACTAAAGAATGAATGGGTTAACTAGGAAATTAAAGAAGAAATAAAAAATACATGAAAGCAAAGTTTGGGGG
>CM052798.1:55815967-55856420 GCA_028533885.1 Nasua narica
GTCCTTCCATCTCTGTATGAATACTTTTTAGTTCAGTTGCCCTTTTTCCTCGAAGCCTTTCCTTGAATTTACATACCACCTTCTCACCCCTCCCTGAATCAATCTGAGCAATGGAGGGGCAGGGTCTATGTCTTTTGTTTTTGTAATTCTCTCAGTGCCTCAAATAAAGCTTCACATGTTATAGGAAATCAATAATTATTTTTAACTACATAAATAAGTGAGTAAATTAAAAGTCTCTTGGAGGCAAGTCTCTATGAATGAAAATGACAAAACAGACAAGAGAATAAGGATGCATTTTCCTGATTAATCATGCAAAATGATACTGCAGAAAGTCAGAACCAACCAGTAATGGTGAACATTTGTCTCTTTTTTTTTTCTTACTGGCTACTCAGCATCTGAACTCCCATCCTAGGTTTAGAGAAGGCCCCACATATGAGGAACAGTTTACTGTCCACTATAAAACTGAAAAGAAATTCACTTTCCCAGTCTCTCTAGCAACTGGAGTGTGGCACCTGACCTAGGCCTGGCCCAATAGTTAAGGCCACTTAGGACTATGAATGTGGAGCGGATGGCACAGAAAAGCAGGGATGGGGAGAATCCATCCCAGTGGTGCTGACTGCAGAAGCAATGCATGATCTCCAGAGGTAGCGATGGCTTCTCTGCTAACAAGGCAAACTTCAGCATCTAGTGTTCATGTCCTCACAGGACTGGTGCTCACAATGCTGGCAGTGTTTCTGGGAGCCCAGCTCCACTTCATTCTCTCTCTTTTCTATGGTTGGTTCTGCAGCAGTCCCAGCAACTCTGTCAACTACACTGATGCCTATCAATAAATCAATTTCCACTTAAATCAACCAGGGTATCAGGTCCTGCTGCTCGTCACCCCTTGCCCTTGACTCATGCACCAGGCTTGCCAAGTTGTTGGGGGACTTTCTACCCCACAGCCAGATTCTCTCAGCTGTTTGCATCCTCATTATTTCTCATCATTCGAAGTTAACACTCCTGTAGGCTACCTACATTAGTTTTTAGGCAAACGTGTTTCAAAGTCAGGTTGCACGTTGATCTCTATAAATAACCTATCATTTATTTCTCCTAAACAAATCAGTCTAAATGAGAGCTTGCCATCAGGATACCAGTCATGCACTGAAATTTCAAAGTATACCAGAATCGCAAAATGTCTCCAATAACAAATGTTCTCGGGATTGGGCTTCTATTTTTGTAGACTTCCAAAATACTAGCAATAGTTAGATTTGACACCTCTGCTATGCCTATAAACTCAGAATTTCCCTAACAAATGTGTCATTAATTAAGCATTTCTCAGGGAAACCACGAAAATCATAAATAATTCAGACACAGGACATGGCTTTGTGGTTAAGAGCATGGACGCCCTTGCAGGGGGTCAAATCCCCGGCCGCAGCGGGGTCTTGGACAAATTATTATTAAATCCCTAATGCTTCAGTTTTCTCTTCTATAAAATGGAAATAACAAAGAGTTGTGAGGATTAAATGAGATATGATACTCACAAAATGACTGAAAGCAGTACCTGATGCAGTAAACACCATTGAAATGTAGGCTTTTGTTATATCCTGGAATTGTGCCTATACAGGAAAACTACTGGAATGCATGACAATCATTTGTGCTATGCATCAAGTAAAATTCTCTTTCCTTAGCCCTGGGCATTCCCTGCATCCCTATGCTTGGGTGGGGCCATGTTTCTATCTCTGGCCAATGAACAAGTAGAATAAATTAGAGTGTTTAAAGGGCTGCTTGAGATTCTCTAGCGCACTCTTTTTCCCTCTGGCAAAGCAACTAGGAACGTTTGACAAGGTGGAGGCCAGGCAACTGGAGTAATTAACAGGAGCACAGCCGCTGTGCTGTCCTGAGGGGGTATGTTCCTCTGAGCACAAGATAAACCTTTGTTGTTTTAAGATACTAGCCTCTTGGGGAGTGTCTGTTATATAGCATAACTTTGACTTCCTGAGTAATGTAGAAAGAAAGGCAGTTAACTGGCTATTTCAATTAAATATTATTCTCTATTCCGGTGAGTGCCATCCTTAGGAATATACCTTGAATGGTGGATTACCAGTAAAGAATGAGTTAGGAATGCTGCCTAGCTCAGTGATGTCCCCAAATATCTGCCTTGTCTCTGCCTTTCCTTTGGGGTCTGAAATTTCATCCTGAAGATACATTGGGAATCATTCTCAAGTTGTCCCTTAAAATAAGCATAAAACCCTGGGATGGGAAATGCATAAATCACCAAATCTTTACGCACTCAAGTGAATGCGTTTATCCAATCCATTTCCAAGAAGAATCAGGGCAGCATAAGAGTTATTTTGGAGATAAACTTGAAAGGTCTTTCTGATACATAATTCAGAAAAAGAATTATGTATGTGGGAGAAAACCATGGAAACTATTTAATTATGGAAATAATTATCTAAGATCCATGTTCATTTAATATTAAGACAGACCCAGCCAACTATAAGGACTACTGTAAGTACAGCCTCAGTGACCTGCTTAAGGCTACTTGGTAAGTTATTGCAAAGTTCATGCCTGACTCCCCATATTAAGACTTTAACTGCTAAATCCTGCTGTTACTTTGTCAATTCTAAGGCAAGGGGCCAAGATGGTTGAAGAGAAAGAGGCAACAAAGCAGACACATAGGAAGGAGAAGAAATCAGGACAAGAGAGGTGGAGAGTAAATGCCTTCCTGATCTGGAGTCTCTAGCCTCTCTCTCAATGGGTTACACCAGAGAGCCGTGTATAGGCAGGCTTAGGTTGATTTCTTTTACCTACCAAACTCATGTATGTGCTTCATTACTAGATCCACCACTTACTAGCTATTAGAATCTAGGCAATTTTACCTAACATCTTTGTGCCTTAGGTTTCTTGTAAAATGATAATAGGATACTGTTAGAATTAAATAAGACACTGAATGCCAAGCACTTAGCTCTGTGCCTAGCATAGAGCATGCATGCGAGAAATGTTAGTTGCTATCATTATGTTCATCATCTCATTTTCAACTATAATGGGTTTTTTTTGCCAGAGTACCCCACAAGTACTGACAGCATTGTCTCTAAGAGTGCACGAAAATTAGTCATAGAATTTCCAAGTCAAGGAGAACAAGTCTCTGTGCTTTTTGTAATTCTTTCAGAATGCCAAGATAACATATCAGTTACTCACCTAAGCAGCTGCTAGATTTATAGATCTTCCATCCAGTTAACCTCATTCTCTTCTCTGAAAACTGAAGACTGGACACAAACTGGGCCCAGCACAGAGGAGTACCTTACCATGTTTCCAATGAGTCTAGAAACCCTGGATTGTTTTCCTCTTTCCATAAACCATATCAGTGCATAGTCTGTAAGCTACTTAGATCCTACAATCCTCTTAGATGTCCTAGTACCTACATCCCTATGATTTCCAAGTGTAAGATACAATGAAATGCATGTTTTTCCACATCTTTTCTTTTTTCATTCTGAAACTCACTTCCAGTCAAAGCCACTTTCTCAATGTCAAGTCTTCTTTAAAAAACAAGCTGACCTATGTGGTCTCTATCCTTCAGAATCTTGGCACCAGATTATAAGACTTGGCTATAGCCAGAGGAAAAACCTAGAAATACAGTGACCTCCAGTGAAGACAAGGAAATCAAAAGTCTTCAGTTTTCTATTATGGGCAATCACCCTGTTTACACCATCCCTATTTACACATTATCCTTGTTAGCAATTCAAGGACAGTAACCATATTGTATTAATCTCTATATCTCAGTATTTAGCACAGTTCATGATATACTAGGAACTAGGAAATGTTTGCTCACCCAAAATTAAACTTTAAGAGTGTAAAATGTGATTCGATCAGATATTCTCATTGTGGAAGTTGTTAGTGCACGTGACTTTGGAAACGAAATTAGCTTATCCAAGAGGATACTATTTAGCATAATAAACTAAACCTGACAGGCATTCCAGTGTAAGAACCAATTTATAATGATTTATTTAGGAAAAAATAAATGACAGCTGCCACATAAACTATATATACCACCTGTGCAACTCTGCCATGTCAGTGTCTGATCTGACTTGGCTTACAATTACAAGAGTATGGAAGTGTAGAATTGTCAAGAATCTGAGAGATTATCTACCCAAAACCTCAGTTTAAAGATGACAGACCTAAGGTCCTGAGAAATAAATAATTGGCCTCAGGTACAAAGCTAGTAGTGCCAGTGATTAAGACTCAGTTTTCCTTTCTTCCCCCAATGCCAAGTAGTATACAGAATACACACTTACTAGATGGTCACTAAGGACATTATTTGGCATGTAGCATAGGCAGTGGTTCAACTCTGGTTGAATGATAGAATTTTCTCTATAGCTTTTAAAAAGATGCATGCCTGGGCCATATCCTTAGAGATTCTGGTAGTGAAGCTGGGGCTTGGTGACAGTGGAATTCACTGCCAATTTCAGCAATAACCATTCTTAATATTGCAAAACTAAACACATCTAATAGTATCCTAAATTGTTGTTGTTGTTGTTGTTGTTATTGATTGGGGTGGTTCTCATTAGATGAATATGTTCTAAGCAAAGAGACTCCAGGGTCAGTAGACCTAGATCCTAACTGTCACCAACTAGTTTCATGTTAAAACTATATCCAAAAGAAAAGACGGGGCAAAAGATGATCACATCTTTCCTGAGCAAAGGAGGGATATGGTGTCCAAGAACTGATGCATTCTAAGTACTTATTGAGTACCTACTATATGCTGGTACTGTACTATGTACCAAGGATACAACTGTGGAAATAGATAAGGTCATGGGCCTCATGGAACCTACCATTTTGTGGAACTCTCTGAATATAAAGAAGGGTCTATAAGAATTGTCAAGTGAGCAATTCTCAGCAAAGTCTCGTACAAAGACAGAGGATCCTAAATTGTGTGATACTGGTAACTGTTAGTGTCTAGGAGTGGTGAGAGATGATAGATGTCTAACACTTCAGAGAGGGCTGTCTTTATTGTGTGTGTGAAGAAACTTAAACTTTAAGGTCAAGTTCCCAGAATTTAAAGCACGAAGTCCACCTGAATCTTGTTAAAAATCCAGACACCATCCCCAGAGAATCTGATTTAGAGGGTGAGATGGAGCCCTTGCTTGAACCTGCCTTTTTTAACCAGCATGTCAGGAAATCTCAAACAGGTGGTAAGGAACGCTGTTGCAAATGATACAAGCTGTCTCATTAGTAGCTCACCATTTCAGAAAGACCACTGGTCTTGAGTTTAGGCCTCTAGGCCTCTGCCAGATTCAGCTCCCTCTCTATTGGTCCCCACCACTTCTCTTGTAACTCTTATCCAAGCACAGAATTCCATTCAAACACCCTGAACTCATGCCAGCTGCAGCAGCAGCCATAATAACAAAAATCAGATAAATTCTTCCCAGTAATTACAAAGTGGTTTGTCTACACTATGAAGTCAAGTCAGGGGAGAATTGGGGCATAACTGGACAATTCCATAAGGAAAAAATCCAGATCTATTTCACTGACTGGGAAAATCCAGTGAAAAGAGTTGACCCAATCACCTTATCTACATACTGGCTTAAATAAAAAGGATTACAGTTGAATACATTAGTTCCTATCAAGAAAGAAACAAAACAAATACTTGGAAAGCCAATGAAGCCATTAAAAATTCTAGTCACTTCTCTGAAACCTCAATGGTGTTTTGTTCCCCACCCCCCTCAAGCTATCGTGATTACGACCCAAACCAATGAACTGTGTTTCTAACCATTAGAAAACCAGCAGCCTAAGGTGGCATACTGTGTGTGGGATTGATTGGGTTACAATATTTTAAAAGAATGTGAGGTATCAAGTCATTATTTCAATATTGTTTAAAAATTAATTAGAACTTTTCAGAATGGTTTCAGAATGTCAAGGTTTAATTAACGTATTTATTTAATAGATCCTTAATGTGACCTTCTTTGCGGAAAGCCTGTGGATTTTTTCGTATTTAACAGTCTAGTGGGGAAGAAGAAGAGTGGATTTTTGTTTTTATTGGAGAGCTGAAGTACACTCATTGTCTTTTTATCACATTAGTAACTCTTTGTGTTGCAGGTAAAGCATTATTAATTCATGTCCAATGAGAAATATAGAAGACTTTTGATGATGTAGCAAAAACTAAACAATAAAACTGCCATTTGAAGGGAAGGGGAGGAACAGACCAGTCCTTTAGATGAAAACATATAATTCAAGTAAATGGTCAAAAGTATAGCTGGTTTATTTCCTAATACTCAAAAAGAAATGCCTATTTTAAATTTCATTCCTTTTTGGGGGCAGAATTATTTTAAAATGTAGAATTTTTAAAGCATTTCTGCCTTCCTTTTATTCTTGCCTGTGTGAAGACAGTTGCCATTTAGGATATGTGACTATCAAGGCAGTTCTTGTCAATAATGAAAATAGAATTCCCTCTTAACCCCTCCCCATTCATTTTAGTGAACAGTTTTTATAATGCTTTAAGCCAAGGTTAAGTCTTCTTGTCAATTCTGATCTATCTTCGGTTGCTCTACACGCTCAGAATCCATTTCCCATGCTGCCTGGTGAACCCTCCTAAGGTGATTCTTTATTAAACACCTTAGCAGCAAAAGCAGGTTTGATGCGAAATGAATTGAAGTGAGAATGTTCTTTACAACAAACCCAGCTTCTTTTCTCCCACAATGAGACTATCTCAGCTAATCCCCTGCAGACACTTTCTGCAGCTCATATAGGGGGAAACAGTCACGACTGCCTCAAAATGTAAACAAAGGCTCTCTTTGCTCAGGCTCCCCCTCTGTAAGAGTATTATAAGCTCCAAACACTCTCCTGTGTTTATGAACAAAAACAGTTCCTTAAGCTCTCAAAAATGTTTAAATATCATGTATATTATCACACATTCAGATGCTGACACTGCTATTATTTCTCATGACCAGCAATTGACTCCAACAGGAGTCATTTCCAGAGAACGACCACTATTATCTACAGAGCAGTAAATTACTGCTTAGAAGACACTCTTTCTGTGTGGCTGTAGTACTGGAAATTATACCCGGCTCCATCTTGTAATATTATCTTAAATGACTAGGTGGAGTGCTAACAACACTGTGTCCCCAGTAATATTTCAAGTGGTGTATGGAGAACTCTGTTCACCTGATAAAAGTGAATATCCAGCCCAAAGAAAAATACTATTATTATGCCATTTTGCAAACATTATCACAAACACTAACAGGCAGCAAAGAAATCAATTTTTAGTATGGATTAAAAGTGAGAGCTCTCACTGTGGAGCTTTGGTTCACCCTCATTCTTTTTCTCACCCACCTGAACATTCCCTAGGCCACAGTAAACCATCTATCCCTAGGAGCTCATCCCTTCCTACCTGTTAGCGTCTCGGCTCTATTATTTCTTCTTCATCTTTTAGCCTCTGTCTCTCCCTCTGCACTGCTTCCTTTCCCTCTGCTAGAGACTTTCCCATGAAAAAATAATGTTTGTTTGAACCTGATTTTCCCTTTAAAATGACTATCCCATCTCCCCCCTTACCCTCACTTCACAAATGAGAGGCAAATGCTCAATAAATATTTATGGATTAAATGAGTGAAAAGAAATCTATTTCCCTATGGCTTCATCTCACATTTACTTCTCATTCCACTGCAATCTAATGAAACTACTGAGCCCACTCCTCTACTAAAACCAGTCTCCAGAGGTAGCCGATAATTTTCTAATTTAAAAAATCCATGAGCTCTCTTTGCCCTTCATTCTATTTGACCTCTACTCACATTGCTAACCAACCTCTATTATTAATATTCCCTTTCTCAAGTTTCCTTGCAATATCATAAGATTCCCCACCCTTACATCACCAATCCTCCCAAACTCATTGGTGACCCATTTTTCTAACCCTTCCCTCTGCTTACTCTATGCTCTTCCAACAGGATTTCTCAACCACTGACCCAATTTCAACTACCTCCTTTCAGCACCTTTCAAATTTATAATTCTGGTTCTCATTTTTCTTCTATCTCAAACTTGCCTTTCTAAATTCCTTTTGCACCTCTCTTCATAGATGTTATGTTGCACCTCAAAATTGGTAGATCCAAAACAGAACTCAGTCTGTCCTCCCTCCCATTCTTAAACCTACTTCTCTTCTGTGTTCTCACCTTAATGAATAGAAGCACCATTTTAGAATGAATGAACAGAAGCACAAACTTCAGAGATTTTTTGAGGCTGCCATCTCTCTTACTTGCAACTTCACTCAGCTTCAAGTCCTGTTGATACTGTCTCTGAAATATCTCTTGATTCTGCTCCGTACTTTCCATTCCTCTTGCAACTGTCCTACTTCAGATTTTTATAATCTTTCAACTAGACCATTACAGAAGCCTATTAAGTGATCTCTCTTCCACCAATCTCATCCTTCCCCCAACCCATTTTTTTCATTGTAATAAACTAAGTTCTCTCAGAACAGGAATGTCTTTGTCACCTTTTATTTCCCAGCACAACCACTCAATACATATCTGTGGAACTGAACTCTCCCTGCCAATAATTATCTTCCTAATCTAAAACACAAATCTGATCCTGTAAATTCACTGCTCTCAAATCTTCAGTGACTCTTGTTACAGAAAAAAACAAACAAAAACTCAGTGCAACATTCAGAGTCCTCTGTGGCCTGCTCTGAACCTACTACTGCTTTATCTGATCTTCTACTACCGTAAGTCTCCTCTCTCCCTGCCACTCCAGCCACACATACTATAACACTATATACTTTTTCTACTTATCCCAAGAATCCACTCTTCATTACCTACTTCTATTATTTGGGATACATCTTTTCTTTTCTTTTCTTTTTTTAAATTTCTTTCTTTCTTTCTTTCTTTTTGATTTATTTACTTATTTTAGAGGGACAGAATGTGAGAGTGAGTGGGGGGAGGGGCAGAGGGAGAGAGTCCTTGAAGCGGACTCCTCACTGAGCAAGGAGCCCGATGCTGTGATCAATCTCATGGTCCATGAGATCTTGACCTGAACTGAAACCAAAAGTAGGATGCTCAACGGACTGAGCCACCCAAGCAGCCCAGGTATCTCTGTCTTTCTATCTCTGCCTATGGAAATCCCACTCAACTTTTAAGGTCAAACTAAAATTCCACATCTTCTGGGTGCCTGGGTGGCTCAGTGGGTTGAAGCTTCTGCCTTCCGCTCAGGTCATGATCTCAGGGTCCTGGAATCAAGTCCTGCATCGGGCACTCTGCTCACTGGGGAGCCTGCTTCCCCCTTTGTCTCTGCCTGCCTCTCTGCCTACTTGTGATTTCTCTCTCTCTGTCAAATAAATAAATAAGATCTTTAAAAATAAAATAAAATAAAATTCCACATCTTCAATGAAGTTTTCTCCAATTCCTCCCATAAGAAATAATTGTTCCTCACTCTGTATACCCTAGCACTTTGGACTTCTTTCTAGCACACAGTGAACTGCATCCTCCATTACAGGTGAGGACATGAAAGTTTCCTCAGCCAGACTAAAGCAAGCTCTTCAAGGTCATCACGAATCCCCCACTACACTTAGGCCAGTGTATCACAATAGTAATAGCATTCACAGTGCACAAGGGCCTCTGGGAAATCACAGCAATGATAAAGTAGGGTGGCACAAAAACACCAAAATGATCAGTATTGTCTCTAACACCAGCTGGTATTAATAGGTGGGCAATACTTTTGTTAGGTTTCTGAAATTTTATCAGAATCATTGCTAGGGAGCACTAATTTTTTTTCTCACCCCTCTACTTCGGAGGGGGGACCCTGAAAAGAATATCGCCTTCCTTGTTAAGAGACTGTCTTAGCTAATGGGAAAGATAAATTGTGTATGAGTGTATATACATAACCTTGTTAAGAGACTGTCTTAGCTAATGGGAAAGATAAATTGTGTATGAGTGTATATACATAAACATGCAATAAAAAGGCGGTGATTTTTAAAATAATTTTTAAAAATTTTTAAAAATAAAAAAATTTTTATTGCATGTTTATGTATATGCATGTTTCTATTTTTTAAGATTTATTTATTTATTTGAGAGAGAGAGCGAGAGAGAGCAAGAGTAGAGTCGTGGCAGGGAGGGGCAGAGGCAGAAGGAGAGAGAATCCCAAGCAGACTCTGCGCTGAGCACAGAGCCCTTCATGGAATTCTATCTCATACCCTGAGACCATGACCTGAGCCAAAACCAAGAGTACAATGCTTAACTGCCTGTGCCACCCAGGTGCCCCATTGCATGTTTCTTTTGATTTATTGTAAGCACTGTATTTGTCCCTTTGAATTACTGAACTGTGTGCCACAGCGACCCTGAGTAGGATTAGCCTCCAGAGTGGGACACTGTTGAAGACCCACTTATCTATCTTCTTATTTACTTTAATACAAAAAATGCACATCAGGAATCAAGCAATTCAACGCCCAGCCATTCAACGGATTATGTTACGGGATGTTAAAGCTGTCATTCAAGTGCTATGAAGATATGAAGAGAAATCAGAACTGATCACTGGATTCAGAAATCTGGAGCTCAGTGATAATCTTGATGAGTTTGGTTTTACTGCATGATGGGAAAAACGTCTGATTGGAATGGCTTCAAGACACAATGATGGCTTCCACAGAATGGTAAACCAGATTTTCTAAAAGAGCTTTTTTTGCTACAAACCAAGTAAATCATGAATAATACATACTGTTTTTAAGAACTGCTGGGTTTGCAGGAACTAAGAAAAATATCCAAGCATCTCAACCACCACAACTGAAAATTAAAACAAAAAAACCCAGAGCTGAAACCTAAGCAGGCAAAACTGTGCAATACAAATAAGAAGAGGAAATGGGATAAGTCAAATGCCAACAAATGCAGGTACCATTATTACAAAGACTAAGCCATGGGTCAGCTGCAAGACAAGGCACCCTAGCCTCAAACCCTTACATCATCCAAATGCCTCAAAGGGACTAAAGTGGTCCCAGGCTGAGAGTACCCGGGGCTCTGAGCAGAAGCAAATGTCAATCTTGTCTGGAGAAAAGTTTCCCAATATAGGCCTGCAGTACTCCCAAAAATTAGGATGAAATTAAATAAGATTAAATTAAAAATTAAATTAATAAATCACCAAACACATGAGCCAGAACCAATCAAAACAAAAACAATAGCTTTAAACTCTCCAAAGACTTCACACATTGAAACTAATAGTTAAAAACACAAGGGGAAAATTTGTATGTGAAAAAAAGACATAACAGATGAAAGTATAAAATAAGCAGGCAGTAAGAGCTAATAAAAATGATGAAGCAGACTAAAAAAATAACTAACAAAATTCTTAGAAATTAAAAACATTATTGTTGATATTAAAAACTCAAATGGATGAGATAACAACATTTTAACAAAACTGAAGAGAGGCCCAGTAACTAGAGGACAGACATGAATAGATTATCTAGAATGCAGCACAGAAAATCAAAGATGCAAAATAGTAAAGAGATATAAGAGAAATGAAAGATAGAATGCAAAGATCAAATAATCTTCTACTCAAAGTCCAGAAGGAAAGAATGAAAGAATGTAGGAAAGGCAACACTGGAAGAAGTAATGACATAGAATATTCCAAAAATGACAAAAGATATCAGTCCACAGGTATAGAAGGCACAATGTCTACCACACGGGATGAATGAAATACATCCATGCCAAACTACACCAGAGTGAAAACTGAAGAAGTAAAAATAAGGAGACAATCAAAGGCTACTCAGAAAGAACATATATGTTACCTAAAACTTGACAGCAAGTTTCTTAACAGAAAAATGGAAGCCAAGAAGAGAGAAAGGAAAATGTATTCAAAAAAGCACTGGAAAAAATACTCAACATAGATCCTTCATTTATTCATTCATTTATATTTATTGAGCAGTTACTCTGTGAGGAACAGACAAAAATCACCGCCTTCACAGAATTTACATTGTACTAGTGGGAACAGATAATAATTTAATTAAGTATGTCAGATGATATGGAGAAAAACAGAGCAGAAAAGAAGATGGTAGTACCAAGGGAAGGGAGAGTTTGTAATTTTTAATATAATGGTCTGGGAAGTTATCACTGAAAAACTGGTATTTAGACAAAGACCTGAGGATGTGAGAGCAGGGAGAGCTAAGTGGATAGCTATGAAGAAAGCATTAAAGGAAGAAATGGCAGGTTGAAAGGCATGTGGCAGCTCAGAGGCATGTTTAAGGAACAGCAAGAATGCCAACGTGGCTATAGCAGTGGAAGTGAGCAAGAATGGTAGGAAACGAGGTTGGAGAGACAGGAGAGCTAGGGGAGGGATATCACATGGAACCTTCCAGATGACTGTTAGGACTTGGGCTTTCACTCCACATCAAATGGAAAGCTCTTAGAGAGTTTTGAACAGAGCCACCTCGTGATGTGATTTATATTTTGAAAGGAGGGCTTGAGTCAAAATAGATTATAGGAAGGCAAGGGGAGAATCAGGAAAAACCAGCTGGGAAACTATTGCAATAATCAAGGTGAAAGAGCATGGTGCCATCTACAGAGGTAGTAGCAATGCAAATGGTAAGAAGTGGTCAGATCTGAATAAATGTCAAAAAAGACTTGTTGTGGTTTCGATATGGTTTATAACATAGAGGAGTTGTAGACAGACAATTGGAACAATGCAGTTGACATTTAATCTAAAGAGAAAAACTGTGAACAGAGGAAGCTTGGAGGGAAGACCAGGAGATCAGTTTGGAACATGTTACGTTTGAAATGTGTATTACTCACATGGAGATGTCAGAGGATGCAGGAGTGTGGAATTTGTAAGGTAGGGACTGGAGACATAAATTTGGGAGTCAGCAGTAAATAAATAGAACCAAACAAAGATGTTTTTCAGATAAATGGCATCTGAATTTACTGGCAATAGTCAGTCAAAATTCATTAAAGGAATTTCAGGAAGCGAGGAAATAATCTCTGAAGAAAACTCTGAGATTTAAGAAGGAAGAGTAGGCAGTGATACTGGGAAATTTTGCTATAAACAAACATCACCAAAATAATGATAATGATAATAATACATAATCTCTTGGGTTCGAAATTTAAAATGGCAAAGCTAAAATTCTGGACAATAGCATATATGACATAAGGTTAATTAGACTACAAATGTAGGATCCTTGAATTGTTGAGGAGGGAATTAAGATCTTAAATTATTTTAGATTAAGTGTCTATGGTAACATTTCAAGGGTAAGTAGAAGGGTAGAAATAGTGTATAAGTTTCCAACCAGTAGAGCAAGTTTTCTCAAAGAAAATGCAAATGGTTTTTTGTATGGGACAATTGCTCACTGAGCAAAACTGCACTCGGCATCCTCAAACTCTGCCTTTCAAATACTAGACACACCCAGTCCAGTCACTGTGATGACGACAACAAGCACCTCCATATATTTAAATAAGAAGGGTGCTAAATCAGCCTTATACCAAAATCACTGAAGTTCATGGAGATAACAAGCCAATTAATTTAAAAGTTTAGCCACACACCAAAATAAAAACAAAGAGGAAAAAAGTGGAGGAAAAGGAACAGATACAGAGCACAAAGAAGGAAAAACAAGTCCAAATATAAAATTAATCATGATAAATGTAATTGAACTAAGTTTGCCAGTTAGAGTGTTAATGGGATTTTTTTTATTATCTATTACACAATGACACTGATATAAGAGACATACCTAAAAATTAAAGACATAGAAAGATTGAAAACTTTAAATCTTGATCCTACCCAAAAGAAAGTTAGGTTATATATAACCTAAGTTATATAATTATTGTTATATATTATTGTTATATGTGTTTTATATATATAAGGTTATATAATTAAATATACTAGAAGATACATATATTAGTAGATAATATATATTAGAAGATTTCAGTGTGCTTCAATTATTGCTTGGTCAAGCCACAAAAACCACAAATAAGCTATATATGATTTGAACAACTCAATTAACAAGTTTTAATGTATATATATAGATATATTTGTTATTTTTACTATATATACAATGTGTATATGTATTTGTACATATATGTATGTATGTGCGTGTATACTCCTACACTTAACAATTGAAGAACACCTTTTTACAATCATCACAATCCAGCTAATTTCTTTACTGAGTGATTATTATGTGCCAAGGATTATTATAGGTACTTGACAAGTATTAATGAATTCATTAAATCCTCATAAAACTACGAAATAGGTCTGTAAGTGCAAAGCTGAGATCTTACCCTATGCTAATCCCATCCTAGTGTCTGTTTTTAACCATCACAAAACATTCTCCAATGAAACATTTTCAAAACGTAATCACTCGTACCGCCGTAACACAAATTTCTACAAATTTAACAAATTGATCGTACAGTGGCTAAAGAAAAAATTACTCACAGCATTGTTAAAGAAGATAAGGAAGACTTGATTCAAGGCTACTGCAGTGGAGTTGTGCAGTAGGGAAGAGAGATTGGGCTCACTCCCTAACAAAGACCCTCTCCTTGACCAAGATCCTCTGAGCCCTTTTCTCCAACAGGCCCACACCTTGGGCTCTGCCCTTGGCCCACTTGGTCCATTTTTAACAAGAATACTGCTGGGTCAGTTTAGCAAGAATCCCTCACCCCTGATATCTAATCACCTTGACCTGCCTTCAGCAAGAATCTTGTGAAGTTGGTTTAGCCAGGATCCCCCTTACTTTTTAGTAATGCATCCACTGATTCCTGCCCAGCTTCTTGGCTATAAATCCCGACTTGTCCCTGTCTGTATTCAGAGTTAAGTCCAATCTCTGTCCCTTATTGCAAAAGCCCATTGCAGTTTGTTCCCTTCTTGAGTAAAGTCTTCCTTACTGTCTCTAATAAGTTTTGAATAATTATTTTCTTTAACACAGTCCACATTCTCTTAATACAATGCAACTCAGAAGTTAACATCATATAACAGAAAAAGATAGTTTTAAATCTCCATAAGTTTGGATATTTAAAGCATATGTGTATAATCCCACATATTTTAAATAACTCATGAAAAAATATAATAAAAAATTTTAAAATTTGGCTCTGATTAATAATATTTGCATATTGAAAGTCATGGGTGTTATGAAAACAATACTTTGATGGAAACATTAAGTTTGCCATTGTCTGTAAATCAATAGCAGCTCAATCTTAGCAATTTCCTATGGTTTAATCTAAATCTGTAGACCCAAGTGCTTAAATTAGAAAAGAAGAAAAGCTAAAAAATTAATGGGCAAAGCCTCCTACTGAAAGAATCAGAAAACAACAGAATAAACTCCAAGAAAATAAAAGAAAGTAAATAAAGATAAAATTTTAAATAAACAGAAAAAAATACCTGCCTCTGAAAAGACTAAAAGAATTAAGAGAACTCTAGTTGATATGATCAAGAAAAGGAAACACAAATAAATAACATTCAGTTTAGAAGGGACGTATAATTACATATTTTGGGTAGGTTTAAAAGATAATTAAATAAAAATGAACAATTTTATGACAATATTTGAAAACTTATAAAAATATATAAATTCATAGAAAAATGTAACTCACCCAAAGTGATTTAATAGGAAGCTAGAAGAGTAACTATCAAAGCATTAAACTGACTAGTCAAAGATCCATATTTTTAAAAAGACTCACATTATTGTTTTAAAAAGATTTTCTTTATTTTAGAGAGACCATGAGTGGGGAGGTAGGGAAGAGCAGAGGGATAGAATTTCAAGCAGACTCTGCATTGAGCACTGAGCCCAACGTGGGGCTCCATCCCAGGACCCTGAGATCATGACCTGAGCTGAAATCAAGAGTCAGCCTTTAACTGAGTGAGCCCCAAGACTCACATTATTTTACAAGCAAGTTCTCCCAAAGCTTTAAGGAACACATTTCAATATCCAAAATTTCCAAAGAAAAAAATATGAGCAAATACTCCCAAATTCCATGTATGATCTAGCATAACCTAGAATAATCTTGATTCCAAAAGCACACAAATTCGATTTATAAAAAACTTTATTATTTCTTTATCACACACAGATACAAAAATTCCCAATTAAATATTTATAAAATAAATCTACAAGTGCAGAAAAAAGACTGTGACCAGGAATGAAAGGATGATTAAAAATAGAAAAATTTAGGAGTGCTTGGCTTAACCAGTTAAGCATCTGCATTCAGCTCAGGTCTTGATCCAAGGTCCTGGCATTGATCCCCATGTTGGGCTCCCTGCTCAGCCCAGAGACTGCTTCTCCCTCTCCACCCTCTGCTCATGCTCTCACTCCCTCTCTTCCCCAATGAAAAAATAAAAAAAATCTTTTAAAAAAATAGAAAAATTTATAAATGAGATTTCTACAATAAGCAATTAAAGGAGAAAATTATATGATCATCTGAACAGATTCTGTACAAAGAACAAAAATAAGCAGGCATTCATAATTTTTTAAAATTTTACCAAACAAGGAATAAAAGTTGTTTTCTTAATTCAATAATAGCTATCTACCAAAAAATCTACAGCAAACTCACCCTTAATGATAAAACCTTAGAAGCACTCCCTTTAAGATAAAAAGAACAATGGTATCTATTATCATTGCTTATTTCGAACACTTACCCACATCCTAACCAGCAGAGCAAATACAAAAAGGAAATAAAGGCTATGATTATTGCAAAAGAGAAAACAAAATTGTATATATTTGTATATGATTATATTGTCTGTTTAGAAAACAAGAAGAATCTATAGATAAATGATTATAATCAATAAGAAAGTTTAGCATAGCAATTGAACCTGTGATTATTCCATAAATATCAACTGCATTTCTACCCACAAGCAATAGTTAGAAAATGCTAATTTAAAAAGATAACATTTTTATAAGCAAAGATAAGACACTGGGAAGCCCTAAGTTAATAAAAGCATATGATGTTCATGGATAAAGAGACTCAGTATCATAAAGATGGCAAGTCTCACCAAATGTTACCAATAAATCCAATATAATTTCAATAAGAATCTCAACAAGGCTTTGGAAGTATTCTAAAGTTAATGAAAGAGCATGAAGCCCAATAATATCTCACATACCTGAGAAAGAATAAATGGAAATCTGTGCTATCATATATCAAGACATTAAAAAGATATAGAAATTAAGTATGTTTGTTGCAGCTGGTTAAGCATCTGCCCTCGGACTCAGGTCATGATCCTGGCATCCTGGGATCCAGCCCTGCATAGGACTCCCTGCTCAGCTGGGAGTCTCTTTATCCCTCCCCCTCTACCTCTACCCCTCTACTCTTCTACCCCTCCCCCTCCCCCCGGCTCACTCTCTCTCTCTCAAATAAATAAGATCTTCAAAATGAAAAAAATTTTTAAGAAGTTAAGAATGTTTGCTATTGCAAAAAGATAGATAAGTTGACTTATAGAATAGAATACAATCTCCCCAAATAGACTGATGCATATAAGAATATCGAATAAAGAGTTAGGGGTACCTGGGTGGCTCAGTCAGTTAAGCATACAACTCTCGACTCAGGTCATGATCTCAGGATCATAAGATCAAACTGGGCACCAGGTTCCTGGCTAAGGGGGGAGTCTGCTTGAGACTCTCTCTCTCCCTTTCCTCTGCCCCTCCCCTACTCATTAATGCGCGCATGCACGCGCTCTCTCTCTCTCATAAATAAATATATCTTTTAAAAAAGAGTTAGTCATACAGAACATTGGGGGAAGGGAGAACTTTCTAACAAATAATACTAAGATAATTAGTTATCCATTAGGAAGAAAAATAATCTCCACCATACATTAATACCAATCACAGATGAATTAAAACTTAAATGTAAAAGGCAAAATCTTAAAACTTTAGAGGCAAGACAAAAGCATGCTTCATGCATTTGGACAGAAAAGAATTTCTTAGACAAAACAATGTATAGAGATGCGGAATCACTGTGTTGTACACCTGAAACTACTGTGACATTGTGTGTAAACTATACTCAAATAAAAAAAATTTAAGACATAAAGAAGCATTCTCCCCTCGAAGAGGAATAAAAATTTGCTAATGCACATATAAAAAGCTGATCAATCTTGATAATCAGGAAAATGCAAATTGAGACCACAATGAGATACCATTTACCACTGGCAAAAATAAGATACCTGGCAATATAGAATGACAGAAATTCTCATCTATTCTGCTAGTAAGAGGGTAAATTTATACAACTACCTTGAAAAGCAATTTGTCATTTTCAAATAAAATTAAAGCTTCCTTTATCCTATAAGCTGGCAATTCTATCCCTGGGTTTATAAATCCTGGCCTAGAGAAACTCTTCTATTAGTTTACCGGGAGACATGTACAAATATATTCACGGCAGCATTAATTGTAATAGCAAAATAACTGGAAACGACCCAAATATTCATCAACAGGGAAATGTATAAATACATTGTTGAAATAGACACACAGGAGAATATTATACATCAGTGAAAACAAACACTGCTACCTGGATGAATTTAGAAATATAACCATAAAGTGAAAAAAAGCAGAGTGCATAGGACTCCATGCAGTTTTTTACCATTTCATAAAGCTCAAAAATAAGCGTATGTATTTTTATATATAATCTTTTATAAAGCTCAAAATAAGCAAAACTAAATATATATGTGTATGTATATAAATATATATGTATGTTTATAGTCATATATATAAGAGATAAAATGGAAAGATGGGTAGACAAATTAAAAACACAAACTACAGGATGGAGGTTCCCTAGGAGAGGAGGAAAGGCGCAAAATAGGGAAGGTACAAACTTATAGATCCAATAATATTTAATCATTTGAGCTCTTAAATTGGATGCTTGTTACTTGGGTGTTCATTATGTTTCATATCTTACATATAGGTTAAAAATTATCTTTTATATATATAATATTGCATTATGAAAACATTTTTTAAAAGAGAGAGAATAGGAGGTAAGGACATAGAAACAGCATATGCAGACAGCTTACCTAGAGTCTTAACCATAAAGAGAGAAAAAAATAGGGCTAGAGGTGGAAGAGGACAAGGGAGTAGGAAAGGACTCTATTATTTTGCTTTTATTCATTTTTTTATTTTTTAAAAATACAGCATGCTTTTATGCTAATAGAGATGATACAAATAACAGAGGAATGATTAATGACGCAAGAGAGAGAGAAGATAATTATAAGAGGAAAAGCCAGGAAAGAGGAAATGTGAGTGCCTAAGTGGAGGGGTCCATCTTATACTATGGCAGAGAAAGTTCACTTATTTAACTATTTCACTATTTAATGGGTAGGCAGAGTAAATATAGCTAAATATATTTGTTGATGGGAAGATCATAACATTCTCCTCTAAGCAGCTCTATTTTCTCTGTGAGATATATTATATGCAATATAATATAAAATATTATACATGATAGTGAGGTGGGGTAGGTAAAGGAGGGAAGACTAGAGATTTGAGGAGACAAGAGAAGGCAAGAAATGATTAACTTTGAGGGTAGAGGAGAAATTTGAATAAGAAAATATAAGGAGACATCCTCCTTGATGTACATTCTTTTGACATCTCCCACCCACCTCGCTGACCACTCTGTGTCAATTCTCCTTTGCTGGATTTCTCTCCTTTTCCTGATCTCTGAATATTAGAATGCCTAGATCAGTCCTCAGATATATTCTCTTTGTTATATTCTTATGTGAATGCATCTAGTCCCTGGGCTTTTAATACCATCTACATGCTAAAGACTCATAAATTGGTATGGGCAGCTTCTACCTCTGTCAGGAGCTCCAGACTCATATATCCAACTGTCCTTGTGATGTCTACACTTGGATGTCTAAAAGACATCTCATTTAACATGTATAAAGCAACTTTTTTTTTCTGCCCATTCTTCTCTCTGCCCAGTGTTCTACTATTCAGTAGATAGTACCACCATTCATCCAGTTGCCCAGAGCAGAAACCCAGTTTTTCTCTATATTTATCTTTATCCCATACCTCATATCCAATCCATCAACAACTTATACTTCAAAATATAACTTACCTTCAAAATATA
Source organism: Nasua narica (assembly GCA_028533885.1). Classification (NCBI taxonomy): domain Eukaryota; kingdom Metazoa; phylum Chordata; class Mammalia; order Carnivora; family Procyonidae; genus Nasua; species Nasua narica. Next base: position 55,835,923 of record CM052798.1, read on the forward strand.
CCCCAAATCTAATCCTCACCACCTCCACCACTACTGCCCTGCTCTAAGACACCATTCTTTCCTTTCTATATCACTACAATGGCTTCCCTGCCTCCACACTGGCTCTGCCCCCACTCCCAGGCCATTCTCCACATGCAGCTACAGTGATCTTTTATAAACATAAATCAGATCACACATTCTCATGCTCAAATCTTTCCATGCTTTCTTTCTATTGCACTAGCATGAAACCCGGAGTCCTCACTCTGGTCTGTTTGGCCCTAGGTGATCTGGCCCCAACTAGTTCTTTAACCACATTCTACCCACCACTCCCACTTCACTCATTCTGCTTCAGCCATGTAGGCGTTTTCACTGTTTCTAGCAGGTGTCAGGCTCATCTCTACTTTGCACCAATTTCCAGTGGTGCCCTAGAAAGTTTTAGGTTGTCCATTCCTTTCATCAGAGTTTCAGCTAAATATTACCTCTTGAAGCTGATATTTTTATCCAAAAGAGTCCTCTTCATCTCTTTATTCTGCTTTATGTTTTCTTGAATTCGCAGATGGCATTAGGTTTTATACACTTTTTGTGTACCTCTCCGACTAGGAGGAAAGTTCTGTGAAGGCAAAGACTTTGTCCTCCTGTTCACCATTGTGAATTGTGGACAGTGGCTGGCAAAAAATAATTGTTCATTGAATGAGCTTGAGCCCATTTCAAATAACTTTGGAAGTCACAACTGAATGGTCTCTTTCTAATTGGCAAATCTCTTTTAAGTAATTTTGTTTGCATTAAGTTTATGGATTTATGCATCACTGTACACTCTAAAGTAAGCTTACTTCCTCGAAGAATCACCATGTCATATATCAACTTTCCAATGTTTAAAAAGGCTGAAAGATTTGGAAGTAGAGTGCCTACAAAAAGTACTATTTAGATGCAATCAGCTCATTCATCAGCATCATTCCAAATAAATTCTAGTACTTCCTAATTTGATAATGAACTTCCACTTCCATAAGAAAGCATAGTCCTGTGCGTATTCATAGTGCCTAGATAGATAAGATTTAAGTGAAATATGTTCCCCCCCACCCAGGTGAGATGGATTGAAAAACAAAGGAGGAAAAAAATAAATAAATAAAATTAAAAAAATTTTTAATTAAAAAAAAAAAAAGAAAAGAAAAGGAGGAGTGCCTGGAACACTGGGTCTCCTTTAGGGTTTCTGAGCTGAAAGCAGCCAGATCCTTACTGCGGTTCAACGCGCTCACCTAGGGAGTAAATGTTTAACTTAGATGAGAAACACTCTCACCTTAAGGTCACATATTCATCATATCCTTAGCCTACACATATGTCACAAACACCACTTACTTCAATCATACATTGCCCCATATCCATGCCTTGAGTATTAAAGCTTAACATTCCTATTTTTCTGCTCTTACTTGATGTATTGATTAGACTTGTAATAAAAGTGGAAACTAAATCTGGCTCGAGACCTTTCGCCACTAGAGCAACTGGTCCCCTCGCCCTCTCCTTTCTCCTGTTTAGGTGTCCAGGGTAATCTTTTCATTCGTCACCTCAAGGTTTGCTGGCCAAACCCAGCATAGTCCTATAGAAGGTACCCTGGACTGGACATTAGAAAATTCAGAGCAGACTCCTTATATGGTCTCTGATTAGTATATAGATCTGTTACTTAATAATTCTATTAAATATAACAGCTGCCCTAAAGTACTTCCAAAGAATTCTCTATGGATAAGTTTCTATATGGGTAATTAGAATTATTGAAACAGGAGCTACAAAATATTCTTTTATCAAGATTATTACAGGAGGGGCACCTGGGTGGCTCAGTGAGTTAAAGCCTCTGCCTTCGGCTCAGGTCATGATCTCAGGGTTCTGGGATGGAGCCCCCCGCATAGCATCGCATGGCTCTCTGCTCAGCAGGGAGCCTGCTTCCCCCTCCCTCTGCCTCTCTGCCTACTTGTAATCTCTCTCTCTCTCTATCAACTAAATAAATCTTAAAAAAAAAAAAACTACTTAAAAAAAAGATTATTCCAGGAACTACTGAGATCTTTCATTGATTTATCTTTGAACTTGGAGGAAAATTTCATGAAATTCCAAGCGAATTTAATATAGATTATGTACGGTAGGGATACTTTTCATAATAATTAACTACTTGTTTTATCTCTTACTACTTTGTTTATGTATTTTATCTAAGTATAATTCATATACAATATTATATTACTTTCAGATATACAACATAGTAATTTGAATATCTTCTGATACTTTGATAATGTAATAATTATATCTCAGGGTAAATAATATAGGAAATTTTTTGGTAGAAATGTTTTTTAGTAATATTTGAAGCACTGTAGAAAACAAGAGATGTTGGAAGTCTGTATGTGGGGTGGCTGTCCTGATTTTTAAAAGGAAAGAAGATGGATTCTGAATACTGAATGTGGTTTATATTCCAAACAAAATTATTAAGTAGACTATTAAGTACAGAGCATATAAACCTTTCTTAAAAAAGAAGGTGGTCATCACATCACCTAGTTACCCTTTCCCCTTCAGCTACCTACAGTTTATTTCCTATAGTTAGGAGTCTCTCATAGTTTGTCTCCCTCTCTGATTTCTTCCCATTCAGTTTTCCCCCCTTTCCCCTATGATCTTCTGCGCTGTTTCTTATATTCCACATGAGTGAAACCATATGATAACTGTCTTTCTCTGACTGACCACTGGGTCTTATATGTAGGTGATGAATAACTGAACTCTACAACGGAAACTAATGATGTATGATATTTAGCTAATTGAATTTAAAAAAAAGAAAAATGAAGGTGGCGATTTCTAGAGGTAAACTAAAAAATAAATTCAAGCTAAGTTTACCTCATTTTCTCTTTCCTTTCTCTCCTCTTTATTGGAATTTTTCTTGCCGTATCTTCCTTTGTTGTTTGTTTAACAAGATTGATAAATCAGTTCAAGTGTATCAAAATAACTATATCTAGGGTTCCTTAAGTCACTTTTGCTTTACCTCATCCCTGAATAGCTTGAGAAATATAAGCTGGGTGATAGCACGATTAGATAAAATTATAATTGGCAAAGCTTAACCTTACAAAAAGAGTGAATCTGTGACAACCCAGGAAGAGGCATCTAGTTTTAAAATATTTTTATCAATTACTCAAATTAAGATACAAAATAATATTTAATCAAATATGTAAATGACTCAAAGCTGAAAGAGATAATGAATGCTTCTCATCTCAGTGAATGACATTACCATTCATCCACTTCAGTCCTCTCCCACCACCTGGAATAATTAGGCTAAGTTGCTGAAACAAAGCATTCCAAAAATACAGTGATTCAATGAGGATAGGAAATGATCTCCATCATGCATAAAAATGCAAAGTGAGTAGAATCGAGTCAGGGGGGAGACTCTGCTCCACAAGGTCACTGAAGAACCTAAGTTTTTTCTATCTTCTGCCAGCCCTTAAATTGATGTTTAAGTTTGTATAAATAGAAATTGTATCATCAGCATCATATCCATGTTTGAGTCTAGCGCAAGCAACCTTGTATTTGAGGAAAGAACCTGGATGTTGGCCCAAATTTAGTCCATAATCACATCTAACTAAAAGGGAGCTTGACCAATGCAGACTCTAGTTAGGTGGTCATGAATATGGTTCAGAGTCAGGGTGGGGTCAGTGGTACTATCTCTAGAAGGAAGAAAAGAAAAATAGATACTGGGGACAACTAGTAGTTTCTGCCACACATGTCCCCAAATTCAATTAATTCATTATCAAGTTAGGTCTGTGGGCCACCCATATATTTCACAAAAACTCCCATTTGTCCATTTACCTCTATCTTCCCCATCACAACCCTTGTCCGAAGTATCATCATATCTGACCTGTGTTATTACAATAACTTCCTAACCGGGATCTTACATTTGCACTCTCCTTGGTTCCCAAATCAATTGTTTAGTTACATTTTAAAATGCAAATCTAATCATGCCACAACTTTGATTAAAATCTTTCAATCGTTTCTTGTTGTTTTTAGGATTCACTAAGGAGAATACTAAAGTCCTACATATTTTACCCTCTTTTCCTCTGGTCTCACCTCTCATCATTCTTCTCTCTCCATCCCACTCCCTCTCTCTGTACCCCAGGCACATTTGCCTTCTCTGTTTATCACCCACAGAATGCTCTCACCTACCACAAAGATTTTGAACTTGATAGTCCCTCTGATAAGAATGTTCTCCTCCATTTGCCTCACTGACTTATACATTAGCTCTCACCCAAACTGCTTTCTCAGGGAAAACTTCCCACAGTCCCAGATGATGCTGATCCCTTATTATACACTGTCATAGCACTCTGTAATTTTGTCACTGTTAGTAATTATACATTTATTTTTGCGATTATTTGATTTAGGGAAATCTGCAGCTTTCAATGATGTCATTCCATGTCCACACACAGACATTCACAAGGCTGGTCTGGTTTACAGAGAAAAACCTTAAATTATAACTTCTGGTAATATTAGCTTTCCATTTTCATTCCTTTATCCAGCTGTACCTCTCACAATCTCCCTCAGCTAAGAATCTAGGTGGCCCGTAACTGGGATAGCTAGCCCATGTGGCTCTCCTTTCTGTACCACTTCTGTGGAGTCTTGGGTGTGGAATGGGAACTGAGCTTGAGTATGGAACTTGGACTTCACAGGAACATTCCTCACTTCTATAGCCCTCCCCTGCCCCTGTGTCTGTTCACGTTAATCAAAAGATCACTGAATAGGCCTTCTGGTCTCTGACATTTATGTTTCTAGAATCTATTTTGCTCAAAGTCTGAGAAGGTTTACTTAGGTTCTCAGTAATCTCTCATATTTGATCCAAATTTCACCATATTTGGCTGATAGTTCTTCATAATTCTTTAAAAACATGAACCAGGAGAGACTGTGGACTCTGAGCAACAAACTGAGGGTTTTGGAGGGGAGGGGGTTGGGGGGTGAGCCTGGTGGTGGGTATCGGGAGGGGCATGTACTGCATGGAGCACTGGGTGTGGTGCATGAACAATCAATCTTGTAACACTGAAAAATTAAAATAAATTTGGGGAAAAAATTAAAATAAATAAATAAATAAATAAAAATAAATAAAAACAGAGTTTTCTTCTGATTTATATTCTTTGGAGATATGATGGGAGAAGGTGTGGTTTTTGTTTGTATTTTTGTTTTTATGTGTTTCAGGGAGGAAAGTAGCAATAAGATGGCTTTAGGTCACCCTCTTTAACTAGAAGTATCTTGTCCCTGTAAGTAAATGTTCACATGCCGAGAAGATGTGTCTATTTATTCTGTGGTTTCACAGCCCCAAGAGAATGCTTGCCCCAGTTTAAGAAGCACCTTATAGTCTATTTAAATAGAATTTCCCTGCAATAAAACAGAGAATATTACAAAATAAACTATCTGTGGACATCCCCAATAGGTCCCCACACTTTTTAATGAGACAGACTTTTATAGTACATAGGGGGAAACAATGTAGATTCCTGAGCCTATGAGTAAGCACAGATCTAAGATTATGGAATTGCAAATGCTTTGTTTGTCAAGCCTCTTGCTTCTAATTGCTCCTCTCCCAAAACTATATAAATATCTGGCGTAGTGATAGCACATACTATGTTCTGAAAATGTTAATTCTTTCTTCTCCTTTTTTTTAAGAGAGGGAGAGAGTGGGGCTGGAAGGAGTGAGGGGCAGAAGGAGAGGGAGAGAGAAAATCTTAAGCAGCCTCCATGTCCCCACATGGAGCTCAGTGTGGGGCTTGATCTCATGACCCTGAGCTCATGACCTGAGCCGATATCAAGAGTGGGACATTTAACTGCCTGAGCCACCCAGGCGCCCCCTTCTTTCTTCTCCTTTTAATGTAAGAAAGAAAAATGCTTTTTTTTTTTTGTAAGAAAGCTTTATTAAGTGCCTACTGTAAGGTAGTGATAGACACAGAGGCCCTAGTCTAGTGGCGGAGAAAGACAAGTAACTAGAAGGAAAATCAGTTCAAATAGTACTGTGATAGCAAAGAATGCTTAAAGAACACAAAAGTGGACTTCTAATCTGTCATAAAATGGGAATGCTGGGGAAGAAGCAAGGGTGCTTCCTAGGCAGGAAATACCTAAGTCCAGTGGTCAGACTTAAAAGAATAAATAGTAACAAACTACACAGAGAAGCAGGAGGAAAGGTATTGCAGGCAATAGAACAGCATCATTCCTGTAAATAGCCAAGAAGTTAGACCATGTCATTTCCAAAGAACTCTAAATTAGTGAAGTAGGAAGAAAACAGCACGAAATGAAGTTGAGAAAGGCAGGAGCCACATCCTTTGATTCAGTTCAGTGTCATGTGCCAGACACTGAGGATGCAAGGACTGAAAATAATAGGACACAGTCCCTATTCTCAACAAGTTTGTAATCTAGTGGATGAAACCTGGCACATAAACAGAGAATCCCAACATTATGTGATAAGTGAATCCACAGAGAAGGGAACTTAACTCACCTTTGAAGGGATAAAAAAAGATTCATTTTAACTGAGTCTTAAAGAATAATTATGGGCACCTGGGTGGCACAGTTGGTTAAGCATTGCAACTCTTGGCTTTGGTTCAGGTCGCGATCTCAGAGTCATGAGATCAACACATGGGGCTCCATGCTCAACACAGGGTCTGCTTGAGATTCTCTCTTCCTCTGCCCTCTGCTCCTCCTGCTTGTGCTCTCTCTCTCTCTCTCTCTAAAATAGATAAATAAATCTTGAAGGAAAAAAGAAAAGGAGATAATCAAAACATGGTACCATGGGAGTTAGAAAAAGTATTACCAGCAGAAGAAGAAGAAAAGTGCAGATTTGAGGATGATAAATGGCACATTGTGTAGGATGACAACCAAACATAAGTAGTTTGGTAGTTCTGGGATACACAGCATGAAACAAAGGTTTGGTCATGAGACTGGAGTAAAAATGTCCTGCTAAGAACCTTAAGTGCTATCCTACAGGTGATGCAGAACTACTGAAGAGTTTTTATCTGGAAGAACATAACATACTCTGATAATGGTATAGATAATGGATTTGAGGGAGCTATGTCTAGAGACTTGGAGGACAATTAGAAAGATATTGCAATAGTATAGTAAAGAGATGCTGAAGGCCTGAGCTAAGGTAGTTATATTATAGATGGATAAAGAGATAGAAATAAATTTGAGAGATAGTCAGGAAGGCAAAAATAAGAAATCTATTGATTGGGAATGTTAAAAAATAGGGGAAAGGAATCAAGGATAGTACCTAGTTTTCCAAAAATTAAGGAGAAAATACCTATCACATGTTGAAATTACTTGTTTAAATTATATTTATTTATATTAGTGCATGATCTTAGTGAAGGAACTATGTTATCATTCCTTTTCCAGTGCCTAGCCCAATGCCTTCATAAAGTGTGCAGTCAATAAGTACATGTGGATTCATAAGAAAAAGCAAGGGATTGGTAGAAATGATGAGTTTGGTATTGAACATAATGAGTTTGAAGATACCTGTGGAATTTTCAAGTAGAAATTTGCAGTTGAGGAGCACCTGGGTGGCTCAGTGGGTTAAGGCCTCTGCCTTTGGCTCAGGTCATGATCTCAGGGTCTTGGGTTCAAGCCCCGCATCGGGCTCTCTGCTCAGCTGGGAGCCTGCTTTCACCTCTCTCTCTGCCTGCCTCTGCCTACTTGTAATCTCTCTCTCTCTCTCTCTTTCTCTCTCTAAAAAAAAAGAAGAAGAAAAGAAATTTGCAGTTGAAATTAATATAGATGTAGAGCTCAGGAAAGAAAACCAAATGAAAGAGAATAAGATACCATCAGAATAACAGAAGCAATGGGAATGGATGAGCTCAGAGAGTGAGAGGAGGTATTGGCAAAAGATAGTGTCCTAGCAATGTCACTTAAAACAAAAGTTTCATTTTATTTGACCCAAAGATTGGGAAAGATGAACAAATTATGCAGACCAGGATCCAAAAACAATCGGGACCATCCACTCTGCACTCAATTTCCAACAAGGAAAGTCAGTAGCTTTCAGAAGTTATGTGACTGGCCCAACATAGCCAGCACCCAAGTTAGATGCTTTGATTCTAAATGGAATACCTTTCCTCCCATACCTGCAACATCAGATTATCAGCATACTGTCACTAGAATTCTCGATGTCCAATGCAGGGCAACAGTCATGGTCTGCAAAGTGCCTACAACCTTGTACATGTTCAACCAGTATGATAGCAATTGAAACTTAAAAACATTCTTATGCAGAAGCAGTGTTCAAGCATTGCTCTTCAAACCAAGAAACAGAAGTAGGAAATAATTCTTGGGAGAGTTGATTTTATAACTGGATTGTTCGGATAGCAAGTGTTCTTGAGAGTAAGGGCAACTGTGTTAAAATTAACAGCTCTATATGCATAGAACATAAACTACACAAATCGGCCTCCCTGAATATACATTCTCTGCTCTGTTCTCTCCATATGAATGAGCACTGCTGCAGCAGCTCCAACACTTGCTCTTGAACTCTGGAACTCTGGCGACAAATGGGGTTTGTAACATTATGATAATGAGAAGCTGTATTTTAAAAGAGATTATTATTAAAGTGCTCTGCCTTAATTTGCGTTGCCTTCCTATTTCCGCCCAACTTTATTTGGAATGGGTTGCAATTTCTAACCTGCTACCAGTAACAGAAGCTCTGTGTGATTAAGACAATAAATATATTCACAAAATGTAAACGCAGCTTTTGGGGCTTTAAACATCTGCTCTGAAAATAAAACTTTTACGAACATACAGTCATGGGCAAAATGAAACCTTTCTTCCAAGACCTTTTTTTGGAACTGAAAGGTCTAAAACACAAATAAATGGTCTCGTCCCAAACCCAGTATGCAGATTTAGCTAATTCACATGTGACGCTGGTCAATTATGAGCCTTTATATAGCTGCAGGGCACTTTCAGAGTCCTCTGGACTGCTTTAGATACAGTTGTTCAATGGGGCTAAAACTCTACATTCAAGATTTCAGTTCTAACAAGATCTAGATATTGAAATGGAAATATCCAAAAGATCTGTTGGTTTTATTAGTATTTTGTTGCCAGTGTTCTCACAATAGGAACAACCTCATGTGAACACTTGTAAATCTTTGCCCCGTTTATCTTTTCTACCCTAGAAATGCAAGACAGAGGAGAAACAGCTTATACTCAACGACCTCCTACTGGGATAATTTGTTCAGTTTTAGTCAGGAATTGGAATGGTTTTTCCATCCCTACATAACCCATTATCTACTTCAAAATCAGTTGTACATCTTTAGAAAATTACCCAAAATATAGAAAGAGTTCTACAGATACTTATCACTACAATATTAATAGTAGGGGGAAAAAAACAAAAGCAACCCAATGCCCAATAATAAGGAATGATTACATAAAGGCTAATAGATCAATTAAATAAAATATCACACACCATTTAAAAGGATGGTTACACAAATTATAGAGCTACATACCAATGCTGCTGGCATGACAAGTCTTAACATAAACCTAAAGAAGTCTATTCTCTTATACATTCATTGAACCCATAGATAAGAGAGCATATTACTACTATATATTATGTTTGAAAATCGTTTTTACATTGTTCCCTGATAGATTTCACCTGCACCCTTCTCCCCACAAGGCAGTATTATTTAGGTCACCTCTTTCCACATATTATGTCAAAAAACTCAAAGAAGTAAATCATATTAGTAGTTCATCTGAGTCATTATAATTATTAATAGTATTGCGAGTGGTTTATCCCAAGACATTAGGGATACTTAATTGCCTTTGGGGGATCCCATTCCTACAAATCAACCAGTTACCAAGTTTTAATTGCTATAGTGACCAAATACCTCCTTTTCTAGCAAAAGAAAACAAAGGTCTTCAATATTTAGACACTGGCTAGACCAGCACTGTGGAATAGAAGTATAATGTAAGGCATACATTAAGCCATGTGTGTCATTTTAAGTTCTCTTTGACTGCTAAAAAGTAAGAAAAGAAACAAATGAAATTAATTTTAATAGGGATATGGACATTGGGGAGGGTATGTGCTATGGCAAATCCTGTGAAATGTGTAAGCCTGATGATTCACAGACCTGTACCCTGGGGTAAATAATACATTATATATTAATAAAAAATAATAAAAAATATTAAAAAAAGAAATTAATTTTAATAATATATTTTATTAAGCCTGATATATCCAAATATCATCAGTTTCAACTTATAATCAACATAAAAATTATTCATGAAGTATTTTTAAATATTTCTTTACTAAGTTTTTTAAAGTCTAGCCTGTGTTTTACATTTATAGCTCATCTCAATTCAGATTAGCCATGTTTTAGGTGCTCAGTGCCTATATGTGGCTGGGAGCTACTGTCTTGGATAACACAGATGGAAGAGTGAGTGATTGCTGAGAGAATGTTGAAAATACTTCTGTAAGATAAATTATGATATAATAAGCATTTTTTTAACACTATGTGTCTGTAATTTAAGACAATAAAATTATACAATTCAGAAGTAGATTTTATTACCACCCTTTTTCCTTTTGGTATATCATTCTGAAACCAATATGTGCACAACATAGTGAAAAAAACATTAGCAAATGTTATGGAGTATAACAGAATAAAAATATTGTGTCATTGGGGTAAGATGCCCTGGTTATGAGACAAATGAAAAGTAGTCAATGTATCTTGCCTCTCATAATGAAAAACTGCAGTTCAAAGGGAGAAGCCCTTCAAGGATGACTTGCATATTTCCTAAGCACCAAATACTTTAGAGGCAAGTACTTAACATGACCACTTCACTTAATCACATTAGAGGTATTCTCACAGTTTAGTATTTTTGCAAGAGCAACTGAGGAATGACCCTGGAAAGATAAAAGCTTTTGATTAAAACCAAGATTTCCAATCAATCCTCAAGACAAGAAAGGCCTTAAAAACACCACCAACAAACTCCTGAATGAGGTCCACAAGTGAAACTAAAACCTCCATTTTTTTCAAAATCCCAGGTTCGTACTTTACAACCCCCATTTAAAAAAAATACCCAAAGATGGAAGAGAATGGGCACTCAGAGAAAACACATACCGTATAGTTGGTATCCCCTTGGAAATGTTCCTTACCTGCTGCCACAACTAAAAGTAAGCCTCTAGGTTTGAAATAATCTTTCCATAAAAGCAAGTTTATAAGAATTCTTCTGGAACATAACAGTAAAATGTATAGTCCAGTAAGGACGACCACAGTGAAGTAAATAGGCATCTAAATTATCACATAGTGTGATGACTGGCAAAATGTGGAAGGTGTGGTGGAAGTGCATCGAAGAGCCCATAACTGGAGGAAAAGGGTGTATGATGGGGGTTCAGTCTCCTGGAGGGAGTGAGGCCTAAGCTAAATCTATACCATGGGTAAGTGTTAGCCTAGGGAAAGGAGTTTAAAGAAGAGGAAACAGGATGTTTCAAGGCCAGGGATGGGAGAGACATGGCATGTCAAAACACTGAGAGAAGCGCAGGGGTGAGGGTAGGGAACACAGGTAGAGAAACAAAGCTAGAGGATGAAGTAAGAGGTATGAACCTGTGACCCCTTGTAAACTAAGAGCACAGACTTCATCTTCAGAACAGTGGAGAGTTCCTGAAGTCTTCTGAGCGACATTTTCTGCTTTGACCTCCTCCCTTCTTGGGGCTTTCAGCTCCCTGATTCCTTGAAAAAACTCTAGAACTAAAGCATTTTACAAGAGTTTCAGGGGAAAAGGCAAAAACTAATTAAGCGCCATAGCTTCAGCTGCAATAGAGAAAGGGGGAAAAAAAGAAAACACTGTCAAATTCATTCACTGAGCTTGGAAAGTTAGTATTTTCTCAGTGATTCCTATAAGATCTATTTTTTTCTCCTTTTTAATGGCCTGGTTGTGGTTTCTTTGGAGTTTCATAAAATTAATGGCTTGTAACATCTCATTACAGGCCAAGTCTAAAGGCACCTTTCTCATCATTGCTTGAATCTCTGCCTTAAAAGGGATCCCCAGGATGAAAATTTTTCTGAGAGGGATTGTCATTCTATTTGACACCTTCCTTTCAACAAGGGAAAGTTATTTCAAATCCCTCTCTCGATCTAATACACACACACACACACACACACACACACACACACACTGAACTACATCAGAACAAGGACAAAAAGAAGGGAGGGAAGACTGGCATAAGGAGCTTGCAGAATCATTGTCTCTACCTGACCATATCCTTTGTCCCCCAGTGACGGCCAGAACACAATCCCTCAATCAAGCAATCATCCTCTTGAGAGGATACAGACACAGCTAATGCCTCTTTTTCAGATATCACTTTTATTTGTTTTCCTTTTCTAATTTGTTCAAGGTGTTTCCTCTCTCTGGCATTCCACTACCCTCTAGTTCTTATTAATTTTCTTCTGCTGACTATCTTAGACTGGCAGCTTTTTCTTAGCTCAGTCTCTAAACCCTTAAGAGTCATTGCTTAAGGTCATTAACTCTTACTCTATTTGCAGGGAAAATTAAAAAATAAAGCTACTTAACATCCTCTGTCCAAAAATTCTACATTCTTAAGAACCATAACCAAGGAGCCTCTGAGGTTGTTTTGTTTTGTTTTTTCTCTGTTCTGTATTTGTAATACCAACTTCTAATCATTCATATTTTCCAGTCCCTGATCTGTTTTGTGGCATATCCTGGACAGTCCACTCGGATTCCCTCAGATCCCCATGAAGCATATTGGGAGAGATTAGACACCACATTCTAGTAGAGCTCTGGCTATTCAAGGCAATAGGCAGAGCACATATCCCTGGGTTTAAAAAAATAGTGAAACCCAACATAAGGCCAAAGGGAACTGAATCATGAGCTTCACAGGGCATTTATTCTCCATGCTTCCATGACACTGGGAGTAGAGCTCTCAAAACAAGACCAAAGAGCAAAACTAGAATAAAAATGCTTTGTGGCAAAATTAAGGTATCTTTAGGGTGAGCCATGCAGGAGAAAATATGCTAAGCACCTGTCTGGAATATATTTCTGGCTCAGTCATGAGTATCAACTTAATTCATTCTTCTAAGAAGAAAGCCAAGACATTTTTAAATGCAGAGCTGTTTAGACTTGGTACTCATTCTGCAAAGTTAATAACATTTTTAAGGGTTCATTAATCTCAACAAGGCTGAAAAAAAAATTTCATGTTTCTGCTCTCCAACTATCATCTCTTTTTTCCAACTATCTTCTTCACAGTACATTTTTACATAAATAATTGGTCATGGCTCAAATTAAAATAACTTTGACAAGTTATCAGGCAGGGTAAGGGTTTTTGAGTTTGTTCTAGGATGTAAGATATCAGCACCCCTGGGAGCCTCAGGACCATGTGTTATCTTACGATAACATTCAACTCACTTCTTTCTAGGCTCATAAAATATAAGTTTTTCATCTAACAGCTGAAATGACTGTGTTCTGTTTAGATAATATTCCCTCGCTGAAAGGTTACTCTCAATAGAATTCTTCCAATGAAAGTATCAATGCGGTGTGTATGAGGACTGGGATTTATGTCCCTGGCAACCCAGGTGTCCTCAGAAGCATTTCAGTCCTGTCCTCATATCGCAATCCCTATAATGCTTTGCAGACCACAGTGTCCTCTATATTAAAATCCTTCTCCTTATAGATTAACAAGTGACAAGCCTTCATTCCTACGTATATTACAATCTTTCTCTGTGGCATGCACTAAAGACCTCTGGTGTGATGAACTGTCATCTCCCTCAACCTCAAAGGTAAATGGCTATAAAATTGGTTTATGTTCCTAGTATTCCTAGTCCGTGAGTAAAAATACTAGCTGTAATTCAGTGTCACCAATGTGGTATTATTCATAAAGCATTCAAACTGTACTTTCCAGTTTTAGAATGCCATCAGAACTTCCCGATTGAATTACAGTTGAGCATTCAGCTGGGTGTCCTTTTTTCTGCCTGAAAATTACTCACAAGCATTTCCCAACATCTCCAGGGCCTACATGGAAGTTCCAATGCGAGCGGCGTTTTGCACAATCCTTCAAAAACTTCTTCAGGGACATTTGAGAGCCAAGAATTGAATAAATTAATGCTGGTTAAAAATTAAAACAAACAGCTTGTAAAACGAAAATGTATTGGTAGGTTTCCAAAGACAGATGATGATGTCTGGAGATATAATCCAACTTCACTAGCTGGTTTCCAAAGCAAAATTCCTAAATTGAAGGCATGGGTTTAAACCAACTACATCACACAGTTTTTGGTGAGGTAGAAAGGAGCATGGGGTTTCGCTTATCTGTTTATGGGGGAAAGGGACTTGTTCTGTGCTGTTCTTTGCTAACAACACTTACCTATATGCCCCGATCAAAATCCATCTGCATGTACATGTTTTATTAATCTCTCTTCTTGGGTTTGGAAGCATCTCTATGTTGCCTTTCAAGAGACAATAATTTAGTGGATAAGAATATTCAGCTTCTCTGATTCTAACACATCATCAACAACTTATTCTCTAAGCTCTTTCTCTAGGTCTTAGTCTTATTTTTTTCTCACATGCTTCCCACAATTTTATAAATTACCTTCCTTTTTAATAAGATGATCTTTTTTTCTTTGTGGTAGCCCCTTCAGACTTTTTCCAATGACAATATGTCCAAACCAGCTGTCAGTGGAATATTTAGTATGAAGGAATGTAACCAATCTTCTAAGTATAAGCTCTACAGCTCTGCTATGTGGCTGTCATAGAAAATCAGAGAGGCCAAATAATTTAGTCCAAAGAACATGACCTTATTTTATGCCTATCTCTCAAACTCTGTCTTTTCTTTAGACTTGTTTTGTTTCTTCAAAATTATATGCTAATAAAAATGTGAGCGGTTTTGCTGCCTTCTTGAATATTTAACACTCCTTCATTAAATCAGTTCAGTCAATAGCAGATTTTATTCTAGGATCCGGGGGAGAAAAAGTGGTAACAATCTGATAAGAGAAAGGCAAAAGCCTCTAAAAATATATTTTTTTATTTCATTATCATACATTCTGCACCTACCATTTCCAAGGCACTCATTGTCTATAGTGAATTTATCCAGTCTAGACCTACTGGATTCATTTGGTATTTTATTATTAAATAAAAACATTTAATACTACATGATAAAGCTAAGTCAGACATGCCCCAGGATAATTATCTTTATATATATTTACAGTCATCTATTAGAACATATTATTTCAATCTTATAATACTAATCCTTTCAAATAGACACCTAATACTAATATTCTCCTCTGACTTTAACATTTCCTGGCTTAGTAATCAGTCTACTAGACTTACTGTCATTCATAAAATTAAGATATACACCACTAACTAACCTTGATAGTAAGACATTTATGTGTAACTTTTGACTACAATATTTTGTCTTATTATTGCCAATTGGGAGGCAAAGTTAACTGTTTGCTTTCTGGGGTTTAGGATTATGTGGCTGAAGCACACTTTCCAAGTGGCAATACAAGACAGAACCATAGTCAGTGGAATTTTATACCCTGAATTTCTCTCACTTAAACACATTTAATCCATGATCTTAGTGTGTTCCTTTAAAAAAAAATCCAGAAACTTCTGCCTTGTACTAACCTTATGGTATATAACAGAAGTGTTTCTTTCATATAATTTGGTTTATAAGGCATCCCTTAGTAACTGGAATTTGCAAATGGTTCTGAATTCTTTCCTAGTGCTACTCTACTAAGAGGGTCTTACTAAGACCTCCAGTAAGAGATCTCCAAATTGCCTGCATGAGATAACAAATGGTATTAAATAAAAATGCTGTGCACTACCCCTGAATTATTCACATGTCAGCAGGAAACTAAATGAGGAGTCTAAGTTCTTTGTCCTTTCCTACTTGCCCTCTGTGTCATTTATGAAAGAACCCCTCATAAGGCAAAATAACATCAATAGTGATGATTTTACGCCTCATCTCTTAAATATTCACACCTCAGCAAGAAGCCAAATGAAGAGAGTGGCCTTTATGTCCTTTGTCTAGGTGTCCTTCCAATATCATTTGAGGGATTTTTTCAAAAGACAAATAACAATCACAACAGCAAATTTATTTCAGAAGAGAGAAAGGCACGATGAGGAAGGTATCTAATAGAGATTCCTATAGATGAGTTTTGCAATAATCTCTCCCTTTGCTCTTCCTCTTGGGAAGGACCACCCCCTAACAGAAAGAAAATCAGTTTAAATTCCTCTGAACAAATATGATTTCATTGGCTACTCAGAAAGATCCATCTTCCAATAACGTTGTATGATTACTTGCCCATCCAGAATTCCACACCACCATTCCTCCTCATAAGAGATCTCTGGTATCCTCTTCTCATTTCACCAGCTTCCTTTCATTACTCTCCCCCAGTATTTCCACTGCTATTCTAATATCTCTTCCTCACTAAGAACATTCAGCCATCTCTGAACTTTTCAGAGAATAGGGAAACATTAGAGGCTAAGAAATCAGGGCTCGGAACATATTGGCTCTAATAAGAGAGACAATATAGTATATGCATTAAGAGTGAGGCTCAGAGGGTTTAAATATGTTGATCCAAATCCCAGCTTTACTACTTACTAGTTGTGTGAGGGTGAGGAGCTCATTTAACCTACCAGGGCTTCTTTTTCTCATCAACAAACAAAACATACCTCAACAGGAAGTTAATCAGAATTAACAAAGTTAATCATGAAAAGCATTTAGAATCATACTTAGTAGCCTAAGTGTTGAATATGTGTTAGTTATTATTATTAATCCCTGTATATATACAGTATGCAAATGGCAACAACTTCTCATGTTGCCATTTCCTTGTCTGAAAAATGAAAAGACTAGACTGGACTATTTCTGGAATTCCTTTGGGTCCTAAAATACCAAGAGTTTGAGTCTAATACAATTCCTTTTTTAAAAGGCTCTAAAACTTTAATAGCAATCTTCTCTTTAGCTTGAATAGTGGATGAAAACAGGAAAATCATAGAATAAACATATGGCATAGTCCCTGCCTTTAAGAACTATAAAATCTTTTGTTTTGAAGCATAAGAACAAATTTCATTTTTCCCCTTCAGATATATTTCCTTTTCTTCCTATATTACTTCATCAGATTTTCAGGGAAATCTGACACACTAAAAAAAATCATTTATAGAATAAATGGTATGATTTGTTACAAAGTAATAGAAAGTCACATGAATGTGTTAAGTTTAGCAGCTAGATAAACTTGAAAATTGAATAAATAACATTTGTGGGCAAAATGTAATCAACTACATTTTCATTCACATTCAGTTAATGTTTACTGAGCATCTACTATTTGCTGGGCATAATAATAAATTAGGAAAGCTCCTAATGCAAACATTTAGAAAAGAGTAAAGGAGAGATGAGATGGATGGCTTGCCTCCTCAGGACAGAGGGAAAACAGTGCTGGCTGCTCTGCCTGAAAGAGTAGTGTGTGGTCTCAGAGGGAGATTACTCAATCTGAAATTATGAGGTAAAAAGGGTCCTTAAAGGTAATTAAAAAGCTAGCAAGCTTTGATCCCAAAATCAACATGTCCTTTATAACTACTGCTACTCTTACTATTATCAAAATAATCCCTAAACTCAAAAGAAGCTTAAAGACATCTTGTTCCCTAAACTCACAAATTATCTACTAGCATATGGGATAATTTATTTATCAGAAAGTCCTCATAAATTGAAAAAAGATGAAACAGATATTCTCTAGCTAGGGTTTAGAAAATATGAGAAGAAATATCCAAATGCAGACATAAGTAAGATCTTGGAATAAAAAGTTCCTAAAATGTTCTGGAGATTAAATTCCAAATTCCCCTTCTATTTTAAGAGGAAAGAAAAATTTTAAATATTCTTTATTTAAAGACTCTTATGCCCAATTTTTTTATTTCAAATACATTTCAAAAAAGCGTTATATAAATAAAAGTTCTTTTTGTTAGTATAAAATAATAAATGAAGATATTGGACTAGATTATTTCTAGGGAACCTTTTAATTCTAAAATTATATAAATTGCTTTATCTACTAATAACATAGTAATATGAAAATGCTGGTACATTTTCACAGGCACCAGGATGGCTCAGTTAGTTAAGCATTCAACTCTTGATTTCGGCTCAGGTCATGATCTTAGGATTATGGGATCAAGCCCCACATGGGGGTCAGAATTCAGCCTGGAGTCTGCTTGTCCCTCTCCCTCAGCTCCTCCCCCGCTCAAATAAATAAATATCTTTAAAAAAGGCAAAGAAAATGCTGGCACATTTTCAAATATGCTATTTCCTCCACAAAGGAAACCTCAGAAGGCTCCACTCAAGACAGCAAATGAACTGACTGCTGCAAAGAGAATCTGAAAAAATTTGACATATCTGTCCCTGACACGGATAAGAAAATTATTTCACACCTAAGTCAATCAAGTAAGCCTCCAGGATAATTTGTGCTTGAAAAAAAATGCAGGATGGGCTTCTGTGTGTACATGTCTAGGAACATGTGTGTGTGTATAAGGTATGGTATTGAATAATCAGTTTGGTTTTTTTAAGAAAATAAACAGATTAATGTGGCTGAATTCCATAGCAATAAGGCCTATTTTTATGCTTTTCTTATCAATTTGCCAAAATGCAGAGGAAAAAAAACCCATAAATAAATGATGTATTTTTCAAGGCAGCTTTTGACTTCAGAGTCAAACAGGCTTTTTGAAAAGCAAAAGGTTTAAGCTGTCAAAAGAAACTGTCATTTTTTTGTTCAGCATCCTACTATTCTTGATGTTGTACTACACACCAATAATATACAGAGGGAAGCCTTAATTGCTTGTTTCTTTTATGCTTCCCAAATATAACATGGAAATGGCATGTTGGTTGAATTTAGGCCATGTGGAGCCTTATTTCATGTATGGAGAATAGGCAAAATAATTCAATATATTTTGTGGTAGAAGTGCACAGTGGCTGAAGCACAAGTAGAATTTTGAAGATCTAGAGTTCAGTTCCATGCAGCAACATGCATTCAGTCATCAAGTATTTATTGAACACCTGCTATGTGTGTCTATTCCTTTGGAGTCTACAGTCCCTGAGAGGTCAGAATAGGGGCAAGACAGAGATAAAATAAATCCACAATTATAAACTATGACAAGTAAAATGAAGGAAGAGACCAGTATAATGAGAACGAATAACAGAAAGAGGGACTTTGATGGAATATTCAAAAAATGGCCTTTCAGAAATGATGATGCTTGGCTTCAACTTGAAGAATGAGAATGGAAAACCATGCAAATCAGACAAGGAAAACAGCCCTGGGCAGAGGAAAATGCATGAGCAGTGGCCACGAAGCAAGATAAAATTTGGTACTTTCAAAGACTCAGAAGAAGAAAAGTGTGAATCACACATATTGCATAGAAAAGGATGTCATAGGACTATTAAATTATCCAGAGCTTCAAGACATAATCCTCATGAGCTACCTGCAGAGTTGATTCAGATCTCACTGGACTATGATCACTTCTATGAGGTCCTTGGGTCAAGATACTCCATTGATTTTTGGCCAAGTCTAAAGAAAAATAACAAAGTATGGAGCAATTTCTACCTGGATTTGGAAAGGACTGCTCAAATAATCTGGATTTTTAGAAAATCATTCTTGTCTCTCATATTTAATCCTCCTGATTCATTCTTATTCAATTATGCATTAAGGTGTTGGCAGCACCCAGAAATACTTGAACTTTATCCTTTTCTTAGAATGAAATTACTTATTTCTCTAAGACAAATTCTGCCATGTGATAATGAAATGCATGTGACATTTCCCTGTAATTATAGGACTAATTTATATGTTCTGTGCTGAAATGCTCTGATGACATATATACAACTTGTTAAAAATGTGTATAATTAAGTCGAACATCAATGATAGCTGAGACCAATTCTAAAACTATGATAGCTATTCTCTAATCCAAAATGAAAGGAGCCTTCATTAGTGAAAATAAGCCCCAGATTTGTTCTGTGAATTTAGAGAGTGTATATAACAAACAATAAAAATTCATGTGTGTAAGGAAAAGAAGGGTCAGAGAGCTTTATGAACTAAAAATAGATTCTCCAAATTTCTGCTCCCTAACTCTTGTCTCACTTTACTAAAGTGTGTTGACAACCAAAACAACTAGATGAAAAACAGAAACATCCTGCCAGCTCCCAGATGCTCTATCATCAATGGTGCACAGTGAATGACCACGGCTATAGAATACAAGGTCTATAGCTAGGTTGTTTGCTTTTATTCGGGGGTTCTTCAAACTTAAGCCCTTGAAAAACCAGAAACAGCATTACAGAGGCAAGTAGAAGCATCAAACTGAGTGGTCCGTTTGTGCCAGTGGAGTTTGGGTCACATTTTCTTTTGTGACCAAGTGAATGAAAGAATGGACTACACTGGCAAGTCAAGAAAATGAAAGATAACAATTTTTCAAAGAAGCTGACAAAAAATATGTAGATTTTAATAATCAAGAAAGGTTATTTAAGAACCAATAACTTAAGTCACCAGCTTTTGGAACAGCAAATTTACTCACTTTTAATAAGCAAA
>CM052798.1:55856920-55892777 GCA_028533885.1 Nasua narica
TATCTAGTAATTACTGATTTAAGTTAACAGAATGTTACATTTAAACACTGATATTAATGTGTTTTCATTTAAATGTGTATTCATTTAAAATTGGTTATGTCTTACAATGGCCACAATCGCCAAACTATGGAAAGAACCAAATGCCCTTCAACAGATGAATGGATAAAGAAGATATGGTACATCTATACAATGGAATATTAAGCCTCCATCAGAAAGGATGAATACCCAACTTTTGTATCAACATGGACGGGACTGGAAGAGATTATGTGGAGTAAAATAAGTCAAGCGGAGAGAGTCAATTATCTTATGGTCCCACTTATGTGAGGAAAACATGGAGGGCATTGTGAGAAGGAAGGGAAGGGTGAATGGGGGGAAATCAGAGGGGGCGATGAACCATGAGAGACTGTGGACTCTGAGCAACAAACTGAGGGTTTTGGAAGGGAGGGGTTAGGGGGTTGGGCGAGCCTGGTGGTGGGTATTGAGGAGGGCACGTATTGCATGGAGCACTGGGTGTAGTGCATAAACAATTAATCTTATAACACTGAATAAATAAAATAAACATATTTGGGGAAAAATAAAATAAAATTGGTTATGTCTTTAATGAAGGCATTTGGGGTATCTTTGTGACTTACATGATTTCTCATATTTATCACCTACCAGTGACTTCTTTTTTCCTGGTTTTTCATTAAAAACACATTGGGATAAAGGCATTTTTTAAATTAATAGGACTGGTCTCTCTATAGAAGTAATGCTTACTATTTATGAAAAGAACATTTTTCTTCAAACTATTCCTTGATATATCCCAGGTCAACATCTGAAGGATAATTATTGAGACTATTTACTCAACTCCTGCTTTATTACCACAGCCTTCATCTGATCTTGCCACTATTGCTCTTTAAAGAGAAAATGATTTGTAAGAGATGTTTTAAAATAATGTTAGAGTTTTATTCTCTCCCAAAACCAAGCTACGTGTCCCCTCATGTTAGACACACACTTTGCTGCCTCTCAGATTCCATCGTTTTCTATCCACCCTTCAACACTCCTAATCATGTTCGCTCCGTTATTCCAGCATATGTTCACAATAGGCAGAAGACGGAGGTCAGAGAGATGGGACAGCAACTAATATTGATATTTTAGAGGTATATTTTCAAAAGCAACATAGTATTGTTACTGACATAGGAATGTGTTTATAAGGAATCATACTGCAATAGTTTTAAACACCGGTGTCTGTTTCGGTGTGATGGAACCCTCATTTTGACCAACAAAGGTAGCACGGGTTATAAATGGGGTGTAATATGCATAAACTTCAAATGAAATGTTAATAGTAATTTATTTTAAGTTCAAATAACAGAAACAAAATGCTCATTCAAGTTTGCACTGGGAGCATAGAAAAGAAAGATTAATTTTACCTGAAATGGTCAGGGAGAGCAATGTTCTAGGTGAGCATAGCCAGCACCAAGGGTGATCTGCCTGGTATCCAATTCTCCAAGGCAATTGTATTAATTCTATTCCCTTTTCTAGAGGTTGATTTAGTCAGGGCAATAGTATTGTTTAATTGCCAAGGCAATTGTCTTAATTCTACTAATCCAAGGCAATTGTAATCCAAGGTAATTGTATTAATTCTATTCCCTTTTCTAGAGGTTGGTTTAGTCAGGGCATCTGGCCAATCCTGGCAAATGAGCTTTAAGGGAAGTCAGCTAGGGCTTACAGAGAATTTCCTCACTCTGAAAAATAGACATGTGGGAAAAGATGTACCCTTTTCAACAGGACACTGTGACTGATGGTGATGCTATCTTGCAACCACAAAATAAATTTGTCTGATGTCAAAACTGCCATACTGAGAATCAAAGACTTCTAAAATGGCAAAAACCTAGGTTCTCAATGATGTTAATAAGATTTGAATTAACCAACCCTGGAAAGGTTAGGTCCCATAATAGATTTTCTTATTAATTAATGTGAATTAGGGATTTCCTGTCACTTGCAGTTGAAGGAAGAGTATGAATTTGATACATGGAAGGGGAGGAGCCATACAGGTAAAAGAAACTAGATGCACAAAGAAAAAAGAAAAGTGAGAAAGAACACTTCTATGGGATAAAACTGGATGAATAAGTATATTGTCCACTTTTTAAAGCACTTCCTGGTTCTATGATGCTTTATTCTCTCTCTCTCTCTCTCTCTCACACACACACACACACACACACACACACACACAACACACACAGTTGTTCTCAGACAATCTCTAGAGTTCAGGGTGCCACAGATTTTAACAAACTCATACACAGGTACATGCACACACACACTGTGTTAATTAGGTTTTTTTTAACATCACAGGGTCTTCAGGAAGATGGGAATAATACCTGCTTATTTCTCTCTCTTTTTTTTTAGTATTTTATTTACTTATTTATTTGAGAGAGCGAAAGAGCAAGAGCAGGGGGAGGAACAGGAGGAGAGGGACAAGCGGACTCCCAGCTGAGTGCAGAGCCCAGAGCAGGGCTTGATCCCACCACCCCAAGATCATGACCTGAGCCAAAACCATGAGTCAGATGCTCAACCAACTGAGCGACCCAAGCATCCCTAGTTGCTTATTTCTAAAGAAAAGTGATTTTGCCTTAGAAAATGAAATGGCTCTAATTATACTTTTTATGATTATGACAAGTGTAGTCAGAAGGTAGAATATGGGGTTTTTCGTTTCTTCCATTTTTAAAATTCTACTCTTTGTTTTATTTGATGCTACTCTGAGAAGCACAGGAATTTATTTTAGTGACTTGATAGTATTAAAAAGTATCTTCAAATAGCCTGTAGCTGCCTGCACACTATGGCTATGTTCCCTGTTTTAATGAAAACAGGGATGTATCGGGTTGGCAGTTCATCTCTCCATGGAGAAGATTTTGGCCTGCTTTGCTCTTTTGCCTCATCCCTGAAGTATCACATCTTAAAACAGTCAGGAGGTTGGTGTGCCAAGCCAATTTTTTTTCCCTTGAAATGCACATCATGTGTAACATTTCAAAGGTCATCCCTTAGACTTTGTGCTTTTAAATTACACAGGAAAATGAAATGAAAGCATCTAGTCTGTCAAAACCTTACTAGTATAACAAATGTTTTTTTTTCAGAATGTACGGAAAGCCTTATTCAAGAAGGCATTTAGTGAATGTCCACTATTTGCCCAGTGGCTATCATACTGCCTGGCACAAAGGCGGCACTCCATAAATACTATTTGAATGAATGAATAAATGAAGATCACAAAAATGAAAAGGAAACATTTCTTACTGAAAAGAGAAAAAGTCTAATAAGGGAGACATACACAGATATAACTATTAGGCAAAATGATAAATTCCATAAAGGAATTTTTGTAACATCACAGGGCCTTCAGGGAATAATACCTGCTTATTTCTCTCTCTTTTTTTTTAGTATTTTATTTACTTATTTATTTGAGAGAGAGAGAGAAAGCAAGAGCAGGGGGAGGAACAGAAGGAGAGGGACAAGCGGACTCCCAGCTGAGTGCAGAGCCCAAAGCCGGGCTTGATCCCACCACAGGATTAAAATTAAGGATGAGTCATATTCCTAATATGGAAAGTAGAAAAACAGGGTGTAATAGCTACTGCTTTCATCTTCTCAACATCCCTTCCCCTTTCATATGGTAACAAATCTCACCTCTACTCTGTCTGACCATAGTGTCAGCCTATCAAACAGACTGGGTCCATCATGCTATCCATCCACTTGGGCACAGCAGATTAGACAAGGGATAGGTAAATGTCCAAAGTTGGGAGGATCAAAGCCCTTCCCCAGGCCTTCTGTACATGGAGCTCACAAAGCAGTTTCCTTTGTCATATGATTACAAAGCTCTTTATATATAAGCCCTGAGCTGCCAAAGAGCATAACTCTATCATATGAAGAGGCCCACCCACAGTAAGAGAAAATAAATACCAAATTCAGAGAAATGGAAGGAGTGTTATAGAAGCATTTAGGTTCTTGATTTCATACATATCCAGCTTCACTCTTGCCCTTCACAATTATTTGAACTAAAAAATTCCTTTTTGTTTAAGCTACTTTGTGTTAGATTTCTGATTTTCAAAACCGCAAGAACAATAATACATAAAGACTACCCTAAGATCTCCAGCCTTTGGCTGTGTCTGATGACCATCAGGATACTTAATCCTGATGGCATTTAAACTTTACATGTTCAAGCCAGCTGTCAAAAAGGACAAAGGTATATTTATATTCCAGTTAGTACACATGCACTAGCAACATATATGCACTTAACACAAGCCTCAAAATACATTATGCAATAATTGATATAATTGTATGAATGAATGATAAATCAGTGACAGAGAGGAAAGCTATCAGAGGAAAAAATAAACATATTAGTCACAAGAGGAGAATAATTAAATCTACAACAGAATCAGTGGCCACAAAAAAACCCCAAAAAACAATGTAACAGCATCTTCAAAATCCTGAGGAAATATATGTACAAATAAAGGTAAAATACTGACATCTTCAGATATATAATGATTAATAGAATATAAAGCAAACCATATATTTTTAAAAAATCACTTGAGAATATACTTTATCTGGAAAAAGAAAAATACAGAAAGGAAAAGTGTGGTTCATAAGAAATAATGATAACCGCGGCGCCTGGGTGGCTCAGTGGATTGAAGCCTCTGCCTTTGGCTCAGGTCACGACCTCAGGGTCCTGGGATCAGCCCCGCATCCGGCTCTCTGCTCAGCAGGGAGCCTGCTTCCCCCTCTGTCTCTGCCTGCCTCTCTGTCTATTTGTGATCTCTCTGTCAAATAAATAAAATCTTATAAAAAATTTTTTTGAATTTAAAAAAAAAAGGATAACCATCGAAATTTATTTTTTGCGTGTTGCTAAATTATTAATGACTATCAAAAAAGTAACTTACTTATATGTTTAAAAAAATGAAAAACGAGGGGCACGTGCATAGCTCAGTCAGTTGTGTGTCTAACGTGGTTTCGACTCAGGTCATGATTTCAGGGTGGTGAGGTCAAGCCCAGTGTCAGGTGCTCTGCTCAGATAAAAGTATGCTTGAGATCCACTCATGTGAGCTTTCTCTCTCCCAAATAAATAATAAAATAAATCTTTAAAAAAAATGAAGAACTAAAATTCTAGACAACAAAAACTAGAGAGAAATATGAGAAGGATACCATATCGATGACTATTTAAAACAGCTAAGGTTCTTGTCACGTTTGGACAGTTGGATTAGAATATAATCTAACTTTAAAATTGTTAGGAAAAAAAACGGGATTTGGGAGTCCCTGAATGGCTCAGTTAGTTGAGCCTCCAACTCTTGGTTTTGGCTCAGGTCATGATCTTGGGTTGGTGGGATCAAGCCCCTCACAGGGCTCTGCGCTCAGCTGGGAGTCTGCTCATAGATTCTCTCTCTGCCCCTCCTTCAACTCACATGTGCATCTCTCCCTCTCTCTGTCTCTCTCAAATAAATAAATAAATCTTTAAAAAAAAAGAAAAAATCATGATTATGTATAAATTAAGACTTCTATTTCTGACAATACATCGGACAGAACAGCCTGAAAATATACCTTTCATTTATTCAACCAATGATTCTTAAAACCTAGTTTCTGGCCCATGGATGTCAAAAGGTCACAAGAGTTGGAACACTTCACCATACATGCTCAGTGTTAGCTTTCTGTTTCCTATATAGCTAGTTTTACATATATATGTCAAGAAACCAGCAATAAATTCTCATAATAAAACTACTGAAATAGCACCATATTACTAAAATTTGATGTTATCTCAGTCAATTTAATTATGATTTCCTCTTTCCTCTTTATGAGTTTGAACCTTATGCTGCATTTTTAAGATATGCATAGGAAAATATAGCATTCATTCTACTATCTTAAATCTCTATTATCTTTCAAATAACAGTTTTCAAGTTTGATGCTAACATTTGCATGCTGTACAGTTATTTTGACTTTAGTCTTAAAAATATTTTCTGTTTTAATAATAGAGTAGGAGTCACACAATCAGTCTGTTTTTCTTTGCAAAGGGATTAAAGTCAGATATGGTCAATGGTAGAAAGTACATACTGTTATTAAAATCATATTCTTTAGGGGCACCTGGGTGGCTCAGTGGGTTAAAGCCTCTGCCTTTGGCTCAGGTCATGATCTCAGGATCCTGAGATCGAGCCCAGCATCAGGCTCTCTGCTCAGCAGGGAGCCTGCATCCACCCCCTCTGCCCCCCTACACCCCCCCCCCGCCACCTGCCTCTCTGCCTACTTATGAGCTCTCTCTGTCAAATAAATAAATAAAATCTTTACAAAAAAAGAAAAAATCATATTCTTTAAATCAGCAGGCATGTAAATTTTCTATACAATGACTTTAATCTAGTTACAAATATGGACTAATTTCAAGATGAGAGAATTCATTTATAGTTCTGCAAAATACTTCCTCTCTCAAATGACAAAATTATATGCAGTACTTTGTAAGTCAAATTTTTACTATCAGCAAATATAATCAAACAGGTTTGCCTAATATTTTGCATATTTGGCATTACATCTTATTTACTCAATTGAGACACGGGTGCTTTCAGCTACAGGTAGGTAGCTTTTCACTGTTCTACCACTCATCCTCCTTGTATGATGACAGGAATATTTTTCAATACTCGCTCAGTTCATGTGAACATACTCAGTCCTTTGTCAAATGTATAGATTTAGCCAATGTAAATATGCTTTAAAAATTATTATCCACTTTGGAAGAGAATAGTTATTCACCAAACCACTGCAACTTTGCCTGGGCACACACTATACCACACTTTCTAACTTGCCTTACAGTTAGATGTGGCCATGTGGTTTAGTTCTGCCTGATGCAATGTGAGCAGAAGTGATGGGCCACCAAGCCCTCCCATAAAACCTTCCCATGTACTATCTGGTTGTCAATGCCTGAGTGATCTTGGAAGCCATCTGTTAAAAGCAGAAAACCAATGAATGCCAGCATTTTCAAATGACTCATGTAGAGCACAATACCCCTAACCCTGATTTCCCCTACCCCCAACATACGAATATACCACTGTAGATCCACATTGCTGTTATGTGGGCAAGAAATAAACTTCTACTGTGTTAAGCCAGGAAAATCCTAAGGTTTACTTGGTACAGAAATTAGTCTATTATAATCAATACAGAAAAACCATTCCTTCAAATGGGGTTATTATTGTAAGAAAAAACTAAAATATATGCCATTGGTTTTGTGGCCAAGCAGTGGATAATAAGGAATTAATGTCAGAGGCTAGAAAGATGGAGGTCCATGGTATACAGTGGCAAAACACTTGGTAAAACTATCGCCTACAAAAACTTGTAAGATAGATCCTGTGCCCACTGACCCTATGGCTCTGCCAATCCAGAGATCACACTTCCCAGTCCCCTTGCAATTAAGTAGGGTCATGTGGCTAGCTCTCACCACAACTGAAACAAAAATGATCTCTGACATAACAATTTCCCTCTCTACATCTTTTTTACCAGCAGATCATGGAAACCATATGTTTAAGATGGAGGTTCCACCAAATGGAAGGCATCTAGGTGCCTGAGTCACTGCTCGGAAAACAGCCAACGCCATCAACTACAAGTATGGGTTTTTTAAACTTTATATGAAAGAAAAATAAACTGCTATCATTTTAGAACCATAACACACTTTTAGACTTGTTGCCACAACAGCTACCTTAACAGATAAAACAATTTGAAGCTGACTTGAAAAAATGACCCCTATCATTTCTGCCCATTGATACAATTATTGGTAAAGTCAGAGAAAATTACCTTGGTGAAAGAACCTTGAAAACATCAAATCAATAAGCATTTCATTTCAAAGTCAGTATGCTAGGAACAAGGTGAAAACCACAGTTACGGAGTTCTGAGAACATAGTCCTGAATGCCAGCTCTATCATTTACTAGTTGTAGGGCCTAGAATAAATAGATTTACCATCTTGGAGCCTCCATGTTCCCATATATAAATGGAGAGAGCCCACTCTACTTTGTAGAGTTGTGTTGGCAATATTATAACATATACAACATGCTTAGGGTACAGTTGGGCCTTGAGTAAAGTGCCCAGTTATTCTCTTTCCTCATCCTCTACTAAGTTTAGGGTATTAAGTGAACCTTAGGAAATTAGTAGTTTGTATTAGTATATTTAATTTAGTTTAGTAAAAGGCTCCAATCACTGACTCCAGTGGACATTAGAAAACACAATACAAGTATAGGATAATAGGGTGAAAGAGAGACAAAGAGCCAGCCTTTCTATCATATCTCAGTGAAAGTCTCTCAGGAAATTATTTCCCTTATCTCTTCATTTTTCTGACCCTCCTCAGTGCATTCTTTTGTCAAGCTCTGAAAGTCTAAAAAGCAGTAAAAAAACATAAAATAAATCAGATATTTCTTTGCAAGTTTAGACTTTGTTACTTCATTCTCCTAACCAGTACAAAACTGAAGATACCAACTCTTCCTCCTTTTTCAAGTTAATCTTGCATTATTAGGAAAAGCATTCTGATAGGCATAATGAATAATAATGACAATATTCTAACGTTCGCTAAGCATTCTATGAAGTCCAAAGATCTTTCACATCCATTTTCTCATTATAGTGAAAGAAACATGATCAAGTAATATCTAGGAGAAGCAAAATCCTGTAGTCATGAATTTCATGAGCCAAGGAGAAATTATACTGTTTTTGTTAGTCATCAGTAAACTGCCACATCACTCCAAAAGACAGACGAAATAGTTTTTATGCCAGGTTCTTACACAGAGTATTCTTTTTGAATAGGTGTGTTTCTCTGATGTGTCATCCGAATTAAAAGCTTCAAGGAAAGAGAAATGACAGATGTCAATGAATAATACCAAAGCCAAATGCCTAATAAAACAGCATTATATAGTGAAATAATTACTTCTGTGATCTTTTTAAAAACACGCTTTCTCTCTAGGCACACATGTGCTAAAAATGGATATAACACCACCAAGACACAGATACAAAGGTGATCATTCAGATACAAGGTGAATAAAATTACTAAAGATCTTTGTGATGAAACAACGCATAAGATGGAGTTAAGTCATAAAAGCAAGTGTAAAAATCAATGCCAACAATAGTTGTTATTAACAAAAGCAATGGAGGAAAAGTGACAATTTTATGCACCAAATAAATGGCCAAATCCCATACTACACATGCACATACATATACACAAGTAAACAAACCCATGGAGCTTCTCTGAGTACAGAGCTTCTTTTAACTAAAAGGCAGCTCTGTGCCCACTATGTCCTGCTAGCCTACAGAGGGAGGTAAATGTTTAGTTCAATAACCCTAAACAACACTGATCAAAGAACAGAAAAATATTTTTGCCTGTATATCTGCCAGCATGTTTTTGGCCAGCAGCATTTACTTTATCATTGTCCCATGGGAAGTCTCAATTCACATGAAAATAGTCAATTACAGTGCCAACCACGCTGTGCACCTTCAATTAATATTCATGTATGAAGATGATAAGGATAAATTTCAAGATCCATACTTTCTAAAATAGAAAATTTTTTGGCCTGTAAACTGCCATACAATGATTTACTTTTCTTTAGAAGTGGCTCAAATTGGGCTTTAGCATATTTTTGAAACAAATCCAAGCGCTGTAATAGAACAAGCCTGGCACTAGAAGCTCAGGAGGGGAGCTCTACTCTTTGCTTAGCCAGCAACTTGCTCTGTTCATCCTCAATCCACTAAACCTCTCCTAAGCCCTAATTTCCTTATTTCGCTCATAATCTTCTTGCTTATCTCACAGGGTTACTCTGAGAATTAAATGAGATTAAAGTTAGAAGTGGTTTATGAACAAAAGATACCACTGACTCTATGTCTTATTCAAAGTGACACATGTGGTGGTCCAAGATGGTGGCATAGGAAGACCCTGAACTCACTGCCTCCCACAGACACAGCAAATCTACACCTACATCTAGAGAAATTCCTCTGGAAGAACTGAAGTTTGACTGAATGGCTTGTGCCCACAAAGAATACAGGGACCACATAGAGAAGGGTAGCAGAAACAGAGACATGGTAATGATAGGAACCACTCATGATGCAACTACCTGACGTAAGGAGGAATGTTACTCAGAGACCTGCACACAGACTTGTCTGCGCTGGGGTACAGCAAAACAAAACAAAACAAAACAAAACGGAAACATCAGTTTAAAGGACAACTAGACTGTAAGTGAAGGAAATCCATTTAATCACCCTGAAGTCTGCCAAATAGTGGGGAAACTGCTGGAAATTTCTCTATGGTCAGGGGCACCAGCAAACACGATTGTTTATGTCCCACTCCACCTGGATAGCACAGATGGGAGCAGGGTTTTGGAACTCCAGCTGGTCTCCTAGAGCCACCCCAGTGAGTCTCAGTACCCTAGCCACACCAGCTCCAGCCATCCTAAGGAGCCATCCCAGCATGGTGAACCCCAGAATTACCTGCTCCCTGGTCTACACTCAACCCAACCACCCTGCCAAAATCACCTCAAGTGCAGTGTGCCCAGGACCCACTGGCATGTGCATGCTCTACCTTCACCTGTCCCACCAGGGTAGCCCCAGTGAGGAACACTACAGGACCCCTAGCCCCATGCTCACTCCAGCTCCAGCTGGCCAACCAAAGCCACCAGGTACATGCAGTCTACTTTGAGCACATTCATACATAAGGCCACTTCTTCAAGACTGGGAGAGGTAGCTGTTCTACCTAATTCATAGAGATAAACGCAAACAAAATAAGGAGACAGAAGAATATGTTCTAATGTTACATACAAAGGAAACCCCATAAGGCAATCAGCTAATTTTTCAGCAGACACTATGCAAGTCAGAAAAAAGGGGCAAGACATTTTTAAAGTGCTAAAAGGGAAAACCTGGGACAAGCTAAAGCTAAAGTTCATTACCACTAAACGAGCCTTACAAGAAATACTAAAGGGTCAGGGGTGCCTGGGTGGTTCAGTCATTTAAGTAGCCAACTCTTGATTTCAGCTCAGGTCATGATCTCAGAGTCCTGGGATCAAGCCCCACATTAGGCTTCACACATCTACTTGAGGATTCTCTCTCCCTCTCTCTTCTCCCCAACCCCCCACTCATGCTCGCTCTCTCTCTCTCCCCCAAATAAATAAATATTTTTTAAAAAGAAATGCTAAAAGGTCTTTTTTAGGTTGAAAAAAGTCATAACTGAAGAAAAATATATGAAAGAAAAAAATCTCACTGGTAAAGGCAAATATATAGTAAAGGCAGTAAATCAACCACTTAAAAAGTTAGTATAAAAGGCAAAAATAGTAAAATCAACTATAACTACAATAATAAGTTAAGGGATACACCCAGAAAATGATGTAAAATAAGACATCTAAAACAAAACATGGAGGAGGAGGAGTAAAAATTGCTTTTAGAATGCACTTAAACTTAACCAATTAACAGATTGAAATATATATATATATATATATATATATGCCTGATATAACCACAAACCAAAAATTTACAATAGCTACACAAAAAATAAAGAAACCCAAATACAACGTTAAAGAAAACCATCAAACCTCATGGAAGAGACCAAGAAAAGAACGGAACAGAACTACAAAACAATTAGAAACCAATTAACAAAGTAGAAATAAGTACATACCTATTAGTCACCCGAGTGGCTGAGTCATTTAAACATCTGCCTTCAGCTCAGGTCATGATCCCAGGGTCCTGGGATCGAGTCCTACATTGGGCTCCCTGCTCAATGGGGAATCTGCTTCTCCCTCTACCCCGCCCTCCTGCTCGTGATCTCTTACTCTCACTCTGTCACTCAAATAAATAAAATCTTTTAAAAAAAGTACATACCTATCAATAATTACTTTAAATATAAATGGACTAAATGCTCAAAAAAAGTAAATAAATAAAGCCCATCTATATGCTTCCTTTAAGAGGCACACTTCATATCTAAAGACATACAGAGATTGAAAGTAAAGAAAGAATAAGATATTCCATAGAAATGGAAACAAAAAGAAAAAGAACGCTGATGTAATAATATTATATCAGACAAAGTAAACTTTAAAACGGAGCCTGTAACAAAAGACAAAAAAAAGGACACTGCATGATGATAAAGGGGTTAATCCAAAAAAGGATATAACATTCTAAATATTTATGCATTCAACATGGGAGTATGTATATATATCAAACATTAACACACATAAAGGAAGAGATTGACAGTAATATAATCATAGAATTTAATAGTCCATTTGCATAAATGGGTAGATCATCCAAACAGAAAATTAATAAGGAAACATTGGCTTTAAACATTAGACCAGATAGACTTAATAGAGATATATGAATCATTTCATCCAAAAAGTACAGAATGCACATTCTCTTCAACTGTACATGGAACATTCTCAGGATAGATCACATATCAAACCACAAAAAAGCTTCAGTAAATTCAAGAAGATTGAACTCTATCAGGCATTTTTTTCCTGACCACAGCAGCATGAAACTAGCAATGTAAACTGGTGTAGCCACGATGAAAAACAATATGAAGTTTCCTCCAAAAAATAAGAAATAGAAAAAAAAAATAATAAGAAATAGAACTATCATAAAATAGCAATTCCACTTCAAGGTGTTTATCCAAAGAAAATGAAAACACCAATCTGAAGAGATATATGTACCCCTAAACTCAATGCAGCCTTATTTACAGTAACCCAGATATGGAAGCAACCTAAGTATCCATTGATAGATGAATGGATAATGAAAATGGGATATATAAATGTGTATATAAATATATACAGTGGAATATTACTCAGCCATAAAAAGTAATTAAATCTTGCCATTGTGACAACATGGATGGACTAGAGGATATCATGCTAAGTGAAATAAGTCAGAGAAAGAAAAATATCATATGATTTCAGTTAAATGTGGAACCTACAAAACAAAATAAAAACAGACTCATAGAGAGAGGAGTTAAACTATTAATTACCAGAATGAAGAGAGGGACTGGAAGGCAGGCAAAATAAGCGAGGGGGATTAAGAGATACCAACTTCCCGTTATAAGATAAAGTCATGAAGATGCAATGTACAACATAGAAAATGTAGTCAATAATATTGTAATAACTTTGCACAGTGAGGGATGATAACTAGATTTATCATGGGGATCATTTCATAATATGTAAAAATATTGAATCACTCTGATGTACACCTGAAACTAATAGGATATTTTATGTCTAGTATGCCAATAAATCTACATATGTAAAAATTTTTTAAAAATGACACAGCCACAGAATTAGTTACAAAAACATATCAGAATTCCTGAGTAGTGGGACACCTGTGTGGCTCAGTCAGTTAAGCATCTGCCTTCAGCCCAGGTCATAACCCCAGGGTCCTGGGATTGAGTCCTTGCTCAGCAGGGAGCCTGCTTCTCTCTCTGCCTGCTGCTCCTCCTGCTTGTGCTCTCTCTTTGACAAATAAATAAATAAAATATTTTTTAAAAAATTCCTGAGTAGTTTTACATTATCTCAACCCTTTCTCAACATCTCCTATCAAGTAATGTCAATTAATTACTCTCCTTAAAATGTTAATACATATTAATAATTTGTATTTGTGGACTCAGAATCTCAGTACCTGAATCACATTTCTGGAAAAAAAAAAAAAACGTATTAACCTTACAAACCTCTGAAGTAATACACGTCTGTTAAAATTGTCCATTTTCAATAACGAGTTCTCACATGCTAACAGAATTATTGGCCTGTCCTAGTATTTAGGTTGCAGTGAAAGAGAGACTGTGTCTACATAAACAGCCATAGGACTACTTCAGTAATAATGGTCAGTCAGTCTAATCCACCATGGGCCATGGCATAGCAGTACTCTTAGTGACCAAGTAAGAGCTGGAAAAGGTCTCTAATATGTCCATATCATTAGGCTACAGATGCAAAATCTGAGAGAATGTACAAACTTTAAAAAAAAAGAAGTTTTTTAAAAATCCCAGATTTTGTTTCCAGACTGTTACATATTTTTTCCCTGTACGCTAAGGGGAAAATTTTTGCTCTCCTTTTCATTTCTTATCTCCCAATGATTCTTTTTTAATACTTCCATGAGCCAACGGAGCCATATAGAACATTTTTATGATCCTAAGTTGACAAAGTGGTTTCATATATGTGTGTGTATGTGTGTAATAAAGTTCTCTTAAGGTAAATTAATATACAAAATTTCCATTTCCCCCAAGGCCTCTTGTTCTACAAATGTGTGTTTTTCACTTTTGTAATTTTAATCTTAGTCTATAAAAAATAGACAAGTAATAACTGGTATTAGAAGTTAAAATAATAGTTACCTTTCGGGGAAGTGGTAGTGATTGGGAGGGGCCACTGGAGGGATTCTAAGGGGGCTGAAAATGCATATTTCTTGATGTTGGTGGTGACTACGTGAATGTAAGAATGTATATGTTTGCCCAGAAATTTACAACTTTGACCAAGAAGGTTTTAAATGGGAAATGAAAGTGGTGAAGTAAAAATGCCCAGTTAAAACTATAAAAATAAAATGGTTACTTTGGAGGACATGAATGATATTGGAAGAAGACTCACAATGGAGGAAATACTCAATAATTTACTTGTGAAATCCATTTATAAAGGAGAGACAGTAGTAAGAGTTATGATCTGAGATGTCTACACTCCAAAGCACAATGGGTAATAAATTTAAGATCCTAACACAAGAAAATAAGTACAACTTTATTTATAGAATCAGTAAATATTTATTGAATGCTGACCACGTGCTAAGCCCCAGGTTACAGAGATGAAATACAGTGCATGAGAACCTCAGTGCCTGAGACCTACAGCCTAGTATATGAAGCAGATTAGGGAGCTAACAATTATAATATTTTAAATACCAATAAAGATACATATGAGTTTTCATTACATAAGAGATGAGGGATATCTAAATCAAAGCAGAGGATTAGGTAAATTATTAAAGTAGCTGGTCCTTAAATAAGAGACTGGAAGAGCAGAAAGAGCAAGGATGTTCAAGACAAAGGAAATCATGTATTTCCCAAACCTGATAGGATAAATTCGCAGCTAGATTTCAGAGATGGCAATGCATAGTTCAGTGAAAAGAAACTTGGATTGGAGAAAAAGCGGTGCTATGAATAGAAAACTTGTTAAGAGAGTTAAAAGAGAAAGAGACCTGAGACTACTCCAGGCATATACCACAGGCCACTTGACCATTTGGAGGATGTGAATGTCACACTCCTGATACAGATGTTTTAAAGGCAAAAAGGGAATGAAAACAGATTTACTGAACATCTATATGTTGCTACTAGACGTTGTGTAAAACACATTCACATATACCATCTCAAGATATGGTAATTATGGAGGGCTTCAAATAGCTATGTGTCTCAAAGAAGTCCATTTGCTAAAATCAGTGCATCTGATAAATTCTTGGTGTGCCTTGAGAAGAATACTTGTTTGAGGAGTTAAAAGGAAGAATAAAGATACCTGCTTTCTGAACCCAATTTTGATCAATAATGATCAGAAAAATCAGTTAATGAAACAGAAGTGGTAAAAATATTGGGAAAAATCCAAAATGTCTCCTTAAATCTTAAATCAGGGACAGAATGCTAAAAGTAGCCAGGCTTGCATTCTAAATATTGTCAGACTTGTTATTGGACAGTACTTTCTAAACTTTTCAAGTATGGGGGCTTCTTTTATAACATAAAATGTGTTTTACAGACCTTTACCTCGCAATTATATCAGTTAATTTAAAAAATACTTTTTAATTTAAAAAATAAAGATTTATGTATGGGGTGAATGAACAAACATTGCTATGACAGAAGCAAATATGATTTTTAGAACTTGCTTGAACATTTTTCCCAAGAAAATAATTAGAAATACAAAATAACATAAATATCAAGTAAGCAGAGTGTTTCCCATTTGAAAAAATGTTACCTTCCTATAAAATCCACTTTAATATATTCTTAGTACAATCTCATCATTATTTTTGTAAAGTATTAACAAAGTGATGTGACTAATATGCACATTTATGAGACCCATTCTTGAAGAATAATATTCAAGCTTGAATGCCTGCTCCTGCCAGCAAGAAGGGAACAATTTCTCACTTTGGAGAAGTGCATTACATCTTAGAAGCTAACCTGGGGTCATTTAGTAAATTATCTTTTCCAAGCACTAAATAGCTACTAGCTTCAAAGAGTTAATGAACTCCATAAAAAGCAAGTGATTTACTTCTTTCTCACCAGTAGGGTCAAGCCAGTCTATTCATTAATCCTCTTACCATTCAAGTGAGGCAGGAAAGAGACACATATTATAATCCCAATTACATGACTGGGACATTAAAGTCCAGAAGTGCTTACTGACTTGCACAAGGCCACAGAGAAGTTATGTGCTGAGTTGTGACAGGAACTCATAAGACTCTGGGTGCAGTGCTAAGTCCACAATCTTGTTGATGTACTGTGGCTTGGCTTCAATAAATCTGGAAATGTGCCCATGTAAATAAGCACAGCTCAAGTAGAAAATAAAACCCTTAAGAAATGGATTTCTCTCTGAAAATGTAATCCTACTTAAAGGAATTATTTTATAAATGAATAATGAAAAATTGACTCGAAATTTATTTACAACCAGAAGATTTTAACATCTAAGATGACTGAATGCAGTTCAAGAAATAGTACGAAAACCAGAAATCCCTTTCATATGACATTAAAAGAATTGAATTTACTTTGAACCTAGGGCCTCAAAGATGGCAACCTGCATCTGGGCTTATAGCAAGCATAATTAATACAAGTTCAAGTAGAATGACTGACTATTCCTTCATCTCTGCAGATTACTGTACTGACTTTTTGAGCAATCTTGAATCCAATTTTTGGTTAGTGACTGAAATTGATTGAAACAAACATATTACCAGCTGAAACTTTTATCCAACAGTCATGCAATGATGATTTGGTGTTTAGGTATGTGAGCAGAACAAGTTCACACCCTCATGAAGCTTATGATCTAATGGGAGAGATAATCAAATATGCACAGAAGTAGACATTACGAAGGTGATATATGCTATGTGGAAGTAGTCTAGTGAGTGTGGGGTTGTATAATAGGGTCAGTACGTAATTACCCATTGTTTTGGGGTATGAGTGAAGGATAAAGCAGTTGCATAAGATTCTTCTGAGAAAGTCTGAGTAAAGTTAACTAAGCAAAGAGGAGTGAGGAAGGAAACGGACATCCATGGGATCATATTCCATATTTATGTTTCCCTTATATATTTTATGGCAGAAATATTTCACTTTGTGTTATTAAAAATAAGAAAATTTTCTATTAAAAAGTATTTGGTAAATTTGCCTACCTTATTTTTATTATTAATTTACTTGGAGAGATTACAGTATTCAGAGCTCTTTTATTTACTCTCTTACTTAATTCTATTCGGTCTTCATACCAACTCTATCAATTAGGTAGGATATACAGTTAGGCTCATTTCACCTTTTAGAACCTTGAGCCAAGACAAAAGGATTTACTCATTGTCACAAGGTTAGTCATCAGTGAAGCCAGAATTGGAATCTAGATCTGACTCCAGGTCCAGAGCTATTAGAGGAAGACTTGGGTCTGAACCACACAAATAACATTAAATAGAAGGAAGAAATTCTATAGTAACTTCTGTAGGTAGCCATCATTTATAATTTTGATGCAAATCTCATCTCAGAGCTTGAATTAGATGAACTGACATAACACATTTCTCAAATGTGCTTGCCAATATATATGATTTTAATGGAGGAATAATGTTTATCAGAATCCAATCATTTGGCTTCTCAAATCCAGACTATTGTTAGATAATTTATTCATAGAACTCATAATCTAAGGGTGCTGTAAAGTGCATCTTTGTCTGTAACTTTATCCATTTTTACTAGATAATGAGTGACATAAACCACTCTATAACATAAAAGCTTAAAAATAAAACATGCTGAGTTTATAGAAGAAATATAACAGAGTGCTCTTAGGAAACTTAAAGCTTATCTTAAATGTCATATACAAACAAAAACATGTCTTCTTGCATATATCTAAAGCAATTCTAGTTAGATTTAAGTTCCTAGTTAAAGACTGCCAACCAGTCTCTTGAAAATGAATGCTATTTAACAATACAGATCAGTACGTAACTGGAAGTGCAGGAGGAGGTCTAATCCCCCATACAAAGGGGAGCCTCTGAAAGGAAATTATACTTTTCCTATTGTCTCTTCTCTTTATTGCATGATGAGTAGATTGAATCTCACTCCAATTTTTAAATCGATAATATGTAAAGGACCATTAACCTATCATTTCCTATTCAAATTATACCTTGCCACTATTAATATAAAAAAATCTGTTTAACCTGCTGGGGTTCTTGTTTACAGTCTCTTTTGTAACATGTACTAGAACCAAATATCCCTAGCTAAAACTTGATAATAGCTCTATACTTTTTTGAGTCTAACATCTCAGCCCTTCAAAACTAATCCACATTCTTCTACACTGGGCTTTCAGCCAACATTTTTCTGTCACACCAAGATCCTGAGGGTGACCACAACTATAAAACTGTGTTACATTTACAGGTGAATCAATGCTGCTGTCCTGTGAAGGACCGGGTACTCTACATGGTCTAAAGGAAATGCTGACATAGTGTCCAAGTGAAAAGTGAGACACAGACACCAAATGAATGAGCTTCTTTTCTATTCGGACTCCTTTCCTCTCTAACCTGAGATAATTGTTTTAATCTTTCTCCTTTACCAACAAAAATTTGG
This sequence comes from Nasua narica, assembly GCA_028533885.1. Lineage (NCBI taxonomy): Eukaryota > Metazoa > Chordata > Mammalia > Carnivora > Procyonidae > Nasua > Nasua narica. Next base: position 55,875,655 of record CM052798.1, read on the forward strand.
AACAGGATTATTTTTTAGTACCTAATTAGGTAATTAGTATTTTCAAATACACACTGTCGGAAAACATACTGATTGCATTAACTAAGCAGTTTGTTTCAGACTCTGCAAAGGTAATGACAGACTTTTTACTTAAATATCCAGTTATGTATAAAGGTGAATTATTTTGACATAATCACTCAAGGCCAGCAAATTACACTAATTTATGAGGACAAACCCAGACCTTATGTCCAGTACTATCTGGGGGCACCTGTTTTAGTTGAAAAGAAAATGTGATGTTTGGGTAGAAAAACTATTTTACCTTGTCTGAGTTATGCAAAGGTTTTTTGGGTATATGATTCTTACAGATGGAGAGCAATTTATTAATAAAATGTATTATAAAAGAGACATGAATAAAACCAGAAAACATGTTTTTTAATAACTAAAGGGGTCTTAGAAACTATCTAGTCCAATTGCCCAAGTATAATAGGGCCACTATGAAAAGCTCTTGGCTATTTCAAAAATTTTGTAGCAATCCAAAATCTGAAATTTGGTATCAATATGAAATATCTACAGCATGCTAGGCAATGATTTTACACACTATTTTTTTATATGTAAAATGTGAGTTCTTTTTTAAAGCATGAGTTCCCAAGGACAGTAAGCAACAGTTTGGCTGTGAACTAGTTAAGTCGAGGTCTAAAACTGTTCATTTATGTGGCATAAATATATGAATGAGTTGAGAGATGACTGTGACTTCTCTGTTAGACCATGATCAGGGCAGGTACTCCGTATGCCCACTCACTCACCTGTAAGTTTCCAGCATCTAGCACAGGATTTGGCTCACAGTAGCCCCACAGTAAGTCTGGTCAAATTGACTTTTTGACCCTTCTTCTTGCAAGCTACGTTAAGAGTTCCTGAATAATCTTTTTGTCATGTGGAGTATTGAAGCGTATCATGTGTGTGAAAATTTTTTTTTTTGAAATTTTTAAAACCTATTTCGAAGTGGTTCTAAGAAGTTGCTTCTTAGAATATCTCTCCCATTGCAAGTCTCTAAAATAGTTCTGTTCACAGGAAGAATTGGGTGTAGTTCCATAAATAATCATATTTGGAGGACCAGCCTATTTTTAGAGATCTTCTTTGAAAATAATAAGGAATCCCTGGACTGAGCCAAGGAACATTTTTTATTAAATAATAATTAATATATAAACTAACACTGTACGTCACAAACTAATATAATGCGATATGTTAACAATACTAGAATTTAAAATAAAATTTTAAAATAAATTTTTAAAAAGAATAACTAACATACAATATTGTATTATGTTTGTACCACATAGTGATTCGATATTTAAATATATTATGAAATAAATAAATATATATATATATATTATGAAATGGTCACAATAATAAGTATAGTTATTGTCTATCACCGAACAAAATTGTTAACAATATTATTGACTATATTCTCCATGCTGTATAATATATTCATATGACTTATTTATTTTATAACTGGCCAACTGTACCTCTTATTCCCCTTTACCTATTTCATCCAACCCCTCCCCTCTAGCAACCATCAGTTTATTCTCTATAAGTCTGTTTCTTTTTTGTTTTGTTTGTTCATTTATTAAGATTTTTAGATTCCACATATAAGTGAAATTATACAGTCTCTGTCTTTCTGTAGTTGACTTATTTCACTTAGCACAGTACCCCCAGGTCTACCTATGTTGTTGCAAATGACAAGACTTCATTCTTTCTTTGACTAAGTAATATACCATTGTGTATATATGTAGGTCTATATATATACACACACAACATACATATATACACAATCCATTTATTTATCAACGGACACCTAGGTTGCTTCCATATCTTGGCTACTGTAAAAAATGCTGCAATGAACATAAGAATCCATATGTCTTTTCAAATTAGTCTTCTTTGGCTAAACACTTGAAGTAGAATTGCTGAGTTATATGGTATTTCTACTTCTAATTTTTTTAGGAACCTCCATATTGTTTTCCATGTGGCTTTACGAATTAACATTCCCACCAATACTGTACAAGTGATCCCTATTCTCCACATCCTTGACAATACTTGTTATTTCTTGTCTTTCAATAACAGCCATTCTGATAGGCATGAGATAATATCTCATTGTGGTTTTGATTTGCATTTTCATGATGGTTAGTGATGTTGAGCCCCTTTTCACGTCCCTACTAGCCATCTGTATGTCCTCTTTGAAAAAATGTCTATTGGGGTCTTCTGCTCATCTTTTAATTTGATCATTTGCTCTGTGTGTGTGTGTGTGTGTGTGTGTGTGTGTGTGTGTGCCCTCGTGTGTGATCGAGTTGTAGGAGTTCTTTATATATTTTGGATTTTGACCACATACCAGATTTATCATTTGCACATATCTTCTCTCATTCTATAGGTTGCCTTTTTGTTTTGTTGATGGTTTCCTTCACCATGCTAAAGCTTTTTCATGTGACACTGTCCCAGCCAGGGGACTTCTTTTTTTTTTTTTTAAGATATTATTTATTTATTTATTTGACAGAGAGAGAGAGAGATCACAAGTAGGCAAAGAGAGAGGGGAAAGCAGGCTCCCTGCTGAGCAGAAAGCCCAATGTGGGGCTCAATCCCAGGACCCTGAGATCATGACCTGAGCCAAAGGCAGAGGCTTTATCCCACTGAGCCACCCAGGTGCCCCAAGCCAGGGAACTTCTTAGTAGAAGAAACATATTAGGGAAAGTTCCTTCTTTAGTTAGTCTCTTTCCTAACTGAATCTGCATTTGGAGGTGCTGTTCCATTAGTAACATCTGTCTTTTCCTTGAGTATACATAGGATGAGTGAGAAGCTGCTGCAGCAATTCAAAAGCACAAACAAGCAGAGCCAAGGTGAAACATATTAAATACACTGAGAGAGAGAGAAAGAGAAAGGCCCACAGAATACCAAAGCACAGTAGAATGAAAAGAAGCAGCTATACCACTGAGTGTAAGAGACCTTATAACCCAAGAAAGTCAAGGAGGAATGGAGGTGGGACAAGTAGCTCAAGAAAACAAAAGAAGAAATGCAAAAGTGGGGAAGAAAATGGCAACACACAAAGAGGAGAGAGAAAGCAAGAGAGCGAAAAAGATTTATGTTCGGAAGACTTTCACCCTAGTGAGACATCTGACAATAGGTCTGACCCACACACAAAAGAAGGATCTCAGATAAACAGAAGGAACGTCATACAAAACAAGATGGGAGCACACAGGAACACATTAAACAAGGAGAACAAAAAATTGGGAAAGGAAAAATAAAAAGCAAGTAAACTCATAAATAAATATCAAAGACAATGCTTTCCAGACATCAATAATTGTGGAGTCACCAGCTCTTTAAAAAGTTTATTTCCAACAATATCTGTTCCTGTCCCTAAGTTTCCCACAATCAGCTAAGTATCTACACTAAGTCCAGAAAGAGCTCTTAGTTTGGGGTCCAGAAGGACCATGAAGGCTCAGCCATCATTTTGTCATCCATTCTATTTTAATTCTCTGAGATTTCTCAAATATCATAAAGCAGTGACAGCGAGGTTGTTAAAGCAAGAAGTGCTATCACTACCTTTTATCTCTAGGAGCCATAAATCCTAAGTCCTGATTCTAGAGACCTTTTAAAAGCAAAATGTACAAGGCAGACATAATTAAAAGAAATTAATTAGTAGTTCTTGGTTACAAATTCATATGCTTTCACATGTGAGCTTGTTGTCATTATAAGCCTTATGATGAATGCCACTTATGAAAAGTCTAAATTCCAGGAAACATTTCAATTTCTAATAAATTTGGTATATACATCCAATAGAAAATTATGGAGCCCTTAAAAATAGCATTCTATGGGGTGCTTGGCTGGCTCAGTTGGTTAAGCGTCAGACTCTCGACTTTGGCTCAGGTCATGATCTCAGGGTCATGATCTCAGGATCATGACATTGAGCCCTGTGTTGGGGAATTCACACTCAGAGGGGAGTGTGCTTGGGATTCTCTCTCTCTCTCCCCTTCTGCCACTCCCCTCCCCTTGAAATAAATAAATAAATCTTTTAAGAAATAGTATTCTCAAAGAATATTTAAAGAAACGGAAAAATATTCATAATACAGTTTTAAGAAAAATATACTAAACTTTATATATCATATGATCCAAACTATTTAAAATACATACACATAGGCATATATTCAATAATTTCTTTAGAAAAACTAAATTCAGGGGCGCCTGGGTGGCTCAGTGGGTTAAAGCCTCTGCCTTCAGCTCAGGTCATGATCTCAGGGTCCTGGGATCAAGCCCCACATGGGGCTCTCTGCTCGGCGGGGAGCCTGATTCTCCCTCTCTCTGTGCCTGCCTCTCTGCCTACTTGTGATCTCTGTCAAATAAATAAAAATCTTTAAAAAAAAAAAAAAAAGAAAAACTAAATTCGGTCCACATTGTACAGTACAGCAGCCTGCACTTCTCATTTGTAGCACTCACTACAATGGTTATTATTATTCTTTTGTTTTTTAAGATGTATTTATTTGAGAGAGAGAGAGAGTGAACAGGGCAGAGGGAGAGGGAGAGAATCTCAAGCAGACTTCATGCTGATTGCAGAGTCTGACTGAGGGCTTGATCCCCAAACCCTGAAATCATGACCTAACTGAAACCAAGAGTCTGATGTCTAATCAACTGAGCCACCCAGGTGCCCCTATTATTACCTATTCTATCAACAACCCTTAAGCTACTTACCTTGTATACCTCAATATGTCCAGCACCCAGCACTGTGATTGATCCATTTTATGTACTCAATAAATATTTCTTAAACAAATTAAGGAATAAAATAACGAACAGAGAAAGACTGGAGAGAAACAGACAAAAAATGATTTAAAGTTCTTAGGGGTTATTTGATAGCGTTTTTTTCTTCTTTAAAAAAATCATATGTTAGGGTGCCTGGGTGGCTCAGTTGGTTAAACGACTGCTTTTGGCTCCAGTAATGATCCCAGGGTCCTGGGATCAAGTCCTGCATTGGGCTTCCTGCTTGGCAGAGAGCCTGCTTCTCCCTCTCCCTCTGCCTGCTGCTCTGCCTACTTCTGCTCTCTCTCTCTCTCTCTCTGACAAATAGATAAATAAAATCTTTAAAAATTTTTTTTTAATTGTATGTTAAAAAAATAGAAAACAATTATCTTCTATAACCACAAGAAATTATTAGTAAAAGATGTCAATCTCCAAAAAGCACATATTGTATGATTCTATTTATGTAGTATATCCAGAATAGGCAAATCAATAAAAAAGAAAAAGACAGATTAGTGGTTGCCTAGAGGTAGGGGATGGGGAGTGAATGCTAAAGAGATATCTTATTGGTGAGATAAAAATATTCCAGGATTAGATTATAGAGATGGTTACACAATTCCATATATATGCTAAAACCATTGAACTGTGTGCTTTAAACAGAATTATATAAAATGAAAGTGTATCTCAATAAAGCTGTTTAAGATATTCAGATATTTTAAATATTAGTAGATTAGTTCATTACAAGGTTTTTGGTATTTTTTTTTTTCAATTTGAACTCACAAACAGGCCTTCATGGTTATAGCTCTAGATAAGTCCTTAAATTTTCTTTTTTCTTTTCTCATCATATTTCAACAAAAGACAATAGAGACAACTTTACAACAAAGTGTAGATTTACTACATTATTATTTGTACCCTCCTCCCCAGCACACACACAAGCTTTCCTATGATAAAACATAAGTAATCCTATTTTATATTGGAAAACATGCAGTATTTCACAAATAATAAACATGAGGATACTGAAACTGCTGTTTTTCCTTACTTCCTTTAGTTTACATGACTCTGACCTTCATCTCCTAAAAATAATATGTCCTTACCATGTAATAACTCTCCAATCACTTAGCTCCAAGTTATCTAAATTCATCACAATACCTTTTGGTAAGACAGAAATTTATAGGTAGGTTTTCTCTTAGGAAGTAAGATATTTCTTTGGACTGCTGAAACACTATGACCACCTGTCAATTTCCTTCAGAGACTGGAATGTGAGGTAATTTTGAGGTGACTAATGAAAATGCCACAGATTGGGGGTCATGATGCATGATGCTAGCAGGACTGGATCCATCCTGTGGGCAGATGGGGGGCGGTGGAGAGGGAGGTAGGCGGAGACACTGAAATAACCCAGCCACTGAAATCACAAGGATCAATTACTGCAACATACAAAGATGGACACTGAAAGCCATTTTTATCTACACTCTCAATTTCAACTTTAAATTCCATACATTTAGGGGCACCTGGGTGGCTCAGTCATTAAATGTCTGCCTTCCACTTGGGCCATGATCGCAGGGTCAGTGTGGGATCGAGCCCCACATTGGGCTCCCTGCTTGGCAGGAAGCCTGCTTCTCCCTCTCCCACTCACCCTGCTTGTGTTCCCTCTCTGGCTGTCTCTCTCTCTATCAAATAAATAAAAACTTTAAAAAATAAAAATTCTATACATTTAAACTCAATAAATTTAAATTCTTTAGATTTTATACTCTTAATTTTGACTTCAAATTTCAACCTCTTAAGCTTCTTAATGTGATACCACATAAAGTCAATAAATTATGAGCACTTGGTTATATGATTACATTTAAGAGATAATATTATCATGATGAAACACTTTCAAAATAGGAGTGAGAAGGTAAATTTCAAACTCACTTAAACTTGCTTAATTTAAGAATACTTTTAAACTTTAAATTCTGAAATTGTGCTGCTTTAGCTTTTATGCATGCTAACCATGGGCTTCCTCTACTAAGAGATAGAGATGGATGGATGGATGGATGGGCAGATGGATGAATTGATGGATGGATGAATGGATGGATGAATGGATGGATGGATAGGTGATAATAGAAAAAGGAAATGAGAAAAAAAAGAGAGAAATAAAACTGAATTTCAACTGGCTGAAATTGAAGTCTACTTAGGACAGAAGGTAATTTGGGTCTAAAAAAGTTATAAAATAAAACAGTTAAGAGTTAGAAGTTAAAATTGCACCATGATCTGAAAAGATACATGCAGGCATATGTTTACTACAGCATTATTTCCAATAGCCAAATTATGGAAGCTCCCTGAGTGTCCATGGGTAGATGAATGGATAAGGAAGAAGTGGTATATATATATATATGAAATGGAATGTTACTCAGCTACAAAAAAGAATCAAATCTTGCTATTTGTAACAATATGAATGGATCTAGAGGGTATAATGATAAGTGAAATAAGTGAGTCAGAGAAAGAGCAAATACCATATGATTTCACTCATATGTGGAATTTAAGAAACAAAATAGAGACAAACCAGAAAACTAACTCTTAACTACAGAGAACAACCTTATGGTTACCAGAGGGGAGGTGGGTATGGGGATGGATGAAAAAAATAGAGGGGATTAAGGTTATACTTATGATGAGCACCAAGTAATGTACAAAATTGTTGAATCACTATATTGTACACCCAAAACTAATAACACTGTATGTTCACTATACTGGAATTAAAAATTTTTTAAAGAAACTAAGACATAAGTGCTTGATGTTATTTTATTTCCAGTAAGCAAGCCATACTAAGATTTTTTTAATGACACCATGATAATTAAAAGAGATCATTTGCCACTTTGTATTATGCTTTTATACATTGTGATCAATCTGAAAGGGGGAAAGACAGAGAGAGATAGAGAACACATATGCTATTTTAAGCATATGCTGTTTTTCAAATATCCATTGTTTACTGAAAAAGAAATCCTAACTCTGTCCTATTTAAGACAACACTGCTTTATGTTCAAGTTTGACAGGGAGAAGGGCCAAGGGTTTTAAAATTACAACTCAGCAATATATCCGCAACCTGAGTTGTCCTGACATGGGGTCACAGAGGTCGAAACACAATCATATCCAACCCATTAACAGAAAGCTATCATAAATTCAAAATGTTATATATGTACAGCAATAAACTCTGCTCAGCCTTACACAAGGACACAAAAGAGGACAACAAAAACAGAGAGTACGGGTAGTACCCAAATTTCAGACAACATGGTAGGCATACACTGAAATGTTGCACTGACGTTGGGGGAAGCAACCTCATAATCATTCTTTTAACAACTATTCACAAATGCACTAGTTTAAAAAGCCAGCAAGACAATACCAAAAAAAGAAAAAAATGAAGTCTAAGAGCAGAGAAATGGTGTTAAGCTCTGGAACTATATAAGCACTGGAGTAGAATGCAGACCACACTGATGTAGGCATCAAGGATCCCCTGTCATTTCTAATTCTGTAAAACTGAGGAAAATCACAACTTCTCCATGTTTCATTTCTTCTTCCAGAATGTGGACATCTGCCTGACTTGCCTTTTGAGGCCATGTTACAGTGGTCAAAGAGCTAATATTTGTGAAAATGTTTTAAAAACCATAGACTAGGGGCGCCTGGGTGGCTCAGTGGGTTAAAGCCTCTGCCTTCCGCTCGGGTCATGATCTCGGGGTCCTGGGATCGAGCCCCACATCGGGCTCTCTGCTCAGCAGGGAGCCTGCTTCCCCCTTTCTCTCTGCCTGTCTCTCTGCCTACATGTGATCTCTCTCTGTCAAATAAATAAAGAAAATCTTTAAAAAAAAAAAAAACAAACACCATAGACTACTATAAAGCCTAAAGTATCACACTTTGAAGTTAAGAATAGGTTAAGAATAGATGAGAACTCCCTGTATCTCACATCCAGTCTCTTTTTTCTTTCCTGGTCTAGTATCTTCTGGAGGAAATGTGATTCTGTCATAGTGTCTTTCTGCTTTTCCTTTCAAGAACCTCCACAGTCAGCGGTGTCCACTATTTAAGAGAAACCTAAATAAAGCTAGCTTTAGTTTAGCCATGCTTCCTGAAATGATCATAGTTAAGGTTCTGAGTTTAGCTGCTAAACTACGGCCAAACCTCCCTCTCCCATGTTAAGAGAGAAGAGTCGGCCAGATTCCTTCTAGCAGCCCATTGTCACTCAAACTTAATTGGCAGTAGTAGTGGAGTGACTCTGTCAAGTATCTATGGATGATATTCTGCCCAGTATGACCTCTCCCCACTCACTAGTCCTATGTTTACGAGTGAGAACCTGTCCCCAAACAAGCTGGATCAAAGCCACATACACAGTGTTCTATTTTCAGAGCTTCAAGATGGCTTTCTTATTCTGAACAAACAGCTTTTGAAACAGAAGATAAAAAGAGTGATCAACATTGCTTTCAGTGACTTAAATTGTGTTTCCTTCACTTGTCAATGCTCTGGAGTCTGATTCCAGTTCCCTTCTTCAACGTGTGAGTCATCAACATTGAGAGAAAGCAGAGCTAGCATAGCTTTCGAAAGTAAGAAGAGGGAAAGGTAATCAGCCGCCCTTCATTTGCTTCTCCATTAAGCTCTGTACAGACCCATTAGCAGGTGGTTATGATAACCCAATGTAAGTATAGGCGGAAACCAGCACATATTGAGCACCCACTGTGTACCAAGACCTAAACTGCAAGTTTCAATACATTGATTTCACACAGCCCAATCCCATCTACAGTTGAAAAAAATAAACAAGAATTACCTTGGTCACAACCAAACGGATCCCAAATGATTGCCAAAAACGCACCAGAGAGAAAACACTTCTTTTCCCATTGTTGGCCTGTTTAGCAATAGTGGGTACCTGATGACAGTACCTACATGAGGCAGTAGGACACATGGATAAGACTGACGGCGGCCAGACCTAGGCTCAAATTCCTATTCAATAGTTTTTGGTCATGTAACCTTGAACAAGGAACTTTTACCATTTACTATTCCCAGTAGGCTAAATAAGCAATTCTTTATCGAAAACCCACAGCTTAAGACAAACAAGCCAGATAAGGAGGATGTTGCTATTACCACTCTGTATATTTATTATTTCTAAGCCAGTAGTTCTCAACAGAGAGTTATTTTGCCTCCCAGGGGACATCTGGTAATACCTAGAGATTTTGTTGATTGTCACAACTGGGGTGAGGGTGCCATTGGCAGGTAGGGGGTAAAGGCCAAAGGTGCTACTACAATGCACAGACAGCCCTTGACAAAAAGATCTTTTCGGGCTAAAATGTTAATAGTGCCAGTGTTGATTTGATAAACCCTTCCCAAAGGGAAGGCAAAGCAGAGAAATTTGTTGAGTCCAGTTTAACAGTACAGTGTTTTATTTATTTAACAGAAATACAAACAAGGCCATGCTTAGAACCTTAAAAATATTCATATACTTTGATCGGTCACTTCACTTTTAGAAATGTATCCTCATGAAATAATAAGAAATGCACCCAAAGATTTATGCAAGAGTAAATAGATTAGAAAATTAAAAACAGCAAATGGCCAATTGCAGGTAGAGTGATAATAGGGTGACTATATAATTTGTCTTCCAAACTGAGATGACTCTGGGAGTAAAAGGGGGTGCTTTAATAATTTTGCAAAGACAACAGTCATAAATAAGAACTGCCCTGGACAAAGCAGATATATGGCCCCTGGTTGTAAGGGAATAGGGAAATAAAGTATGCCACATCCTAATGATGAAATGGCAGACAGCCAGCAAAAAAACTTTAAAGAATATTTAACAGCATAGCAAACTGATTATGATATAATACTAACTCTAAAAGGCTGGATATAAAACATATGTATCAAATTTTGCAATATATATACTTAATAGGCTTTGAAAGAAGAATGGAAAGAAACACACCAAATTGTTAACACTGGTTTACTAGCTGTTGAGATTATAGCTGGGTTTGTTTTTCTCTTTATTCAAAATTGCCATAATCATTTTTTTTTAAATTATGACATTGTCCTGCTTCTTTAGAAAGAAATACAAGAACCAGTTGATGATAGTTATTCTTCACAGAAGAATGTCAGCTAATAAATGTAGAAGAAATTATATATAAATTAGAAAAATCACAACTTTCGCAATTCTTGATGATATAATAGTTTCAGGCAAGGAGTATTGTCGGACACTAAAATCTTTAGGGGAGTCCAGCACATATACTAAAATTGGGACGATACAGAGATTAGCATGACCTCTGCAGAAGAATGACACAAAAATTTGTGATGCGTTCCATACTTTTTTAAAAAATAATAAAATAAAACAAAATCTTTAGGTGAAAGATTGTTGGCCATTCACAAAGTTTCAGAGTATTATTCCACACAGTCCTTGCTAATTGTAAAGAGAAAAAAATATGCCTTCACAATGAAGAGACCTGGTGGTTATCATATTAACCAAATTATCAAACAACATAATTTTAGTGGAAAAATTGGCATTACATGCCTTTTGTAGTAACATAATATGAAATAAGGACATCATCTGCACAATATTTCTGCTAAAAATGTTTAGCTTGAATCTAATCAACCTATTAGATCTACTTTTTGATCTTGCAGGAAAACCAGAGAATATAAGAACTAGGAAAACACCACCAAATGGGAGAAATCAGGTAAATGCAGAATGTGGGAACTTCCAAAAGATAACTGTCCTGCAATGTCTTCAAAAAGTAAAAGTTATAAAGAAAGAAATTGAAACCTAGATTAAAAGACACTGGAGAGACACAGAAGTCAAATACAAGCTCTGAATCCTATTTGAATCCTGGATTTTAAAAAAGAGATCTTAGAAGCATTTGTCAGAGTGCCTGGGTGGCTCAGCAGGTTTAAGCATCTGCCTTCAGTTCAGGTCATGATCCCAGAGTCCTGGGATCATGTCCTGCATTGGGTTCTCTGCTCAGTGGGGAGCCTGCTTCTTCTTCTCCCACTGTCCTTCCCCTCCCAGCCACTTGTGCTCTCTCTCTCTCAAATAAATAAGTAAAATCTTAAAAAATAATAAAAAATAAAGAACATTTGTGGACAATTGGAAAAATTCGAAAATAACTTGGTTATTTTCATTATATATTTAATTCTCTTAAATGTGTTGATAATATTGTGGTTATATAAAACATTTATAGGGAAATCACAATGTCTGCAGCTTATTTTTAAGGCATTCAGAAAAAAATACATACTTACAAATAGTTACATAAAGCAAATATGGCAAAATATGAACAATTATTGAATCAAGGTAATGAGTATGTAAGTGTTCATATTGTATTATTCTTTCAACCTTTCTGGATATTTGAAAAATGTTTAAATATAAAATTAAGGGAAAATTTGAAAGTCACATTTGCAGTCATATAATTACATTTAAAGTCATATAATTAGTAGTACCAGACTTGACCATTGTGTTTCCAGGACCAGATACATAATAGTTGCATGGAATTGGAGAAACACGACAGCCTCCTGAGGATTCAGAATCCTCTGCATTGCTTCAGACCAGCTCTTCATGTTCCACTTTCATTGATTCCCTCAGTTCCTGTGATTTATTTCAGTTGCCTTCCTGTCCATTCTCAGGTGCTACCACCTTCTCTACCTACTCCATCTTTTGTGGTCCTTGTACCCCCAAGCATAATGAGAATAGAGCATAAATTAACTAGGCACACCCATTCTTTGAATCCTGCCTCTAACATACAATTTTAAAAGAACAATTGCTCTCTCTTTGGAAAATTTCTATCTCTGAGAATGCTGTGAGCTGAATGCTTCTGGTCCTCTCCAAATTCATATGCTGAAACCCTAACCCCCAAAGTGATGGATTTAGAGATGAAGCCTTTGAGAGATAATTAGGTCATGAGGGTGAAGCCCTCATGATGGGATTAGTCTGTGTGTCTGCCTGCCTGCCTGCCTGCCTTTCTGTCTCTCTCGTTCTCTCCCTCTCTCTCTCTCTCTCTCTCACACACACACACACACACACATTTATAAGGCAACTGTCTACAAGACTTCTTGTAGAAGCCAAGAAACAGGCAAAATAGGCTTCCAGTAAATCTTGAAGTTTCTAGCCTCCAGAACCATGAGGAATAAGTCTTCTTGTTTAAGCCACCCAGTCCATGATAGTTTTGTTACAGCAGCCCAAAGAGATTAAGACAAAGGATTTCCCATTCCTGTGAGTGATTCCCATTCATCCAACTCTCCACTTCACACACATAATGAGCACATTCTCCCTCCCCTCTCCCCCCTCCCCAAAAGTTTAATAGGTTGGAAGTTCTTTTGCTACAACTTCTGTACATCCTCTTGATGTTTTCCTTTGTTTTACCTGGTAAGGGACATGTGTGTCATACACTGACACACAGAAAGCCAAGGAAGCATTAAAAGTGGCCTACCTTGGGTGACTTGGGAACAAAATACACAAAAGCAACATACTTTTTTTTATAAAGGATTTCTAAAGGCCTTGGACATCACTAATCCTAAAATCAAGCATATCTGGTCCTATATGAGGATTCAAATTTCTCAATTTCTTTGCCACCTACTGGTTGGTAACACTTCCAAAGAACAATTTTCCTTCTTTCATTTTACATTGATTTCTCTGTTTAGCAAGATTGAGCTTTTTGAAAGTTCTGAGACAAAGAATTCATTTAATCTTACTTTTTTAAATCAATGTCTACAAGACCCTCTCAGTCAATGGTTCACCCTTACTATCCAGTAGATACCTTTCTAAGCTATGTCCTCACCTGTTGTGTCCTATGTAATACTGTTGTGATATTGTAGCACTTTTAGTTAGTCTTATGTGAAATGTTTTTGTCATTTACCACCTTTGGTCTTTCTGTCATTTTTAAACTCTGAACTTCACTCTGTAATTTCTCAGCTTCTGTTTTGTACTTGACATTTATTATGTGCTCTTTGTGCCCTTAATTCCTTTTTGCACTTTGGGGTTGATTCATGTTGGTCTTTTCTAATTCTACTGTATTGATTGCTGTACAGCAAGACTCTTCCCCTCCAAGAACAATGTTTGTCTTTAAACTATATTCTTTCTTTCCAGTGCTGAAAACCACTGAATTTTTTTCTACTTGTCCTTTTCAAGAAATCTCAGGCTATCCCAAGTTGTGGTAACTGGAATCTATTCACTAGAATCATAATTACTTTCTTTCATCATTAACTCTGTACTCAAGATTGAAAAAGAAATAAGGAAGGAAGGAAAGAAAGGAGCGAGGAAGGAATCACAATGACAAAATGTGGAAAATACATGTCAAGAGCAGAAAAGACATTTACAGAAGAATATTCAGGAAGCAACAGACATAATAATTAACAAAGATAAAAGAAAGGAGAAATAAGAATGGTTTCTTAAAGAAGTATAAAATGGGAAATATAAAGTTAAAAATAACAAATACTTTAATCTTATAAAAGTAAGAATAACTCTAATGTCTAGTGTGTCAGATAGAAAAGCACCAGCCATTAAGAATGCCATCATTTGTAAAATACAGGCTACCATCTTCTCATATATAAACCTCTGCAACCATCTTCCCATTGGTCTCATTCTCACCAGTATTCTCTCTCTCCGGTCCATTCTCTAGAACGCCACCAGAGTCATTGCCTTAAAATGCACATCCAATCATTTCTCTATTGGAAAACCTTTCAGTGGCTCTCTATTCCATCTATAATAAAGCCCAAATGTTTATGAAACCCTATTAACCATGATTCTATTTACTTTTCTAACCTCATTTCTACCATTTCTCCTTCTTCCCCAGATTTGTATGCTCTAGACACAACATTCTTTAGGATCTTCCTCCAAGCTTTTGTATATGCTTTTTTCCCCTGCCCAGAATGCTTCTTCCTGCACAATTCCTTTTGGTCCATCCAATGTTTAGTCATCCTTCATGTAGATGCTTCTGCCTCTCTGGCTCCTTAATTAAAAGCTAAGTATCCCCTTCTGTATACTACCATGGTTCCCTGTTATTTCTCCTATCATGGCATATTACTGTGTTATATCATCTTGTTTACTTATCTGCATCACATTCTAGATAGCATGCAATGTGACAGCAACAGTAACATGTATCTTATTCTTTTGCTGGCATTCCAGCACTTAGCATAGAACATGACCCCTAATGATACTTGATAAATACTTTGTTGGATTGAAGTTGTACAAATATTTAGGTAATAGGATTGTCTAGTAACACAAGGCTTAATTTGAACCCCTATTTCCAATGCTTGTTGAAAATCTTTCTAGAACAAATACTGGCAACCTTCAGCATGTATATTAAGTAAGGATCATTAGTAAATTACCTTTGGTATGTGGGATAATTGCTGCCTCTATTATCTCTTTCCTATCAACTATAAGGGCTTGTAGTGGGTACAAGCCACCCATGCTGTCCAAAGTTCAGCAGTTGGTGTTCTCATAGCACCCATCTAGCCCTCTCCACCTATTCAGAGATAGTCATTCAACTGCTACAATATCCCTTGTCCCACTGCACTGAAGAGGCAGAGTTGCCTAGGAAATGGCATCTCCCACCATTGTTATCCTGCCAGTAGGACAGCTCAAGCATCTTAGCATTCCTTCCAAAGGCTGGCATTACATAATGCCTTAGTCTACTTTTCTGTCTTAGCAAATCTAGTAAAATAAGAAAAACTGTATTTCTTTGGGATGACTTAATAGCTTATAAAATCTTGGATCACCATTCTAGTCATAGATGTAGGCACTGAACTGTAGATTTTAGATATGGAGAAAAGTGGGTCGAAACTACCAACATCCTCTAGAAATTTCTGAAACCAAAGACTACTTTAATTCAATATATTCTGCTTGATTTTTAAAAAATTTTCTTCCTTTCTCTTTAAAATTTCTTCTGAGACTCTGGAGGAGGAGCAAGATGGCAGAGAAGTAGGAGGTTGAGATAGAGTCGGATCCCAGAAGTTCACCTAGATAGTTAATAAATCATTCTAAAAGCCAGCATAATCAACAGGAGAGAGAAGAGAGGAAGAAGAACAATTCTAGGAGCAGAAAAACGACCACTTTCCGAAAGGTAGGACGTTTGGAAAAGTGATTCCAAAGCGACAGGAAGAGAGACCGCGGGAGGAGGGGCCGGCTCCCTGCAGCACAAAATCGGAACTTTTAGAGTCTGCTCCACTGAGGGACATGGCTCCAGAAGCTAAGCCGGAGGTTCAGCCCTTGCGGGAACAGAGTGGTTTCAGGATCCACAAGATCATAAAGAGACCAGGGGGGTCTGAGTGCGGCAGAGCTCCCAGATATTGGGGCGGAGAAGCCGGCGGCAGAGAAAGAGTCGCGCAGTGCGTTTTCAACTGGGGCTTACCCTAGACCATGGCCACAGCCCTTCGAGTGGGGACCACATAAGGCATTCCGGAGAGACCCCCTCCTTCCTCCTCGGGGAGGAGCGGTGCGGGAGTGCGCAACAGGAATCTGCTGGGTTTGGAGACTCCAGACGGGGCCGCGAGCCAAAGATAGAAACGCGCCGCCACCGGTGGCTGGGCTCAGACCCTGGGCGGGGACCCGGGAGACTGGAGTGATTGACTGCTTTCTTCTGAGGGCACGCTGAGGAGCGGGGACTCCAGCACTCAGGGACTCCAGTGCTCGGCTCCTCTGGCCAGAGATTGGGAGCCGCCATTTGTATTCCCGGCCTCCAGGGCGGTACGGAAAGTGCTAAGAGAACAAAGACTCCCAAGAGCGAACCTGAGTGTATTGCTTGGCCCCTCCCTGGGCAAGGGCGGGGCAATTCCGCCTCAGGCAAAGACATCCGAGAACCAAGTTCAAAAGGCTCCTCTCCAGAAGATCAGTGAGAATATCCAGCCAAGCCTAGTTCATCAATTAGTGAGAACTATGGAACTCCAGAGTACTTTTCTCTCTCGCTCATATATTCTTAGCTTGATAAAATGACAAGGCAGAAAAACTCACCATAAAAAAAAGAACAGGAGACAGTACCGATGGCTAGAGAACTAGTTAATACAGACATCAGTAATATGTCGGAAATAGAGTTCAAAATGACAGTTATCAAGATGCTAGCTGGGCTCGAAAAAAACATGTAAGAGATCAAAGAATCCCTTTCGGGAGAAATAAAAGAAATAAAATCTAACCAAGATGAAATCAAAAAAGCTATTAATGAGATTCAAACAAAAATGGAGGCTCTTAATGCTAGAATAAATGAGACAGAAGAAAGACTTAGTGACATAGAAGACCAAATGACAAAGAATAAAGAAGCTGAGAAAAAGAGAGACAAACAACTATTGGACCACGAGGGAAGACTTTGAGAGATAAGTGATACCATAAGACGCAACAATATTAGAATAATTGGGATTCCAGAAGAAGAAGAAAGAGAGAAAGGGGTGGAAGGTATATTGGA
>CM052798.1:55892877-55913356 GCA_028533885.1 Nasua narica
ATGGAGAGATAAAAAGCTTCCAGGACAAACAAAAACTAAAGGAATTTGCAAACACCAAACCAGCCCTACAGGAAATATTGAAAGGGATCCTCTAAGCAAAAAAGGAGCCTAAAAGGAACATAGACCAGAAAAGAGGAGACAAACCATAAGAGACTCCTAAACTCATGAAACAAACTAAGGGTGGCTGGGAGAGGGGAGGGTAGGGATATGGACATGGGGGAGGGTATGTGCTATGGCAAATGCTGTGAAATGTGTAAGCCTGATGATTCACAGACATGTACCCTGGGGCAAATAATACGTTATATGTTAATAAAAAATTTAAAAAAAAATTCTTCTGAAAGTACAGGAAATTCTGGCAAGTAAGGGTACAGTAAAGAGAAACTGAGTTGAATCAGGTTTAAAATGTTTACATATCCGAGGCACCTGGGTGGCTCAATCAGTTAAGTGTCCCACTCTTGATTTCAGCTCAGGTCCTCATCTCAGGGTTGTGAGATCAAGCCATGCATCAGCTCCACGTTGGGCATGGAGCCTGCTTTAGATTCTCTCTCTCTCTCCCTCTCCCTCTGCCCCTCTCCTCTCTAAAAAACAACACCAAAAACGTTTACATATCCAAATTTGCCCATTAAAATACTATCAAATTTTTAAGAGAAAAATTCCTAAGAAAAAGTATACTGATGTAATTAAGTAGAAATAACAGTACTTCCTTGATTTTGCAAGAAATGACATCTTTTATGTCAGGAAAAGGGAATAAAAAGTAAAGCTTTTGAAAGGACAGATACAAATAAAAAATATTTTCTATCGGTTTATTAACAGAAAAAAAATTAAAAGTGATGCTGCTATTGCCTACAGTAAGGGTATCATTGAGAAAGTATTTTCATTCCTCTTACCATGAAGAGCAGTGAGTACACTGCTACCAAAAAAAGAAAGAAAAAGAAAAAGTGAAACTTCATGTCAAGGATACATAAAGGTAAAACAAAGCACTATCCAAATTATAGGTAGTTTATTGGTGAAGTGTGATTTAAAATCAAATGCTTAGTGAGTTTAAAAAATGTGGGATAATCAACATGTCAATGTTAAGGGTCATAAATTTTCAAAAAAGGCATCAATGGAAATAAAGTGTGAAAAAACAATTTTGTACTGTCCTAAATCTAACACAACCTTAGTTCACAAATGTATCTGTTCATCTGCTGCTTTTTATTTTTGACTATAAATTTGCTGACAGATGTTGTGGCTCATAATTGTCAATCAAATTTCTTCCTATCTTCTTCACTCACCCAGTAATCCCTCACCGTCATACCCCCTGATTTCACTGCTACACACAAACTAAAATTCAGTATGTTACCAGTGACCCTAACATTTTCCAGGGTCTCCTACTCATTTCCATCAGACACCATAACCAGCAACTAACTCTTAAAATTTTCCCCAAACCAGCATTGACAGAACCCACAAGTCTACCCTATGACGCCATCCAAATAGACTTCAGCCAGTGAAAGTGAGTCAGAAGTGGAAGTACATACCTGGGCCAGTGATAGAAAGGTTGGGCATCTATTAAATTTAGGAGGAAGATCATTTCCTGCCTAGGGGCTAGAATGTCTTATGTCTGAGACCCTAAATATCACAAAGGGCATATTACGACTTTACCAAAATGTGCTACACAAAATAGTAAAATAGAAAGATGCCCCTCAAACTGGCTTCCATGATGGATAAGTGTAGAAGCAGCTATGTAATACAGTTTTTCTTTTGGAGACTCAGAAAGTACATTAGCATATTAAAAGATAAAAGAAGCCTGGCCCTAAATAAACTTGTTAACCATTGTTTAACCTGGGATTTGCTAAATCTTTTTGAACTATTAAGATCCCAGAGAACAGGTAATCTCAAGGAATAGGCTTAAGGAAAAGCTGACCTGACCAGCCATTCATGTTTGTAGGGGGTTTTTGATCCCCTAGCCCTCCCCCATAAGTCCAGCATTGGTCACAGGATGTCCTAGAGCAGTGCTTCTTAAACTTGTATGTTAAGAAGCATACATACTCTCACTTGTATGTGCATGCATGATCTTGTAAAAATGTAGATTCTGACCTGGAGAATCTGCACTGCTGAGAAGGCTTCGGGTGATGCTGATGCTGCTGGTCTCCATCACATGCTGAGTAGCGAGGCTCTACAGAACCACTGCAGTAGGAAGATCACCGCACCTCCAGTCTCTTTACCTTTTCCTTCCTAATAATAAATCCTCCTAAAATATTACTTTCAGGGTTCCTGGCTGGCTCAGTGTGTAGAGCATGGGACTGTTGACTTTAAGTGTGTAGAGCATGGGGCTATAAGTTTGAGCCCCACATTGGGTGTAGACATTACTTAAAAATAAAGTCCTTATGGGACACCTGGGTGGCTCAGTCAGTTAAGTGTCCAACTTGTGATTTCAGCTCAAGTAATGATCTCATGGGTCATAAGATCAAGCCTAACATCAGGCTCCCCACTCAGAAGGGAATCTGCTTGAGATTCTTTCTCTCCCTCACCCTCTGCCCCTCTCCCCACTCACATACTCTCTCTCCCTCTCTCTCGATATAAATAAATAAATCTTTAAAAAATAAAACCTTTAAAATAAATAAATAAACAAGCAAACAAACAAATAAATAAATAAATGTTACTTTCAATATATATTCCTTTGCTGGTCAAAAAATTTTAGTGGTCCCCCATTCCCTTCAACATTAGTAACTCAACAGTAGACATTTATTGAAACTTTACTGTGTGCTAAATAGATACAGAGCCCCTGACTTTACACCATTGAGTACCAAGCAGGTGAGTAAGAAACAACGTGCAGAATGCTAGGAACCAAAACAAGAGAACCAAAACATTTTCTTGAGACCTCAATTTCCTTATCTATAAAATGAGGGTAAAACCAGACCAGTGGTATTAATCCTCCATGTATATTGCAGTCAGTGATATCATCCTATGATAGAGTCTCAACCCAGACCAATGAAATGCAGGCTGCCCGTATACCTTCAACAGAGAACGGGTAGTTCTTAAAAGCTCCTCAAGTGATTCTATGGTGCAGCCAAGTTTGAGAACCACTGAACTAAATGATTCCTGAAGTGCTGTCCAGCTGTCAGCATCACCTGGAAACTTGTTAGAATGAGTCTCAGGCCTCACCCCAGACCTGCTGAGTCAGAAACTCTGGGAACAGGGTAAAGAAAGCTGGGCTGTGGTTTTGGGTTTTGTTTTTGTTTTTACATATTTATTTATTCATTTATTTTTAGAGAGAGAGCAAGGCAATGAGAGTAGGGGGAGGAGCCGAGGGAGAGACTCTTCAAGCGGACTCCTCACTGACCAGGAGCCCAATGCAGAGCTTGGCTCAATCTCACAACCCATGAGATCATGATCTGAGCTGAAACCAAGTCAGTCACCTAACCAACTAAGCCACCTCGGCACACCAGAAACCTGAGTTTTAATCGGCCTTCCAGGTCATTCTTATACACTTTGAAAACCACTGGATTAGAAAATCAGTAAATTTCCCTCTGGCTCTAAAATAGTATCATTCTTGGACCTTGAGCATCCTTTTCAAGGACTTTTGTTATCAGGTCTTACATACTAACTGTATTAAATCCTTAACTGCTGTGCACTCTTAAGGAATTATTTTAGCTGTCTGTGTTTCAGGTTCTCATCTATAAAATGAGGATAATAATAGTACCTATTCTCACAGAGTTGCTATGAAAATTAAATGATTTCGTGTATGTAACTCACTTAGCAGAATGCCTGAGATGTATTTCAGGTCATTACTCAATCATCACTCTAGCAGTGAGGATTTCATGGCCACTCTGTCCAAAATTGCAACCCATCTTTACCATTCCCTTTTCCCCTTCCCCTGGTTTATTTTTTGCCTTTGCAATTATTACTCTCTAACATATAACATATATCCACTTATTGCTTTGTTTATTATCTTCTCCCATTAAGATGTTAAGTTCTATAAAATCAAGAATTTTTGTCCATTTTGCTAAGAGCTGCATCCCCAGTGTTTACTCAGGGTCTGGCACACTGGAAGTACTCAATTGGTGGAATAAAGGAATGAATAAATGTTAACGATTATCAATGTTCATATTATAGCAATGCAAATTTTTCTTATTGAAACTCAATAGCTTATACTTCCTGTTTACTGTTCCAAATTATGCTTGTGTCTTATTACATGCTTTATTCAAATTCTGTCCCATACCTAATAATGCCTTCTTATTTAACTTCTGCTCATTTTAGACCCTGCTCAAGTTCTATTTCTTTAATATTCCCTGACAATTCTGATGACTGTCTAACAACCGTCTGAATGTCTACAGTGTTACTGTCTATACTACATAATTCAACACTTATTTATCTTAATTAATTATCAATGGAAAGAGTAACTTTACTGAAATTTAAATTTACTGAGAGAGGCTGCATCCATCATGCAATAAGCATTCATGAAAACTGAGAGAGGAAGGAGTCCTCAAAAGAATCACGGGAAAAACTTATCATTAATTAGCCATGTGGTCCTCAAATAACAAACACAGTACTCTATGTTTTACAAAGTACCTTTAAATACATCAGTGTCATTTTGACTAGATGATCTCAAAGACTATGTCTCCTTGCTGTCAAATTTTCAAAATATTTTCAAGTATGGGTAGACCATTTTATTGAAGTGAAAAATTAAGAATAAATCATGAAAGTCAAAATTGAAGCAGATAATGACCCAAGAAGTTGTTGAGTTCAGGGAATGCAAATTAGTGGCTTTCTTGCCCCCAGTCCTCCTGTCAGCTAGGTCTGGAAGAGGCCCATAATCATCCCCAATGTGGCCCTCTAGGCAGCCATTACCACTTGATCAGTCTTAGCAGACAAAAGGACACCTATTTCCATCCTAACTTAGTCTAACTCCTTGGTTCTAAAATCAAAGAAAACTGATGCTAAGAAATTTAAAGTGACTTGTCCACTCACATACATGATAGCAGACCAAGACCAGAACCATCCCCCTGACTCTTCTCCAGAATTCTCCCTACTGTCCTTCCCCATTCATTTCTGAAATGCAGTATTTAAGTTTCCATTCTAAAGCAATCAAAACACAGACAGCAAGCCTTTGACAGAGAGTTTTCATATTAATGCTCATGAATATAATGTTGAAATGAAAAATGACAACTTTGAGTCAAGTGATAGACAGAGCTGGTTAGTCTGTTATTTTTCAGTTGGGTTTATTTACTTAAGCCTAGAATGTGTCATGACTGGAAATAGACAAAACAGATTATTTTAGTTCTACTGTCCTAGAAAAAGAAAAGGGAAATAGTTTTCATTAAAGAACTGGGCTCAAACCCAATCCCAAAATAACTTATACTACTGAATCAACTTTTAAAAGGTGATATTTCTCTCATTAATGGCAATGCTTTATTATGAGTCAGCTTAATCACTAAATTTAAATTACAAGAAAAATGTATTTAAAGGAATATGAAAAAAGAGATAATGGAAAGAAATAAACATCTATTTTAATATAAATAATGACCATTTCCTCATCACAGAAAATATGCTCACATTTTAGAATTATAAGTTTCCAGAGCCGCTCCCTAAAGCACAGATTCCAAATATTGCAATCCTCTTTGCAACTCAGTTGGAATGAAACTGACTTGTCAAATTTTGCCTAGCCAATTGATAATTCTGTCTTGATTAACCCTTATTTTTAGGAATACTATAATTGAGGCTGATTTGGGGGGAAGAAACCATCATCTAACACAGTTAGAAATTGCCTCTGGCACTGTCTGCTTTACCCAAGGAAGCTAGGGTGACAACTGGCAGTTCTGTTACTTTGCAGAGTTAATCCATTTTAGCAACTATGTTACTTAATAGCAAGGTACCAGCAGTTGGTCTCATATTCTATCCTTGGACCCTGAGAAAATGAGTTCAACTCATATTTGAGGGCAGGATGAAGAAAGGAGCAAATATACGAATCTCTTCTCTTCACCATGGACCCTGCCACCACACCAGAGGGAGAGGAGTGTACGCTGAAACACACAGAGGAAGTTCAAGGCCTGTATTGCCCCTGCTCCACAAAAAAGGGCAGTCAGTTTGAGGGTTCTCCTAGGGTCTAGATATATACAGGAACAATCCCAATGGGCCTCAGAGAAATCTAGCCACAAACTGTTGCTTCCTAAGAGCACCCTGGGAAGCTGGAGTGATTTTCACCTTACCCCCTTTGTTGGGATGCCTGGGTGGCTCAGTCAGGTAAGTGTCTAACTTTGGCTCAGGTCATGATCCCAGCGTACTGGGATCAAATCCCATATGGGGCTCCTTGCTCACCACTGGTGGTCCATGAATTTGGTCAAAATAAAATGAAACCAAGAGCTCTGGTCAGACCCCATCATGATAGCCCAGGCAAACAGAACAGACAAGAGAAATCCTGACTTCTAGAAAGTAGAACAGTAGTTCCGGAGGCATGTTTGTGAAATACTGGAGCCCTCTGATTTTTGGCTTAGGCATTCCAAAAATTCAGAAATCACTTCCCCTGCAGTACATTACTGAATCTTTTTTCAGTCAACTCACTTACCCATCTGGAAAAGAGGACAAGTATCTTACCTAACTTAGAAGAAATTAGTTTCTAAGACATCATTCACAATATGGAAAATCCTTTACAACACTGCTATTTATGTAATTAAAGCCCAGATTCCTTGGAAACTTATTGTATGCTGGTTAATCTAACACAGTAAGCAGAGAATAAATTTGAGTTGGAAAAACTTGCCTGGTTATTAGTTTTGTCATTCCTAGCTCTGTCACTATGAGCAAATTAACATCATTGAGTCCTTGTTTTCTTTTTTATAAAATAATCATAATAAAATATATTTCACAGCTTATTCTGAAGATTACATGAAAAACACTGGAAAAGGTATAAGAATGCCTGGCCCATGAGAGAAACTAAGTAAATAATTTGCTTCCCCCATTTCCTTTTTTCTTATAAAGAAGATATCCACGTTAAAATGTTTTTGAATGCTATATATGGTTTAAAAAATTAAGCAACAAGAGCATAGGGGTACCTGGGTGGCTCAGTCAGTTAAGCATCCGACTCCTGATTTCAGCTCAGGTCATAATCTCAGGGTGGTGGGTTTGAGCCCCACATCAGGCTCTGCACTCAGCAAGGAGTCTGCTTGAGATTTTTCTCTCTCTCCCTCTCCCTCTGCCCCTCCCCCTGCTCATGTGCTCACACATGCGCACACTCTCTCTCAAATAAATAAATAAATCTTTCTTAAAATTTTGAAAAAATAAAAAATTAAGTAACATGCCAATGTTAAGATAAGTCTATGAATTATAGTTTACATAACTAATTCAAAGTAGCAACTATTCATATATGTAATTATATATAAAATTTCAATGAATAACTCTGCAGTCCTCTAGCTGAACAATTCAAATTGGTAGCATAATCCGGATCCCTTTTCCCAGAAATATATTGCAACTTTATTTTTCTTCCACTCAATCCTACTCTGTTACAAGAGAAAAAGGGAGGATTTACCCCTGTTTAGTTGAATAATAGCAATATTTTATAGCCTCTTTTCCATGGAGTCCTCTTCTTTTGTGTTAGATTAACATGCACCTCTAAAATATTTCTGCTAATCTGTCTTCCAGATTAGAAGCTTGTGAAGAAGATCAGAGGCTTGTGAGCCTCTGATATTACACATCAGCAAGGCAGTGTTAGGAGCATATACATACAGTCCTGCAAAAGAAATTAATAAAAAGAGGGGAAGCAAGTCATGTTGGATGCATCTAAGAGAATAAGCAGTAACAGTCTCATGGCCAAGAACAACAGCAGGCTTGTCCATCTGTCCATCATGAAACTGAGCTGTGCCTACTAGTTATCAACAGGAGGTGGCCATGTGGGCATGACACTAAAATAGAAATTCTGTCATCAGTAAGACAAGGTGAGGAGGGAAGAAAAAGATTAACTGTTTCAGCATCAGTTTCTGGGTGAGCATGATGAATACAAAGAATTGCTGCCTGTTTCTTATTCACAGACTATGAAATTCTTATTCATACTTTTATTCTTTCATTAAAGATTTTCTGGGGGCTTTCTGGAAGCTAGACACTATGCTAGCCACTATGGATCCAAAGAATAATATCCTGGGGTGCCGGGCTAGCTCAACTGATAAAGCTTGTGACTCGATTTTGGGGTCATGAATTTGAACCCCACGTGGGGTGTAAATTTTTTTTTTAATTAAGAAAGGAATAATTTCCTTTTTTGGGGAATTCTGTTTCATGAGAGAGAGAAATAAACAAAAAATTATAAAATGGAAAGATGACAGCCAATGTGTACACAATATGGGGTGGAAACCCAAAGAAAGAAGTCATTATGCAAAAACATGCCAACTTCACATATTTGTGAGTCTTCTTGGCCCAGGGGCTATGCTAATCTCTGTAATACTTCCATGTTGTTATGTATTAGAAGCAAGGTCAACCAGAGAAGTAGAATAGAAAATCTAAGAAGGAACAGATGGGTCTCGATTAACTATGCTTGCCTTAAGATGGAAGAAAAAGTGTTATTGCCTTTACCTTCACTTATTGCAGTCCTTTTTCCCTAAGTATGTGTGTATGCTAATTTTTATATGATTTTTTAAAATCTTGTCAGCTCTATCTAAACATGTCCATTTCTATTTTCTCTAAGTATGTTTGAGAGTGTGACCACTGGGCAACAAATAGATACAGATACGGATATATATGTAGATTTAGATATGTTTGTCAACATAGAGATAAAAGCAGAAATAGCATCTTGGCGTCAGGAAATACGAGTTACAGTATAATTCTTAAATTTTACAATAAAACATTTTCATTAAGGCAATTTCTAACAGAAGAGTGACTCTAAGGCATAGTATTTATTGACATTTAGCCAAATTAAGAGGTTCTTACAAATAAATCCTCCGTGTGCTTTAAGGTCTACTATAAAAGCTTCCTTTCAAATGCAGAATTGAATAAGGAGTAATTGAGGCATTCCCATTTAAGCTAACGTAGAAATTCTGAGTTAACTGTCAGCTTGAAAATCCAATTTAGATGTTTGCTGGCTTTGTTGCTAACATGTGCACTTGAAAACATAAAATTCACATCAGTTTCACATCAGGTGAAATTTAGTATTCCTCCCTGAGGCCATTTTGCTAGATTATTTGCCCTTTGGTTATCTCTGGCATTGGCATTCCTCTTTGTTTTCCCTGAACATGCATAAAAATACTGGTGTTTCCCTCCCTGACTCCTCCCCCAGTCACAGGAGCCAACAGCACGAGCCATGAGCACCAGGTACTAGCACCAGGCTCACCAGAGTCCAGGTCTTCCTTGAAGAACCCACTCCAAAGAATAATAGCCATCACTCTCTGTGCCTCCGTCCTGATATCCTGTCCTGCTGGCCACCAGGACATAGTATTTATTGAAATGCCCTATCCCCCAGCAAACTCACAAGAACAAAGTCACATTGTTATCGACATAGATCGATCTGACAAACACAAACGTCTTCAATTTCATCTCTAATCTCGACTTCAGTCACCCAATTGGCCTTTGGGACATGCCAAAATTTCATTGTCCCTTACTTGAATATCATGAATACTACAGTGCCCATTTAGAGACAATTTTTTAACATCTATCAATTCTGTATAAGTAATTCCTGGTCACTGTTCTCGATGTGCTTCTCTTATTGTGACACCTAGCACAGCTTCAGGGGTCATTTTGTTTACGGAATATTTTGTACTGACGGTGGTGGTGTTGGTGACGCTGTAGCTTCTCTGCTCTACTCTCACAAGTGGACGAGTGTTGTCCTCTAAGTGGGCAAGTGTTTGCCAGGATCTATGCTATTTCCTATAGACTTTTGCTACAGATTTCTAATCATCATAGCTTGTTTTCATTTATTACGTTAAGACTTTCCCCAAAATGGGATTAAAAAACAAAAGGTAAGTGTCCTTACAGAGTGAGCTGAGTACGGGCTCAAGTCCAAGGAGTTTGACTTATAAATGCTATGGAGAAAGTAACTTATTAATTTACATTCTAAGGCCTGGAGGCTACATGACATTGATTAGTGTTAGTGGAAAAGGTGGGTGTTAGGGTGCATGAAATGTTTCTTTCTGGTGGTGGAAGTTGTGATGTCTCTTCTAGATTATCAGTAGCCAATATTCAGAGAAGAGAGGTAAATATGAAATGAGCAACAGGGGAAAGGGCTGGTAACACTCAATGTACATGTGCAGCATGGCTCCAAAGGTCCAGCAGCATACCGATCGTATAGCTTTGAGAAATTATTTTCCCTAACAATGCTTTGCTCTTGGTTCACATAAACCAATCTAAACTACAATGTAGTTGAAGTATAACACAGCCCTAGTAATTCTATTTCAAACACACTCAACTATTTATAACACGCTTCTGAATTACAATTTGTGAACAATCATAAAAACCACCATTTCTTCAGCATATACATACTACCTCTCAGGCCTTGGTCTGTGTGATAACTACTGTTATCCTCTTTTACCGATGGGCAAACTGGCCTAAAAGACTAACGTCATCTGCCCCAGACATGAGTATGTTAGTACGTCTGCATAAAAGAAAATGTCCTGTGAGTTGGCTATTCCCCAGTTCTCACACTTGAGGAACAGTCATAATGCCCACTCACAGGGCCGATCTCTGGATGAGCAATCCCCAGGAACATGTTCATAGGAGCAGGGGTTCCTGTCGGTGGCCAGCCACATACTACAGTGCATTTACAGCCTTCGGGAACCTACACAGATTTAGACACATTCTTGGGCCCCTTTTAAGCATCTTAGTAGATCTTTAGATCCTATTTTTAATAACCCTTTTAATCTTTTCAAAACACTCAGCCAAAGATCAAAGCCATGGCTTAGCTTTAAGCTACACATTCTAGATCTTCCATTTTAATTTGTACTCAGGCAACACTGTGCTTTTTTTTTAATAGCTAGGAATAGATTTTCCTTCATGAAGGAATAAAATGTGCCCTTAAGGAAAACAGTATTCATTTTCAACAAACATTTACTAAGTAACTACCTTTTCGAAAGTAAAAGGGTAGGCTTTAAAAAGGGGTAAAAAAGATGGATGAGACCTGGTCTGTGACTGCCAGAAGCTTAAAACCTAATTACGGAGATAGAAATAGTAGGAATCGGGGTTAAAATTTGAAGTGGAGCCCCGTGGTCCCTCTCCAAGGAACAAGTGACAGCATGTTTCTCTAAGGAGCAAAGCTCTGGCTGTGTCACAATACGAGAAAGGGGGCTGAAAATCATCATCCTCTACAGTAAAGGTTAACGATTCCAGTTCTAGCAATAACTCTTCAGGAAAAAGGGAGCCATTTCAGAAGCAACTTGAGTATGCTTGGGGATGGGCTTTTACAAACCACGTAGGCCCCACTCCCCACACCTGCACTGGCACCCCTGCTCTCAGGAGGCCCCAGGCACAGAAGACAGGGTGTCCCACGTCTCAGAGGTCTTGAGCTAGGAAGAAGTGGAGAACCATAACATCTCACATGTTGCAGTTTTTCAGGTGCAGCTCCTCATGATACCACAGTGTATATTCATTTCTCTACTCTCCTTATTTAATAGTGAACAAATAATATTTTACACAGAAGTCCTGAGAAAGAGGGACTTAATTGGAGTAGGTGATTACCTTTGTCACTCATTAGAGGCTGTCTCTTCGGGGGATGCCTGAGTCACTGCCAGGTTGAGTTGCTTAGAAAGGAGTCTGTGATAAAAACAAGTATGAAGATGATTATCTAAAGCAAATGGTTTTAACTTAGTAAAAACCTGCATGTGGGGAATACTCTCACAACCCTAATTTACACTCCCCCAAAACCTGGAGAATTAGCCTAATGCTCTTCGAACACATAAAATACTGCAGGTATCTACTCTCGTTGAAGGAAACTGTTCTCCTGTTTACTACCGAAATAAAATTCTCCCTGCCACAGCCTCCTAAATCTCAGTCCTTATTTTTATTACCTGCACTCACACTTCATATCCACCTGTAAGACACATCCCTAACCAGTTGATTTCTCTATCCTGTCTTCCACTTTTATGCACCTTTTTTTCAACACTCCCATTTTTGTTTTTCTGTTTAGCTGTCGTGTTGATCAACAAATGGGTTGTAGTAGGTGGCATTTTTCTCTTGAGTTTAGTTCTTCTTTCCCTAACTTCAGGCTAAGTATTTAAAATGATTATACAACACATAACTCATTGTGAAAATTGTTACAAAAAAGCATTTTTTTAATGAAAGGAAAAAGCTAATTTTACCAGCTAGGAAAATCACTACTAAATTTGATCATTTTTCCTGTCCATCCTTTTTCTTTTCTTTTTTTTAAAGATTTTATTTAGTTAGTTGACTGAGAGAGAGATCACAACTAGGCAGAGAGAGAGGGGGAAGCAGGCTCCCTGCTGAGCAGAGAGCCTGATGCAGGGCTCGATCCCAGGACCCTCAGATCATGGCAGGGGCTTTAACCTACTGAGCCACCCAGGCACCCCCTGTCTATCCTTTCTCTATGTATATCTCTTAACTTTTTATTTTGAAAAAAATTTAGACTTACAAAAACGTTGCACAAATAGTACAGACAGTTCTGTATACTCTTCACCCAGCTTCTCCTACTACTAACATCTTCCATTACACCGTAGTATAATTATCAAAATCTTCTATGTATATTTTGACAAGATCTATACACCATTTCTATCTAATATATGGTCATTTCTCTCCAATTTTCTCAATAATGTTGTTTACAGATTTTTTCTCTCATCCAGATCCAAGATCACACATTACATTTAGTTGGCAAAAACTTGTTAGTCCCCTTCATCTGGAACAGTTCTTCACACTTTTCTTTTCATAAGGATTTTCTAGAAGTACCAGAGTAGTTATTTTGAAGAATATGCCTTTGGGTCTATCTAATCTGTTTCCACATGATTAGATTCAGGTTATGCCTTTTGGACAAGAATACTACATAAACCATATTTTAACCTTCTCAATGCCTCACAACAGGAATCAAATCTCAGTGTTTCAGTCACGGGTGATATTAACTTGGATCACCCAGTAAGGTGGTGTCAGTCAGGTTTCTCCTCTATAGACTACCAATTAATAAGTATTCTGTGCAGAGGTACTCAGTTTATATATGCTATTCTTTTTCAGACTTTTATCATCCACTAATTATTCTTCTGAGTCAATTTTTTCCACAGTGGTTCCAAAATAGTGGGTTTTTTCTACTTTCATTATTTCTTCTGTGTCCATTAGTTGATGTCACCATTCCTTCCTCTTAAAGTTCTTGATTCGTATTTGTATTCCTATAAGTATGTCCAAAGTCAAGACTTTTCAAGTTATTTTTAAATCTATTTTGTTAAATGTTATCACATTTTTAAAAATTTTACATCCTCAACGTTATACATTAAGAAGCCCAGAACTGACATTTCATATTGCTACATTTAACCCTTTTCCTACTTCATAAAACTGAAATTTTTTTAATTAATTTTATTTTATTTTTTCAGTGTTCCAAGATTCATTGTTCATGCACCACACCCAGTGCTCCAAATTTCTAAGTCTTGCTTCAAACTTCTAATTATAATCCAAGACTAACCCTGTCTCGTGATAGTGCTACTTAATTAGTCCTGGAAAACGTCTAGCTCCTATCCAAGAATCTTGTTAATATATCTCTGGTTTGTACAGACTAATTATCATTTTTATCATGTTTCATTCATCACACGGTAGAGAATAAGGAAGACTTAGCCCAATCCTATAATTTAAGGACCGGGGACCTGCTATCCCACTAGTTCAATTTTGTGTTCAGACAAAAATCAAAATGTAATCCTCAGAAAATGCATTGACTCAATAACCTCAGTGAAAAAAATACTTGGGATGTTAACAGTCTGAAATTCAATAATCTTTTAAAATGTGTTTGCTATTAAGCAACTAAACAACTAAAAACAATTAAAAGTTCATTTAGATTTCTAAAACGCAATTTTGGGTTTGTCAAGCCCTGCCAAGTTCCTCATCTTGTGCATCCTTCCTCTCCCAAAAGCTATGGTTGTAATCTTAGTCCCAGTCTGGTTTCTAGAAGCAATCCTGATTTTAGACATGAAATTTAGCCAGCCTCTCTAAAACTGACATCAAATTAAACATGCTCTTTTTTCTTTAACTTACTTTTACTTCAGCTCTTGATTTCTTGACCAAATTTCCCAATCCCAAACCAACGACTGTCCTTCTCTATCTGCTGACCAACCCCCTGCCTAGATCTTTAAATATCAGTGTAACTGAAAATTCTCCACCATCTTGCTCCTCCTTCTTGTTCTTATAGCTCTACCACTACATGTTGAATAACTCTATCCCACTTCCCATGTCCCACTTCTCACTTGTGATCTTTCTCATTTATTCAAGAAACATTTATGTAGTACCTTTTCTACATCAAATATTTTACTAAACACATGCGCAGAGAGTAGTGATTTTAAAAAAAGGGGGGCTGTACTTTAACTGCTGAGCTTAAGAAACTGTATTCCTCTGAGGGCAACAGATAGTAAGTGGGTACCCAAAGAAACAACCATGTAATTACAGGGTATGAAAAGTATTGGGAAACAAATAGGAAATAATGGAGTTTAATCAGGGAAAGCATCTCTGACAAATTAACATTGAGGATGGAGATTTGGAGGATGAAAATGAACTAGCCACGAAAAGTACCGGAAAGAGGAGCATTTCCAGCCAAACTGTAGTAAGTGTGGATACCCTAAAAAGCTTAAGGAGTTGGAGGAGCTAAATGGAAGCCAGACGGAAGAGGAAAAATGCTTACATGAGAAAGGAGAGGCAGATCATGCAAACCCTTGTGAGCCACGGAAAGGAATTTAGATTATAATATAATTCTAATGAGAAGCTATTAAAGGTTTTTGAGTATGAAAACCACATGATTTTCATTTTTAAAAGATTACTCTGGCAAGTTGAAAACAGGCTTTCAAACAAAAACATGTACACTAACAAGCATAGCACCATTTTTCATAATACTCAAAAGTGGAAGCAACTTAAATGTCCAGCAACAGATGAATGAATAAACAACATATGGTATAACCATACAAGGGAATATTATTCAGCCATTAAAAAAACTGAAGCACCAATACATGCTACATCGTGGATGAACCATAATGAAAACATTATGCCTAGTGAAAGAAGCCAGACACAAAAGGTCACCAATGTACAATCCCATTTATATGAAATGTCTAGAATAGGCAAATTCATAGAAACAAAAAGTAGACCAGTGGTTTCCATAACTGCACTAGAGCAGTGACAGTAGAGATGGTGGAAAGGGGAAAGATCCACAGTGTATTTTGGAAGTAAAATTTTCAAGATTTGCTGATGTCAGGAATGGAGGTGGAGAGAGAGGGAGGCAGGAAGGCAGGAAGAAGGGAGAGAGGGATCGCGAAGTATTCAGAAGCTTCAGAACTAGAGGACGAATACGTTTTAAGAAGAAATTAAGAACTCAGCTTTGGACCTGTTAACCCTGAGACGCCCCCAACACCATTTGGATGACCCTATGTTAAGAAATGTTTACTTTCTAGTATATTACTTAAACTCTTCTAGACTTCAGTTTCTTCATCTATAAAACAGGAACACGAATGGTATTTACCTTAGATGGTTGTTCTGAGAATTAAATTAGGTAACTGATATAAAGTTCTTAGCACAATTTCTAACACATAATAAATCTTCCATCGTTGTTAGAGATTACTATTATTGTTATAATCTTTGTCGTGATTACTATACTTAACTCCATACGCTGCCTCTCTGGTCCTCCTTACAGCACCTGCAGAAGCTTGGCCTGCTCTGTTATGAACAATCGCAGATTCTCCTAATATGCTTTGTCTTGCTGCGGCTGAGGGTACAACTAGCCATTTTCAGAGATGTGTTGAGAGAGGGATCTGACTGACTGAAAATCATATTCAGATCCCTTAGCCAGACAAGTACATTCCTATGGTGGAGAAGGCATGCTGGGCTCAAATAATGGCATAACAATTTCCTTATTAAAAGGATCCAACTCATTTTCTTCTAATTTCATACTTCCTTGGCATCTTTCTGCCCTTAATTTTATTTTCCAAGCTTCCTTTTCCATGGGGAATAAAATGTGCTGACAAGCTGATATGAGTATTCTAGAGTACTTGGCAGTTAATTCCTTCATAGAGACTTATAAATTGATGTTCTGGTTTATAATCAGACTTTTATCTAGAAGGAATCAATTTGCCTGGGCCTATTAACCTCTGGGTGACCCCATAGTAACCCAGTTTCCAAATCTGAAAGCTGTGTGTCAGACTCTGGGCAACAATAGTCACTTTTGACACGTACACCGTAACACCAGGTTGAAACAGCCATCCAGATTTAAGAATATAATATTTCAAAGGGTACTGGTAATTATTAAATGTGTTAATATATATTAAAGTGCCTGGCACATGTTAGGCTCTCAATAGCATTAGTTTATGTTTTATTTTTATATGCAATATATTACGTATTTTTTTATATGCAAGCCATATGTATTCAGTAGGGGGAAAAATCCAACTCTGAAAAATTTCCAGATGAACTGAAATGAAACCAGACTTTTTTCCCACTTCACCCCAATCTATCCCTAAATCTCCCCCTTCTCATTTCCTTTTTCATGTTTTCTCATTTGTGTAATGACTTTTGCAACTGGCTGTTTTCATAGCTTATCACTCAGTAATGCTTGGAGGCTTAATGCCAATAAAAGTGGTATATGAAAATAATCTTATATGTTCTGAGAAATAATTTATTCACAAGCTCTGTTATCTTGAGCCAGTCACTTAGCCTGTTATAACTGTGTCTCATTATCAGTAAGTGCACCATGTCTAATATTCATAAACTATATTCATTATTGAATCCTCAGAACTTAGCACAAAGTAGATGTGATTGACATTTAGGTCAATGACTGGATGGATGTATGTTAAGATTATATTCTGTTCAAAAACCTGATAAATAAGCCCATGTTTTACAATAAAGAAGATGTAAATCAGGCACTCGTTATCCATAAAAGTTTAAAGTTCTTGTATAAAGAAAAATTATTGACAAAAAAAAATCCATTGACTAATGGTAAAGAACAGACTCTCATGAGGTGCCAACCTCAACATCATCATGATGGATGAGTGAACAAGAGAGTGGACGGATGGGTCAGTCAATAAGCAAAAGATACAAAATACATACAGAAGTATACTTTAAAAAATATACGCATAAATTTCCTACCCAGATTTTTTATTTGGGTTTTTTCCCCCATCTTAGAATGCCCAGAAAACCATGCTCATGATAGCTATCCTTCTGGAGTTTCTGTCACTTTTAGGAAATGATGACACAATTCAGTATTGATTATAATAACATTATATAAGAGGAGCTTCCAACTCTTCAATTTTGTAGTGACATATTTACTTTCTAGAAATTATCTTTAGCTCTCTATCTCACCTGTTCTCACATTTGTGACTGTGAGGTAATTATAAATGATAACTTTCCCATCCCTTTCCTTTGCTAATAAACAATTTAAAGAATGGAGGGGAATTTTACTTAAATTCAATTAGCCAATATATAGTACATCATTAGTTTCTGATGTAGTGTTCAATGATTCATCAGTTGTGTATAACACTCAGTGGCCCATCACATCATGTGCCCTTCTTAAGGCCTATCACCCAGTTTCCCCAACCCCCACCCACCTCTCCTTCCGCAACCCTCGGTTTTCCCCAGAGTCAAGAGTCTCTCGTGGTTTGTCTTCCTCTCTGATTTCTTCCCATTCAATTTTCCCCTCCCATCCCCCATGGTCCTCTGTGCTATTCCTTATGTTCCACATATGAGTGAAACCATATGATAATTGTCTTTCTCCGATTGACTTATTTCATTTAGCATAACCCCCTCCAGTTCCAACCACGTTGGTGTAAATGGTAGGTAATCAACCTTTCTGCTGGGTAATATTCCATTGTATATAAGTAGGAGATTTTTAAAAACTCAATTTAAATCTATTATTGCTGGTATATAGCAAAAACAAAAAACAAAAGTAGGACAACAGTTTGAAAATTAGCACATCAAGTCAAGAATGAGAAAACAAGCTTGCAGAAAAAGTTTTATTGTCTTTTCTAATAAACCTCACCTTTCCAGGAAAAGTATTAGAACTATATTTCTTTTTTATTTTTTTTTAAATACTTTATTTATTTGACAGTGAGAGATCACAAGCAGGCAGAGAGGCAGGCAGAGAGAGAGGAGGAAGCAGGCTCCCCGCTGAGCAGAGAGCCCGATGCAGGGCTCCATCCCAGGACCCTGAGATCATGACCTGAGCTGAAGGCAGAGACTTTAACCCACTGAGCCACTCAAGCACCCTAGAACTATATTTCTGTTTTCTTTCTTCTTTTATCCATAATCACTGTAGCCTAAATAAAATAATATTTTCTAGACTTCAGTTACCCTCAGTTCAATTTAGTTCAATTTAACAAACATTACTGACTACCTGCTGGGGACCAGCCACTATACCGGCTTCTCAGGAGTCAAAAATTAACAAGATATATTTTCTAACTCATGAAGTTCACAGCTTAATCAGAACATTTTTTTGTTTGTTTTTCAAAACTTCTGTTCCATTCTAATATGAACTGGAATTGCTCTCCTTTTACCAGTTCTGTGTTTTGGGGGTTGACAGATTACTCTTTTGAGATGTTTAAAAAGTCACTGATCTAGAGGAAACAACAGACACTTAAATAAATATCATACAGTGTTCTAAAAGTAATAATTGTATTTTCTCAGCCTGAGTTCCCCAGAATACAGAGCCTAAGACAAAGGAGCGTGATTCAGGGAATAAGCGTTAGGAAAGAGGGAGCAAACCAAAGAAGGAAGGAGAGTCAGAAGAAGATTCATAATTGAGTTGACTAGCTACCCATACAGATGGCTGGATACTCAGTCTCATAGAACAACCTGATAACCTCCCAGAGTGGTTGAGGGAAGAGGGGAGCAGAAAGCATTTATACATTACTCTGCTCTTCATTAGTCAAGGGTGTACCGCTAGGGCATTAACTCCTCATCACTCCTGAGTCCCATATGCATGAGTACTGGGCAAAATCCCAGAGGTGTCCCATGCTACTTCACCACCAAGTAAAGAATCCCTGGAGGATACCAGGTGAAGTGGAAGGCAGAAAGGGGGTGGCAGGGGGAGGGGAGGGACCAGTGAGGGTAAAAACTGCACAGGTCTGAGGCAGGGCACTGTCAGACTGTTCCTGCATGAAGATGGACAGCATCTTCCCAGAAATTGTCATTGCAGTAATGGGCAGGAATAAAAGGGCCAAGAAAATTTGAAGTGGTGCACAAGAAGGATCTGAACAAGCATATATGAGGCTCAGAAGTAGAGCAGAGGAGAGAATGATTAATTCTGCCTAGAAGGAAAAGGGCCAGGAAAATTTCACAGGCATACAATTCCTCAGAAAAATTCTCACAATGGCAAAAGAGTATAGGTATTCCAAACAGAAGGAACAATACATATAACACAGAGAGGTCTGAAACAGCAAGCTGTATTTGAAGAATCATAAGAAAAATCAGTATTATTGGAGGCAAAGGGGCAGCAAAAGTCATTAGAGATGTGGACAAGGCCCAAAATATTATGGATTTGGTAAGCCATGTGAAGAGTTTAAATTTTGTAACAGAAAAGAGTGGATGACAGTCATTTGAGTGGTTTTAAATGAAAAAGTGAATTTGGGAGGGGGTATAAATGGAATAATAATAATTAATATTTTATATTTGTGAAATGAGAAGTGGGATGTGTGAAAAGGAAGTAGGAAATATGAAAAGGTAGAATATTGCCTTTAAATAGACTATGCCATATTAAGGATACATACTGTAAGCCCTAAAACAAGCATTTAAAAAACAATAATAAAGGTGCTGGGGGTGGGGGGGTAGGTTGGTTAAGCATCTGACTCTTGATTTCAGCTCAGGTTTTGATTTCAGGGTCGTGAGATGGAGCCCAACATCAGGCCCCGCACTGGGCATGGAGTCCACTTAAGATTCTCTGTCTCTATCAGATAAAGGACTAGTATCCAAAATCTATAAAGAACTTCTCAAACTCAACAACCAAAGAACAAATAATCCAATCAAGAAATGGGCAGAAGATATGAACAGATATTTCAGCAAAGAGGACATCCAAATGGCCAACAGACACATGAAAAAATGCTCACCATCACTCGGCATCAGGGAAATACAAACCAAAACCACAGTGAGATACCACCTCACACCAGTTCCAATGGCTAAAATTAGCAAGTCAAGAAACGATAGATGTTGGCGAGGATGAGGAGAAAGGGGAATCCTCCTACACTGTTGGTGGGAATGCAAGCTGGTACAGCCACTCTGGAAAACAGTATGGAGGTTCCTCAAAATGTTGAAAATAGAGCTACCCTATGACCCAGCAATCGCACTACTGGGTATTTACCCTCAAGATACAAATGTAGTGATCCAAGGGTCACATGCACCCAAATGTTTATAGCAGCAATGT
>CM052798.1:55913456-55979769 GCA_028533885.1 Nasua narica
GCTATATACAATGGAATACTATGCAGCCATCAAGAGAAACGAAATCTTGCCATTTGCAACGACGTGGATGGAACTAGAGGGTATTATGCTAAGCGAAGTAAGTCAGTCAGAGAAAGAAAATTATCACATGATCTCTCTGATATGAAGAATTTGAGAGGCAGGGCGGGGAGGTCGAGGGGGGTGGGGGAGAGAAATGAAACAAGATGGGATGGGGAAGGAGACAAACCATAAGAGACTCCTAAATCACGAAACAAACTAAGGGTGGCTGGAAGGTAGTGGGGGTAGGGTTATGGACATTGGGGAGGGTATGTGCTATGGTAAATGCTGTGAAATGTGTAAGCCTGATGATTCACAGACATGGACCCTGGGGCAAATAATACATTATATGTTAATTAAAAAAAAAGATTTTCTGTCTCCCTCTACCCCTCCCCCCTCTGAAATAATAATAATAATAATAATAAGTATAGCTAAGAAGCCAATAGAGGAAATAAAATGAGACACACACATAAAAATTCAATTAATCCAAAGAAGTCACAGAAAGAAGAAAACACAGAAGAAATAATGGAAAAAATAGCAATATAGTATACTTAAACCCATTTATTTCAATAATAATAGTAAATGTAAATGGACTAAACATCCCCAATTAAAAAGACAAATCAATGCAATATGGTTGAAACACAAATATTATTCTGGGTAAAAGAAATGAACCAAAAGAGTACATGGTGAATGATTAAAATTATATGAAAGTTTAAATCAGACAAAAACATTTCATATTGATAGATATCAGATCAGTGGTTGCCTAGAACTGAGTGCCAGAGACTGACCATTTGAGTCAGTCTTATATAGTCAAAGGTACAAAAGTGAACCTTTTGAGATTAAATGTTCCATATCAAATGGTTTGGTGGTTATATAGGTCTATTCATTTTCAAAGTCACTGATCTGTATACCTAGAATGGATGAATATTACTATATATAACTTATACATAAACAAAGTAGATTTTTTTTAAATAGCAAGCAAATATCTCTCAAGTTTCTGACTTGAACAAATCAATAAGTGGTGATAATGGAGACAGTATAGAAGGAAGAAAAGGATTGGGCTTCACCTAAGAAGGCTGTTTATATGGAAAGCCAATTTGCAGCTACCCCACTCACAGCAAGAGGCTGAAAGAGCAAGGAAGAATAAGATACAGTTCCTTAATCTTGAAGGTTAAGCACAATGGAGGTATATCTATATATCTATATATCTATATATCTATATATCTATATATCTATATATCTATATATATATATAGATATATGACAAACCATAAGAGCCTTAATAGCCTTAGGAGATATATAGATATATAGATATAGATATAGATATGAGGATATAGGAGGATATATGGAAATAACTTAGTTTAGTATACTCTGAGACATTTTCTACTAGCATTATGAACAAAGTATTGTGAGAAAGATGCTTAATAGATCAAAATAGTTAAAAATACTCCAAATTTCCCATCAAGAGGTGAAAACCAAATGCTTGTATATCCACACAATGGAATACTATTCAACAATTTTTTTAAAACTATTGAACATGCAAAAACATGGATGAACTTCAAAATAACTATGTTGAATGAGAAGAAGCCAGATCCATCTTTCTCTAAAAAGATGACATACTGTATGATTCCATTCATATAAAACTCCAGAAAATGAAAACTAATCTTTAGTGACAGGAAGCAGATGATGGGTGACCTTAAGGAGAGAGAGATGAGAACTGATGGAATGGAGAGATTACAAAGGGAAATGAGGAAGTCATTACATATATTCATTATCTTAATGATAGTGAGGGTCTGAAACCTTTTCTGATCCCTCTCCTTCCAGGCAGAATGAATCATGCTCTATCCTATGCCTTATATTGGTTTCACAGGTAATACACATGTCAAAACTTATCAAACTGACTACTTTAAATATGTCCAGTTTACTGTAGTCAATTATATCTCAACAAAACTACAATAAAAAAATACTAGAAACAATTTTGGGAGAGGAGATAGATAAAATCCTATAGATATACCAAGTAGCATATAATCTAAATTTATAGCATAAATTTCTAAAACTAAATATAATGAAAAAAATATTCAAGTTGGAATAACGACATTGGCTAACGCTTATTGAGGGTTTACAATGAGCCAGGCACTTTGTTCTCTCACTTCATCCTCACATCAATCCTATGAAGTCCGTAGTATTAATATCCCCCAAGTTATAAACGAGGAAACTGAAGGCACAGAATTACGAATGTGTTCAGCTGTGAGTAGCAGAAAAACCAACTTTGATGGCTTAGAAAGAAACGACTGCTGCTGTTACTAAAAACAAATACGAACAAAAATACCAAAAGAGGGGAATCTGGGTGACTCAGTCTGTTAAGCATCTGCCTTCTGCTTAAGTCATGATCTCAGGGTCCAGTTATCAAGTCCCGCATGGGGCTTCCTGCTGGGTGGAGAGCCTGCTTCCCTCTGCTGCTCCCCCTGCTTGTGCACAAGCTCCTCTCTCTGCCTGTCAGATAAATAAAATCTTAAAAAAAAAAAAAGAAATACTACAAGGGCTGTAGGTAGGCAATGCAGGTTTGTTTTCACTGCTAAACAATGTGGCCAAAGATAAGAAGGCTCTCTTTCTGCTCCAGCAAGGGTGGAACACTAATTGCCTCATAGTTACATAGTAGCTGCTGTGCCTTCAGGTATCACAGGACTCCAAGTAGAAAGAATGGATTAAGAGTGATATAAACCCAATCTCCTAGCTTTCCCAGCAGCCTCACCCAGCAAGCTTTTGTTTATATACAATTGGCTAGAATTATGTCACAGGGCCACCCCTAACTGGAAGGTGGCTAAGCAGAAGAGGATCGTAGATGTAGGCCAAAGGAACAAACCAGTAATATCTCCCACAATTACTAACAGGAGGATTCAGGATTTGACCTGGATTTATTTCCCAAACCTTGGCTATTAACCATGATGCTATATGAATAAAGTTTTCCATAAATTCTTCTAAAAGGCATCTTAATATGCCAAACATGGGGAATTAATTTAATCTTGAGAAACATGGACTTGATACACTTTGAGTGCTACAGGGAACATGTAGGTTTTTGTTAAGTGACAGATTAGTT
Organism: Nasua narica; assembly: GCA_028533885.1. Classification (NCBI taxonomy): domain Eukaryota; kingdom Metazoa; phylum Chordata; class Mammalia; order Carnivora; family Procyonidae; genus Nasua; species Nasua narica. Next base: position 55,916,590 of record CM052798.1, read on the forward strand.
TCTCATCTATTGGGAGAGTAAGGATGATTAAGGAAGAAGCAGAAGAGAAAGGAAGAAGTGACTATGATAGAGGGGATTGGTGGGAAATGGTGATCTACAGCTTAACTTCACACATTTTCTATCCAATAGCTTCGCCTCTTTTTTTTTTTTAAGACTTTATTAGAGAGAGCACAAGCAGGGGGAGCGGCAGGCAGAGGGAGAGGACAAAGCAGGCTCCCCACTGAGCAGGGAGCCCGACATGGGACTCGATCCCAGGACCCTGGGATCATGGCTAGAGCCGAAGGCAGACGCTTAACCAACTGAGCCATCCAGGGTGCCTCCAATAGCTTTACTTCTTCTGTTGCCCTGTGATACAGTACCAGTTCCTGAATGTTTCATATCTAGATAGTTCTCCGATGTTCTGTCAGGGTAATTTTTACAAGTGTGAAAGTTCTACAAGAGCAATCTGGGTGTGAAGAGGTAAGATAGGCAGAACATCATATCTAAGAAAACGAATTTTTTTAATGAGGAAAGAGAAAAACCATGGTTCATGTTTAGAAGGCTTAAATGTATCCACAATGACTGAAATCCAAGCAAAACTCTATTCATTTCTAACTATGATATCAAGCCTGGACATTTATTGTGTACACTGTGAGTACCCAGCATTCTGCTCAATTGGAATGGATGTCATTCATTTGCTGAAGAATTCAGTAGACGTGAAAAGTATTTTTTCAAGTATAAAATATGAGTGGGTGTTGCTTTTTATGAATCTATTAATATATAATATTTGGTTAGTGATTCAAACATTAAGAATTCACTTTTTCAGTCTAAATTATTAAAGATTATATATTATATGTACTATATAATATATATTCCAAAAACATATGGAAAAATTCAAAAATTCAGCAAACATCTACTACTAAGCACCTGCAATGAGCTATGCATTGTGCTAGGTTCAGAAATCAAATAAAGCATAGTCCCTGCCCTCAAAAAAAAAAAAAATCACAATCTAATAATGACAGTTTGATACATGCTAGAGCAGGTGTATATAACTGACACAGCAAATGTCCCTCTAATTCTGATTCCTGTTGCCTTCACTTTTTTCATTTTTAATATTTCTTTAGAAGTAACAACAGCAAGATAGTTGAGCAAGAAAACCAAGTAATAATAAGAGCACTGTGGAGTTTACACCTGAGAGATCTTAAAAACAGGCTACCTAAAACTTTTAGCACTTGATAAAATATAACACAAATTTTCAAATTACTTTGCCAAAGATCAAGTGTGTTGGTTACAGATACATATCAGTTCTTTTCTGTTGGAGATGCTGCCAAGAAACTAGTACAGAAAATTACATTGTACTAAAACTGGGTATTCAAGACAGGCACAGTTTCCTGCCCTTTTTCATCTGTGAGCATGGCAGTTGCACATTGTTGATTTGCTATTCCACTCACAGAAAAGGAAACATTCATATATAAATGCTGCCTTAATACTGTTGGTTGGTTAGCTGCTTTTTAAAAAGAAAAAATAATAATAAAGATCATATTCAGAAAATCCCAAAACTTTCATGTAGAACCAAAGGACATGAACTCTATATAATTTTCCCCTATTATGATCAATGATTTTGTGATATTTTAATGCAGATCTTGAGACCTCAATAACTAGTCACTATCATAAAACCAACACTGATCTGAGAAACACATATTCACGTGAAATCAACTCACCCAAAGGGAAGAATAGTGCAGAGTGATCTCAGTCACACATTAATATCCCAAAATCAACAAAAAATAAAAGCTTCTCCTCCCCTTCTTCCCTCCCTCCATCTCCTTATCTTCCTCCAACTTCTCCTCCTTCTCCTCCTCTTTGTCCTTCTTCTTGTTCTTATTATATTATTATTACTTATTGTAATTATTATTAATTAAAACTCATCATCTCACTGACAGAAATTCAAGATTTCCAAAGGGATCACGGAGTCGGTATATAAATGTTAAGTGCTTACTGACCATCTGCCACCCTACCATGGGATAGACGTGTAGACACTGACTTGCTCACAAGAAGCCAGCTATCTACTGAAAAGAAAGTCTTAAAAACATAACACTATGAGGAAATAAGACTGTATTATTCTTAAAGTGTTAAATTGAACTGTAGAGAGTATTAGAAACTAGAATAAATAAATAGCTCCTAATAAGTATTAATTGTCTGGCTCAAACAAGAGTAATAGGAAATAGTAATGGGCAGTCAAGGAAAATAAAGCAGAACTGGAATAGGGTTTTCAAATGATGGACAAAATAGGAATCAGAAGTCAAAATATGAATCTAAATGCTAGGAATCACATAAGCAAAAGCACAAGCTAGAAGCACACACAGGTTGTTAGGAGCTGTCTGGGTCACAAAAAAGATAACACTGGCTTTCATGGTCAATTGGCACCAAGCACTGTGTATGATACTATTGGATAGTTAAGTTAGGAGCACTGAGTATTATATGGAGAAGTATGAATCTGATCTAGTGAACAGTAGGAATTGACTAAATGTTATAAAGAAGAAATAAGTGGTCAATAACAGATTAAGACACCTAGAAAAATATTAGCAAATCTCAGGTTTGAGGGGAAAGCTGCAAGCAAAATGCTAAAGCCTTGATGGGCATGAGAGAGTAACCACTGTGCCAGTAAATTATAGTTAAAAGAAGAGACAGGGAGTGATTTCAACTCAAATGAGATTTCTGTAATCTATGATACCGGGAACATGCGAGAATGAGCAGCACCCACTCCAGGAAGCTCCATGGGAAACTGTCCTTATGGAAGAATTAGTTTCCTGAATATTTTCCTGAGGAATTGGACAAGTTGGTCGTGGGATCTAATGAAAATTAAATGACTAGTTTAGATTAAGTGCATGACACATAAATGATTTAATGACACATCCAGCGCCCGTGTCAAACCTCACCCCCTCAATCTTAGAGGGAAGGAAATCTTCTTAGTACTCTTAAAAATACTATCTCATTGCATTTCCCATCCATACTTCTACTGAGCTGCTTAATCATGCCACTTCAAATCACAGCACTTTCATAAACATTTAGCTCCTTATCGCAAAACATCCTCTGAAATATAATGAAATTATTCATGATTATTTATGATGTAACTTCCAATTCCAAAGTTGCCAATCCTGGATTCACCCATGCCTAGCACTTTTCACAGGGCCTAGCATAAATAGGTGCTTATTGACTACACCATTCCAATGTTTATTACATGAAGTCAAAAGTACACACAAAAAAGAAAAACTAGATAAATTAGATTTCATCTATTTTTTTTTTTTTTTAGAGAGAGCAAGAGTGAGAGTGAGAGGGAGGGGCAAAAGGAGAAGGGAGAGACAAAAGGAGAGGGAGACAATCATAAGCAGGTTCCAAGCCCAGTGTGGAGCCTGTGACGGGGCTCAATCTCAGGACACTGAGATCATGACCCAAGTCAAAATCAAGAGTCATTGCTTAACCGACTGAGCTGTCCAGGTGCCCTTCAACTAAATTTAATTTTTTGTGCTACAAATGATACAATCAAGGAAATGAAAGACATTGTAGGTCAACTACAATTTAAAAAAGAAGAAAGTGAAAAGACAACCCACTGAATGGGAGAAAATATTTACAAATCATATATCTGATAAAGGATTTGTATCCCGAATATATAAAGACCTTTACAACTCTACAATAAAAAGACAGCTCAAATTTAAAAAATGGACAAATACTTGAAGATACACATATGGCCAATAAGCACATGAAAAGGTGTTCAACATTACTAGAAGTTAGGGAAATGTAAATCAAAAACACAATGAGATATCTCTTCACATTTTGGGTGGCTATAATAAAAAAGATAGTAACAAGAGCTAGTGAGGACATGGAGAAATTGGAATCCTTATACGTTGCTGATAAGAATGTAAAATGGGGGGTGCCTGGCTGGCTCAGTTGGTAGAGCATGCAACTCTTGACCTCAGGGTCATGAGTTCAAGCCCCACATTTAGAAAAAAAGAAAAAAAGATTATAAAATGATGCAGCCACTTTGAAAAATTTTGAAAGTTCTCGAAAAGGTAAATATAGAGTTATCATATTACCCAGCAATTCCACTCTTAGTTACATTTTAGATGTATACTGTCAGTGACTAAAACCTAAACCAGGTTGATAATAGGTTATGTACTCAATTCTATTTAGCTACACCTAATGAAAAGAGTCTAATAGGGTTAAAAATCACCTCTAATTAAAACTATTTCAAGACTCCTGTACATTCATCCATAGGCTAATTCAACACTCAGCTAGCTATTTGATTGTGGCTTCTGGCAGCAAGCAGGATGTCAGTCCATATTTTCATGGATCACTTTTATCTGAAATCTTTTCTCTGCATGATCCAAATTTCCTAGAATCATGATCTGTTCTTTGCAACATATGAAAAAGTGGAGAAATCAATTATGTGTAGTTAGACATGGAGTCTCACAGTATACTATTAGAGTTTATTAGTAATAAATTTCTTGACAACAGAAAAGGCAAAAATAGAAATTTATTTTATTACAGTAAAGATAATTTCACTTATTCAGAAACTATTCTGTTAAAGAAGTCTTTTATCTGGTCTATATGGTCTGGACTCCAAAATCTTGAATGAAATGTTCTACTGTCATTTCAGTTCAGATACTACCTTTAATACTATTTAGAAAAAATATTTTTATATAATATTTTAAATGATAGCCAAAAGAATTAGTTAAGAATAGTTAAACAAATCCTGTAAGACAAATTGTGTGTATATATTTAATTTAGAGCATAATATCAACACATGTATATACAGATACAAATATAAATAATTTAGAGCAGGGTGCCTGGGTGGCTCAATCGCTAAGCGTCTGCCTTCGGCTGAGGTCATGATCCCAGGGTCCTGGGACTGACCCATATTGGGCTCCCTGCTCAGCAGGAAGCCTGCTTCTTCTCCCTCTCACTCCTCCTGCTTGTGTTCCCTCTCTTGCTGTGTCTCTCTGTCAAATAAAAAAATAAAATCTTTAAAATTTTAAATCAATTAATTAATAATAAATAAATAAATAATTTAGAGCATGGTTGTAAATATGGGTCTGAAGGAATTTTAAAGTCTTCCCTAACAAGACAAGCCAAAGTTATGATCTTGGTTTCAAATGTAAGAGAAATGGTTACATTTATGTGAACTCATGATCCTATACCACGTAATAACTGAAAATAATATAACTCTTTCATTATATTATTTATCAAGGCATTTGATCATTTCAGTTTTCATATAGGTGTCTGAAAATTATACAAACAGCTTATGATTTCCAACTCTGTTTTAAACCAAATCATAAGAACCCTCTTTGAAAAGTTTGATTGGAAAATATTCAGATTAATAGTAGAGAAGATAAGACAAAAATCTGAATTCAACTGCTCAAATTTAGAATCTGTACCATACAGTACATAGAAAAAAAGAGAGACAGGTTTATACCCATCTCTCTACATATTCAAATGGATTCTTGCCATCAAAGACATCAAAACAAGACAAAACAAAAAGACATCAAAACATATTTTCATCTCATACACCAAAATACTATCTAAATACATGCTGGCTCCTTGTTATAAGTTGTAATATGCCAGTTGACGATCTTGACCCAGGAGCAACATGAAAAGTACTGTAATCAACTTACCCTAGACCCAAAGAAGTACTGACAGCCTCAGGAAAATTAGACCTGTTTCTCCCCTGGGGAGGATTAGTTTCAAATTAGGCATTCTAATTTTATACTGAAGTGATCCACTGGGGTGGGAGGAAGAGCAAATTTGATTTTTTCCCCAAAAATATGTTTATTTTTTCAGTGTTACAAGACTAATTGTATAATTATTGATATTGATAATTCATAACACTGATAGGCTTCCAATAGTGTCTATTGATGCAAATTTGATTTTCAAGCATCAATAGACACCATTGGAAGCTTATAAGTTTGGTTATGAGGATTTTATGAATCATCACCTTCCTCTCGTCATAACCCCAGGGGAATTTTCATATCTACAATTGACCTGGAACCATTAATTTTGAGAATGAGAGAGTAAATGACTAGAAATTATTTATAAATTGTTGTCCACTACAAACATTTATCTAAAATCTCCTCTCCACGTTAAATCTTGATGAAGTCACCTACCTATCAGCATCACTAAGCCAGCCCATTTTCCCAGACCATAACTGATGAGAGTATCTTTCCATCTATTTCCATCTGAATAGTCTCACATTAAATTATGCCAAAAAAACAAGCATTCATATTATTGAAAGGATGCAAAACACTGATTAGTTCATCCTCAAAATGTTTAACAAGATCTCAGCAGGAGATTAAGGGAAGTCTAGAGAGAACAATCAAGCTCATGCTAAATAGGAAAATTCATCTAGTCTTACAAAATCACCATTCATGTACAAAGTTACAACAGCAATAATTATGGCCATTGCTGTACCTACATGTTTGGGAACAAAACTCAGAACTAAAATCTATATCAGAGTGTTCCATAGGAATTGGGATCATTCTGTAAATGGGTGCAACTTTATGTTAATGTTTGCCATAACAAGGTCCAGCATTTTTCATATTAGAACTTGGCAGACCTATCCTTCCAGATGGTCATAGCCATCTGCATTTTCACTATACACATTTCTTTCTCCTTCACTCAAGGCAGTAGAGTGGAAATATGTCAAATCCAGGTTCAAGTCCTAGCTTTGCATCTACTATTTTTGCAAATCGTTCTACCTCCTTGACTCTGTTTCCTCCTCCATAAAATGAGAGTAATGAGTCGTTCCTCCAGGAGCTATTATGAGAATAAAATAATACAATTTATTCAAAGTGCTTGGCACTGGAAAGCTACCAAATAAATATGAGATGCTTTCCCTACCTGATATGGAGAGAGCTTTATAAAAAAGCAAAGTAGCATGTGAGACACAAACTTCTGAAATTTTGTGCAATTCAATTTTTCTTGCAAAACTTAATATCGAAGGTGCTATTTTTCACACTGATGCATTATTCAAACATAAAAAAAGAAAAAAAAACCACCACTATCTTTAAATAGCATGCATTCTACTTCAGGCTATCTGTTCATGACAACGATCCAGGAACATTATTGCAGTAATGAGGCACTTCAGAAATAAGTGTTTGGGGCCTGTGAGAACTGGAAGAAAACAGAATGTCACCAGAAGTTACTGAGTCTCAGTGCCTGATGATTAGAACACCGACTCATACAAAATTAAAAGGGGCAGGAGTTATTCCAGTTATTTCTAATTACATTAGGATAAAAATACATGTGATAATCAACTCGAGTCTACTTTTAACAACTAAAGTTCTTCTGTGAGATTCAGAAATCATTTGATAGAATCAAATAATCAATAAAAATGTCTTTATTTTCAAAGGCCTGAGGCTGAGTCTATGGAAAAAAGGACAAAGCCAGGTATAGTTAAAGCAGTTTTTCTCATTGTAATTTTAAGGAGTCATAGAAAATAGCACTGGTACAAAGCCCTAACACCAGTGTGAAAATAAATCGTGCTGCTAAAAGGTAAATGTTTTATCATTTCTAACACCCTTTTTATTAAAACTTTGTGAAAAAATAGCTAGATTTTTAAAAATAACTCAAAAATCTGTACACATGTGCATATGTAAATTATGTTATTAAGTTAATTTGACACAATGCAGAACACAGCACAAAAGATTTTGTTCAAAAAGTTGGGCTGGGGACACCTGGGTGGCTCAGTCAGTTAACCACTGCCTTCGGCTCAGGTCGTGATCCCAGGGTCTTGGGATCAAGTCCCACATCGGGCTCCTTGCTCAGTGAGGAGCCTGCTTCTCCCTCTGCCTGCTCTGCCTGCCGCTCCCCCTGCTTGTGCTCTCTCTCTGTCTCTGACAAATAAATAAAATCTTAAAAAAAAAAAAAAAAAGAAGTTGAGCTGACAATGTATTTCTTTAATGAGAGCCATAAAAGATTTTAGCACAAACTTAAGGAAATGGCCCTTACATGTTCTGAAAGTAACAAATAACAACAATTAACATTTATTTAAGATATTATAGGTCCCTCACTTAATCTCAACAATTCAATGGTATAGGTATTATTAATGACTGTAGTCTACTGTTGAGAGGATTAAGGCAAAAGAGGTTAATCAACCTGTCCAAAATCATACAGTTGTAAGTGAAAGATCTGGATATCAATGTCTGACTTCAGAACCCACACTTCAGCTACCATGTTATGTTGTCCCATCTCTGCCTCATATTTTCACTGACCAAGTAGTGGATGGGAATGCTGAGTGGGAGCAAAGGTGAGTACTCAAATCTCCATGGTCTCTTCTTTCAAGTTCCTTAGCCTAATGATTATATGATCTTGGAAGTGGATAAGTTCAGGCAGAGTCACACAACTACGACAAGTATTCAGATATCCCTGGTTCCTTCAGGATGTTGCACATTTTTCCAAAGCTAAAGGTGGAACAGAAAAGATGCTACCTCCTTAAGCACCACTCTACACCATATATATAACAACCTTAGAATTCCCAAAAGACATACCTCCTTAGTATTTGAACCTTTCTCATAGTATGTGACTCTGAATCTTAGCATTGTGAGTTCAAGCCCTCTGTTGTGCTTGGAGCCTACTTTAAATAAATAAATAAATATTTAAAAATAACCTTTCTCATAATTTGCGAAGCAGAAATATCTGACAGTAACTAAGCAGCCATATTCTATTACAGTAGATTATAGGCAATGATATTTGTTAAAGAATAGGTGAAATCAGGGGTGTCTGGATGGCTCAGCTGGTTGAACATGAGACTCTTAATTTCTGCTTGGTCACGATCTCAGAATCTTGGAATCAAGCCCCCCTAGGTGCTGAGTTGGGAGTCTGCTTGTCCCTCTCCCTTCCCATCTACCCCTCCCCTTCTGCTCCTCCCCAACTCATGCTATCTATCTATCTATCCATCTATCCATCTGTCTAAAATAAACAAATGAGTAAAATCTTTAAAAAAAAAAAAAGTGAAATTGGAAGAAAAGTGTTCTTAGAGTACCCAGGGGCTGTTGAGGAATTGCTCATTCCAAAATCCTAAGAAAAGAGTTGAATTCCTAGAGGATAGTCAGCTTCCATGTTGTTGAATGTAAGAAGAAAGGAAAAGAATCTTCAGAGTAAATGATAGATAAAAAAGAAAACTAGAAGAAGAGTGTGATAGATAACACTTCTACCAGTTGCTAACAGAAAAAGTAGTGGGAGGTAACCTTGAAGGTACATGTGAACTAAAAGAGATTCTTACAGTTTAGGGTCTGAAAGAGCAACTAATAGGATAGAATAATTCCAAATGCAGCTTATTAAGGTTGGAGAAGGGAAGCAAAAGCAGGTTTGGGAATGATTTAAGCTTTCCTACTTCTCTGAGATTGTTTTCTAAATTAATTTTATTACATGCAGATATTCAAGGGAGAAGGAAAATAGGATAAAGTCTACTTATTATTGGTGGAGCGATTTCTCTGAAATAGTAGCTCATAAGTTAGTAATGTGTAGCTATAGCTACAATAATGAGCACATCTTTTCAGCATATAATTAAATACGTGTAGCTAAATGAGAGAGTGTTCTTCCCCACTAATAACACTAATTTATGGATTGATATATAAGAAATTGACATTGTGGGAAAGCAGTAGATTCTGTTTTGTACTTTTTCTTTATACAGGAAGGCTTCACATAGAAATCAGCAAAATAAATGTTGTGACTACAGCAGTAAATAAGCTTAAATAGAAACTCAAATGTTCAATTTAAAGGCTCTAGGAGTCTTTCACTTACTCTCAAGACTTTATTATCAGTGAAAAATATATTACTTTCTATTTTTAAAAATTATTCTCATTGAAAAAAAAATTGTTCTCATTGAAACCCCTTTAGAGGACAGGTACCAACCAAAAAAATAAATAATTTTTTTTTTTTCAAAATAAACCCAAAACTTAAAACTTCAACTGGTTCATACAATTCCTCACCAGCTCTTCTGGAGGGCACAATGGTTAGAAATAGTGACAGGGCAAATGGAAGGTAAAGCAGAAAGAGCCCTATCCAGCTCACCTTGTACATTCTAACTGGTCCAGATGCAGGTCGTCCTCTCTTCTGCTCTCTCTACTATCCTTACCATTTTGAGAGATTCCTAAGAGCTTGACCTCTTCCTCTGACTTTTTCCTTGCTTTCCCATTCTCCCTGCTTCTATCTTCTTTTTCTCCCTTTGGCAATTCAGCTTTCTCTTCCATATTTCTCAATTTCTTTCGTATTTCTCAGCCCTTAGTTCCTAGTCTCACAATCTGGATGGAGTGGAATGATGCAGATGGAAAAATCAGCACCTACCTGCAGGAACCTCTTTCTCACCTCCATTCAATCTATTCCTCATAATAATAAAACATCTTGTATCACAACATTCTCCTTTAAAAGATATTTTTAATTTCCCTTCACAGACGAATCTGATGGCCCCCATTCGTTTCCCACATCATATCCAAACTCCTAATTATATAACTCATTTACCACCAATCTTCAGCAATACTCATATGAGCATAGTCCTACATTTTTAATTAATTTTAATACACATATATGTCTGTGTGTTTATATGTACTCATGTTTGTTTTACATGATTTTGTCCTCTTCTCAGAGATGGAAGGTTTTTCTTGAGTCAACCATTCCTTTTCCCATGCATCTTGAAGAGGATTTGTGTTCATTCTATTTTCTCCCCTAGGAATGCCCAGCCCCATCATTCTCTTTTTCTCTCTTTTTTCAAGTAAAAACTCTACCCCCCAACACAGGGCTCCAACTCATGACCCCAAGATCAAGAGCCACATGCTCTACCAACTGAGCCACCCATCATTCTGTTTTCAAATCAATTTCCTCTTTACTGAATTCAAATATCACCTCCTCCTAAAGTCATTTCTCATCACACATCTTCAAGTAACTTCCCATGCCTGCCAAACCCCATGATACGTACATCTTAACCTCTCTTAACAACACTTAAAACATTCTGTGTGGATTATCTACTCAGTAGAACACAAGCTTCCTGTAGGCAGAATTAATGTCACATTTATTTGTTTTACCCTCCATGAATAATGCCTAGTCCATAGTAAATGTTGAATATAATATTAGTTAATTAGATTCAGATTCAATATAAAAAATAAGTACACAAAGTTATCTGCTCTTCTGAGATTCTCATTAAAATTATAATAATCATTTAAAAAACTAACCCATCTAGGTTATCTATCTCCATCTAGGTTCCTCAGAAGCTGACTCTAGATAAGGATTTGAATCAAGAATTTATGTGAGAGGTAATCCCAAGAAATTTAGGGAGAGGGAATAATGAGTCGTGGAATGGAGAAGAGCCAGCAAAGGGTTCATTATCAAGCAAGAGATTAGGACCAGTATCTCAATCCTGCCAGGCAACTCTGGAGCCAGTATACAACATGCACCTTAAAGTTATCCCAGCAGTAGTGTGACAGGGAGCTGTGGTATTTCCTCATCCATTCTTTTTAGACATGAGGTGAGGGCTGGTGGGAGAAGACTCTCTCTGGCTCCTCCAGCCTACCCCATGGGCAGGCAAAGCAAACTCTTACAGCCAGACAGAAGCCTCCAAGAGTTGAAGGTGCTGGCAGCTGAAAATGGGATAGGTGCTGGGAAACTGGAAGTGAAGAGGATATATAGGTACCGATAGCCACTACCACACATGATAACAAAAAGAATAGTGAGGGAGCCATCAGTGGGCATGAATTTTTAGCAGATTCTTGGAAGACAGAAAGCAGATGGAAGGCTAGTGACTGAAAAAGAAACACAGCCCAGAATACACAGGGAGAAAGGTTTAGGCCCAGGGAAAGTGAGGGGAAAGGCTCAGTCTAGGGCTCAATCTGCTTTGTGGAATCCCAGTCTCAGGATTGAGACTCAGAAGTTTAGAATGAAACATAGGGTGGAAAACAGGAATTAACTGTAAGTCTGTTTTGCAGGGAGTAGCCTCCCACCTGTTTTTGTATATCTAGTGAGCCTACCACCTGTTTTTTGTATATCTAGTGAGCTAAGATAGTTTTTGCATTTTTAAAGCATTGCGTAAAAAAAAAAAAAAAGACTATTTGACACAAACCATATGTAATTCATAAAGTCTAAATAGTACCACGAGGTCATTACAGAAAACATTTACTGACCCTTAGTTTATAGAACAGTCAATAGACATACAAGCCCTTCTTCCACCTCAGGAATTAAGACTGCCTGAAGTCAGACACTTAACCCTGCACAAAAAATCTGGGCTATCTTCTCTGATCATTTTACCTCCTGAGTGCCCTTCCTCAAGAAGTTAACTTGAGGATATAAGCCAGAAAGAAAACATACTATCCAAGAAACAGGACATGTTATTCGGAAAGAAAGAAAGTAAGTCTCAGGATCACGGCTTTGGAAAGACCCTAAAGAGAGTCAATATAGACTGGACCCAAGGAACACAGTGTCCCAGGAGGGACAAAAAAGAGGGAACTGAATGGATTGAGAACTCTGAAAAAGATAAGGATATGTAAAGCCTATTGGTAGAATGTTTAAATAGTTCATTCTCCCTGGGATTTGAAACTAAGAACATTCTTAACTGAGTGGTAGAGAAGTCCCAACATTAGACCCCTAGGGAAGGAAGTGTAATATCAACACACTATATAGACTCTGCAGTAAATAATATTTATCTGGTCATATTAATGAAAATGTTATTTATTGACTTGAAAGATTGGGAAGTAGAAGGTGAAAAGAAATGGGAGAATTAGAGTTATAGTGTGTTCATCTTATAAAGTGGGTAGTTAAGAGCACTGTCTACAGTTAATGGAATAGGAAATGAAGATTTAATTATGCTTTTCAAGTACCAAAGGTGATCTGCATGGAAACAGACTACTGATTATTATATGTATAAAAAGGACAAATAGGAGGTGAAGAGCAGTTCAGTCCTAATCTAGCATATCGAGAAGGAAACAAAATTTGTAAAAAAAATTAAATAAATCAATAAATAGTGGTGTGTGTATCTACTCACAAAACATATTTCTCCATAGATACATCTATGAAAAACATAGAAATATGTTTTCTATATATAGATATCACCACAATATTGAGCCACCCCCTTCCCTACTCACAGGGATGACCAGCTTTAAAAAGTTTCTGTTCTGACCCTTCTAGTAGTTACCACTGTATCTCTGAGATATTGTAACTTTTTGTGAATTCTTCTGTATTGTTGGACTTTCTTTAACCACATGAATTTATTATTTCAATAAAATCTAATGTTTGTCAATGTATGGAGAAATGACAATATTCCTCAGAGTGTTCCCCTCACAGATAAAGTTAAAATGAATGTGCTTAAAGGTTCCTGAGTCTCATTCTGACAATTAAAGGCGACAGGAGATGAGTGGCCCCACCCCAAACAAGGCCGAAGGCCACAAAATGATGCAGGTTTATTTTGTGAAACAAGCAGAGGCCGCCCTAATAAATATTATGTGAATTAGCACAAGACAAAATGAAATGGGCTATCATTCAAGCAATAATGCCAGGAAAAAATTGTCCTTCTGCTTCCTATGAGAATACTTGCTGCTTTGAGAACCACGTCCATGTTGTCACCACACTGAGGTTCAAACAGAGAACGTGTATCTTCTACCTACGTTCAATATTTATGGTAAAGATAATTATGCACCCCATGCACTGGTGCACCCAAAGCATCAGCAAACACAGCAAATTTAGAGAATGTCAGCAAAAGTCTCAACTCATTTTAGTCTCAGCTGAATAAGCTTCATGAGGCAGCATGTGGAAAAAGCTAACAAGCAGACAGAGCAGAATACGTCAAAACTAGCACCCTGAATTGCACACAGGGGAAGTTGCAGAACAAGAGGACAAGAGCAATGTTCTTCTGGTAAGAAATCAGGCTTCACTCATTTTCCAAGTTGCATTTTCAAAAGTTGTCCCAGGTGGTCTGCATTGCAGCAAACTAATCTCAAGGAAGCCTGGACAGAAAATATACATTGATATTGTTTAGTAAGTGATCTAAAAGGTGCCACTTAGCTTTGGCGTACCTGACTGAAGCAAGAATATCCTAATAGTAAGTTATTATCTGTGACTAAATTCGAGAACTTTTCTTCTTCTGTACAACCTGAAATTTATGCAGTTTTAAATAACAGATAAGCAGATAAATCTTGATGAAATATTGAAAATAATAAATATTACTGATACTAAACCATGACCCAGCAGAGCTGATAAAGCAAACTGCTGAATAACATAAGAGCAGAAACAGGGGCCCCTGAGTGGTGCAGTTGGTTGAGCGACTGCCTTTGGCTCAGGTCATGATCCCAGAGTCCCGGGTTCGAGTCCCACATCGGGCTCTCGGCTCCATGGGGAGTCTGCTTCTCACTCTGACCTGCTCTCTCTCACTCTCTCTCACTCTCTCTCTTTCCTAATAAATAAATAAATAAAATCTTAAAAAAAAAAAAAAACATAAGAGCAGAAACAGATCTGGGTCTTGGGCAAAACTGTGGAATAAGTAACCTTCAGTGGTGCAGCTCTACCAGAGCCCCTCACTCCTACAAACACCCCATAATCCAACACCTACATCCTTCAAAATCAACCCAATACTGTTATTACCTTGTAAAACACAACTCACTTGGATGTGGCTCTGGCCTTTTCTAGACCCAGGCATTGGCAGAACCATTAAGCCCATATTTTATAAGCCCATAAGCCCATATCTACGTAAAACAAATTACTTAAACAAAAAAGCTACAGAAGGAGGGGCACCTGGGTGGCACAGTTGGTTAAGTATCTGACTCTTGGTTTCCCATTCAGGTAGTGATCTCAGGGTTGTGAGATGGAGCCCCACATCCACTACATGTGCAGTGCAGAGTCTGCTTGAGTTTCTCTCTCCCTCTCCCTCTGCCTCTCTCCCCTCTAAATAAATAAATCTTTTTAAAAAAGATACAGAAGGAGAATTATGCTTTTATGAATATTTATAGGCAACATGTCTGAGAACTAATAGGAGTCAGACACAAAATGCAGCACTACACATGTCTTTGGGGTAATAAACAAGGACAATGAAGAATGAGGGAAGTCTTAGGGAAAGGGACTCGGAAAAGTGTAGTCCAGGGAAGAAAGATGCTATCACTCCCATTTTCTAGAGAAAATTTATAACACATTAAAATGCTTATTATAGTTTATACAAGTAGAAAGTCCAAAAATCATATTCTTTTCCTAAAACTACTTCATTTCTGCACACAATACATTTTTAATAATTAATCAAGCTTAACTCCAAGCCATACATAGCTTCAATACAGTATAAGTTTAAATTCCTTCAATAATTTACATTGTTTCACTAAGTGCTTCCAGACACATGTATTTTTATCTGTGGGTATGAAATATCATGAGTTCAGACTTTAATGCTTTGGTTTAATCATGCAGCAACACAGCACACAATATAGGAAAGAAAAAATTTAGCTTTTTATAATACTGTACTTATTCTGATGGGACAAACTTCCAAGTGACAAATGATTCATATTATTGACTATGCACTACATTTGTATTGATTGGTGAATGTATTGCTGAATAGTTAATGGCATGTCAGCCATTCACTTACAAATACATATTTCCAGGGATATCATGCCAAGATATAAAACATTTCCTAAGAGCTAGTACAAAACTTAGCCAACATCATAAGTAATCCTTTATAAACTAAAATTTTTCCACTCCACAATTTTTTGTACAAATTATATATAGTCCACATTAATGCTATCTTAATACAGAGCGTATATATTAAAATTGTAATAATTTGTTTTGCTGAATTATGCACAATGCAACGAAGTTGGGCTCGTGTGGAGAGATTAACTTAAAAAAGGATACCTAAATAACTGCCATGTGGTAAGTTGGACAGTGATGAGCACATTGGACTAAATGGAACCATAAGGATATACTAACCCTGAACAATGCCATGAGCTATGGACTTCTAGGCAATCAGAATATTGGGTCAACCAATATTCAAGAGGTAATCAGAAACCATGGGAGTTTCTCTGAAGCTAGATACTGGTAAGCTTGAGATTAAGAGACACGATACAAACAGTGCCAGAAATAGAGTAATCAAAATAGGAACTGTTGCCACAGTTATTTACAGTTATGTAGTATGGAAAACCCTTTCCCATTCCAGCTAAACAGATACAGAGAACTAGCTCTCTAGGCTAAAGATAAAGAGAGAAGGATATAGACACAGACCCAGACATGGACCTAGATAGAGCAATCCACTTCAGTTTTTATAAATGGTTCTTTAAAATAAAGCCATCTATACTGCCAGATGCCCTGGATCTCATGGGTGGTAGGACTTTTTTTTTTTTTTTTTTTTAGATTTTATTTATTTATTTCCTAGAGAAAGAGACAGCACAAGCAGGAGGAGGGGCAGAGGGAGAAGCAGACTCCCTGCTGAGAGGAGAGCCTGATGCGGGGCTTGAGCCCAGGACCCGGCGATCATGACCTGAACAGAAGGCAGACGCTTAACCGGCTGAGCCACCCAGACACCCCAGTGGTAGGACTTATCCATGTTATGATTTTATATAACTCAACATGATGATCCTCATTTCTAAATTCTTTAGATGTAGATACCTCAGTGTTTAAAATCAAGAGCTGTGGTGTCAAACTGCCTGGGTTTGAATTCTACCCCTCTACTTCCTGAGTGAATAAAGAGAAGTCAACCTTTTTAGACTGATACTTTGTCTGCAGAAAAGGGACAACAGCACTACCTACCTCATAGAATTGTAGCAGTGAGGATTCATTTCTACTTGGATACCTAACAAATATCTCAAATTCACTATGTCCAACATGAATCCCTGATCTTCCCCTTCCAAACTGGCTCTTTCCATAGTCTTCATATCTCTACCATAATTATCTTTCTCCACTGTGCAGGGCAAAAGCCTTGAGTCATAACTGATGCTACTTTTCCTCTCAGACACCACATCCTATTGGCTCTATCTTCCAAACACATCCAGAATCCAGCCACTTCTCACTTCACTCCACATTACAGAATTCCATTCCAAGAACCATAATCTCTGCTTAGATGACTCCAACAGCTTCCTAATTGACTTCCTCTTCCAATTTTTGCTCCCCACAGTCTATCCTCAACACAACAGTTAGAGGAATCCTGTTAGAATGCAAGCCAGGTTGTGTCACTTCACTGCTCAAACCTTTCATATAGACCCCAAAATAAAAGTCCAAGCCAGGGCTCTAGTTGGGCAACCAACTGTTGGTTTCTGCTCAGGTTGTGATCTCAGGGTCATGGGATGGATCTCTGTGCTCAGTGCAGAGTCAGCTTATGTTTCTCTCTTCCCCTCCCTCTACCCCTCTCCCCACCTCTAAAATAAATCCTTAAAAGAAAGTAAAATAAAAGCCCAAGTCTAAGTGATCAGTTCCCTCATTTCTCCTTAACTTCATCTCCTGTTAGCCTTTACCTTGCTTGCTCTGTTCCCACTGCACGGGCTTCTCCAATATACCGGGAATGAATATGCAAAACTACTCCCACCTCCGGGCCTTTGCACCTGTTCCTCTTTCTTGGCCTTTCTTCTTCCAACTATCCAAATGTCTTTAGCACCTATTTCAAGTCTTTGCTCAAATGTCATCGTTTTAATGGGGGCTTCCCTGACCAACCTTTTTAAAATTAAAGAACTCCCACATTCACTTACACACCCTTTCTTCCTTCACTCCTTTTTTTTTTTACCACAAAACTTATCGCCATATAACACAGGATATTTTACTTATTAATTTTAATTATTGTGTGTCTTCTCCCACTACAATATAAATTCCCAGAGGGCAGAGGGTTTTTTTTTTTATCATTATCTGGTACATATCCCACAGAGTCTAAACTAATACCCATCATGGAGACATTTCACAATAAATATTTATTAAATAATTGAACTGAATAAGTTAATAAGTACAAAACATTTAAAAATTGTCTGACACATACTAAGTATATAATAAGTATTAGCTAATGTTTACTCAGTGCATTCATTTATATAATGACTTCTAGTTTTTTAAGTCTCCTCAGTATATATTTTGATCATAGATTATTTTATCTTCGAAGCACTTTATTGTTCCTTAATGTTTTGCTTTTTTTGTCTTCAATATGCAATTAATCTAACATTAAAAACTCGTGATCATAAAGGTCCAAAGACATTCCCTACAAGGGTGATTGGTTAAAAACTAGTTTCTAATAACCATTAAATACATATTTTATCTCTTTTAAACCATCTCTAAATACATTTTCCCTAAATATATTTTATGTAAGGAGAATTACAAAAATTCCTAGTGATACATAATTTGTATATATTTCTCTATTCATTTTCTATGATTTCTGAAGTGTTATCAGCTAAACAAGTTTAAGCAATTAGTTAAAAGAATTTTACACAAGCGCTGAAATAAATTACAGAAAGAGCAAAGAAAACAATCTGGTATACCATTATCTTCTATCATTCTCGTTGTTTCTTTTTAAATTCTATACAAAACAGGATCGCAAGTCAAAAATATGAACAATACTCAGGGGGCTGTTTGGAATCCAACATGACTAGAGCTCTCTCAGCACCCCTCCATATCGATAGCACAAGGATGGCAAGTGTTCATAGTAGTTATTCTGACTCACTATTAGAAAGCTTTGATTGTTTTTGCATACTCTGGTGGTATAGGCATTTTGTTGTAATATAATTTTTGCCAAATCAGTTACTAATTTATAATATATAAAGGTGCCTAGCTGGCTCTGTTGGTAGAGCATGTGGCTTTTGATCTCAGGGTTGGAGTTCAAGCCCCATATTGGGCATGGAAACTTTTCACACAAAAAAAGAAGAAAAGAAAAGAGAAGAGGAGAAAAGGAAAGAAAAGAAAAAAGGAAAGATAAGGAAAGAAAGAAACAGAAAGAAAGAAAGGAAAAAAGAAAGAAAAGATAAAAAAAGAAATCTCCTGACTTATAATATATATAATAATCTTTAATTAACCCAAGATTTTATGTATCAAATGTCTCATTCTCCCTCCTAATCAATAAGATAGATATATTGTACCATATACATTTTTACAAAGTACTTTAAATTTCAAAAAAATATATATGTTGACAAATTTCAGCATTTGAAATATAAAAATATTAACATACATATTATCATAAATATTCTAATCAATAACAGTATTTTTTTAAGATTTTATTTATTTATTTTATATATAGAGAGAGAGATCACAAGCAGGCAGAGAGGCAGGCAGAGAGAGAGAGGGAAGCAGGCTCCTTGCTGAGCAGAGAGCTGGATGCAGGGCTCTATCCCAGGACCCCAAGACGATGACCTGAGCTGAAGGCAGAGGCTTTAACCCACTGAGCCACCCAGGCACCCTTCACTAACAGTATTCTTGATTAAAAACTGGGATCTTTGGGCTTTAAATTCTCATTATAAACCAAAGAATTAAAATCTGCAGTTTAAATCCTGAAGGTAGAGATTTCAGTCAAGAAATGAAATGGACTCTGAATAATGACCATTAATTTACCAGGAAAGAAGTGGTTGTAATCTAGAAAGTGTCACACTTAGAAAACTACTGAAAGTAATTCAGAATGAAGGGAAATGCCTTGACGAATCAGCTAGATTTGGCCAAAATATATAAATTTAAGTCAGAAGCTTTAGAATAAGAATAAATTCCAAGACCCAAGCAAAATATTTTTTAAAAAGTTCTCCTTCACTCCTTTCCCTACACTAATATATTCCTCTTCATCATGAATTCTAAATGGATGCCATTCTTTTTATGGACTCAATGAATTTAAGAGATGACTTTCCTACTAATTACACCTCTTGTCAAGAGTCACATATAGTGGGCACCTGGGTGGCTCAGTTGGTTGGGCGACTGCCTTCGGCTCAGGTCATGATCCCGGAGTCCCGGGATCGAGTCCCACATCGGGCTCCCAGCTCCATGGGGAGTCCGCTTCTCACTCTGACCTTCTCCCTTCTCATGCTCCCTCTCACTCTCTCTCTTTCCTAATAAATAAATAAATAAAATATTTAAGAAAAAAAAAAGAGTCATATATAGTGGGTTAAGACCTTGGAATGTCTTTGAAATGACAGAAGATGAAAACAGTTTTCTCAATAGATAGGGTTTGGAGAAGCCAGAACAATATAAAAGAACAAATCTAAAATGACTCTAGACTTTCCTTTAACAAAGAAAAAATTGGGGGAAGCCAAAATTTAATTATCTACACAAATAAAGGTAGTCAGCCTATCTTAATCTGCCAACCAAGGTGGGGAGGGAGGCGAATTCAGGGAGGTAACACAAAAGCTAGCTTTTAAAATCTCAAGTCAAGCTTTTGTATGTTAATATTTCAGTTTGTAAAGAGTGAGTATTGCATTTGGCATGTTTATTTTTAATGGTTTGAAAATTGGAAACAATCTGGTGAGCACATCTTTATGATTGTACTCACATTATATAAGCATCTATTGATAAAACATTAAAAGTAGAGTCTTATTTAGGCACTTCTCAAAACAAAACACAACAATAAAACTACCCACAGCGTAGAGTAACAGGATAATATTTCTAGGGTGAAAAGATGTAAATCTAAGTCCCAGATACACTACTTTTATTATAAGATGCAAAAAAAAAAAAAGGCAAATCTGAAGTTAAATATTTATGGACAGTTGTAGAATCTATGAGCCTAGACAATAAGAAGCAAAATTTGCAGCATCTTAAACAATAAATTACCACTCTGTAAAACAGAGAGGGTAAGCTTCTCATATGACTGGCTCTAAAACTTGCAATTTGAGAGTCAGATGCAAGTATTTGTGTTTTCTTACACTGTCTCAACTATATAGTCTATAGTCCTTTGTTCATGGAGAAGAAACAGGGTAAGCACTAGATAACCCGGCTTATTAGCAGAAAGGACCATGACACTCTAGAGTTATTTTGCTTAAGGATTCATTGGCTTTAGAGAGAATAACCTGTTAGGATCAGCAACTTAGTATATTTTAGAGACTACTTTTTTTTAATCAAAATCTAAAATACAGGATTAGTGTCTATGGGGAGAAAGAAGTTTTTCTCAGATACCTACTACCCGTGATGCCTAGCTCTGAGTACATGTCAAAAAGTTAGAAATAACCTAAGGCAATGGAAGTTTTAAAAACAAATGGTATTATTCAACTTTGCCCATTTAAAACTTAGACAGGACAGACCCTGAAGGCTGATGAAAACAGCCACATTCAACATATAATGACTCCAATGATTTAATTCTCTCATTACCTAAAGAGACCATTAGCATTAGCAGACAGAAACTTAAAACAGAAATTGGAGGGGAAACTAGCATTTTATATTACAATATATTATCAAATCTTTCAAAAACCAAAGCTCATTGTCTAAAAATTGGTCATGAAATCTGTTAAAATTGTTCCATGGTGTATCTTGGCTTTAAAGAAATGATGGTGCTGGCTGAATGAACTGGCCTATATTCAAAAGGCTTGAGTCATTTTGGTCCACTGGCATAAAATAATAAAAATGCCAACTAGTTAATACCACTATTAGGACCAATAATTTGAAAGCTGCACTGTCAGTAATGAAGAATGTAATTTCAAAATTTGTAATGAAAACTCTCCTCTAATAACTCATAAAAATGATGTATATGGGAAACAATCATAATGCAAAGGTAGACAGGATTCCAAAAATAATGTTTGAGCTCCACTTATATACAAAAGCATATTGTGAGCTGAAAAATTATTCTTGGCCACAAACCATTAAAAAGTAACACACACACACACACACACACACACACACACCAAAGAGGTATATATAGATTTTTGAAGTTTGAAGGTATCACAGAAATGATCTAATTCAGCTTCTCATTTAAATGAAATGTTTCTATACATTAGCTTTCTAAATCGTTTATAATTCAGAAAGTAGAATCCTCTTCCATCTTTTTCTTTTCCTTATAAGTTATCTGTTAGAAAAAGCAGGACCTTCATTATCCATTATAGCATGAACTAGATGGAGCAGCAATCAATAAGGAGCTTCATTTTTCTCTCATCACTTCATCCAAACACTCTCAGTCAGGTCTCCCCTCCTCTACTCTTGACAGCATCTCTTTCAGATATCTTTTCATAATAGTTTCGCTATCAGGTATGTTTAAAAAGATTGGTCTTGTCTAAATCAAAGCATTAATCTCATAGAAGATTTGGAGCTTCTCCCTTCCCTCCCATTCAGAAATGACTCCTGCTGTGTGGGAAGAGAAGCAGTAGGAAGATAAGGAGGAGGGCTCTGCTCTGTTCTTTTATGTTCCTTTCTTCCTTCCTCACCTCACCCCGATCCTTGCCCCATTCACTTCTGGATCTTGGGAGATGCAGCATCAAAAACCAAAGTCTTGTCTACAGTTATCATTTGATAACTGTATTAAAAGCATACTGTCTTCCAAATATCAGATATCACAAGACACACCTGTGGAGTTGGTAGATCCTCAGCAAGGTTATATCCTACATGTTTCTTGCAACAACGAACTCTTCAACTGACCTGTTATATCCAGCCCCTCTCCACTTTACCACTGTAAGCAGCCCTCTTTGATGGGGTTCGCTTGGCTCACAAGAATTATATTAGTGCAGTTTTATGAACTGCTGACCCCTTCTTCCTGGCCCTTCAGTCAAGGGCAGCTCTACTTAGTCTCCTATCTTTAGTCTTCCCTAGAGGGAAGCAGAGAGCTGTTATGATAATACTTTGCTCCAAATTATGGGGGTCCACATGTCAGATTCTTTCAAGAAAATGCTCATACTCTGCTAATGCGGAGGCAAGGGAAAAGACCTCTAGTCTCTGCCATTTTGCAAACATCCAGCCAGAGCCTGAGATGCCAATTCACCATTTTATAGATAACTCTTTTTTTTTCAAGATTTTATTTTTTTATTTGATAGAGAGAGAGAAAGCACAAGAAAGGGGGATCAGAAGAGGGAGATGGAGAAGCAGGCTCCCCCCAAGCTGGAAGCACCGACATGGTGCTTGATTTCCGAAGCCTGAGATCATGACCTGAGCTGAAGTCAATGGTTAACCAACTGAGCTGCCCAGAGCTCCCCCACACCATAATTCTAACTTTTATAAGCAGTACTCTTGCGTTACCCAATACTTGACTTGGGGCTGAGGGAAACATCTCCCTTCCTTCCCTGTAAGAGAAGAAAAAGAAATGCCATTTTGCTTTCAATTCCTATGAATTCCCTTCCAAGGATCTTAAAACAATCTCTCTTCTGAATAGAACAAAGACAGATGCCAGGATTGGTGATCTGACCCCATTTCAGTAACTCCTGTGAGGCTGTGTCTAGCACCTCTTTTTTGAGGTGTGGAGGTAACTGTCACCCAGTGTCCTAAGTTTTGCATTTTCAAATATTTAAAACAACAGAACACCTCCCATTCCTTATGTTGTTATAGATGTAAAGTAATTTTTGAATAAAACTGTAATGTTATGACATTGTCTTTCTGAATTGCCACCCAACTGCCTCGAAAGGAGAAATCCAAAATAAAGGGCTGAAGGACCTCACTTGAAATGGCTCTGTTCCTTTAGAAACTGTCCTTTTATTGAACTGTTTTGTGTTTCAGCCCAGGTGGAAAGGGCATTAGGCAAAGGTAATTAAAAGGTCAATAGAAAGAGCAGCACATTCTTCCTGGTATAAATAAACACACCTGCTTCAGCTGCTACATTAATAAACTAGTCCATGTATCTATCAACTAAAATAAGAAATCTGGACCATAATAAAATTGACAAACATATCCTGCATTAGCAATGAATTAGGACACTATCAGCATATCTATTAGCCAATTTAAAAAGCTTAGAGTCTTCATATTTAGAAGATGGATAATTCACAATTTTTTTTTAAGATTTGGGAAAATAAATCCAACCATAAACACTGTTAGTTTTATTTTGTTTACAATTTCTAAGTAAACCTAATGATCAGGAAAGTAAACTATCCTGTAAATATCATGTAACTAGCTTCCTTATTCTAATTTTATACATAAAAATACCATTAAGTAGAATTGGGGGAAAGCTGAAATCCAAAGTCAAAAAATCCACATTCACATTCTTGGCCCCAGGACTTACTGGCTGTGTAATTTTAGGCAAATCACTTACTCTCACTCAGCCTTGGCTTCCAATCTATAACAGCAATGATAACAATGGTGGGATGCTTTGTCATGGAACTGTAAATCACTTTGCAAATATTAGCTTTCTCTCTCTTTAAAAAAATTATTTTTCTGGTAGATCTCATAAGAAGAATTTACTTGAATGATTAGGAACACAGTCCTTGAAGTCAGATAGTCTCAGCAATCACTCAATGTCAGTAGGTATTTGCTGAGCAAATAATGAAATATTTGTTCAGCCTCATCTTATGTCAGAAACCCTAGTCAAATTGTGTATCATCTCCAAATCTCAATTTTCATGTATGTAAAATATACAAATAAGAATACCTACTTCAGTGATTCTCACAATACAAATGAGAAACTCTAGTCTCTGACTCAGTAGGTCTGAGGCAAGGTCTAGCCAAATAGTACTTCTATGCTTCATGGGTATTTGGAAGTTAACCCAGAAGTGAGAGCCACTAAGTTTCTTCTCAGAGTTACTGTGAAGATTAAATGAGGAGATGTATAAAGATACTGAGCATGTACTTAATTCATGTAAGTATATAAATCATATCCTGCTCTTAAAAACATTTTATGCATATTTATAAAAATATTTTATGTAGCATATAAGAGATAATCAGTGAATTATTAAAGCAGTGGTTCTCAAACTTCTGCATGAGTTTAGTGTGATGCCAGAGTTTCCAATTCAGTAGGCTTGAGGTGGGGCCCAAGAATTTGTATTTCTAGCTAGTTCCCAGATGCCACTGATGCTGCTGTTCCAAGTCATGACACTTGGAGAAAACACTGCATGAGAGAAACATTAATCATATCCAAAAATTATGTACATATAAAATAAACACAAACAATAGACAGGAAATACAGTATCAAAATTTTATAGTTTAGATGTCAGCGAGGTTAATTCTGTCTGATGATTTGAAATACAGTCTTATATGATGACACCTTTCTCAATGAAGTTTCAGCTTACTCCTAGGGTAAATGGGAAGGTCACACCTTTGCAGTCCCATTGCAATTTGTATCAATTTGCCAAGTATCATTGCACTTAGCTTTATATGGAAATGAACTGGTAAAGCATTACTTTTTCCATTTAGTAGACAGCAATGTCCTTGGAGGTAGAGATCAGGTCATACTTAACTATGGACCCTCAGAGCCCAGCACAGTGCCTACAGACATTCAATAAAATGCTTAATGAATGAATGGAAACTCAATTTGGAATAGAGTAATTTTTTTATTTTTTTTTCTTTTAATTGTAGTCTCATGGTAACTCCATGGGAAAGTCTAGAGGTATAATGACAACCATCTCCCTGTCAGATTTCCTTCATTAGAGCAGAGGTTCTCAAAGCAGGTAAACTCTCCTACCACCCTCCTAAACAGAAGTTTGGCCTTAAACCAAAGAAATAATACCAAGAGCAACAATTTGCAAGCATATAACAGTTTGTTTTACCAATAGACTTTGTAACCTGGCCCTCTATCACAAAGTAAATTAGTGGAAGATTAGAAAAAAAAATAGTCTCACTCTGAGCCAAACACTCTTTAAGACTTCCGTCTTTACTCTTGGCCATCTGGTCTACTATCTAATCTGAACCTCATCAGTAGTTGCTTCACCTCTGATAGCTCATTTTCTGTGCTGAGGCAAGATGATGGCCTGTGTCAGGATAGCCCTTACCTTCAGACAGTGTTTTGATAATTAACTTATTTGTATGATTTTTTTTTCTTCACTCAGTTATGTGGCTCAGCTCTTCTTTTCAGGCTAGACTTGTTTTAAATATTAACTAAAATGTTAGACAAATATGGCAACATAGCCTGATTGAAAGACAATGAGACAGCATCCTTAATAGTCAAAAGCAAGAAAAACTAACAGCTGTGACCTTCCCCCTTTCCTTTTTAAAAGAGCTCTGAATGCCATTCCAAAGACTGTGCCCCTGAAACAACCATTTGCAATCGATACAATCTCTTGGAGTTTTTACTGCCGGGGGCACTCCCAGGTTTGCCTGTTCTCACTCCCTTTCTTTTTTGGAATACATGTTGACCATCAGGTATATGGCAGCATGGGAAACTGAATGTAAACATAGTCAGACATGGGTACAGATAGGGCAGAGGAAAGCGACTATGAAAAAACAGGCTGATGAGGAAGCAAGCTGGGTAGAGCACCTTTGCTCTAAGAAAAATCTACCTGTGACTATGATTCTAATTTTCTGTAGTTCTCCCATTTCCAGAAAAGGAGAAGTAGGAGAAGGCTGGGAAGAAGGAAGGAAAGAGAGGGAAGCAGCAGAAAGAAAGCAAGGAAGGAGAAAAGGAAAAAGGGAAATGAAATGAGCATTTATTGAATAACTTTTACACATAACACTGTACTATATGCTTTGCCATTTGTTATGTTCTTTAATCCTCAAATAGTCCTGTAAGGTAGGTATTATTGTCTTCATTTTTCACATAAGGAAAGTGAAGTTTAGCAAGGTTAAGTAACTTGCTCAAAATCCTATAGCTGGAATTTGAACACATATCTGCCTGACCCCAAAGTCCAGAAAGAAAGCAAGCAGGTAGACTCTGAGAAATGTTTAAAATATTAAGAAAAATCACTTCTAGGAGCTCCTGGGTGACACAGTTCATTGAGCGTCAGACTCCTGGTTTCAGCTCAGGTTATGATGTCAGGGTCATGGTATCAAACCCCGAATCAGGCTACATGTTCAGCAGGGAGTCTGCTTGGGATTCTCTCTCCCTCTGCACCCCCAACCCAGCTCTCTCTCTCTCTCTCTCTCTCTCTCAAGTAAATAAATCTAAGAAAGAAAGAAAGAAAGAAAGAAAGAAAGAAAGAAAGAAAGAAAGAAGGAAGGAAGGAAGGAAGGAAGGAAGGAAGATCATTTGGGGACAATGTGACCAGGCATAATAGGAAACTGAATTGAGATGTGGGATTGTTCTTTCTAGAATAAGATATCTGATCCCCATATCTACTCCATAATGTTTTTCTTATTTAAAAAAATATATATTCATTTATTTCCTCAACAAATCATTGTTTAGCACTAAGTGTGAGTAAGGCATTTTGCTGGTAGCCATCAAAGGTACACCTGTGAACAAGGAATTAAATTAATGGTCTATTAGGGAAGAAAAATAAGCTTACATACATTTGAAATAGTTTGATAAATGCTATAACAAGTGAAAGCCAAGGAGCTATAGAAAGATTTAAAGCATGAGTTAAAGCACCTTTCTTCTACTTTCTTGTACTGTGTGTATGTGCACATGCACACACACTACAACTCTAATTCCAGGCCATAAATGAAAGACCTCTGTTGCCCCATCTGCCATGTCATCTACAGACAATAGAGCCAATTCCAGAGCACGTGGTGAAAACAACATTGAACTAAGTCATTTTCATCTAGACTTGCCCAAGTTTTGGCTGTGTAACTTGGTAAAGTAATCTGAACCTCTCTGAGCCTAAGCTTATTTATTAAAAAATACATTAAGCTAACCCATTCGTAAAATCTTCCATTTTTTATGCACCCTGGAGTTTTAACTCCAATGACTTCTAACTACATATCATAGCTTGCTAATTGGAAATTAGTTGAAAACTATCTTAAAATTTTAGACTTTCGGGTGCCTAGGTGGCTCAGTGGGTTAAAGCCTCAGGTCGTGATCTCATGGTCCTGGGATTGAGCCCTGCATTGGGTTCACTGCTCAGCAGGGAGCCTGCTTCCCCCTCTGTCTCTGCCTGCCTCTCTGCCTACTTGTGATCTCTCTATCTCTGTCAAATAAATAAATAAAATCTTAAAAATAAAATAAAATTTTAGACTTTGATATTAATAATTATTTCAAAGTACATTATTTTTAAAATGCGCTGAACCTCAGTCACATGGATTTCACAATCAATATTAAAAAAGGTAAGAAAAACTGACATCACACACATGGAAATACATAGCTGTTGAAAAATTGAAATGAAAAATGAAGTTCTAAAAGGGAAAAAAAAGACCATGTTTAAATATAGCACAAGAGTCCCTAAGTCAGATCCAAAGTGTCACTAGTGTCTTCAAATGAAAAGAATTCTCTTCATTTGTATCATAATATCTGACGATTTGCAGAGTAGAAAAATAATAAGATTAAAAGTTAGGAAAACTGAACCTCAGTATTAATAATATTCCATTTGTAGGTCTACCTATTTTAAAAGTGTCCATATGTCAAATGTAAACTGACATTCAAAATTATAATGAAATCATCCAGTGATATATAAATTGATAGCAAGCAACAAAAATTCTTTGGTGAAGGTGCTTTCTTATCTTTAGAAATGGGGAAAATAATATCTACAAATTTTCTCTCCCTCCTGAAGATTAATGAGTTAATAATTTAAAAGTTTTTATACCTTGGAAGAAAGCTAACAATGCAACAGAGATAGGCGGGGCATATGGTACCTTTCTCTTTTAAATCATTTTAATAAGAAAGAAAGATTAAGATCACAATATTAAATAGTAACAATCTGTATGTCAAGTTAGTTTTTCAGATATAATATTTAGCTCCAGATTTTAGCAAAACACATAAGGTTAAACACAAATATATAAATTAATTTGATAATCCTTAAAATTATACTTGGTATTAAATAGCTGTGGCTTTTAATGAAACCATTTTCAATAAATTACTTTTTGTTAACCAAGACTAACCCAAAATAAGAAAATAATTATACCAAAGGAAGGAAGGTAAGAAGGGAGGGAGAATGGAAGGGAGGGAGGGAAGAGAAAAAAATATCTCTCCAGGTATTTCAAAAATAATTCTACAGTAATGAGATTTAAAGACTCCAAATGTGGAAAAGTCATTTATTAGAAACTAGCTAAAGAGTATCTCTACGTGACTGATACATCCTCTGGAAAAGACACTGCCTAAGGGCAGCCTTTCATGCCTTGTTCACCATCCTCATCCCATTGTCTATATTTTTAAATTAGAATTTTCCTGTCTAAACATACCAGACTTCAGTGCTTCAAAAAATCTCAAAGGCCCTGACCCAGAAGTTATTTATTCCCTGTAGATCATGAAACCAACCTTTTCTGCAATAAAAATCTTCAGATGAGTTGAACAGTTCCCTATTTGAAGTCTTAAAAAAATAAAGAGTAGGGGTGCATAGGTTGCTCAGTCAGTTAAGCATTTGGCTCAGGTCATCATCCCAGGGTCGTGGGATCAAGCCACTCACAGGGCTCCCGGCTCAACAAGGGAGTCTGCTTCGCCCTCTCCTTCTGCCCCTCTCTTTGCTCATGCCTCTCTCTCTCTCTCTCTCCTCTCTCAAATAAAAAAATAAAATCTGAGAAAGAAAGAAAAAAGTTGAAAGAAAGAAAGAAAGATAGTAACAGCTTCCGATTATCCAGAAATAGATTCACATTAGGGATTATTCAGACACAGTCTGGGGAACTCTTCCTACTATGGGAAGAAGCAATACCTGCTCTGAGCTCTATCTATGGGTCTCAGTTTAGTGGCAGGCATAAGTACTCTATTCCATTCACTGCAAAAGAACTACATCCAAAAATTCACTCATATATTCACTCAACTAATTATTATTGAACACTTACTAAGTGTTAGGCATCAAGATAAAGACTTAGCAGTCCCTACTTTAAGAAGTTTACAGTTTAACTTTCATGTTGAAAATGTACTGTAAATAAAGGAATAGGACAAAAGGAAAAATGAATATAAAAACCTTAGAAGTTCTAGTTAAAGGAAGATAATTTAGCATCACTTTCTTCTGTACCTCTTTTCTCAGAACTCAAGCTATTATTACATATCAGACCTTGGAATAACTTTCTAGCTAACTTTCTGATAATCTATAACATTATTACAAGACAATACTGTTAACAATTTAGAGCTCACAGCAGATTTTGTACTATCTAATCAGTACAATTCCCCAGATATATTAATAACAAATTCACTTTGCCTTTAACAGGCCACATTAACTTTTAGACTCAGATGCTACTAAGTCTCTTTAATCTAAAGAGATAGTTCAACATGGTAAAGACACACACACATACACGCACAGGGACTGATGTTTATTAAACCATTGTATTTGCAGAGAAAACCTGGAGAATTCAGTTAATTATGTTAGTTATGTTAAAACAATGCAATTGATGATCATTAAACCATCAAAATTATGAAGAATATGTAAAAATATAGAGAAATACGTACGTTTGATTTTTCAATGTTATAGTCATTTACTATCTGTGACATGCCCAGAGTTATACCAGACATTTTGGATTATAGGATAAATATCACACAATCAGGACCCTCCAGAAGCTCACAGCCTAGCCATGGGCATCTGTGGAGGGCCCTAAAAAAGTGGATAGCAAACAGGCACACGCAAACCCCGGGCAGTGCGAGGCAGCAGTCCTTTGTTGCAAACCAATAAAATGCAGATCCAAACTGGGGAACATGACATCCCACACAAAGCCAGGTTTGATCCAAGAGAACAAGCCAAGATACAGAAAGACAGAAAGCAGCCCTAGGAAAGAGCAGAATGCTTCTAGACAACAGGCTTGGGAATAGGGTGCTGTTCTCTCAGGCATCAAACACAGACTGGCTGGCCGGAAACTGCCTGATCCTGTCACCAAAACAACGGGAGGCAGGGGTCCGTTATGGTCCGGTGCTGTTTGGACCCTCGGATGTTAAGGCACTGACTGGCTTTGTCAGATTTTTTGGTTCCTTTTGCTTCAGGGCAGTGGCAAAACTGAAGACCCACAGAAGGACCGAGAAAGGAGATGGACTCAACATTTTAAATCATCTAGGAGCACTAATAGAGGCATGTGCAAGTCCAGGAGCCCCAAAGAGGAAGTGCTTAACTGGGCCTGTAGGGAAAGGGCACACCGGGAGTGCCAGAGGGGAAGATGGGGAAAGTTTCACAGAGAATGTAGGGACATACGTGTTGAGGCTTGAAAGATAAAAAGGGATTTTCAGCATTACCAAAAAATTCAGTATCACAAAGACAGAGAAGCATAAAAGAATGTGTGTGGCCCCCAGTGTTAGAATGGTAGGATTATTAAACTTAGGATAGATGTGGGAAGTGGTGGGAGATGAAGCAGAAAAGGTAATTATGGGTCAGATCCTAGAGAGCCTTATATGCTGTGGAATTTTGATTTTTACACTGGGGTGGTAAGGAGAGCCATCATTGGATTTTAAGGATGTGAGTGATCACATTGGCCTTGTAGGAGTATAATATTTGCAATAGAGTGAAAAAATTAATTGTAGGTGATGTTAAGTCTAATGCAAGGAGACCCATTAGTGTATAGGTGGTTCAATCCATAGTAGAAATGAGTGCTCAATTATACCTTGGAATTAGAGAAAAGTAGATACTTAGGATCGATAGTAGTGACTGACTAGATCAGGGCAGAGCAGAGGCATGGAAAAAGAATCAAGGATAACTTCAGATTCTCAAGTTGTGAAACCTGGTGGATAAAAATGCTGCAAAATAAAAGCACAGCTATGGAGAACTAGACGTGAACAAAGACTAGATGCAAAAAAAAAATAAAAATAAAAATAAATTGGGGGTTAGGACGGTAGGATGATTTGTTTCCCAAAACATTTTCAGTGTTCTGTTGTATGTACAAAATTGTTTGGGGCTACATCTAGGTTTAAATGCAGGCTCTGCAAATTACTAGTTCATAACTAAATAGATTAGTTAACTTCTACTAGTTTAGTCTCAGCCGATATTAATTTGTTTTTAATTCCTCTTGTTTCAAAGAAGATTTAAAATAGTTTCTAGAAATACCTACATTTCAACAAAACAAAGTATATAGAGACAATGAGAAACAAAATAAATCCACAAATGTATGATTTACATGTCTTGAGGAAAATCTCAGACTCAACTCTTTTTTTTTTTAAGATTTTATTTATTTTTTTGACAGTGAGAGAGAGATCACAAGTAGGCAGAGAGGCAGGCAGAGAAAGAGGGGGAAGCAGGCTCCCCGCTGAGCAGCGAGACTGATGCAGGGCTTGATCCTACGACCCTGAGATCATGACCTGAGCCGAGGGCAGAGGCTTTAACCCACTGAGCCACCCAGGCGCCCCCAGACTCAATTCTGAGCTTTCTAGCTGTCCACCCATAGTGGGAAAGGCCATGAGCTCTGTTTATCCATTGTTAGCTAGTGACTTTTCTGAGAAACTTCTCCATCAGGTACTCATAACACAGATACTTCATGAAATAGTGATCAGCACAAGAAATAACACTAAGGGAACTTAATATGATATCAAGTATCTCAAGATCTGTGTTACAACAGCTAAGCACAAGTCAGCAAAAGCACGTCTGTGGGGGCCAAAATAGTCCAAGCTGGGTAAAGAGCTATTTCAGGGTCTGGCTGACTCAAAGAAAAAGTTTTAGCATATATGAAGGAATCAGACTGCATGTTTATTCAGGAAATTCTTCATAAAGAGCCCTCCAATAAAGTTACTCAAGAACACAATCTCACCACCTTCCCCTCCCCAGCGACTTGATTATTGAAACACTGGTCTAACAATGGCAATTCTAGAGATTTTTCTGCTTTGATACATTTAAAAACCCACTTCTCAGAAATAACAAGATACAGCATAAAACCTCATTAAGCATAACCAACTACAGGAGAGGAAATCTAGACTCACAAAAATTCTAAATACTCAAAAGATATGTCAATCCCTTTAATATAAGCAATTAGCTTTAAAAATGCACATTAGAATTCCTCAAAGACTTGCTGTAATACGTTATTTCTAATTTATATGATTTTCTACCATTTAGTACTGCCAAAACTTGAAAATTGTGTTTCCCAAATAGGTTAAATAGGTTATATGCCTCTCTTGACCCAAATAAACTAGTGTATAATCTATTAATTTGCTAACTCTTTTTTTTAAGATTTTATTTATTTATTTATCAGAGATACAGTGAGAAAGGGAACACAAGAAGGGGGAGTGGGAGAGGGAGAAGCAGGTGTCCCGTCGAGCAGGGAGCCCAATGCGGGGCTTGACCTGAGTCAAAGGCAGATGCCCAACAACTGAGCCACTAAGGCGCTCCAATTTGCCTACTCTTCATCATACCTAGAGCATTAATTCAGAATCAAGTAGTGAGAATTTACAGAGGTTAAAACATAAGAAGTCTCGATCTTCGAATTAGGCATGTGAAGTATATGTCCTTCTTTTGTCTTTGCGTTGTTTCTATAGATTACTAAATAAAAGTTTAGTGTGTAGGACTTCTCCAAAGAAGACATACAAATGGCTAATAGACACATGAAAAAATGTTCATCATCTTTAGCCATCAGAGAGATTCAAATCAAAACCGCACTGAGATACCACCTTACACCAGTTAGAATGGCCAAAATCAACAAGACAGTAAACAATAAATGCTGGAGAGGATGTGGAGAAAGGGGAACCCTCCTCCACTGTTGGTGGGAATGCAAGTTGGTGCAGCCACTTTGGAAAACAGTGTGGAGATTCCTCAAGAAATTAAAAATAGGGGTGTCTGCGTGGCTCAGTGGGTTAAGGCCTCTGCCTTTGGCTCGGGTCATGATCTCAGGGCTCTGGGATGGAGCCCCACATCGGACTCTCTCCTCAGCAGGGAGCCTGCTTCCCTCTCTCTCTGCCTGCTTCTCTGCCTGCTTGTGACCTCTCTCTCTCTCTGTAAAATAAATAAATAGAATCTTTAAAAAAAAAGAAATTAAAAATAGAGCTACCCTGTGACCCTGCAATTGCACTACTCGGTATTTACCCCAAAGAAGCAGATGCAGTACAAAGAAGGGCCACATGTACCCCAATGTTCATGGCAGCAATGGCCACAATCGCCAAACTGTGGAAAGAACCAAAATGACCTTCAACAGATGAGTGGATAAGGAAGATGTGGTACATCTATACAATGGAATATTATACTTCCATCAGAAAGGATGAATATTCAACTTTCGTATCAACATGGACGGGACTAGAAGAGATTATGCGGAGTGAAATAAGTCAAGCAGAGAGAGTCAATTATCTTATGGTCTCACTCACGTGTGGAGCATAAGGAAAATCATGGAGGGCATTGTGAGAAGAAAGGGAAGGGTGAATGGGGGGAAATCGGAGGGAGTAATGAACCATGAGAGACTATGGACTCTGAGCAACAAACTGATCGGTTGGGGGGGGTTGGGCGAGCCTGGTGGTGGGTATCGAGAAGGGTGCATGGAGCACTGGGTGTGGTGCATGAACAATCAATCTTGTAACACTGAAAAAATAAAACAAACATATTTGGGGGAAAAAATAAAATAAAACATTAAATTTGGTTCAGCCTTAAAAAAAAAAAAGCTTAGTGTGTCGGAAGTGTGATAATTATTCAATGCAGAGTTTCCATAAAGTTTCATGAAGTATACATTTCAATGTAAGACTTTTGTAGTGGTTCAGAAGGATGAGGGAAGAGGTGGATTCCAATGCTATTCTTCATAATTATAAGTCTGTCCTACCCCATACAGCTAAGATACCTCTGGACATATTTATTTATGACCAAAAATTTTTTTCACAACATAATGGTTCTTCTTTAGTCACCAATACTCTTGCACTATAGTAAAGCTGTTAGGTAAGAAGAATCAATCCCATTGCCATGGGAAAAGAATGTGATGACTTCCTTGTGCAGCCAAACAAAAGAACTGTGATTATAGGCTGAGAACAGTGAATAAGAAGAAAAAAGAGCTTAATTCAAACTGAAAAATACTGTTAATACTTGAATTTGTGAAGCATAAATGTACATTAAGTACATTTTACAGTATTTTTTTCATTTTATGACTTTGAGTATTTTTCAACTAATATTTACAAAATGTACATGATCAGAGTCTAACTTTAAAATGACTTTTGAGTTCTTTGTAAGGCAAACCTTTTGCCATTGTCAATTTCAAAATCTTTTTTTTTTTTTTTGGTCTCTTGATTTGAACAGTGAAACACACAGGTCAATGATCTACAAAACTTACACCAAAAAATCCATCCTTTAAATTCTTAAAATGCACAAATTTTAAATTGCTTCTTATAAGGCTGGATTTTGAAAAAATTTTTGCACTATGGCGATTCTTTTTTTAAATCTTTTTATTTTTATTGTAATATTTTTTAAATTCCAGTATAATTAACATACAGTATTGTATTAGTTTTGGTCCTACAGGAAAATTGCTCAAGCACTAGGACCAGTCCTGACTTTGGTCACAGTGTTCTTTACATTGACAGGGTTAGTAAGAGTATAGCTCTCTGCTAAAGTCCTTAATGGCCAAAAGCAGCCACAAAAAAATAAAACAAACATATTTTTTTTGGGGGGCTACTCATCCTTTCACATTAAAGAGACAGAGCCAGAGCTTAACCTAGCATTGTGTTCTTGAACCTTTCTTTCACAAAATATTCAGACAGATGCAAAACAGGAATCAGCAATGTGAAATTGTGGTTCCTCATTCAAACTAGGGATTTTTAACTGTGACCTTAATGTTCCTCTAATATTATCCTAATATTAGCCCTAAAGAGAAACTATGTAAGTTTATTAAAAAAAATAAATATGCAATGGCAACCAACAGACGGAGGGAGAAAGGAGGGAACAAAAAGAAAGCAAAGCAAAAAAAGAAATATTTTGGGGCGCCTGGGTGGCTCAGTGGTTTAAAGGCTCTGCCTTGGGCTCAGGTCATGATCTCAGGGTCCTGGGATCGAGCCCCACATAGGGCTCTCTGCTCAGCAGGGAGCCTGCTTCCCCCTCTCTCTGTGCCTACTTGTGATCTCTCTCTCTCTGTCAAATAAATAAATAAAATCTTAAAAAAAAAAAGAAAATTTTTTATTTTGAACCCTAATTGTTAAAAAGTTGTGTCTCATCTAAACAGAATAATGGGACAGGTTAAGCTAACTCTTTTGGATCCCTTTTTCAGAAACAGCTTCCAAGCTCCCCTCTGGAAGAATGGAAAAATGATGGGGCTATTCCAGAATTTCTCAACCTCAGTGCTATTGACAATTCAAACCAGGTCATTCTTTGCTGTAGGGACTATCCTGGGCATTCTGGAATGTTCAGTAGCCTCCCTGGTCTTGACCAACCGGATCCCAATAGCACTACCCCCGTCATGACACTACAAGATGGCCTCCAGACACTGCAAAATGACTCCAGTGTATTTTTAATTTTTTCTTTAGTTCCTTTGAGCTTTCCACCTGAGAGAAGAGACTACTACAGACAGAAACATGATGTCTGATAAACCTTTCTCTCCTGGCAACTTTCTATTTTATTAAATATTTTGCCCAGAGGTCCATTTTTATACCTCTTTTAGTGCTATATTTAATATTTTTAAAGATATTATATTTAAAGAAATAAAGATAAAAAGAAACATAACTCAGTGATAGAAAGTCAGTCTACACGAATTCTTCCCTACCTCCCCAGGAAACTGTGATAAAAAGCAGCCAAAATATAAAATAGTAAAAGAGAGGTTAAAGACCACCTCAAAAAGCAAAGAGTAACACACAACAAGGAACGAAATTTATTATTTCTCCCATCTCAAAAAAATGAAATTCTCTTCTCTACGGCTCCCCCAACTCCCTCTCCCAGCCGCAGCACCTTTGCTTTGCTCCTTTTGTAACAACACCCTTCAAAAGAGTGAACTAAGCTGTCTCTAACCCTCCTCCCATCTCTCTTAACCTATTCCCCTCAGACCATCACTGCCACCACTACAAATAAACCACCCTTGTCAGTATTTGCAGTCACCCTCATGTTAATAAATCCAGTGGCCATTTCTGAGCCCTCATCTTACTTCACCTATGGACTGCATTTAACGCGGTTGATTATTCCTCTCTTCCTTCCCATACTTTCTCCCTTAGCCCCAGGACCCCACACTCTCTTGATTTCCCCCTAACACACTAGTTTTTCTTTTTCAATCTCCTTTACCGGTTTCCTTGTCTTCTCCCCTTCCTCTTAATAACACAGCAACGCTGAGCTCAGGTCATTTATCTCAATCTGTGCTCACTTCCCAATGAGTCATTCGGTCTGTGATCTTAATACCACCTATGTGCTGATGACTCCCAAACTTTCTCTCTCCCAGACTCCAGACTCATATATCCAACTTCCTATTTGTCACCTCCACTTGAATATCAAATTCAAATCCAAATGTGTCTAAAAGTGAACTCCCAAACCTTCCCCCTAAACTTGCCCCATCCACAATTTTCTAATACTGCGGATGGCAACTCCATCCTATTAGTCACTCAGGCCAAACACTGTGCAGTCATCCATGATGCCTATCTTTCTCTCACCCTCCACACACCGTTAGTTCAGAGACCCATACTAGCTTCACCTTCAGAATACATTCAGTATCCTTCCATTTTTCACGTCCCTCACTGCTTTCACCCTAATGGATACCAACAGCATCTCTAAGCTGAAATACTACAAACACCTTACTGGTCTTCTGGTTTCTCTTCTTGCACCTATAGGATATTCTCAACACAGCAGCCACAACAATTCTTTTAAGAGGTAAGTCATGGGACATCTGGGTGACACAGTTGCTTGGGCGGCAGACTCTGGGTTTTGGCTTAGGTCATGATCTTGGTGTCCTGAGATTGAGCCCCACAGTGGTGGTGGCTGCCCCACTGGGCATGGGGTCTGCTCAAGATTCTCTCTTCCTCTCCCACTGCCCCTCCCGCTCATGCTCACACACTCTCTCTCTCTCTAAAATAAATAAATAAATCTTAAAAAAATAAAATAAAATGAAAGTCATATCATACTACTCTTCTGTTAAAAACCTGCAATGATGTGCATTTCATTTAAGGTTAAAGTCAAAGTCCTTTATTTTACTTTATTAATAAGCTAGTGATTTTTTTGAGTAATCTCTATGCCCAATGTGGGGCTCAAACTCATGACCCCAAAATCAAGAGGGCTCCACTGACTGAACCAACCAGCACCCCCCGCCCCCCACCCAAGGCAAAGTCCTTTAAAGTGTCTAAAGGGCCTAATGGAATCTGGTCCTCCCTCATCTTCTTGATCCTCTTTCCTATTTCTATTCTCCTTTCTACATTCACTCAGCCTGCTCTCTGTTTATCTGGAAGGTTATTCCCCTGCCATGGGTAACTACTTAACCTTCTCTAATATTACCTCTCAATTAGACCTACCCTAAGCATCCTATTACTACCCACAGCTGACCTTCTCCATCATCCCATGACCAGTATTCCAAATCCCCCTCACTGTGGTCTACTTTTTTTTAAAGCACTTTTTGATTTTTTTTTTTAATTTTACTTATTTATTTGACAGAGACACAGAGAGAGAGGGAACACAAATAGGGGGAACAGGAGTGGGAGAAGGAGAAGCAGGCTTCCCACTGAGCAGGGAGCCTGATGTGGGCCTCAATCCCAGGACTCCGGGATCATAACCCAAGCTGAAGGCAGCAGCTTAACAACTAAGCCACCCAGGCGCCCAACACTTTTCAATTTTTAATATCAATGATTTGTTTATTATGTTTATTATTCATTATCTGTCTTCCCTATCTGGAATGGAAACCTCCAAAAGCCTCCATTTTCTTCTCTGGTAAGTCCCTTAGAATTGTACCTAGCAAAGAGTAAGTCTTCAGCTAATATTTGTCAA
The DNA here is from genome assembly GCA_028533885.1 of Nasua narica. Lineage (NCBI taxonomy): Eukaryota > Metazoa > Chordata > Mammalia > Carnivora > Procyonidae > Nasua > Nasua narica. Next base: position 55,955,195 of record CM052798.1, read on the forward strand.
ATGAATGAGTTAAATAAAGTGGATGAATATCCCACCCTGAAATAGAAGGGATTGCGGCCTTCTTTTTTTTTTTCTTTATCCTTTTTCTCACTTTCCTGGTTATACATCAAAGCACTAGTTGACCTGAGAGGGAGAAGGGATTCTTTGGTAGGAAGGAGTAGACAAATATAACTGGAGACCTTTTTACTGGAAGATTTTAGATTTTAAGGGACTTTTTGTCTTTTCAGTTTCAGCTGTGAAGTCTCAGGCCATCTGGGAGGTTTTAGGACTTCTATGTTCTCTTTACCACTCTGATTTTTAGTTCAGTGGGGCTTCTAGTTGGAAGGTAACTTCTAAACTGAGAGAAACAAAGGGGCTAGGGATTAGGATGAAAAAAAAGGGAAAGGTAACAGGATGTGAAAAGAAACTCCAGGAAAACAGGAAAAGAGAACTTTAGGTTTTCAGTCCAATTCACTACAGTGGGAAAGAGGGCTAAAATTCAAGGCCAGGGCTGAGATTAGTAAGGAAGATTGTGGACTAGAATGTTCCTTTTATTCTTAGGAGACTGAAAGTGGCAGATAGGGTTCAAGATAACTGTAAAAAATAAGTAAATTAATCCCATTGTAGCAGAGGGTTTAAAAAAAAAAAATTATCCCACACGCATCTCCCCTAATTTGTATATACCACTGAGAGGGTCTCTAGAGAGAGATGCAAAAGTAATAAATTACAGATATATTCATTATCTAATGCTATGCAACAAATTACTCCAAAATTTAGTGGCCTAACGACAGTAATCATTTATTATCTCTCAGTTTCTGTGATACAGGAATCTGGAAGCAGCTTAGTGGGCAGTTCTGGATTAGGGTTTCTTGCAAAGTTTAGTCAGATGTTGACTGAGGCAATGGACAACTGAAGTCTTAACTGGGCTGGAAGATCTGTTTGCAAGATTGATGGCTCATATGGCTGGCAAGCTGGTGCTTAGTGGCTCTTAGCAGGAGGCTTCAGCTTCTTCCCATGTGGGCCTTTCTACCAGGATATTTGAATGTTTTCACAATAAGGCATCTGGTTTTCCCCAAAGTAAGCAAGATAAGATAAGATAAGATAAGAGAGAAAAAGGTACATAAGAGCAAGGTAGAAGCTACAATGCCTTTATGTACAATGTAGCTTTCTACTATACTTTACTGGTCAGCCCAGATTCAATGTGAGAGGGGAGAATGTTAAGGATGTGAATACCAGTAGACAAAGGACATTGAGGCCATCTTGAAGGCTGGCTACCACAACAGTCAAATGGCTTGTCACATGAACAGCAAAATAATCTCAATTCATCTTAGAGTTGACTTGGATGCATCTTTTCTTGCTTATACCACTTCAAAAAGTGTGATCATTTATTCACCTTGTTTTGCCTCTCCGTCTCTAGAGAGTCCTAAGACCCTTACACAATATCACCTTACTATCCGTAAGCACGTTTTTTGGTTAACAATGTATTTTTGATTTTAAAAACGGATTGCAAAAAATAAAGTAACACTTCTGAGGAAAGTATAAGAAGATATATAATCCTCTTGATTCAGCAGGAAAAAAACACATGATGATCTATCTTTCTACGTTAGATTTGATAAACCTTGAGGGAAATGAACAGATATTAAAATATTGGATATAGACAAAGTAAAAAGAGTCGGGGCGCCTGGGTAGCTCAGTCGTTAAGTGTTTGCCTTCAGCTCGGGTCATGATCCCAGGGTCTTGGGATCAAGCCCCATGTCGGGCTCCCTGCTCTGCGGGAAGCCTGCTTCTCCCTCTCCCACTCCCCCTGCTTGTGTTCCCTCTCTCACTGTGTCTCTCTCTGTCAAATAAAGAAAGAAAATCTAAAAAAAAAAAAAAAACCTCTTAAAAAAAAAGTAAAAAGAGTCACTGGACTTGGTTATGCCTCTATCCACAGTGCACAATTTACTCCTAGACCACAGGAAAGCACCTAATGTCTGTGTATCTCAATTTCCTCATATGTAAAATGCAAATAATGTTCATTCACATGTATAAAGAGTGAAGTGTGAATATAAATTGGGAACTGAGGTTTATTATATATATGTAAATATATAATATATAAAGATAGAGTTATAACTAGATAGAGATAGAGACAGATCTGCACTTACACAGAATATGTTTTTACAAAGAGTAAACTTGGGGCACCTGGGTGGCTTAGTTGGTTAAGCATCTGACTTTGGCTCAGGTCATGATCTTCCGGTCCTGGGATCCAGCCCTCAGTAGGGAGTCTACTTTTCCCTCTCCATGTGCCCCTCCCCCACTCATGCTCATAAGCTCACTCTCTTGCTCTCTTTCTCCTCAAATAAATACATGAAAAATCCTTAAAAAAAGGAGTAAACTTGACCAAATTTAAAATAGATATATCTTGACTTTAAATTATATACATGTATATATGTATATATGATATATAATATGCATATATACATATATACATGTATACATAAATACACATATATATACAATCTAGATATAAATCTTGGCTTATACAGAATATGTACTTATAAATAATAATCTTGACCAAATTCCTTACAGACATATACTATTCATATGTGGCAGCATCACTCACCTTTTTATCATTCTTCTAGTAACTCTGTGGACACTGGGCCTTCCTTCTAACTCGAATATACTGTGATTTTCAATAGTATGAAAAAGTGCTGATGTCACAAACACATTGTGTTTCAGTATCACTAAGGGCCAGATCGAGTCTTGGTTACATAATCCCTGAAGTCCTACCAGCCTTGCTAGCCTCAAAAGAGAGACTTGGAGTACAAAGAAAGAGACGGAGGGGACTAAACAAAGCCCTGACGCAACAAAAATTCTTAGTATATTCTCAGTATTAATTTTTGGCAAAGAAGTAGACAGTTTGGAGTTGGAAAAAGGCAGTAGAGAGCTTTAAAATAATTATTATTTATATCTTCCCTAAATACCATAGCACTTTCTAATCACAAATGCTTAGGGAGCAGAAAACCATCCAAAACACCCCATTCCCCTCACCCCCTGCCAATATCTTCAAAATAAGATCAGAGACCCAAGAGCAAACTTTCCCTGCTAACTAGCTGTCAAGCAGCTCCCTCCAACAAATGGCAGTTTTTATCATTCTTTCATGCTGCTTTCATCTGGGAGGTCTGTAGTCCATAAGAACAACCTAATAATGATTAAGTAAAATCAAAGTGATCTTTTAAAAGCCTGTATGCTTTTATTGTTATAAATGCTTCACAAGTGAAAGTTCAGTCAAAAGCATAAAGGTACCCTGATTTGAACTTCCTTTGTGTCTGAATTAGAATGTTTCTTTTGGAACACTCTCTCATCAGGCTTCCACTTCTCTTGGCAAAGTCATGAATTGGCTGATGTTGTTGTAGAGGCTTTCCTATGTCCCCTTTCCCACCATGACTCTTCTTTCATGAACTCCTTTCCGTTACCTAGGAGTCCCTCCTGCTGCCTTCCGCATTCCACCAACCACAGGGAATGGGTAGGATCCCATTCCGCATCCTACCTAGGAGTCCCTCCTGCTGCCTTCCGCATTCCACCTACCTCTGGAACACTCATGTTCCAGACTCTTTATAATTCTCCTTTCTAACATTACAGTATGTTTGTCCAAAGATTCAATTTCTTTGAGGGTCTAGCTAGGTGGCTAACTAACCCAATAATCTTTACCACAATGCAGAATTAGTACTCGTTCTCCTTAGAATTGTTTTTCAAGCTGAAATTTCTAGAAATTCTACCAACATCTCAGCCCAAAATACTGTAGGTATTTTGGTAATCAATAAGAGAGGACACTTGACTATAACTAGGCCTTTTAGAAAAGTGAAATCCCTTGGGTTGCTTCACTTGGCCTACGCAGTTGATGTATGGGTTGGGGTTCTGGACACACGCTCACCACCCCCCCACACACACACAATGTGCCACTTTGCCATATGGATTGATTTGAGCTGAAGGCACTTGAAACCCTGTGAGCTCAAAAGAAACTTTGTCCTTCCCTTAACCACACAGAAGAACCTAAATTGGGGGTCTTTCCCAGAATAAGGGTTATTAACAGAGATAAATTTTATCTGAGTGATCTATCTGTATGGTAGGACAAACATCTAAATACCAAACATCTGTTCTCCTTCTTGCCCTGTGAAATGCATTCCTTTCCTCTGAAATTCCAGACCCCTAACTCCTTCTCCTTAGTTCAGAATGACATATATACCTCATTTTACCTAACTGTCTTTGGAATTTCCATATCTATGTGAAGTCCCTGTATGTATACTTATTAAATTTGATTTTCTCCTGTTAATCTGTTTCATGTCAATTTGTTTTATTTTTTTTTAAGATTTTTACTTTTAAGTAAACTCTACACCCAACGTGGAGCCTGAACCCACAACCTTGAGATCAAGAGTTGCATGCTCCACCAACTGAGCCAGCCAGGCGTCCCCATGTCAATAATTTCTTAGTCCTGCTAGAAAGACCTTTAAGGGAACAGGAATTCTTGCTCCCCGACATACAAAAGCTGTTCTTTCTGAAATCAGCCTCAAGGATAAGAAAGTGATCTCAGACATCTAATGAGTAACCATCTAGTTGACTTCCCATTGCACCTAAAATAAAATCTATACTCCTGTTTAGGGTCAAAAAGATCTGGCCTCTCCCTATTTGTCTCTACCTCATACACTACACTCTAGCCAAACTGGCTTTCCTTTCATACCTGAAAATGCCAAGCTGCAACATCATTCCTGCTTTAAGACCTGCATTGCTATGTTCCAGCTCTTGACATTCAAATTACTCTCCATTTGGTTCCCACCTCAAATGTCATCTCTTCAGACAACATAAAGTAATCCTACAATCGATTTCTAGCACATCGTCCTATTTTCTTTTCTTTTTTCCCACAATAAGTGTACTTTTTAATCCCCATCACCTATTTCTCCCATCCCCCTATCCACCTCCACTCTTATAATCATCAGTTTGTTCTCTATAGTTAAGAGTCCATTTCTGGATTTGTCTCCCTTTTTTCTTTTCCTTTGCCTGTTTGTCCTATTTTATTTTCTTCATGGTATCATAACTGTGACATTGTTTTGTTCATGTGATTGTTTACCTGCTCCTTCTAGGCCCCCTACTAATGTACTTACTCTTTGTTGTCTATCCTGCTCATCACTGTGTCCCTCACATTTTGCACAGAACCTAATATGTGTTCAGTGCTTAATAAATATGTGCTGGATGAATGCATGAAGATGAATCCAAGCATAACTTAATCTTTCAATTTAAATAATTGAGAAACCCTGTACTAATATTGGAAGGGGGGGCACAGTGGTTAATGTCACCATAACTAATGTAACTAACTTGTGTTTATAAGACTTTTATTGATGATGGACGACAGCATTTTTTCAAAATCTTATAAATATTGGATTGATAAATATTCCACTTGCCTTTTTGAAAAGATGTCCTTTTGATGAGGTATCACAAATGAATGCCAGGATTCCTTGAGAAATACTGCCAACTCATCCTATTCTTCTGTCAGTGTTAAGAAACTACATTTCCCTTTGGCCAATTTCTAGCTGTTCTAGGTATGTAGTATCTATTGCTAGGACTTCAGAAGCCAATGAGCAACTTGCTTGTCACATGACCCAACAAATGATCTCTTGCCCTATGCAGTGTATCTAAGCAGAGAAGCAGCTCTCCTAAGGTGATAACCAACACAGCATAGAATACTGTTAAACCTACAGTTTATTATCCTGCAAAGTTTACCCCAGCAGGCTGCCAAAAGAAGAAAAAAAAAAAAAAAAGCCTAGCAATTGAGCAATTTGGTTTTCTCCCTGGCAGTCCCCATTTAGCTAGTTGTAGCTTAGAAGCAGATGTCTGAGAGCAAGCAGTTCAGCAAGCCTGCAGTCAGATGTTTTTGTAGAGCTGTTTTCTTAAAAGGAAAAATTAAGGCAGGTCAATGGATTACAACTTCCTGGGCTTGCTTTTGTTATCTATAAAGTATCACCACTAAACCTGATTTACCAAAGTGAAGCTCTAAGGCTTAAAAAAGAAAAATGAGCATCTTTCCTTCTAAGAATTAAATAAGCTGGTTTAAAAAAAAAAAAAAAAAGAAACTCAACATTAGCAGAGAGGGAAAAAATACCCACAAGTCAGTAAGAGCTAAATAACATACTGTTCCCTTTAAGGAAAACATGTAGCATAAGATAACCTCATTTTTAAAAAACTGCAATGAAATTTCTTAAAGCCACACACCTTAGGAAAGCTTAATTATTAATTCTTCCAGAAGAACTGTTAACACTAAAATGACAAAACTCTATTAACCATTATTCTTCAATTATTTCACTATCAAATTAAATTTAAGAAAATACAATCCTATCTTGGCATCCAAAACAAAAATTTTTTAGTGTTTTTGGTGGGTTGGAGAGAATAAAAAGGACGTGTCTTTTTCATCAAACCTCTTATACTGGTCCACTTCTCATTAATTTGGTCTCCTTTGTATTTGTGTGTGTGTGTGTGTGTGTGTGCTTCTGCCCAGATTAATTTCAAGGTTGTCTCTAAGCATGTACTGCAAAACTGTAGAATTTTTTCCACTGTTCATGGACCATTTACAATCTGCAAGGTTTGGAGTGGATATGAAATGTATTCCTGCCAATGGATAGCCACATCAGTAGTGCTGAAAAACAACCCTTCTGTTTTGCTCATCAGGTCATATGGTTCCATAAAAAAGGAGCTAAACAAAAGTGCAACTAATGCACCTTGTCAATCTGGGTATAGAGTAATTATCTGATATTACAGTAAAGAAGCTGAAGATGAATATATTCTCTCATTCTTCAAGTCGTCTGTCACTATAAACATACTAATTCATTGGAAGAACAAAAAATCAGGTTTAAGGCCTTTTCTATTTTACAGGAACTATATTTTAAAGAAAATACATTGCAATAAAATTATATATAACATATCACATATTATATATATTACATATACATACATACGTGTGTGTGTGAACAGTTTCAAACAGAATCCTGGGTGTTTTGTAGCAACATCTTCCAAAAGATTAAGGATCATGGTTTAAAACCCTTTCTAGTAAATGATTTGAGTACCCCAGAGCAATTAACAAGCAAGCTGAATTACCAAGATAAAGTTGTGTCCCCCTGGTGACCTCTAGAGTGGAGCTAAGCTCCCACAAGCAGGACTTGGGGGGAAAGCAAGAAGCATGTCAAAGCCGAGCGCGCTGCTGTAACCTAGCCGTTACATTCAATAATGTACGGGTTCCCATCTCAGAGGTGTTGTCCTATTTTATATAACCCTAAGGCACAATAAGTCTCCGCCTCCCGGCCCAAGAGGCCCATTGAGTCGAAATCCAACTTCAGGCACCGGTCCTCCCTCCTCCCCAAGTTACTGAGGCCCGGTCCCCCACCCTCAGGTGCACAGCCATCCCCTGCGCGCGCGGTTACGGAGCTGACTTCCACCTCTCTGCAGTGCTGCAGACAACCTCGGCCACGGCCGGTTCCCCGGCGAGAGCAATGGAGCGGGAGGAAGCCGGCGACTTGCGATCTCTACCAGTCTCCGCTTCAGGCGCCAGAGGCCAGTACGCGAGCTCTCGGTACGCAACGCTCTGCGAGTCCTGGGGACGCACCCCTCCGCCCCCCGCCCCGCCAAGCCGGATGGTGCCCACAAGGCTCCCTCCGGAGTGCAGCCCTGGATCACCCCAGCAACAAGCTCTTCCTTGTCCTTTCTACCATCGCTTCTCCTCCCCTGAACTTCCCAACTTTGGAAACCCCGTTCCAAAGGAGCAACAGGGGGCATTGCTCGGCCAGAGTCACTGCCCGCCTACCCAGGTCGGGAAGGGGGAAATAGTGTGCAGGGACCCGGCCGGTAGCAACTCCTCCTGACCACTGGGCTAAAGGAGAGGCAGACAGCTACTACTTCCTCACGTTGGAGGTTGGGAAAATGGATGCAGAACTTGTCACCCTAGGGATGAAGGGGCGGTGGGAGGGGGGAGGTTGGGAGGAGGGAATAGGAGAGACCAAGGAAAAAACTCACTCTCTCTTTCTGGCACATACACACGCGCACGCGCGCGCGCACACACACACGCGCACACATGCAGCCTGTTTCCTAAAAGGACGAGACGCTACGAGCCAGGAGTCTCTTTTCTCCCCGCTGCCCTCAGAGGGGGAACGCGCAACAGATACCCAAGCTCTCGGAGTAGGAAAGAGGTGGGGTGAGAGAAAGAATCTCCAGGTTTCCCTAGGTTAGAAAAAGGAGACAAACTCCTGTCAGAGTCTCCCCGGAGGCAAAAGAAGGTGCAGCAGTGCTGAGGTCCCTCCACCTCCCAGAGAAGGCAAACTCTTCCCCTGCAGGCAATCTTCCACCTGGCAGAGTCTGGACGTAAACAGGCAGGACCCCGGGGCGCAACACGGGTGGGAGGTGGGCAAGGCGGAGGTGAGAACGAAGAGGAACTCACCCTTGATGCTGGGGGGCCCTCTCTTCTTAGCCATCTTCTGCCCCCGCCCCTCCCCCAGACCCCCCGCGCGTTTCCTCCGGCTGCTGCCTGGCTCCCGAAGCCCGCTCCGCGGTTTCTTGGTGAGCTCTCGCCGCAGCTCCCCGGTCAGCAAGCCCTTTGTTGCTGTGATGGCATCTGCGAGGCGGCGGCGGCGGCCCGGCTGCGCGCTCGGCTCGGCTCGGCTCGGCTGGCGCGGGCGCCGCCGCCCCTCCGCTCAACGCCGCGCAGCGCTGCGAGCCTCGCGCTCGCTATGCTGTGGCCGCTGTGGCTGCGGCGGTGACTCTTGATGCTGCTGTGCCGCTCCAGCTGCTGGAGGGGGCAGCGCAGGGTCCCCAGAGCGCCCGCCCAGAGCTGACCTCCCCCTTGCCCACACCGTCCCTCCCCCACTCCCCCACCCCGGTGTCCCGTCTGAGCCGCCAGCTCCAATCCAACCAGTGACGGCGCCGTCATCTAGCAGCCGCTGCTGGGGAAGGCGGCGGTGGCGGCAGCGGGGGGCTGCTGGGGGAAGCTGGGAGCCCTCGGCTCTCTAGGGCCAGGAAGTGGAAAGCCAGGCAGCCCGACTCCGGTGAAGCCCGCATTCTGCCTGCCTGCTTTCCTCCGGGTCTCCGAAACCCCTTCCAGGCGGCAGGAGCGGGGTGGGGGGCGCGCGAAAGACACCCGTCTCCATAGGCCAACAAGAACTCTCGCCAACTGCAAGAGAACGAGCAAGGGCTCTAGCAACTCGGCCCAGCCACCGACTTCCCCACCAGTTCCAAATGAGCCCCGGGGCGCATGGATATCTCTGCCCCTCCAGAACCAAGGAGGGAAGAGGAAAACTAGAAGATAGTGGAGAGGGGAAATTTAATTCCAGAGGCAGCCCTCCTCCAGACACTTGGAAGAATGACCTAGTTCACGCCCTAAACCTCTTTAAGACGAGGGCTCGAGACAGTTCCCTTGGGGCTGTGGAAATAGAGGGAAGAAAGTTCAAGCTCTCAGATGTTGGAGGGACTAGGGTTGGAGCGGGGGAGGGGGGGGGTGATTTCTTGGCCTCCGGTACAAATTTTGTCCCGGTGGTTGCATTCTTTCTCTCTCTGATTGGGGGGGTTTGGAAAGTTTTCATTTTCCTGGAGGAGCTGTCCTCCTCTGGCGTGCTGATCAGAGAATGAATCTCACCAGTGTCCTAGGACTGCAAGGGCATGCAAAAGTTTAAGATACGCTGAGACTGTAAAAGTAGTAACTAGGCTTTAAAAGAAGGGCAGAAGGAGTAGAGAGGTGAGGGGGTTACCAGTGTAGAAAAAGAACACAAAATCTTTTTTTTTTTTTTTCCTTTACAGGAGCTGAGTTTTCCCTTAAACTCAGGTACTAATTCACAGTGATCTTATTAACACTTCTTTTCCAACCTAATCTGATTATCTAAATATCCAGTGATTCCATTCAGTACCACTAGTCAGAAGCTTACCCAGTATCAGTGGTGTGTAGCAGAAAGAACACTGGAATCCAAAAACACCTGGTTTTGAGTTCTGACTCTGGAACTTCATGGCTCTGAAAGCTTGCAGAACTCCTCTATTCTTCTGTTTTCTGGCTTGTAAAATATCATCTCAAAGATTCCATCCAGCTCTAATAAATGTCCTGAGATTTTTTTTGTATTCCAAAATCATAACACGTTTTTGCACTCTTTCTGAATTTAACTTTACATCATGTGTTGTATTGAACTAAGTCATCCAAAGAACATGTGAAATACCCTATCCCTCTCAGAACAAAGGCATGCATTGGATATAAAATACAAATAGCAAGCTTATTTTAATTAGCAAAATAGGCCCAGTCTCTGATTTAATTCAGAACTATGCTGTCAGGGTGCCTGGCTGGCTCAGTCAGTAGAGCATGCCATCCTTCATGTCAAGGGTGGTGAGTTTGAGTCCCACCTTGGTGGTAGAGTTTCCTTTAAAAAACAAACAACAACAACAAAAACTACTGTGTCATCTCTTCAAACTCTTAAGGTGTCCAAATATTAGGCTTGTAAATATTCTTAGTCTACTTTATGTGTTCATATTTTATCACTAAGTACTAATTATTGCCTTCCTTAGAATAATGTCTTATCATTTATTAACTTTTACATCCTTTATTTCATTTAATCCCGACCACACACCTGTGAGTTTAGATTGCAAGTACTGTCTTCCATGTTTTATAGGTAAGAAAATGAGATTCATGAAGGTTCACTGACGTCTACACAGTTTCCAGTACTTCAACGCAGCCCTTCTAACTCAATACCAGGCTCTTCCCATGATACCAGCCTATGAAATAAAATCTTTCTGCCTCAGACCAGAGAGAGGTTCTTTTTTTTCTACTTACTCCTTCCATGGTGTCAATACTATTCTCAGCAGAGGGAGCTCAAAGATTTAGTTGAAAAATTATGTCTATTTTTTATACAAATATATATGGATGTAATTAACAAGTTTTTATACTTGTAGCACTTCCATGTTTTTACATGCGTTTTCTCAATTGGAGGTCACAACTATCACAGGAGATCATCAAGAGGTTTATTTAGCCCCACTGAACAAATGAGGAAACAGACTCAGGGACTTTGGATTCACAACACCTTCCAGGCCACATGTTGCCTAAGTAGCCCACGCTGCATATTTGTGATTGATGGTTGCAAATAGAATGCCTATTAAAATACATGACACAAGCAGTCTAAATACATACACTGTACTTGAGTGAAGGATGGGGTCTGTACAACAGTCCCAGGGTACCTTGTAGGAATGGAAATCTACAGATGTCAGGATTTTGATTTTTCAATAGGAGTCAGGAATCCAGAACAAACTTTTGTTCATGTTGATTAACACATAAAACAAAGCAAAACACGGCAGCCTAATGAGCCACATCTACCAGTAACATTGCAGCCGACAGGCTGTGTCTCTGGGTCTGTTTTTACATCTCATCAATTGAGTTTTATCATCAGAGAGCAGGGATGGAACTGAATCCTTGGGTATAATTCTGATTCTGTTGTTATCTACATGCCCTCAGAACTAAAGATTATCAAGATTTTGAATCCAATCAATCATGATTTCTAAAGAAAGATATCCAGAGATTGGTGTTTCTAAATTTCTGGCTGTTCTTGGAGCCACCAATAAGAATAATTACAGTGAATCAAATAATGACATGTGATTCTCCTGGGCATGAGGAAACTTACACATTTTATTTGATGATGATGATGATGATGATGATGATGAAGAAGAAGAAAAGAAGGACAAAACTGGCCTAATATCTATTTTCCTTATAGAAATGTTCTGAATGAATCCGTTCAAAAAATAGTCATGGTGCTAAAATGGCAACTTTCATTATAGTATAATCATTCTTCTTAGATCATTCTAGCCCTGTCAAGGCTCCCTACAGAGTAAAAGATAATCAGAATAGAGGAAAGGAATATATGCTCCTCATTTGAAAGTAGCAAGTGAGCTCAACAGGGAAAATGAAATTGTCATACATATTATACTAAAGACCAAAATGAAAATATAATTCATACCATGCAAAGCATAATTGTCATTAATTGTATGTTACTGCAATTACAGTAAAAGGCTGAAAAATATAATCGTCAGAAGAGTGTTTCTTGGGACACCTGTGTGGCTCAGTCAGTTGAACGGCTGCCTTCTGCTCAGGTCGTGATCCCAGAGTCCTGGGATCTAGTCCTCCATCAGGCTCCTTGCTCAGCAAGGAGCCTGCTTCTCCCTCTGCCTGCTGCTCCCCCTGCTTGTGCACTCTCTCTCTCTCTCTGAAAATAAATAAATAAAATCTTAAAAAAAAAAAAAAACAACAGAGGAGTGTTTCTTGCTGAAATATTCTATATCGAATGTCTAACTATAAATTAACTACTATAGTTTAGGGGAAATGAAAAGGGAAAACAGAAGCCCCAATGATTTTAATCATATTAATACCAAATGATGTCAAAAGAATCCACTTTAAAAAAAAATCTTTTATTTTTAAAATTGACTTGCAAAAAGAAAAAATAATACCTCAGCGGAGGTTTTTTATTTATTTATATATGTATCTATCTATCTATTTATTTATTTGACAGATTGGGGGGAGGAGAAGCAGGCTCCCTGCTGAGCAGAGAGCTCAATGCGGCTGATTCCAGGACCCTGAGATCATGACCCAAGCCGAAGGCAGAGGCTTTAACCCACTGAGCCACCCAGGCACCCCCTTCTAGTTTCTAATTAATCTACTTACCCCTAAAATGTTTTAAAACTGCAGTAACTCCCTCCATGGTAATTGCTTTTTATTATAATCTTCTATTATTCAGTCTACCAGTTACCTACCAACTGATTCCCTCATATGTGAGTGAGCAATTCACATGTGAAATAAATGGTATGCAAAAATAATTAAATGTTTCTGCAATATTTTTGTCAATGAGCCAAATTGTATTTCCCATCCTTTTCTCTTTTCTATTTATTCTATTGAACATTTATCCAACAAATATTTATTGAATAATACTATGTGCTAGTCACTATTCTAGGTGATTGGTTATACAATGAAGAAGTAAAACAACATGGTCCATATATGCACGGTATGTATGCATGTATACTTTACAGAAGAGACAAAATTAACTTCTAAATTCCTTATGGAAATAGCAAAGGCCCCCAGTAGAAAATTTAGGATTAGAGCAGTGGTTTCCAAATTCCAAACTGATTGGGCATGTCGTCAATTAAAAATTTTTTGCTCACACAACTCCAACTATATTTATTTGGTTATATCTAAATTGTGTGTACTAGTGTATTAATATAATGTGCATTTAAAATATACACAAAAAGTTGATAGTTTTAAAGAATAAGGTTTTTAAAAATGGACTATTTTGAATACTTCCAGAGACTATTGCTTTAGAGGTACTTAAGGAAGACCAATGTGGCTGAAGTTTAGTATGTGGTGATTTTAAGCAGGAAAATCTTTTAAAATACTACTCTGATTACTGTACAAATCATTAGAATAAGCCTAATAAATATAATTTGGGGGTTGGGTGAGAGTTAAATTTTCACACTAAGACTCAGATGTGCTCTGGAGCCCATCTATGCTTAGAAGCAGCACTCCATAGCAATAAACACAACTAGCAGCCAGATCTTGTTTTCTAAATACCATTGTCCACTAAAAAGAGACAATGATCCTTGGAGAAATGACTCCAGGTCTGTGGTGCCCAAAATACTGGGTCAATCTGGAACATCTTGATGTGCCAGAAAGCAAGGAAATGCTCAAAGACTAATGAGATCAAACCAAGAGGACAAAGGAGCCAGCTGGAAGTGGTGGCCAACTGATCAAATATATGAAAATTTGAATCCCAGGTACACCTGGGTGGCTCAGTTGGTTAAGCATCTGACTTTGGCTCCGGTCATGATGCCAGAGTCCAGGGATCAAGTCCCACATCAGGCTCCTTGCTCAGCAGGGAGCCTGCTTTTCCCTCTGCCTGCTGCTCCCCCTGCTTGTGCTCTCTCTGACATATAAATAAATAAAATCTTTAAAAAAAAGAAAAGAAAACAAAATTTGAACCTCAAAAAGAATAATGATGAAAATAGATTATAATATGTTGAATAAAATAAAATGCATAAATCACATGATATTCAAAAGAGAGAGAAAATTTGAGCTATTTCCTTTTTTTAGAAAGGATTTAGTTAATAAGTATAGAAGAAATGACAGAATTGGAAAAATCATCATTTGGCAATCCAATATAATAGCTAAGGATCATCAACAGATGCTAAATAAAGCCTTTGGATAAAATGCTATTAGGAACATGATATTCATATGGTCTCAAAATATTTTTCCATATATTAGTTTTGGCTTTTTTTAAGATTTCATTTATCCCTTCAACAGAGAAAGACAGCAAGAGAGGGAACACAAGCAGGGGGAGTGGGAAAGAGAGAAGCAGGCCTCCCACTGAGCAGAGAGCCTGGTGCGGAGCTCAATCCCAGGACCCCAGGATCATGACCCGAGCCAAAGGCAGACACTAACGAATGAGCCACCTAGGTACCCCACCATATAATAGTTATTAATTGAAAAAGGGAAAATGTGTGTATAATGGAATATTTGTGTGGTCACCACCTTAATCAACTAAATAATCAAATCTACCATCACCAATAGTTGAACAATGTGTCATGTGTCTTGTTAATGAGACTTAGTAAGTATGCAACTATCACTTGTATAGTTTTCTTACCCAAAATATTTTTTTTAGGGGCGCCTGGGTGGCTCAGTGGGTTAAGCCTCTGCCTTAGGCTCAGGTCATGATCTCGGGCCCTGGGATCGAGCCCCGCATTGGGCTCTCTGTTCACCGGGGAGCCTGCTTCCCCCTCTCCCTCTGCCTGCCTCTCTGCCTACTTGTGATCTCTTTCTCTCTGTCAAATAAATAAAATAAAATCCTTAAAAAAAAACTTTTTTTAAGGATTTTATTTTATTTATTTGAAAGCAAGTGAGAGAGAGATAGGAAGCACCAGTGGGGGAGGGAGGGGAAGAGGGAGAGGGAGAAGTAGACTACCCACTAAGCAAGGAGCTAGATGTGGGGCTTGAATCCAGAACTCTGGGATCATGACCTGAGCCAAAGACAGATGCTTAACCACTGAGGCACCCAGGCGCCCTTCTCATCAAAAATATTGAACCTAAAACTATGCAGCACCTGGTTTGGTCAGTCAGAAGTTGGAGCCCCACGTTGGAAGTTGGAGCCCATGTTGGGTATAGAGATTAGTTTAAAAAATAATAAATAAACTTTAAAAAATGTACTTAACCTAAAACTAATCACAAGGAAATAACTAAAATAAATCCCAAATGTGCGATTCTACAAGACACTGGTCTGGACTTTTATTTTTTCTAATCAATATCATGAAAACAGACAAAGATTTATTCTATAGACTAAAGACATATAAACGCCAAATGCAATGAATGAACCTCAGCTGGATCCTGGACCAGAGTGGGGAAGGTAAATCACTTATAAAAGACATTTTGGACAACTGGAGAAAGTTAAATATGAACAATATGTTAGATATTACAGTATTAATTGAACTTCTCACATGCATTGGTAGTACTATTGTTGTGTGGGAGAGGATGTCCTTATTCTTAGGAGATGGATACTAAAGTATTGAATTGAACATACAAAAATGGCTAAATGTAAGCAATTTCACACAGTTAAACATAATATGAAGACATGGATGCCATGTCTGCAACTTGCTTTCAATGGTTAGGCAAAAAAAAAAATTAATACATGATATATAAGTAGGTAAGTAGCTAGCTAGCTAAATAAGACAATCAAGTAAGGTAAAATGTTAAAAATTGATGAATGTTGGTGAAAAAAGGAAAGTTCGTTGTAAAAATCTTTCAACTTTTTTTATTGATTTAGTTTGAAAATTTTCAAAATATAAAGTTGAAAAATGGGGGGGAAAGTGAAAAACTCAGGCTTTCCCAATTAAAGGTAAAACAGTTTATTTAGGAGGCACCTGGCTGGCTCAGTCATTAGACCATGTGACTCTTGATCTCACGGTTGTGAGTTTGAGCCCCATGTTGGTTGTGAGATTACTTAAAAATCTTAAAAAAAAAAAAAGTTTAGTTAGGATAAATTCAATATCTTACAGAAGACTAATGCTCAAGTTTTCTTTTTTTCTTTTTTTTAATTTGTGATTAGCTTTAATTTTTTTTATTATGTTCAATTAGCCAGCATATACTACATCAAAAACAGTCTCTTCATTAAATGGTGCTGGGAAAATTGGACAACCACATGCAGAAGAATGAAACTGAACCATTCTCTTACACCATACACAAATATAAACTCAAAATGGATGAAAGACCTAAATGTGAGACAGGAATCCATCAAACCCTAGAGGAGAACATAGGCAGTAACCTCTTCAACATTGGCCACAGCAACCTCTTTCAAGACATGTCTCTAAAGGCAAGGGAAACAGAAGCAAAAATAAACTTTTGGGACTTTATCAAGATAAAAAGCTTTTGCACAGCAAAGGAAATGGTCAACAAAACTAAGAGGCAATCCATGGAATAGGAGACGATATTTGCAAATGCCATTACAGATAAAAGGCTGGTATCCAAGATCTATAAAGAACTCAAACTCAACACCCCAAAAACAAATAATCCAGACAAGAAATGGGCAGAAGAATGTCTCCAGCGAAGATATACAAATGGCTAACAGACACATGAAGAATGTTCAACATCACTAGCCATTAGGGAAATACAAATCAAAACCACAATGAGATACCACCTTACACCAGATAGAATGACAAAAATTAACAGGAAACAACAGGTGTTGGTGAGGATGTAGAGAAAGGGGAACCCCCTACACTCTTGATGGGAATGAAAGCTGGTATAGCCACTCTGGAAAACAGTATGAAGTTTCTTCAATGTTAAAAATAGAACTACCCCCCCAAAATAGAACTACCCTACAACCCAGCAATTGCACTACAAGGCATTTACTCCAAAGATACAGACATAGTGAAAAGAAGGGGCACATGCACCCCAATGTTCACAGCAGCAGTGTCCACAATATCCAAACTGTGGAAGGAGCCAAGATGCCCTTCAACAGATGAATGGATAAAGAAGATGTGTTAAAATATACAATGGAATATTACTCAGCCATCAGAAAAGATGACTACCCACCATTTTCATAGACATAGATGAAACTGGAGGGGATTTATGCTAAGTGAAATAAGTCAAGCAGGGAAAGATAATTATCATATGGTTTTGATCATATGTGGAACATAAGGAATATCATGAAGGACCAGCGGGAAGGGAGAGAAAACTGAATGGAATGCTCAGTTTTTCAAGGTTCCCCCCCCCCTCATTCTTTCTCTTAACCCTCTCATCTTTTGAGATGTAGGCACAGAAGTTTATAGTATTTTAGCAATAGCACACTGGGGGTGTTGTCTGGTCTTCATGTTGTCCTCTCCAGGCATACATATGATGTCTGGCTGAAGCATAGCTCACCTCACCTGAGCTCTGGGAGGTGGACTATAGGTTCACTGTGACCTCTGCTAAAGAGACCAAGAGTCTCATCTCTTGTTATAGCAATGCATGGTGATTGCTCTCAAGAAACTAGGCCATCTTCTCCTGCAGCCCAGGCTGTCTATATTGATTTTCACTGCTGAAGATTCTGCTGCTGCTGCTGCTGATCTTCTGAGACTTCTCAATATCCTCCAACTAGATCGCAACTTGGAGTTGCCTACTCATAGTTACCGCTGTGATGTTCCTTTGAACAGAGACCTCTACTGAGATCTCCTCTGCTATGACTTTCTGGCAAATATGTGAATGCTTATTTCTAAATTACCCTATATATCTCTGCAGAATTGCTCAAGAACCTCTAGATTTTTTCTGAAACCAGCTACTGAGGGTGCCTGGGTGGCTCAGTCGTTAAGCCTCTGCCTTGCACTCAGGTCATGATCCCAGTGTTCTGGGACCGAGCCCCATATCAGGCTCCCTGCTCATTGGGAAGCCTGCTTCTCCCTCTCCGGCTGCCCCATGCTTAAGTTTCCCCTCTCGCTATCTCTCTGTTATAAATAAATAATTTTTTTTAAAAAAAGAAAGAAAGAAACCAGCTACCATGCCGTTTTTGTTTGTTTGTTTCTGTAGCTACCCTCTGTTTGCCAAGGGCTTCTCCGCAGAGGCTTCTAACCTCTCCACCAGTGGTGCTCCCTGGTTTCTCCCAAAACTATCAACCCAACTGAGTTCCACTGTGAGTAAAGAACACTGTCTCATCTCTTCCTGCCTTGTCTCTCACACACACTCCTTAACTCTTTCTCTAGCGCTTTCTACTTTTCATATGGTGAGACTTCCTTGTATAGTATCCTCCATCTTTTCTCCATAGTGGCTTATTGTAAAACTCTACTTTCAAATAACTAAACTTTCCTTTTGGTTTGTAAAGGGACACTTTTGGAATTCAGATGCCTCTTTTACCTTTCAAAAAGCCCAGGCTTTTTTCAAAACAATTGCTTCACAAGGAACTTTAAAAAGTTGGCTTTGAGGTTAAAACTAAGCAAAGAACCCTTTTCTCTAGGTGGATTATCCCCTCCCAGAAACAATGAATGTCACAGATTCAGTGTGTAAGGAGCTACAGGGCAAAAGGTTTACAAAGAATTAAAGATGTATTAGTTTCCTAGGTCAAAAACATTAACCTCATTAGGGTTACCAAAAGACATTAAATTCGGATTGGGAAGACTGACTGGTTTAGTTGGTAGAGCATGCTACTCTTGATTTTAGGGTTCTGAGTTTGAACCCAGTGTAGACATTACTTAAACACACACACACACACACACACACACACACACACACACACACGAAAACAAAGTACACTGAACTGACAAATCTGGTCTAGTCACAACTTGTCTACTGATATGATATGTGACTTTGGATGACTAACATGATAGAAAAAATAAAAGCAGTAGCAATTACTGATCTTCTATTATAATGGCCAGTGATGCTGGGTCTTTCATTCCTTTTATTTTCAGTACACTTGTCCCAGTCTCCCAGTTACTATTCTGTCTTCACCATTCCCCTCTAGTCTCTGGCCCCAACATTTTTATGTGAGAAAACATGAGCTCTTACAGTTTAAATTGCCCATATACTTTCTGATATATACAGTCACTTTCCTAACTGATACAGAGGGGTATAGATGCTGTTTGTAGATATAGTGAGTGGTAGAAAGTTGAAAGAGTTTCTAATGACTTCTATTTTTTTCTTTGAAGTAGGAAATAAACTCACCAGCTGAGTGAGGAAGTAAATTGTAGGGAACAACATCTGAGAAGAATAGAATGATATGACAAACCTATTGTGGAGAATAGGAGAAAAGGATAATCAAGGAAACACTGAAAGAATCTTGAGCATTGTTGAGGACAAGATGAAGTTTTTTTGTTTTTTATTCTCCCCAATTTTTATTTAAATGCTAGTTAGTTAACATACAGTGTATTAATTGGTTTCAGAAGTAGAATTTAGTGATTTATCACTTACAAATAACACCCAGTGCTCATTTAAATAAATGCCCCCCTTAAAACCTATCACCCATTTAGGGTGGGACTTTATCAAGATAAAAAGCTTTGCACAGCAAAGGAAACAGTCAGTAAACCTTTTATTTGTTATAATCCTCTACCTCCCCCCACTACTTACCGACCTCCCTCCATCAACCCTGTTTATTCTCTATCTTTAAGAGTCTCTTATGGTTTGCCTTCCCCTCTCTTCTCTCTCTTTTTTCCCCTTCTACACACGTATCTGTTTTGTTTCCTAAATTCCACATATGAGTGAGATCATATGGTATCTGTCTTTCTCTGACTCACTTCACTTAGAGTAATACATTCTAGCTCCATCCACATTGTTGCAAATGGCAAGATTTCATTCTTTTTGATGGCTGAGTAATCTTCCAGAGTGTGTGTGTGTGTGTGTGTGTGTGTGTGTGTACAGATACCATTCCTCTTTATCCGTTAATCAGCTGATGGACACTTGGGCTCTTTCCATAATTTGGCTGATTTGTTGATAATGCTGCTTTAAATATTGGGGGTGCATATATCCATTTGAATCAGTATTTTTGCACCCTTTGGGTAAATACCTAATAGTGCAATTGCTTAGTTGTAGTGTAGTTCTATTTTTATTTTTTGAGGAACCCCATACTGTTTTCTAGAATGGCTGCATCAGCTTGCATTCATACCAATAGTATAAAAGGGTTCCCTTTTCTCCACATCCTTGACAACACCTGTTGTTTCCTGTGTTGTTAATTTTACCCATTCTGACAGGGGTGAGGTGATCTCTCACTATCGTTTTGATGTGTATTTCCCTGATGATGAGTGATGTTGAGCAACTTTTCATGTGTCTGCTAGCCATCTGGACATCTTTGGAAAAATGTCTATCCATGTCTTCTGCCCATTTCTTAACTGGATTATTTGTGTTTCGGGCATTGAATGTGATGAGATCTTTATGGATTTTGGATCCTAACCCTTCATCAGATATAAGGACAAGATGATGTTAAAGAAAATGGATTTAAGTAGAACTAAGCTATTTTACTTGGTCAATGTATATGACTAGAAAATGCAGACAATTGGATTAATCTTAAGTGTATGATTTGTGAGAGTGATTTAAGAGAAAGGTAACAAGTTGAAGAGATTGACAAGGATTTGAGAAAAAGATAACAAATTGAAGAGGAAATAATGTATTTTAGAAACTAGTACGATAGGGATAGTTGTGACAAAAAGGAGTCTGATCATCTCACTCTACAGCTAAGATCACTGCAATGCAGCTCTACTGCTTATAAAAAAATGTCCCAAATCCTCATCATGCCTATGGGAATGAGCTATCCAATGACTATTTCCAGCCCCCTCTTCATATGTCACTTTTCCCTTTGCTCTCTACACTCAGGACATGCAGAGTGGGCTGCAAGAAAGTAATCCAAATATATAGTTTCAATGAATATTATTTTCTTTCTTTCCATGTGCATCTCCCCGGCATGACTTCCAACCAAATTTTTTTGGCTTCTGTGAGCTTATTTTTCATTAGATTGGCCCCTTTTCTCTATTACTAGCAATTCCATTATTGACTTGTCTTCTTTTCTTTTCTCCTTGAAGCTTAATTGATCTCTCTGCCTCCATTCTCGCCCTTCTCTGATCCATGTTCACAGTCACAGATGCCTTGGTCATCTTCTTATTACAGAGAGCAAAGCACATTACTTTTCTACTCTGGAAATGTATATAATAGAGGCACAAGCTCCTTATGTCATGCAAAATTTTCCACTGTTTGGCCTCTGCTTAGCTTACTAGCTTCCTTTCTTCTAACTTTTGCCCTTAACACTCTATGTTCTAGTCCAAACTGAACTCTTCACAATTCCTTAAATATGTCAGATATGTTCATATTTTCACTTTTGCTCACATTGCTCCTTCTACGATTTTTTTTTCACTTTCTATCTCTACCTGCTAAAGTCTGATTTATACTTAAAGCCCTGGAATATATGATATTCACTGCAATCTTCTGCTAAGAAGTAGTTGTTCCTTTGGTTCATTACATAGCATGTTGTTTATGCCTTTATCAATATTTATCTTATTTATCTTACATCTTAGTAAATTGTGTGGATGTCTATCTCCTTATTGACTAGAAGGTTGACATTTTTGTCTTAGCCCTTATAACGGTACCTTAGCTCTAATTTACTGATAAGTAGCTCTTTGGCTAGAGCAGTGATGGATGGTATGGAAAGATAGGGTAATTTGGGATTAAGTCAGGGAGTCCCTGAATGTCAAGTTATAAAGAAGAAAGGACATTAGGATAGAATACATATTTAATGAATTCCTTTTAATTAAGAGTGGTTAATAATCCAAATATCTTCCTTTTCGTTCCAAAGATTCTACCACGTTTTCCTATCTATATAGGGAAAGACATTTTTCCTTTATTCTTTAGAATGTCATTCATTCATTCTATTTTTCTTGAGTGTCTGCTATGCTGATTAAGAGTGGTGAGAGTGGGCATTCTTGTCTTATTCTTGATCTTAAAGGAAAAGTTTTCAGTCTTCCATCATTGGGTATGATGTGAGGTGTGGATTTATCAGAACATGGCATTTATTATGTTAAGGTATATTTCTTCTATGCCAAATTTGTTGAGGGTTTTTATCATGAAATGATGTTGTGTTTTGTCAAGTTTTTTTCAGCATCTACTGAGAAGATTGTATTTTTATCTTCCATTCTATTAATATGGTATATTACACTTATTGATTTCCCTATGTTGAACCACCCTTGCTTCCCAGGGATAAATCCTCCTTGATCATGGTGTATGATATTTGTAATGTGTTGTTGAATTTGGGTTGATCATATTTCATTGAGAATTTCACAGAGATATTGGTCTATAGTTTTCTTATAGTATCCTTATATAGTTTTGGTATCAAGGGCAATTCTTGCCTTACAAAAAGAGGTTGGGAGTGCTTTCTCCTCTTTCTCAAACTGGAAGAGTTTGAGGTTGGCATCGATTCTTTAAATATTTGATAGAATTCACCAGTAAAGCCCTCTGCTCCTGTTTTCTGCATTTAGAGGTTTTTGATTACTGATTTAATCTCCTTACTTGCTATATGTCTGTTCAGATTTTCTACTTCTTCATGATTCATTCTTAGTAGATTGTATGTTTCTAGTAACGTATCCATTTCTTCTAGGTTATCCAATTTCTTGGCATATAATTATTCATAGAAGCCTCTTATGATGCTACATAGTGCTGTGGTATCCTTTCACTTCTGATTTTGAGTCTTCTCTTCTTATTTTAGCTTATCAATTTTTGTGTCTTTTTTTTTAAGATTTTATTTTTAAGTAAACTCTACACCTAACATGGGGTTCGAACTCACAACCCCAAAATCAAGAGTCACATGCTCTACTGACTGAGCCAACCAGGGGTCTTTTTATAAATCTTTTTCAAAAAAACAGCTCTTAGTTTCACTGATCTTTTCAATTGGTTTTTTTTTTTTTTTTTGGTCTCATTTACTTCCACTCCGATCTCCGTTATTTTCTTCCTTCTGTTAACTTTAAGCTTAGTTTGTTCTTCCTTTTCTATTTCCTGGAGGCATAAAGTTATATTGTTTATTGGAGATCTTTCTATTTAATATATGCAGTTATCACTATGAACTTTCCTTTCAGAACTGCCTTTGAATTCTCTATAGGTTTGGGTGTGCTGTACTTCCATTTTCATTTTTTCAAGTTTTTTTTAATTTAATTTCCCTTTTAATTTCTTCTTGGACCCATAGGTTGTTCCAGAGTGTGTTTAGTTTAGTTTTCATATGCTTGTAGATTGTCCAAGTCTCCCTTGTTGATTTCTACTTTCATACTATTGTGGTTGAAAAAGATACTTGGTATTATTTTAGTGTTTTTAAATTTGCAAAGACTTGTTTTGTGGTCTATCATATGGTTTATCCTGTAGAATGTCCTCTATGTACTTGAGAAAACTGTATTCTGTCACTATTGGATGAAATGTTCTCTACATGACTATTAGGTCCATTCGATCTAATATATGGTGGAAATCAATGTTCCTTTGCTGATTTTCTGCCTGGATGATCTATCCCTTACTGAAAGTAGGATACTGAACTCCCTTCTTATTATTGTATTGTTGTCCATTTCTCCCTTCAGATCTGTTAGTATTAGGTTAATATATCCAGGTGTTCTGATGTCAGAATGTATATATTTACCATTGTTTCATCTTTTTGATGAATTGACTCCTTAACATTATATAATGATCTTCTTTCTCTCTTGTTATTAGTTTTGGTCTAAAGTTTATTTTGTTTGATATAAATATAGCTACTCCCACTTTCTTTTGATTTCCACTTGCCTAAAATATCTTTTTCCGTCCCTTCACTTTGAGCCTATGTCCTCAAATCTGAAATGACTCTCTTGTTGCATTCAGCTGATCTTGTTCTTTTATCTATCCAGCCATTCTGTGCCTTTTGATTGGTGAATTCAATCCATATACATTTATTTATTTATGATTATTAATTATTGGTATGCAAGGACTTACTAATACCATCTTACTAATTGTTTTCTAGTTGTTTTGTAATTTAATTATTTCTCTTTCCTCTCTTTCTTCATACCTTTGAGAACTGATAATTTTCTGTGGTGGAAAACTCCCCTCTCTTTACCTTTTGTTAATCTACTATAGGTTTTGGCATTGTGGTTACCATGAAGCTTATATCATAAAACATCTTATAGATAAACGAATTCATTTTAAGCCAATAGTAACTTAACTTTGATTGCACAGAAAGGCTCCACCGCTTAGCTCCTCTCTTTTATGTTTTTGATATCACAATTTACCTCTTTTTATACTGTGCATGTGTTCAATTGTAGTGGCTATAATTACTTTAATAATCATTTGTTTAATCTTTATACTAGAGTTAAATGGTTAACACAGTCTCATATTATAGAATTAGAGCTTCTAAGTCTGACTATATATTTACCTTTACCAATGTGTTGTATATTTTCATATGTTTTCATGTTACTAATCAGCATCTTTTCATTTCTGCTGGAAGCATTCCTTTTTTTTTTTTCTCCCCAAATTTGTTTATTTTAATTTTTCAGTGTTACAAGATTGACTGTTCATGCACCACACCCAGTGCTCCATGCAGTACGTGCCCTTCTCGATACCCACCACCAGGCTT
>CM052798.1:55980269-56040237 GCA_028533885.1 Nasua narica
GCAGGGGCTTAACCCACTGAGCCACCCAAGAGCCCCTCAAGATTTTATTCTTAAGTAATCTCTACACCCAGCATGGGGCTTGAACTTAAAATCCTGAGGTCAAGATTTGCATGCTCCACCAACTGAGCCAGCCAGGCACCTTGCAACATTCTTTTTTAATGACAGCATAGGTCCCTCCTTGTCAAGATATCAAAGGCCATTCAGTTTTGAAGAACTAACTTTTCGATTTGTGCAATCTTACTGTATAGTGGGGATATCAACAGGCCCCCATGGGCATGTGATTATTTGAACAACTGAAAAGTAGGTTGACCTTCAATATGATAACAGCAGTCAAGGAAGAACCCGTGCCTTTTTCCCCCAAGTGTGTTTCTTCATATATTTTTTTACAAGTTTTTATTTAAATTCCAGTTAGTTAACATACAGTGTGATTAGTTTCAGGTGTAGAATTTAGTGATTCATCACTTACATACAACAACCAGTGCTCATCACAAGTGCCCTCATCACCCATTTATCCCCTCCCCCCACCCACCTCCCATCTAGTAACCATTAGTTCTGTATAGTTAAGAGTTTATTTATGGTTTACCTCTCTTTTTTGTTCATCTGTTTTAGTTCTTAAATTCCACATATGACTGAAATCATATGGTATTTTGCTTTCTCAGACTGACTTATTTTGCTAAGCATAATACTCTCTAGCTCCATCCATATCCTTGAAAATGGCAAGATCTCATCCTTTATGATGGCTGAGTAATATCCATTGTATATATATACCACCTCTTTATCCATTCATCAAGTGATAGACATTTGGGCTCTTTCCTAATTTAGTTATTGTTGATAATGCTGCTATAAACATTGGGGTGCATGTATCCCTTCGAATCAGTATTTTTGTTATCTTTTGGGTAAATACCTTGTAGTGCAATTGCTGGGACATAGGGTAGTTCTGTTTTTAACTTTTTTGAGGAACCTCCATACTATTCTCCAGAGTGGCTGCAACAGTTCGCATTCCCAAAAAGAGTGTAATAGAGTTCCCCTTTCTCTGCATCCCTGCCAACATCTGTCGTTTCCTGTGTTGTTGGAAAGATAAAAATCCCATAGCAAGAAGACGCAACAGGGAAACTGGAGGGAACTTGTGAAGAACTGCTTCTTTTGCTCCTTCTCCTGCTAAGATCTATACCCAGCCTTACACATGCCTTAAAGTATGTCCTCCTTGTAAAGGTCATAGAATTAATGATTTCTTCAGAGTGTCCCAACACAATAGAGTAACGTCTAAGGAGTGACTGAGTGAGGTCATCATGTATGTTTTCCAGACCACTGATTCAGCAAAATCCCTGACTGCAGAGCATAAGTGACTTATGGAGGATATCAAAATACTCGCTTTTGTTTTAACCAGTTCCTGGATGTCTAAGAAGACATGTACACCAGACCACAATCCTCAATAAACCAAAGCCTGAGGAAAGAAGAGGCTGACTCTTCTTTCCTTTCTGAGTCTCCCAGACATTTTGCCTGTATCTGCACCCTCTCAATATCTTCAATAAACTCTGCTCTCACTCCGTCCCAGCTCGTGTTTGATCTCTATTCTGCGCAAAGCCAAGGACCCTCTTGGCTGGTCCTGCAGGACCCCTCTGAGTCCTTGGACCCAACCAGCATTCATTAGAAATATGGTCTCAAATATGTTATGTTACCCCTAACCCTTAAGCCCTGATCTCAAATTCAGGTAACACTACCTCCTTTCCTAAATCTAATGTAAGGATTAAATGGAGTGTATAAAATGATTAACATATCCCTGAGGTGGTATAATCATTTAACAAATGGTCAGCATTGTTTTGCTGATATATTTCTTGTTTTTATGATTAATACCTTTGCTACTATGGAATTTAAAGTCTTGATAAGAAACCAAGAAATACATAAATAACTACAATGCAAAATAAAAGTCACAGAAATGAAGATCTAACAAATGCTTTGATAATTTATGAGCAGAAGAGATCAATGTGGGCTGCAGCGATAGTTCCTAAAAAAGATAATATTTCCAAAGGGAAAATAGGGAACAAGTAGATATCCAAGGCAAAAAGGAGTATGACACTAAGAAAGGTGAGCAAATGCACAAAAGTGAGAAGCATAAAGCTTATTGGGCAGTAGAGAAAGAGAGGCAGAGTTGGTAGATTTATTGTGAAATTCTTCGCCAAACTACTGTGTGTTTGTAATGTTCTAACCTAGACCTGCACAGTCTAAAAGTGTGGTCACTAGCCATATGTGTTGTTAAGTTCTTGAAATATAGTTAGTGCGACTAAGAAGCACAATTTTTTTTTAAGATTTTATTTATTTATTTGACAGAGAGAGACACAGAGAGAGAGGGAACACAAGCAGGAGGAGTGGGAGAAGGAGAAGCAGGCCTCCTGCTGAGCAAGGAACCCAATGTGGGGCTCAATACCAGGACCCTGGGATCATGACCTGAGCGGAAGGCAGATGCTTAACGACTGAGCCACCCAGGCGCCCGCACAATTTTTAATATACTATAATTTTAATTAATTTAAAATTAAAAACCAAAGGGGTCTCTGGCTGGCCCAGTCAGTAGAGCATGGGATCTTGAGGGTTATAAGTTTGAGTCTTATGTTGGGTACAGAGATTACTTAAAAATAAAATCTTAAACAAAGTTAAAAATTGAAGCATTCCATATGAGCCAGCAATTCCACCCTAGATATATACCCCAAAAGACTGAAGACAAGAACTCAGATACTTGTAGGAAATGTTACAGCATTATTTTCAATAGCTAAAGGGTAAAAGCAACCCAAGTGTACTTGGAATGTGTTTATTTCAGTATTTTATGAACAAATGAATAGGTATTGTTGGGGAGCAAAAATGCCTCCTCCCCTTCATAGGAAGTAAGAACTCTTATGCCCTTCAAGGTCCTTCTAGCTGGACTAAGAATCAAATCAACTCTGACACAGATAAACGGGAGAAAATCACATTTGATAGGAATATATATGGGGACTCGACAGAGACATGGAAATTCCAAAGTCAGGCAAAATGAGATATATATATTATTCTCAACTAAGGATTAGGGGGTAAGAGTCTGGGATTTCACGGAACAGGAAAGTATTTCACAGGATGATAAGAGGAGCAGATGTTTGGTAATTAGATGTTTGCCCTACCATACAGATGGATCACTCAGATAAAATCTATCTGTTAATAACCCTTATTCTGGGAAAGACCCCTAATTTAGATTCTTTTGTGTGGTTAAGGGAGGGACAAAAGTTTCGTTTGAGCCTGCAGGGTTTCAAGTGCTGTCAGCTCAAATTAATCCACATGCCAAAGTGGCACGTTGTGAAGATGGAGTCTGTTCTGAATCCATTCAGTATCAACAAATGAATAAACAAAATGTGGTATATACATGCAATGGAATATAAATCAGCTATAAAAAGAAATGGTTCTGATACAACATGAGCGAACCTTGAAAACATTAGGCTAAGTGAAATAAGCCAAACACAAAGGAAAAATGTTTGAGGATTCTACCTATATGAAATATCAAAACTAGGCAAATTCATAGAGACTAAAACTAGATTGGGTTGCCAGGAGCTAAAGGGAGTAATGAATGAGGAGTTACTGCTTAAGAGGTACAGAGTTTCTGTGTGCAGGAAGAAAAAGTTTGGATACAGAGAGGGGTATGGTTATATAACACTGCAGATGTAATTAAGTGCCATTGAATTACACCCTTAAAATGGTGAAAATAACAAATTTTGTTACATATATTTTATTACATTAAAAAATTAAACTGTAAAATATTTTTTTGTTACACATATCTTTATTGTTTTGGTAGCTCTACAATTCACTTTAACCAACATATTGTATAAGATGTTATTATAATCAGGGACGCCTGGGTGGCTCAGCTGGTTAGGCAGCTGCCTTCGGCTCAGGTCATGATCCCAGTGTCCTGGGATCGAGTCCCGCATCAGGCTCCTTGCTCGGCAGGGAGCCTGCTCCTCTCTCTGCCTCTGCCTGCCTCTCTGCCTGCTTGTGTTCTTTCTCTGTTAAATGAATAAATAAAAAATCTTAAAAAAAAAAAAAAGATGTTATTATAATCAGAAAAAGCTAGGAGTCCCTAAACAAAAAGACAAGGCATAGGTTTCTTGATGTAAGAAAAGTCCTCTCAGGCCCCTGGCCATTTTGTGATCTATACCTGACCTGTACTACTTGCACAAATCACATTTCTTGCAGAATTTCCTGGGATATGTTGAAACTGTAGAAGAAGAGACCCCAGTAGATAATGATTTTAAGGGAACAAAAGAATGTAAGCACAAATAGTCACTATCAGGCCAGGAGATAGCCTAATCATATCACAGAAGATAAATCAGGAGTAAAACTCCCAGCACTGATTCAAAAGTAAGGATTAGCCTAATACACAATCTTGTGTTATCATTGCAAAATCTAAACCCATTTGAGTACTCAAAACTGGACCACCTAGTGCCAGAGAACTGATGATGCTGACCTTACTGGCCTGTGACTTTGACTTGGAATTAGTCACTTACAGATGACTTTTGCCCCAATTCCATGCTTTATTTTCCATTACGTAAGCCCCTTCATGAATATGTATGTATCCTTAACCTTAAAGCTTCCCTAATTCTATTGTTGGGGAGACATTGCTTTGGGAAAGATCCCTGGTGTTTTCCTTTACTTGTTGCATGTAAAACCCTTCCTTTTCCTATTCTTTGCCTTGGTTGTGTCTTTTAGCTTGACATTAACCAAAAGGTGAACCCAGGTTCTGGTAAACACTCTCAACAGTGAAAAAAAAAATAGAAAAATCAATGAAATCAAACCACATTTAACATCAATCAAATGTTCAACAAATACTGTTTTAGTGATTTATAACAGGATCTGAGCTTTTAACTTTGGCCAGTCATAAACTGGATTGGATTTTTGCAACACAAATGAAATTTAAATAGAAAGATAATAAAAGAATAATTGTTTCAGTCGTGAAAGTTAGATTGTAAAGTTTTAAGGAAAAGACTAAAAATGAAAATGGTATTTTACAAAAAGTGGAGATATTCAGTTAAGTCATCAAACAACTAGCTCTAGAATACAAGACCTCTCAAACAATACCAAAGACCAGTAAGTTCAAATATTGAAAAGTTATGACCTTTTTTTTTGCTTTAGATTACTTATACAAAATGAGATACTATCACAACTGTATAACCATGCAAAAGAATGAAGCTGGACCCCTATCTCACACCACACACAAAAGTAACTCAAGATGGATCAAAAACTTAAATGCAAGATATAAAAATATAAAACTCTTAAAGGAAAATATAAGAGTAAATTTTTTTTTAAAGATTTTATTTATTTATTTGACAGAGAGGGAGAGAGAGAGGGAGATCACAAATAGACAGAGAGGCAGGTCGGGGGTGGAAGCAGGCTCCCCGTCGAGCAGAGAGCCCGATGCGGGGCTCGATCCCAGGACCCTGAGATCATGACCTGAGCTGAAGGCAGAGGCTTTAACCCACTGAGCCACCCAGGCGCCCCTAAGAGTAAATTTTTATAATAACTGTGGGTTAGGCAAAGCCTTCTTAGATATGATAACAAATGCATAAGCAACAAGAGAAAAGCAGAAAAATCAGACTTCAGCAAAATTAAAGACTTCTTTGCTTCAAAAGACACCATCGCAAAAGAGAAAAAAATAACCCACAGAAAGGGAGAAAATATTTGCAAATAATATATTTAATAAGGGACTTATGAGATATAAAGAACTCTAACAATTCAATAACAAAAAGATAAATAGCCAAATTTTAAAATGGGCAAAGGCTCTGGGTGGCCATTTCTCCAAAGAACATATACAAATGATCAATATGCACATGAAAAGATGCTTGACATCTTTAGTCACCAGGGAAATGCAAATCCAAACCACAATGAAATATTTCACATCTCCTAGAATGGTAAAAGGACAGATAACAAGTGTTGGGGAGGATGTAGAGAAATTAGACCCTTCATACATGTATGTAAATGTAAATGTAATTACATTTTACAGGGAATGTAAAATGATGCAGCTTCTTTGGAAAGCAGTTTGAGAGCTCCTCAGAGTTTAAATATAGTTACCATATGACCCCACAATTCCAATCCTAGGTTTATCCCAAAGAGAAATTAACACATACATCCATGTAAAAGTATGTACATTGATATGTATAACAATATTATCCCTAATAGCTAAAAAGAAACAACCCAAGTGTCCATCAAGTGATGAGCACATAAATAAAATGTAGTACATATCCATGTACTAGAATATTCAACCATTAAAAAGAATGAAGTACTGATACATACAACAACATGGATAAGTCTTGAAAACATGATGTTAACTGAAAGCAGTCACAAAAGACCACATATTTTATTATTTCATTTATATGACATGAACAGTTTAGGCAAATCTATAGAAAAAAATTAGATTAATGGTAGTCAGGGCCTGGGAGGAGGTGAGAATGTGGACTGACTACTAATGAGAATGGGGTTTCTTTTGGGGGATGATGAAATGCTCGACATTACATCAATTAGACAACTGTGATGGTTGCACAATTCTGCAAATATACTAAAAATCATTACACTGTGCATTTTAAAAGTGTGAATTTGAAGGTATATGAATTATGTCTCTATAAAGCCATAAAGGAAAAGAGGAGGAAAAGAAAGGGGATGGAAGAGAGTATTTGGCATAGAATAAGCACTTTGTGTATTAGTTTTATTTTTATTTGTCTTTCCTAATAGTGTGTTCATCTTAGAGCATTTTCCACTTGACAGCATCAGTTGATGTTTTAAAGCTAGAAAAAATGTGAACACATGGATTAGGATCATATATGGAAAATATTTCTCTTAATTTTCTTTTATTCATCAATTCCCTTGACATGTATGGTGATTTTGAAAAATGATTCTAAAGTCAGAATGTCTGGATCTAAAACCCAGTACTGGCACTTACTAATTTTGTAGCTGGGGACATATTATGTAATTGCTCTGAATCTCACTATCATCATCTGTAAAACTGGAATACTAAGAATACCTATTTTGTAGGACTGTTGTGAAGAATACCTCACACTTACATGTGAAAGAAATTCTGAACAGTCCCTGGTACACAGTAAGAGCTCAATGAATATTTGTTAGAATTATTATTTATAAAGCTAATGAACTTCAACTATGAATGCCAGGTACTCTGTTAGGCTCTGGTAGTATAACATTAAATAAATCTTAGTGCTTACTTTTAAGGAAATGATTATCTAGATGGAGAATAGATATGTAAATAATCATGGTAATACAGAGTACTAAGTACCATTATAGATAGAGAGCTTGCTTTGAGAGACAAAAAGGGAATTTAGGACACAATAAGTTTGGTTTTTTTTTTTTAAATAATCTCTCTACCCCAGTGTGGGGCTCCAACCCCCAATCCTGAGATCAAGAGCCACATGCAGGGTGCTCCATGATTTGAATTTTATTTACAAGGGTCTAAGAAATTTGGAAGGTTTCAAGCAAGGAAGCAGAATTCTAGACATATGTTTGAGAGAGATAACTCTAGAATCAATGTAGAGAATACATTAGAGGAGAATACATGAGTTTTGTGATTATTGTAATACAGCAGGCAAGAAAGGCTTACAGACCTAAATCAACACAGAGGAAACAGGAATGAAGAAACATGCTGGAGAGCACAACCACAGCACGCACCTAATGACTGTTAGATGAGGCTGTAAGGGAGAAATGTGAATCAACAAGGGTGACAAGGTCTCTAGGTTCGGGTGTCATCCCAGATAATGGTACCATTAATCAATAGGAGCACAGAAAGAAAACCTGGATAGTGATACTATTAATCAATAGGAGTGTAGAAAGAAAAACATGCTTAGTTTAGGGGAGAAGGTTCTGTAGTACTTACAGATGTTTTCATTGAGGTGCTTATGGTACATTTAGCCAAGTAATTGAAGTACAAGCCCAGAGAACAGAAGACCATTATGTATTTATCAATAGTGGGGTGCCTGGGTGGCTCAGTCAGTTAAGTAGCTGCTTTCAACTCAGGTCATGATCCCAAGGTCCTGGGATCAAGCCCCACATGGGGTTCCCTGCTCAGTAGGAGAGTCTGCTTCTCCCTCTCCCTCTGCCCCCACCACTCTCCTACCTCCCCCACCCCTGCTCGTACTCTCTCTATCTCAAATAAATAAATAAAAACTTTTAAAAAAAGATTTATCAATAGTGTCTAAAATTGAGGGAGCAGATGAGACTGATCCAAAAAAAAAAAAAAAAAGGATTTGGTAGGGAAATTTCTAAGAATTAAAACATGACAAGGTACACAGGCATGCCTTTAAATGAATAAGCCATTAGATACTCTTGAATTAGTATTTCCCAAAAAGACATTAGAATAGTGTTGGCACTTTTATTCATGGCATAGCAAATTACCTTTCTTCCATTATTTAGTACCACAGTGGTATACTTATAATTCAGCCTAAGTACTGGATATGGTCTTGCCAAATTATTGTACTCAATCTTGACCTTCCTTTTATAATGTTTATTACAATGATATAACAACAGCTAACATACAGCAATTATTCTATTACCTCAATTATTACAAGTCACTAAATTATTACAATTTACATCTGTATGATGTAAATATGATTATGAAAGGGTTCTTAAAGACTATGACACCATATTTATTATCTTATCCATCATAATATTAGAGGTCCAAGTTATAAATAAAGCAATTTTTATGTGATAGGTGTAATGACTATGATATCTACCATTGTTTCAAAACCACAGAAGCACAAAGTACGTGTGATCAAAACATGGCAAGTGGACTTTGTGCTAATCATTATTGTAGAAACTTGAAGAGTATGTGATGAGGAAGAAAGCACTAAATTGGGTTCCCAAGAACTATAAAAACTTTTAACCAAAATTCACTCTATCAACAACTTATCAAACAAACGTGCATAGAATACTGATCATGTGAAGATACTCACTAGACAGGATGATAGAGAAAAATACAGTGGAGTCACATCGAATCAGCCTGACCTCAACCCAATTGCCTCAACCTCTATGTCCATGGTATTTCTAATCTTTGTCCTTATAATCACAAATAAGCCATTATTATGTAAACTCTAATATGTATATAGAGTCTTAATATGAAAACAAAATGAAATAAACCCTGCAGATAGCAGGAAAACTTCAGAATTCTCCCTTGTGGATTTATGGTGCAGGAAATGGAGGCTTACCTAAGGTGAAAAAGCTGAACAAAGATCTAACCTCTTTGACAGAGAGACAGCAAACAAATATACTTACTCCACAGCTGAAATCATACGTTTTCTTAAATAACCCATAAGTAACTGAATTTGCTTTCCCTAATATTAATCTTGCTATCCTGCTGCAGGGCAAAATCTTCTTTAGCTAGGTTAGCCAATCAACTTGTCCAAGGACAATAAAGAAGAATCATTACTCGATTGCTAGTCTATGGTTCTTGTTTTAATAAACTCTGCCTTATTTTCTTTTTTAGTGACAACCTAGAGCCTATGGTTGATTATCTCCCTCATATCTAAGTAAACTCAGCTGTTTGTTTTGTTTTGTTTTCCGGGTCTGTTTTTAAGCTAACTAAAAGACTTGGCACTATCAGCAGCAAGCAGCCTAAGCAAGTACCTCATCCAGATCCCCTTAAGTCCTATCTTATCTTTTCTCACTTCTCCTCTGAGTGTTATTATTCAGGGATCAACCTCATTGGCTCTTGCGTGCCTGAACCTGGGTCTTGCCACATCTGATTTTTGTCCACAGCTGCTGTTAAAATAATATTGGGCAGCTGTCTTTCATGGAGGTGTCAGGAGACTGGGGAATTTGGTTGTTCTTTTATGTGTCCTGTTCGCTTCTCTGTCTTAGAAATTCTGATTCTCCTGCTATCTGTTCGCTACCAGATTGTGAGGTAATATAGTCAAATTTGGCTGGTCTGAACCTTGGAGTTGAAAAACTGCTCCTGTTACTTTGATTTGTTAACTTTCCAACCACTGCTAGAATGTCATGTTGTTTGCCTTATGCTCTATATTTTCTTCTGCCAGCTCTTTGTAGGTCTTTGCGTTGAAAGAAAGAGAAAAGTCCTTTCCCTTCTTTAGAAAAGAAAAATATGTAATTATCTATTACTGTACAACAAACCACACAAAACTTAGTGGATTGAAACAACAATTTATTATTTCTCCACATTTTCCTTGATGTTCTACTAATCTCAGCAAGGCTCACTCATGCATTTCTAATCATCTGTGACTTCAACTGGGGCTGAATGGTCTAAGACAACTTAATCATATCTGGGGTCTCAGGAGAGACCTAGACTCCTAGGCTAGCCAGGCCTCTCTCCATGTGTTTCATGCTGGCTTCTTCATACTGTGGCAGGAATATTCAGAGACAGTAAGACTTAATGCACAAATGCTTATCAAGCCACTGCTTGCGTAGATTTGCACAAGTCACACAGTGAAGTTCAGTGTCAATGTGGAAGAGATAGGTAAGACATACAGAGAAGTGTGATACAGAAGGATAAGACGAGGAAATAAGTCTTTTATAACACTCCGCTTTTATTGGCAGCTCTTCCTAGAGCTGGACTGATTCTCTCTCATCATCTCCCTTTCTCTTTTGGGAACCTTTTCAAGATTAGTTGATGATAAAGATCTATTGCTTATGCACACTATAGGGATATTCAGTACAAAAAGATCCATCTTCAAGGGGAAGAAAACATGGAAAAATTAAAACTCATTTTGTAGAGCTTGTAAAATAGAGCTGGGCTTCTAAAATAGTTTTACTTGTTGTGCCTTTCAATTTTGTGAACAAGCTTGAATGTCACTGGAATGAGAATGACTGCTTCTGGTTTCTCTGGGGCATTGTGACATTCTGAGAAAACTCAAGGATTCAATGCGCATGGCTTTGTTTTATTTTGTTTTGTTTGATTCCTTTCTCTCAGAAAAGAAATAAGAAACTCCAATGAAAATATACACAAATGAGCCAGGTAAAGATGTGAGGGAGAGCTTTATGTAAACTGCAATGAGGTATTGCAAAATCCTACAGTAGAACTTATACGTTGACCCTGTCTGGAAAGTACTCTCCAAAAACCACGTAATAAAATACAAGGAAAACCAACCTTACATTCTTCCAGAGTTCCCTTCCTTGCCCAGGGGCTTATAAGATCTGTCTACTAATATGAAATATTTTCTAAACAAACAAATGGCACATTTTTGTCTATTTCTCAAGAAAATTTTAAAATTTAATTATAAGGTCTTAAATTTAAAGGAACTCCTGTTCTGGTTGATTTATAAGGACTAACAAGACATTCAATAATCTTTAGGAAGTAGATTAATGCCTCTCAGTGTGCTGACAATTTATAAAAGCTTCAGAGGCTTGCTGATACTCTAACACAATGAAAGAGAAGAAAAAAGCATAAAGTAGAGGAGTAAGTGGAGGAGAAGAAATTGGAGGAGAAGGAAGAGAAGGAGGAGAAGAAGTTGCTTAACTATAAATTAAATTAATGGTCTTTGTTATAAAGTTTCAAGAGAAGAACCAGAGATATACCAGTGGTTATCAGGCTGGAAAACAGTGGGGAGAAAATTATTTTAAAAACACAATACTTTAAAACAAATGTTTTGCGTAGATTTGCACAAGTCACACAGTGAAGTTCAGTGTTTAAACACTGTTTTAAAACAAATGTTTTAAAGTTTAGTCATATAAATACAAGGAAAATTATATAAGTTTAGGTTATATTTTTATCAAGGTGAATCCTTGAACAAATTAATGAGTTTGGTAATTTGGGTTTAAAAATAGTTATATGTTCTCCCTGATTTTAATATAGTGTAAAACATGATAGCATAATATTTTCTCATGGAAAGCCTAATCAATTCTAACTTCCTAGATTTCCTGTACTGATTTTTTACTTCCAGTAAATGTTTAAAGTTATAAACCTATAAAAATTATGGTCCAACTACCTTTTGAAAGATTTACTCTTATGAACTTCTGACAACCACAAATCATACAGTCTTAGTATATTTGCTCCTACTACCTATAAAAAATTTTAAATATTGTAGAACTCTGAAGAATTAGGCTATGTTTAAGTTCAATCTCAAACAAGATTTCCAAAATCCCTGAGAACACAGATTAGCATATAAATTAATTTATGTTAAAATAACCTTAGACTACCTGAATAATTCCTAAGTAGATCTAAATTCATAAAACACAGAAAACAAAAACAAGCAAACATAGTTTTATCATACATATGTATATCTCTTATTTGCATACATTCTACATCAGTCATTAGTTAATAGTTTAAAAGAAATATGCAAATAACTTCAGGTCATGCTAGTATGCATGGTCATGTTTGCACTTATACTTTACAAATATAAAAGAGATGTAGAAGAGTACTCATAGAATATAAGCAACTTTCACTAGAGTCCTGACAGGGCAAAATGCTGGTCTATGACAGATCATTCTCAGTTACCTACCTCTTAGTTTTTCTGTGACTGAGAATTCAGAAGTTAGTTGCTTTGATTAAAGATGTAGCTAAAATGCATGATATACTCATTACAAAGAGATATGAATATAAAGAGCATGAACATGTTTTGTCCATTTGTTTATAAAGAGAACTGTTAAAATTTTACTAAGATGATGAATTAAACATAGTATATACAATATCTTACATATTAATAAGGCAAGTATATTTTAAAGCTAAAGTTAAAAGTTTAAAATTTGCCATTTAACCATATGTGCATTTAAGTATGTTTCAAAAATGTACATATAAAGGTTAATAAATTAGTAAACAAAAATACTTTTTTAAAGATTGCATTTACTTATTTGAGGGAGAAAGAGCACGAGCAGGGTGGGGAGGGGAGGGAAGCAGAGGGAGAAGCGGGCTCCTTGCTGTGCAGGAAGCCTGACTCAGGGCTCAATCACAGAACCTTGGGATCATGACCTGAGCCGAAGGCAGATGCTTTAACCCACTATGCCACCCAAGTGCCCCTAAATAAAAATATTTTTTAAACTGCTAATAATTCAGGGGCACCTGGGTGGCTTAGTGGGTTAAAGCCTCTGCCTTCGGTTCAGGTCATGATCTCAGGGTCCTGGGATGGAGCCCCACATTGCTCTCTGCTCAGCAGGGAACCTGCTTCCCCCTCTCTCTCTGCCTGCCTCTCTGCCTACTTGTGATCTCTCTTTCTGTCAAATAAATAAATAATCTTTAAAGTGCTAATAATTCAGACACTTGGTTTCTGACTTTATTTTCTGTGTTTTCCCCATCTTCAACTAAGTTATAATTGACTTATATTATTGTATAATTTTAAGGTATGCAATGTGTTGATTTGGTAAACACACTGCAAAATGATTACTACCAAAGTGTTAGCTAACACCTCCATCATGTCAAATAATATAAATTTCTTTTTGTAGTGAAAACATTTAAGATCGACTCTCTTAGCAACTTTTGAGTATCTAATAAAGTATTACTAACTATAATCACTATGTTAAACATTAGATCCTCAGAACTTATTCATCTTATAACTGGAAGTTTGTACTCTCTAAACATTTCCCCATTTCCTCCAAACCCCAGGCCCTGTAGTCTCTGTTTCGGTGAGTTCACCTTTTCTAGATCCCACATTTAAGTAATATCATGCAATATGTCTCTTTCTCTGATGACTTCACTTAGAATAATACCTTCAAGTTCTACCTCTGTTGTTACAAATGGTAGGATTTTCTTCTTTTTCACGGCTAAAAAATATTCATATGTGTATATGTGAATACGTCTTTTATATCCATTCACCTGTTGACAGGTACTTAAGTTGTTTCCACATCTTGGCTATTGTGAATAATGCTTCGATGAACGTGGGAGTACAGACATGTGTTTGAAATCCTGTTTTCATTAAATTGGACATATACCCAGAAGTGGGATTACTGGATCTTGTGGTAGTCTTATTCTTAATTTTCTGAAATACCTCCATACTGTTTCCCATAGTGGCTGCACCAATTTACAATCTTACCAATAGTGCACAAGGTTTCCCTTTTCTTCACATTCCCTTTTCTTCACAACACTTAACTCCTGTCTTTGCAATAATAGCCATTCTAACAGGTGTGAAGGGACACCTCACTGAGGTTTTGAGTTGCATTTCCCTGATGATTAGGGATGTTAGGCACCTTTTCATATATCCATAGGGCATTTGTGTGACTTCTTTGGGAAAATGTTTATTCAGTTTCTATGTTTTTTTTTAAATCAAAACGGTTTTTGTTTTGTTTTTAAGATTTCATTTATTTATTTGACAGAGAGAGATCACAAGTAGGCAGAGAGGCAGGCAGAGAGAGGGGGAAGCAGGCTCCCCGCTGAGCAGAGAGTCTGATGTGGGGCTCGATCCCAGGACCCTGAGATCATGACCAGAGCTAAAGGGAGAGGCTTTGAGCGACCCAGGCGCCCCTCAAAATGGTTTTTTATTGAGTTGTATAAGTTCTTTATATATTTTGGATATTAACCCCTTATCAGATTTATGGTTTCTAGATATTTTCTCCCATCCCATAGTTTGCCTTTTCATTTTGTTTATGGTTTCCTTCACTGTGTAGAAGTTTTTTAGTTTGATGTAGTAACATTATTTTTGCTTTTATCACTTTAGCTTTTGATGTCAAATCCAAAGACCAGTGTTAAGGAGCTTACCACCTATGTTTTGTTCTAGGAATTTTATGGTTTCAGATCTTATATTCAAATAGTAATCCATTTTCAGTTGATTTTTATATATGGTGTGAGGGTTCCAGTTTCATTCTTTTACATGTGGCTATCCAGTTTCCCAAACACCATTTGTTGAAGAGACTATCTTTTCCCTGTTGTATATTCTGCTTTGTTGTAAATTAATTGTCCATGTAAGTGTGGGTTTATTTCCAGTATCTCCTTTCTGTTCCATAGATCAATGTGTCTGTTTTTATGCTAAGGCCATATTGTTTTACTTATTATAGTTTTGTAATATATTTGAAATTGGGAATCATCCCCAGACCTGTTCCTCTTTCTTAAGATTGCTTCGGCTCTTCAGAGTCTTTTGTGGTCCTATACAAATCTGAGTATTGTTTGTTTTATTTCCGTGGGAAAATAAATTCCTTTGGAATTTCAATAGGGATTATGATCTATAGTGATCTATAGATCACTTTGCATGGTATGGATATTTTAATGATATTAATTTTCCAGTACAGGAGCACAGAATTATCTTTTGATTTATTTGTGTCTTCTTCAATTTCTTTCATCAATGTCTCATAGCTTTCATTGTATAAATGTTCTGTCTCAATGCTGTGAAATGTGTAAGCCTGATGATTCACAGACATGTACCCTGGGGCAAATAATACATTATATGTTAATAAAAAATTAAAAAAAAAAAACTAGCCAATACTAAAAAAATAAAATAAAATAAAACACCTTTTTTTGCAAAAATAAATAAATAAATAAATGTTCTGCCTCATTGGTTAAATCTATTCCTAAGTATTTTATTCTTTACTGAATTCTGGTAGAGTTTTTAAGATTTTCTATATATAATTGTACCAGGAAAACCTCGGTTCAGTTTACTTTCACACAAAATACCCATACTTCCGATCACAAATATATATATATATATTATATATAATACCAAATATATATATATATATTTGGTAAATCTAAGTAAAGGTTTGTCAATTTTGATTATCTTTTCAAAAAAAGAACAGCTCTTGGGACTCCTGAGTGGCTCAGTTGTGTAAGTATCTGCCTTCAGTTCAGGTCATGATCCTAGGGCCCTGGGATGGAGTCCCTCATTGGGCTCCTTGCTCAGTGGGAAGCCTGCATCTACCTCTGCCTGCTGCTCTCCCTCCTTGTGTTCTCTCCCTCTCTCTCTTCTCTCTCTGACAAATAAAGGAAATCTTTAAAAGTAAAAGAAAATTCAAAAAAAAGAAGAGCTCTTAATTTCATTGATCTTTTCTATTCTCTTTTTTATCTCTATTCCATTTATTTCTACTCTTGTCTTTGCTATTTCCCTCCTTCTACCAACTTGGGCTTAGTTTTTTCTTTTCTATTCCTTGAGGTATAAAGCTAGGTTATTTATTTGATATTTTTATTTAAACAAAATTTGTTTAAATTTAAAAAAATTGTTTATTTAAAATTTTTCTTTTGTCTTAATGTAGGCATTTATTGCCATGAACTTCTCTCTTAACAACTGCTTTTGTTACATCCAACAATTTTGGTACATTCTGTTTGCATTGTCATTTGTCTCAATATATTTCTGGGGTTTTCTCTTGATTTATTCTTTGATCGATTGGTTGTTCAGTAGCATGTGGTTTGATCTCCACATATTCATGAATTTTGCAGGTTTTCTCTTATAATTGATTTCTAGTTTCATACCATTGTATTTGGACAAAATGCTTGATTTGATTTCAATATTCTTAAATTTATTAAGACTTCTTTTGTGGCCTCATATATAATCTACCCTGGAGAATGTTCCCTGTGCACTTGAGAAGAATGTTTATTCTGATGCTATTGGATGGAATGTTCTGTAAACATCTATTAAGTCCACCTGGGCTAACATGTAATTTAAGACCTATCTTTCTTCATCAATTTCCTGCCCAGATCATCTATCCATTGTTGAAAGTGGGATATTGAATTCTCCTACTTTTGTTATACTATTTATACTGTTTATACTATTATACTATTTGCTATTACTCCATTCAGATCTGTTTTATTTGCTTTACATTTTTAAGTGCACCTATGTTGTGTGCATAATTATTTACAAACGTTATATCCTCTTAATTAACTGACCCATTTATCATTATATAATGGCATTTTTTGTCTCTTGTCTGATGTAAGTATAGCTACACCTGCTTTCTTTTGGTTTCCACTCACATGGAATATCTTTTTCCATTCTTTCAATTTCAGTCTATGTGTGTTCTTAAAGGTGAAATGTGTTTTACTTTTTTAATGCATCAGTCACTGAACTGGAGAATTTCATCCATTTACATTTAAAGTAATTATTGATAAGATATAGATTTTTTTTAAGATTTTATTTTTATATAATCTCTACACCCAATGTGGGGCTCAAACTTAAAACCCCAAGATCAAGAGTTGAACACTCTACCAACTGAGTCAGCCAGGTACCCCAGCAAATATAGGCTTACTATTGCCATTTTATTCATTGATTTCTGGTTGTTTTATAATCCCTTTGTTCCTTTCTCTCTCTCTTCCTTTATGATTTGCTGATTTTCTGAGAGGTGTGTTTGGATTTCTTACTCTTTACCTTTTGTGTGCACACTATAACCACTTTGTGGTTACCACAAGGCATACATAAAGCATCTAACATAATAGTCTATTTTAAGCTGATAACTACTAAACTTTGAGAACACACAAAATCTCTACATTTTTACCATCTATACTCCTCCACATTTTATGCTTTTGATGTCACAATTTAATCTTTTTACCTTGTGTGTCTATTAACAAATTATTGTAGTTAGTTATTTTTTTTTAAAGATATATATATATATTTTTTTATTTGAGATAGAGACAGTGAGAGAGAGCATGAGAGGGGAGAAGGTCAGAGGGAGAAGCAGACTCCTCGCAGAGCCGGGAGCCCGATGTGGGACTCGATCCCAGGACTCTGGGATCATGACCTGAGCCGAAGGCCGTCGCTCAACCAACTGAGCCACTCAGGTGCCCTGTAGTTAGTTATTTTTAATGCTTCTGTTTTAAGTTTCATTCTAGTTATAAGTCATTTACCCACCATGAGTAAATTAGAGTATTCTGAATTTAACTGTTTACCTTTATCAGTTTTATACTTTCAATTGTTTTCCTGTTACTAAAGAACTCACTTTAACATTTCTTATGAGGCTGGTATGTGGTGATGAACTCCTCCAGCTTTTGCATGTCTGGAAAACTTTTCCTCTCCTTCAGTTTTGAAGGACATCTTTGCCAGATAGTTTTTTTGGTTGGCACTTTGGTTTCTTTTCTTAGCAGTTTGAATATATCATGTCATTTCTTTAAGTCTTACAAAATTATAGAAAAAATTTACTGATAGTCTTGGGGGTTTCCTTGTATGTAACAAGTTGATGAACTCTCTGCTTCTAACATTCTCTCTCTTTTTTTTTTTTTTTGACAATTATAATGTGTCTCAGTGTGGTTCTCTTTGGATTAATCTTTTTTGCAACCCCTATGCTTAAGAGAGCCTTAAAAGTTGGGGTGCTGGATGTGGGGTTCCAACACATTACTCCTCAGGGAGAAACTAGGACTTCTTTCCTAATGTGTGGCATTGTGCCAGGGGTAGGATTTATGGAGAGTATGTCTCGGTCTTTCCTACCTGTTTTGAAGTGGGTATTTTCTTGCTCACCTGAAGTGTGGGCATTACTTTGCTAGTTTCTGGATTTTTCTCTGAGACAATTGCTCCATGTGTAGCTGTTCATTCAGTATGTCTGTGGGATGAGAGGAATTCAGAGCCTCCTATGTTGCTTTCTTTTTTTTATAAGCCGACGTCCTGTGACAAGCTATGTTGCTTTCTTTAAAAGCTGTCCCATGATTTTCTGTGCTTTTGTCATACTCCTGAATGACTTCTGAGCAAAAATTCATCTCTGAAAAAGCTAATGTTTCTAACAATTATTATTTGCTTTTAACATTTTTACTCTGAACTGAGGGTTTTAAGGAATCTTAAAGAATTTAAGAAAGTTAATGTGTCTTTGCCTTATGAACATAGGCAAATCAATCAATAACACTATAAGATTTACAGTGCCTGTGATGTTGTCTTAAATAGAAATTACAGATATTTCACAACATATTAAGTTGTTGTAGAAAGCTTGAAATATCTTTTAGGTTCATGCCATTTTGAAAGTATAGTAGCTATTAGACCTGAAGCTATATAAAAAGTGACTGTAGTCTTTCTGTCAAAAGATGTCCCTGAAATGTTGCTGAGATCTATTGGCCTACTTTGTGGCTCATACTTGCTCAGCAAGAAAATGGTGAAACCACATGTTTTTACAATGGTGACTCTGATATCTCTATAACTGCTTATTGATTAATGACATAAAATGCTACTTTGGCAAAGATGGGCATTTCAAATGAGTGATCCCTAACTAATCCCCCCCAATTTTTTTGAGCACTCCTCACTATGCTAAACTCTGTACCTAAAGACATGGTTGTGCTTTAGGGATACTTTTTCAAAAACTAGTAATTCTTTATAAGCACATTACCCACTAGAGCATTTCCCTGGGCCCTATAGCTAAGCATTATCCACCTTATTTACGTGTTGTTGCAAAGGTACCTAATTTAATTTAAACCTCTACACAGATGTTGTTCTAGGTTAACCTCTCACCTCAGGGGTCTCGTATCAGAGAAGCC
Source organism: Nasua narica (assembly GCA_028533885.1). Lineage (NCBI taxonomy): Eukaryota > Metazoa > Chordata > Mammalia > Carnivora > Procyonidae > Nasua > Nasua narica. The sequence goes on from CM052798.1 coordinate 55,999,591, forward strand.
TTTCCACTCTAAACAATATTCAACTCTTGTTGGCCAGCCAAAGTACTACTTAAAACTTTTTTTCTTGTCTGCTTCCTCCATAACTGATAAATGGTATCCAAATCTAAATCCAGCTGCTTTATTTTCCCTTCCAGAAAAAGGTAAATCTCACGGCTAATAGTTATTAAAATCTAAGCATGCAGGGACGCCTGAGTGGCTCAGTGGGTTAAAGCCTCTACCTTTGGCTCAGGTCATGATCTCAGGGTCCTGGGATGAGCCCCACATTAGGCTCTCTGCTCAGCAGGGAGCCCACTTCCCCCTCTCTCTCTGCCTGCCTCTCTGCCTACTTGTGATCTCTTTCTCCGTCAAATAAATAAAATCTTTAAAAAAAATACTCTAAGCATGCAATGTCCTCACTCTATTGATGTTTCTCTAGACAAAGATATGATACTTTAAGTATATTTTAGAAATAATCTGAAATTTTCTCATTGGTTTGGTTTATATTTTCTCTTGCCAAAAGATTAATCCTGCAGTTACTGCAATAAAAATGTTCATGGGATCTGTGTTTCTCACATAAGGAATATATTCAATGTCCTGTAGAAATACAGGAACTCACTTTACAGGTTAAAATCAAGGAATTATATAAGGTTCTCCCTTTTAAACAGAACTTCAGGGCACCTGGGTGGCTCTGTTGCTTAAGAATCTGCCTTCAACTCAGGTCATGATCCTATCATGATCCTAGGGTCCTGGGATCGAGCCCCACACTGGGCTCCCTGCTCAGCAGGGAGTCTGCTTTTCCCTCTGCCTGCGGCTCCCCCTGCTTAGTCTCTCTCTTTTTCTCTCTGTCAAATAAATAAATAAATAAATAAATAAACAAGCAAATAAATAAAATTTTTTTTTAAATAATAAAAAAAAAAAAGAGCTTCTTTGTCTGTATAAGACAAGCTCTGGAAAGATAACCTAATGCTGCCTTCAAATCAAAATTGTTTAAATTTTCAGAGGAATTCAATATTCTATATTACATTCTAGTTGTCACTGTCAAAAACCAGTATCACACACATAATTATATAACCAACAGATGCAAGCCACACATTCCAGGGGACACCATAAGACACAACCCCATGTAGAGTAATGCTTTCATTTCTGTCTCCTCCCCCCCGCAAAAGAAAATACTAACTCCAAACTCCATTTTACAGATCAGGATACTGAGAAACAGGTATGTGTTGAATATCTGAAAGGATACACAAGACACTCGTGGTAATGGTGGCTGCTACAGGGGAATGGAAATAAGTGCTTAAATAAAAGGAAAAAATTACTTTTTTCTGTTGTATTGTTTGAAGTTTTTTACCATGTGAATGTATTACTGTATGGCTATCACAAAGAAAATGTGATGTAACTGATGGAAAGACCCAACAGTCACCGCCAGAAGATGGAAGATGGGAGCATATGGAGATGTTTCCACAAAGCAGAAGATAAACAAGCATACTTCCAGACTGAAGTCCCTCCAAAAGCCTGGAAGCATCATGGCTGTCTCTTGCTTTGGATAATGGCAAGGGGGGGAGGGGGAATTCCAAGCAGATCCTTAACCAACAGCACCAACCAGGCACCCCTTGAAAATAATCTATTAAATTAAATTTCCTATCCAATTTGTTCCTCTGTTTTCTCTCAAGTGTTCGCACACTGGCAGGTAAAATACTGTCAGTCAGGTGATGCTTCCTTAAATTTCATTTCTAGGGACGCCTGGGTGGCTCAGTGGGTTAAAGCCTCTGCCTTCGGCTCAGGTCATGATCTCAGGGTACTGGGATCGAGCCCCATATCGGGCTCTCTGCTCAGCGGGGAGCCTGCTTCCTCCTCTCTGTCTGCCTTTCTGCCTACTTGTGATCTCTTTCTCTCTCTGTCAAATAAATAAATAAAGTCTTTAAAAAATTTTTCATTTCTATTGGAGCACCTAGGTGACTCGGTCAGTTCAGTGTCCAACTCTTGATTTTGGCTCAGGTCATTATCTCAGGGTTGTGAGATAGAGCCTGGAGTCTGAACTCCAGCCTCAGTGGTGAGTCTGCTTGAGATTCTCTCTCCCTCTCCCTTTGGCCTTTAGCCTGTGGCTAAAGGCCTTTTAGCCTCTGGCCCTCCCCCACTCTCTCTCTCTTTCTCTCTCTCTCAAATAAATAAATAAAATCTTTTAAAATTTTTCATTTCTATTGATGTCCCAGTTCTTAATCTTGACCCAGTCTCCTTTTTGAATCCCAAGCCTGGTAGTTGGATTCCCTACACCTTAGGGCACTGTACTGATTACCTGCTTATGGTCTATTCTCTTTACTTTTAGTTTCCCATCTGGCTTTTCATACATACTCCAACAAACTTTGCTCTAAGACCTGCTACTCTACCTGTCTCCTGTGACAACCCCTAGAGTCTCTTACCTTTAACTAGATAGCCTCATCCAGTGTAGGACAAAAATGAAATCCTATGTCAAACTATCATTGCTGCCCCAACTTAGGAGGTGGTGGTTGAGATAGATAGAGTCCTTTAATCCCTGGAAGCCAATATTTGGGAAACCTTGTCAATCTGAATAAGGAAAGTTTCTCTAACTCTCTTGCTTTCAGAATCGGGATGTCATTATAAATCCTCCCTGCCATATTCCCCACACCTCCAAGACACATACACACACGTTTTTGCTGACATTCAGCCTTAACTGCTTGACCAGTTTCTTCATTATCTTGAGAACAGAAATATAATCTCAAACATACCAGGAACTTTCCTACACTCTCTACAAATCACCTCACCCTCCACCTTCATAGGCGAGCAAAAGGGCCTATGCTGCACCGCTGCACCTCAATAAATAATAAAAGCTACAGATCTCCTTATTGAAGGTTAAACTATCAGAAAAAAAAAAACACACCAGCAAATCTATATAAAAGCTACGTAAAAATGTACAAGAGATTAGATCAATGTTCTGATGACTAAGGAAGAAGAGGATAAAATTTCACACAACTAAGTTTTCTGACAAAAACAAAACAAAAAAAAATCTTAGAAAATATTTACATTGTGTTCTCAAGAATATTTAGAGAACACTGGATTAATTAAACAAGAGAAACTGGATAAGATGATTATGGGACAATCAAGTTTCTGTTAACCCATAGAGCATATTTCTGCAAATAACAAAAAGAAAAAAAGTGTCCCTTCCTTCCCTGCACCAGGTTGCAGATCTTAACTAGCAGAATCCAGACTGAATTTTAGCCTCCAGGCCCTTCTTTAGCTAGACGCATTTTTGCAAAGGAAAATTTTTGCACTCGAGTGGCAATCCATGGTATTTGGAGGTGGGGCCTTTGGGAGATAATTAAATTTGGATGAGGTCCTGGGACCCCCATAATGGGACTAATGTCCTTTTAAGAGGAGAAAAGGGGGCGCCTGGATGGCTCAGTTGGTTAAGTGTCTGACTCTGATTTCAGCTTAGGTCATGATGTCAGGACCCGAGGAGCAAGCCCTGAGTTGGGTTCCATGCTCAGTGAGGTGTCTGCTTAAAATTCTCACCCACTCCTTCTCCCTCTCCCTCTGAGCCTTGCCCTACATGCTCTCTCTCTCTCTCTCCCCCCACTCACTCTCTCTCTTTAAAATAAATAAATAAATCTTAAAAAAAAAAAAAAAGGAGAAAAGGTCATATGCTGGGACATAACAAGAAGGTTGTTGTCTGCAAGTGAGGAGGTATCACCAAAACCCAACCGTGCTGACACCCTGAACTCAGACTTCCTAAGCTCCAGAACAATGAGAAAATAAATGTCTGTTATTTAAGCCACTCGATCTGTGGTATTTTGTTATAGTAGCCTGAGCTAAAACAGTTTATAGCCATCTAGTTGGAGATTAGAACTGGTCTCTAGTTTTCTCAGGGAACAAACACTGAGGAGATGGCAAAACACTAGGGATTCAAGTGAAAGTAAGAAATTCAGCTCTGGGGACAGAGGAGGACATGTTAGATAGGATTTCTACCCATACACAATGAAAGCAATTAGGAGGCCATAATTCAATGTCAACCTCTAGGCATTCAGAGACAAGGTATAGACAGAATATCTTTAGTCTCCACAATCAGGCAAAGGGATAACTCCAAATATATCTCTAGGCTTTTCTCATTTTTAAAAAAAGGTTTTATGTATTTATTTGAGAGAGAGGGAAAGGAAGAAGCAGACTCCCCACTGAGCTGGGAGCCTAATGTGGGGCTTGATTCCACAACCCTGGGATCATGACTTGAACTGAAGGCAGTCGTTTACCCAACTGAGCCACCCGGTTAAATGTGCACTTTAATACATTTATTTTCTCTATTTGTTGTACAGAAATGTATAAATGATCATACTAACTAATTTTGTTGTTAATCTATTTTATTCATGATTTCCTGATTTAGCTACTAATTTCTTCTTTTTTTTAAGATTTTTTTTAATTTTTATTTATTTATTAGGAAAGAGAGAGTGAGAGAGAGCATGAGAAGGGAGAAGGTCAGAGCGAGAAGCGGACTCCCCATGGAGCTGGGAGCCCGATGTGGGACTCGATCCTGGGACTCCGGGATCATGACCTGAGCCAAAGGCAGTTGCTCAACCAACTGCGCCACCCAGGCGACCTAGCTACTAATTTCTAATGGTGGAGGGGCACCTGGGTGGCTGAGAGCTGACTTAAGTGGCTGATTCTTGGTTTCAGCTCGGGTCATGATCTCAGGGTTATGAGATGGAGCCCCACATTAGGTGCCACACTCAGCGGGAAGTCTGATGGAGATTCTCTTTCCTCTCCCCCCACTCCCTCGTGTGTGCACTCTCTAAAATAAGCAAATCTTTAAAAAAATTTCTAATGATGGTATGCTAAAATTTCCTAGTAAGATTATAGATTTGTCAGCTTTCCAATATATCTATTATTTTTGCCCCTTATGAGTGTAGGCTCATATTGTTAACTATACACAACTATTTTCCATATCTTTTTTTTTTTAAAGATTTTATTTATTCACTTGACAGAGAGAGACACGGCGAGAGAGGGAACACAAGCAGAGGGAGTGGGAGAGGGAGAAGCAGGCTTCCCGCCAAGCAGAGAGCCTGATGCGGGGCTCAATCCCAGGACCCTGGGATCACGACCCGAGCCGAAGGCAGACGCCTAACCGAATGAGCCACCCAGGCGCCCCTATTTTCCATCTCTTTATTTTTATTCTTTCTATATGGTTTTGTCTAATGTACATCTCTTGCAAGTAACAAATCTGATAATCTTTCAGAAGAGGATTTTATGATTAGTGATATATTTATCTCATTTCTGTCATATTATTTTGAATTCTCTTTACCAATCTTTTCTCTTTGTTTCCTTTTTCCTCTCTTCTATTGTATTGATAAAATATCTTGTTTCCTTTTCTTCTTAACTGCTAGTTGCTGTCTACAGCATCTAATAATACATGTGGAACATTTCTCAGTTGCATAAGCTTCTCACTATATCTCAGTCACAGCTTTTCTGTAGGATGACAGTTTGTATCTTTATGGTGCCTCTTGGGATCCCTTAAATAAAGTTTGTTTGCTACCAATTCTATATGTTCAGGCAGACTATTCCAGACATACTTTAAAATTTTGGTGAGAATCTGACCAGTTTTTATCACATCGTGTGGTAATAGAAAACTGATCACATTTTTAATATGTATATATAGAAAATAATACTTAAAATAATGGGACCTTTTTAAACATAGCTAATGACAAATAAAAGGTCCTTTCAGCTTTAACTTGATAATCATCTAAAATTTTATTATTAAAGCCCTGTCCTCTTGCCCTTGTTTTGAAACCTGAAAAGTACTTCATGTAACGGGTTTCCAAATATATGCCAGGAGAACAGAACAGAAATATCAAAAGAAAGATATTACTCCAATGGAAAAATAGCAAAAGGTTGGACAGATTCATTAATACACACAGAAATTCAATATAATCATTAATCAAAACATGCAAATTAAAACCAGCTACAAACTTTCACCTATTAATTTGTCAAAGACTAAAAATAAGTAAGGCTGGGAAGAAATTGCTATTGATTAAATTTAGTAACAAATTATTTGACATGTGGCTGGCACATAGTAATTATCTAATAGATGTTTGCTATTACTACTCTCAATAATATTATTTTTGTTTCTGACAAGGTTAATAGGAATGGAAACTGATAAAACATTATATATATATGGAATTATATCAAAATTCTTAAAAATGTTCTTTATTCCCTTTGACCCTGGAAGTACATGAATTCCAGTAATATGTACTAAGGAAATAATTGGACAAGTACATAGTGATGCCAGTTTAAAATGGCTATTATGCCAGTGCTTACAAAAGTAAAAACTTTAATCTGCATTTCCAAAAATATGAAATTGGAAGATTGAGTTATATTTAGTATACAGGTTATGGAAACATTAAAAATGATGATAATTGGGGTGCCTGGGTGGCTAGTGTGTTAAGCCTCTGCTTTCAGCTCAGGTCATGTTCTCAGGGTCCTGGGATCGAGTTCTGCATTGGGCTCTCTGCTCAGCAAGGAGCCTGCTTCCCTTCTCCCTCTGTGTGCCTCTCTGTCTATTTGTGATCTCTTTCTCTCTGTCAAATAAGTAAATAAAATCTTAAAAAAAATGATGACAATTATATATGCATATAAAAATATTCACTTTTTAAAATGAATATATTTTAAATAATGAATATATTTTATAATATGTAAATAATGTATATTATGAAGTATATGTATACATCATATGTATATGTATATGTATGATGTATATGTATAATGAATAATATATTTTTAAATAATGAATATATTTTTAATATCATTTTTTAAGATGAACAAAATATATATGTAAGAAAATACAAGCTTGTAAAAGAAAAGATTATGAATATAAATGTGTTCTATGCACAGAGAAAAATCTAAATACTATATACCAAAATATTAACTTTAACCACTGCTTATTTTCTTCCTTATACTTATCTTTATTTGTGAGATTTTTAAATAATTAGTGAGTACTTATAATCAGACAAATTATTCTTATTTTGAAAATAATCGGCTGTTGTGCCAGTTCCACTATCTTCCTTATTCTTAGGTACTTAGCCTATGTCTGCCTAAACTTGTCTTTGTTAATCCTTGATCTTGAAATTTTCTTGCGCTATGATTTTGACATACTACTAACTCAATCACTTATAACCTTAATCTCAGAGTTTTAACTTTGAATCTATGAGACTTTCCTGGTTACAGTCAATGACTCTTCATCTCTATAACTAAATATACATAGCTCTCTGAGAAGTAAAACTATTCTCAGTTGAAGATCAGTTATACTTTTACAATTGCTGTGTCAGCTACACCCAATTCACTCATTGATAATCACCTTGACAGGTCATCTCCTTGACAAGTGTTGACCTTCTGTAACAACCCAGTTCAGCTGTAGACTCTATAAGCCCTATGTTCTAAACTAAAGGCAATATTCCACCTGCAACCAGCTGACCTTGCTCTAGTTCCCTCTCCAGGAGGCTGCTGGTATCATGTTGGATCCTAGCTCCTTAAACTAGATAAAATATCAGATAAACAGTAAATTCTGAGATTTTGACTATCTAAAATTTTAATAAATAAATTTTGGGGGGCGCCTGGGTGGCTCAGTTGGTTAAGTGTCTGCCCTCAGCTCAGGTCATGATCCCAGGGCCCTGGTATAGAACCCTACATCGGGCTCCCTGCTCAGCAGGAGCCTGCTTCTCCTTCTCCCTCTGTGGCTCCCCCTGCTTGTACACACACACTCTCTCTCTCTTTCTCTGTCAAATAAATAAATAAAATCTTTTAATAAATAAATAAAATTTTTAAAACTATGTAATATTTAGAAATACTAGACTTATGGGAACCACATCTTGAATTGTATGTTGAATTAGAGATTCAAAATACTCACATAGCAAAGAATTATTACAAACCCTCTGGAGGCAGGATAGTTGGGAGGTTAGTTAATGTATTATTCCAGTTTCTTTCTTTCTTTCTTGATATAATTTTCCTTCTTGATTTCCACATAGTTCGAGAAAAGTATGTTTTGTCTGTTTCTAAATTTATAAGCATAAAATCCTTTTGGGGAGGGGGTGAGTTACTATTTATTTATTACAACTATCCCACATCCGTGATCCTCTCCAGACATGGGTCCTTTGAAATGATGCCATGGGCCTTAGCCAGTTGGAGGGTAGAGTCATCCGACTCACCCATCCTGTGAATGGCTCCACAGATAGCAGAGGTTTTAAACTGGTCATTGAACCTGCTTATCACCTTGTCACCCTCAGCCACATTCATCTGGATGGATGCGTGGTCTTTGGTGCCAATGATGAGGTTGCTGGAGGAGTATTTCCTCCTCCAGGTGCAGATGCAGGTGCAGATGTAGGAGTTCATGGACATCATTCCGCATTTCAAGGGCACAACCACTGCCACTCACCCAGAAAGGAGGCATAAAACTCTTCACAACATTTTCTTATGGTATTTTAAAATCTCCACTAAAAAATTTTTTCTGAATCGCCCTAAATCCATAGTTATCTCATAATTTCTAAAACTGTTTAAACATTTCTTATCTATATCAATCTTGCTAGAGGCATGTCTTTTATTACTTTTTTCCCAAGATTCAGCTTTTGATTTTGATTCAACCACTTATTTTCTACATTTATGTCTGCTTTTGCACACAAATGTTTACAGAACTTTATTTGTAACAGCCCCAGATGGAAAACAACCTAAATGTTTATCAACAAATTGTGCTATATCCAATGGAATACTACTCAGCAAAAAAGGAATAAACTAGTAACACTCTAAATATGAATGAATCTCAAAACTGTGGTAAATGAAAGAAGTCAGTCAGAAAAGAGTACATACTGTATGATTCCATTTATATGAAATTCAAAAAAATAATATAAACTGATATACAGTGTCAGAAAGGAGATCAGTGGTTGCCTGGGAACAAGAATAAAGAGAGAGGTGGATTACAAAGGGGCATGAGGAAACTTTGGAGCGATGAAGATGTTATCTTGACTGTGAGATGGTTTCATAGGTATAGAAATATGTCAGAACTCATCAAATCATACAATTTAAATGTGAGTTAAAAAATTATACCTTAATAAAGCTGCTAAATAAGACCCCCAATATATAGAAACAGGTAAGTTTATATAACAAGAATATAGGTAGGTACAATTTAGCTTGATTAGCATAGCTCTCTGGAAAAAGAGAAATGGTTTCTGTTTTTTCTGGTTACAAGGAGATATAAGACCTGCTCAACTGATTTTAGTAAGTATTCCTATACAGATACAAATGTACTTTATGGAACTTGGACAAGGCACCTAAGTACAATGGGACCCTATGACAACTGAATTGGAAGGCAGGTCCTGGAAAGACCTAATCATCTCCATTTGAAGATGTGAGGGTTTGCTTAAAAAAAAAAAAAAAAAAGGGGTGCCTGGGTGGCTCAGGTGGTTAAGCAACTGCCTTGGCTCAGGTCATGATCCTAGAGTCCCAGGATCGAGTCCCACATCGGGCTCCCTGCTCCGCGGGGAGCCTGCTTCTCCCTCTGACCTCTCCCTTCTCATGCTCTCTCTCTCTCTTTCTCTCTCTCAAATAAATAAAATAAAAATAAATCTTTAAAAAAAAAAGATTATTTGAGAGAGAGAAAGCACAAGGAGGGGGGAGGGACTGAGAAACTCAAATGGACTCCGCATGGAGTCCAACACTGGGCTTGATCTCATGACCCTGAGATCTTTACCTGAGCCAAAACCAAGAGTCAGACACTTTAACTGACTGTGCCACCCAGGCACCCTGAAAAATGTGAGGATTTTATTTGCCTCCCTTTCGTGGTAATTCTATTTTCCTCTACCCATTGGTTTCTAATGCTCAGTTTCTGTTCCTCTATAACTTTTAACTTGCATAACTTGGAATATACTGAGCTGTTTAATTGGTGGGTTGACAGTTGCCCCAGGCAACCGAACTAGCTAAAGTCATCTTTTTGTCAGGCCACTGGTAAATTGCTGGTCAGCTCATAAACTGACTTCTCTCATGTCAGACTGCCCATCCCTTGGTCCAGACAACTATGTTCAAGAGGCAGGAAGGTTCACGCATAGTTCAGAACATAACTGCTTTTAAACCACAAACTGTAGGCAGGGCAGATTCCCACAAAAGGGGACATAAGGAGAGAAGCCAGTGCTTGGCATCTCTAGTAGACTAATTTCATGCTGAAATTAGCTCCTAAGCCAGGTACCTACATGTAGCCCTTGTTGATAATCACTTTATAAGTGATCACCTTTATGACCACGCTACTCTGAATTCTATTATTACTGCTGCTCAGGCTGAGGTATTTTCAGCTTCTTTTTATAATCTGTCAAGGATAGTCCTCTCCCTCTAGTTCTGGACTGTGCTCTATTCCTTGGTTTCTAAAGGACCTTCCCCCATGAAGGTAACATTTACTAAGTACCGTGAACCTAATCTGATCTCATAAGCATTCTCCTCATCCTTCTATCAGTTCCTAGGACCCAGGAAATCCTACTCCTGCCCCTAACATGTTTCTCTCTGTTTTCTGGTTTGAGGAATATATATTACAAAGTAAAGACTCGTTTTACCTTTTGGTGAACTTAGCTCCTTTACCTACTGTGGTCCAAAATTAGAATCTAAATTTACACTCTGCTCTTATTTGGGAAAAACTGATCATTTTAAATTTCTGGGCCCTCAAGTTCACACACACACACACACACACACACACACACACACACACACACCCATGAATATACATATTAATCCTTCACGTGTAAAAGAGGTCTTCAGGAGAAAAACCATAAAGATTAGTTCCTGGGATCTAAGCCAAATAGCTACATCTAGTGTTTAAAGTGGGATCAACATTTTTTAACTATGATCTTTGCTCTAAAAAAGAAACTGGTTTTTCAACGTCAAGATTGACAAAGCCTTAAGTGATTCCCAGAGGCTTAGCAGAGGTATTAGCATAAATTCCTTTTCATGCCTGGATGGCTCAGTCATTTAAGCGTACAACTCCTGATCTCATATCAGGATGTGATCCCAGGGTCGTGAAGTCAAGCTCTGCCCTGGGCACGAAGTGTGCTTAAGATTTTCCTCCTCTCTCCCCTCAGTGGACTTATTTTCCTACAATAACTTTGTTCTCTGCTCTGCTTCAACTACTTATTCCCATGATGATGACCTAGATCTTGTCTTTATTGTGACTTCACTCCTCTACCTGACAACCCTTCATCTTTTCAGCTCATTCTCTCCAATGTTTCAGTTTCATTAATATTTCAAACCCACTAGGCATGCCAATGCATCGAACCTACCACCTCTGCACTATCCCTCATCCCCTCACATCCTCATTTCCAGAAACTCTGAGCAAAGAGGAGTCTGTATTATAATTTTTCACTTTCTTCTTTCCTCAAATTTCCAACATTTCCTCACTCTCTACCAATAACTTCTTCCTATTTCATTGAGAAACAAAAACAATCTGAAGAAAACTTCCAACTACTCCCTCCATCACATCTACCACACTATTAGCATCTGAAATACTCTTACTCTCCTACCTCTGTAAGGATTTTCTCCTCAGAAATAGATCCACACATAGCAAATTTTTCATTTAACTCCAAAGGATTTTCACATCTACCTAAAGCTTATTCAAGGGTTCCAGGTTAAGAATGACCTCTCTTTACATTGTATTCCCATTAGTTAGGAGGCGAGAGCAAGGGATGAAGTAACATCAGGGAGCTATTTGAATTATTTCACCTAAAAATACAGTAAAAGTTTTGTGGAAGTGTCCAACTAAAAAAGTGTTTATTGAGAGCTGATTCCATGTCTACCACTCAGCAACATTTAGAAATACAGTTTGAGATGAGGTCACCCTATAGATTACTTAATTGCAAAAGAGAAAAATACACCTTTACAGTAGAACAGCCTGTTAGAACCCTAATCAAATGATCAAATTTACCCGTAACAGTATTTGATCAAATGACCAAATTTACTGTAACAGTATGACCAGAGGAAGAAGCTTCCTTGCAAAATATTTAATGTAAACTACTCAAGCCTCCAGGAACTTGCAGTTGATAGGAGATATAAGGTTTAGAAGCAAAAATAAATACAATCAGACAACTCAGTAATACAGTATTCTTTGGTACAACTACCTTTGTTTCTTAAAAAAAAAAATCAAAATTGTTGGGGGTGGTGTGAGTAAAGAGATAAAAATTAAAAGTCTGTGGTTAAAAGAGACCAAAGAAAGTTAAGACCCAACTGCAATAAGTAATTATTGATAAGATCCTGGTTCAAAAACAAACTACATACAAAAGGCATTTAGGGACCTACTGGGAAAATCTAAATATTGACTGGATATTAAATGATATTAGAGAATAATAGTTCATTTTCTTAGATGTGATAAAAATTTTATAGTTATATAGGACAATGTCCTCACAGGAGATGTACAGCTGTAGTATTTAGAAGTGTTCTCTCTTTTCTGACTTTCCCTGGTACTTTAACTTTGAATTTAGCACATAATTAACATGCTATCTTGTGACCAGTCTCATTAATACATTATAAATCTCCAGAGGACAAAGTGGAAGGTTCCTGTAGGGGACTACAATAACAGGATATAGGAATTAAAAGCTAAATTAGAATGAGATTACGGCTGGCCTTCACCAGGCAAAAGAGATTATTTAGCAAGTTAACAAGATTTAGTGGTGAGTGAAGAGAGCCTAAACTAGGATGGTAGCAATAAAACTGAAAAGTCCTGGGGTACCTGGGTGGCTCAGTGGGTTAAGGTTAAGCGTCTGCCTCCAGCTGGGGCCATGATCCCCGTGTCCTGCGATTGAGTCTCACAACCAACTCCACCAGCTTCTCCCTCTCCCTTTCGCTCCCCCTGCTTGTGCTCTGTAAAAAATAAATAAATAAAAATCTTTTAAAAACGAAAAAGAGAGAGATAAAGGAAAAAAAGAAAAGAAAAAAAAAGTCAGTCAGTCCTGGTAATTACGGGGAACATTTACACTCCGCTTGCATTGGGGCTCTTACTAGCTTTCACAAAAAGCTAGGCAAATCTGTACAGCTTTATAAATCCTCCAGCACTGTAATATTATAGCTTCCCTCTCCCAGCTGAGGGTCTAACTGGAAGAGAGGGTGACTTTAAGTAGAATTCTTCAGGCGACATTCACTTCCAACATTCATTCGCTGAACCAGGAGCTTTAGACAGACGCAACTTAGTTTCAAGAACACTGCACATCCACGCACGTGGGTAGTAAAAATATAGCCTTGGGAATATTAGAAAAGGTCAATTTTACCTAAGGGGTTCAATTTCCCTGTTTTCTGAAATACAGTCTATCCTTTAGACTCTGGACCAGAGCCTGAGAATAAAGTGTACTTGGACTAAGGACAGAAAACCCTGCGCGCCGGACCGGTTTCCGGGACTTAGGCAGGCAGCCAAAGTGGTATCTTTCCGCCAGGCGTGGACGCACACCGCGCAAAGGTCGCTCGCCGCGCCCTCTCACCCAGATTCCCGGCTTGCCCCGCGCCACCCGCTCCTGCCCGCCTGCGGGCTCCGGCCACGGAACGCGATTCCGTGATCCCTCTCGGCACGACCCTCAGCTACCCCCGAGGGGTCGCGTCGTCTTAACTCGGGCCTCGAGGGAAGCGAAGCCTTTTAGTGGACCACCCCTGATGACCCAAGGGGATCATCAGACACTCCTCCCCCGCTCGCCCAAGGTCGTACGGACGCGGCCCCACAGGCGTTCTGCTACGGCTCGCAAGCAACTCCCCCCACCCTCCTTTTCCGTTCCACCCTCTTTTTGTCCAATCCGCTACTCCTCCCTCATCAACTCCACGTCAACGCCAGTGGGCGGGGCCCACAAGATCTAGAGTCTTGCGCGGGGGACTACCCTGGCAGTGTTGGCGCTGCGGTTTGAGAGTTTTCGGTAACCGGGCCAGGAGTCAACATGGCAGCGGTGTTTAGGCGTAGCTGCAGGGTGAGAGATAGCAGGGCTCTTGAGGGTGGGAAATGGACGTTGTGATGTTTGGAGGGGGTGGGAGAGAGGGAAGCTAGGATGAAAATGGGTGCGGTGCAGGGGTGGGGGGAGGAGGGACTACCCCGTACCAATATAGGCGGCAGTCACTTTCATAATGTCCTTTTTTCTCTCTCTGGCCCGGCAACTTTCCAAGTATTTATCCCAGGAATTCCATCCTATCCCGAACGTGAACCGGTCTCTGATTTGGGCCGGGATCTCCGAACGAGCAAAGGCCTTGTTTTTGCAGTATGTTTTTGAGAAAACTCTACTGGCTTTCTATCTCTAGCCCAAGAAGAAATCATAATTTTTTTTAAAGATTTTATTTATTTATTTGACAGAGAGAGAGATCACAAGTAGGCAGAGAGGCAGGCAGAGAGGGAGAGGGAACCAGGCTCCCCGTTGAGCAGAGAGCCCGGTGCGGGCCTGGATCCCAGGACCCTGAGATCATGACCTGAGCCCAAGGCAGAGGCTTTTAACCCACTGAGCCACCCAGGCCTCCCCATAAAGTAAATTTCATCGTGCATTTGGTAATGCTAGAAAGTACAGATTTTAGACATTCTTATCTTGGGCGCCTGCAAAGTTACCGGGGAAAGGAAAATGAAGCAGCTGCTTCTTGGGATACTTAATATGTTTAATATGCTTTGGTTTTGGACTATGGAGGAGAACGCTTATTTTGCGTAGATTACAAAGTAAAAAGAACCTACCGCAGAATTTTGCTAGAAGCTTGTCTACGCTAGTGTTGTGGCTCACAGATTCTAACTTGTCTCAGTCAGTAGATCCTCTATGTCTTAATTTTATTGGTATATTAATACAAAACTGCAATTTAAATGTCATTTATAATTGAGTTAAGAAATTTATGTTCTTGGCCCAAAAAGAGTAGAAATTTTAGAATTTATAAGAATTTTAACGGATTGTTGCCCAATATTTGTTATTGCTATACAGGTTAAGGGGCCCTTAGGGCAGACATGGGGGGTGTTTAAAAATGAATTTTAACTCTGACACCAGGAAAAAAAAGAAAGATCGATTTCTCAGCCTGCAAGGAAAAATATAGAAAAACCTGATCCAGAAAACTTACACCTCTGTATCTCTTGACACTCCCATAAAATTTAAGGTTCTTATATGCCTAAGAAATACACAAAAACATTTAATTATGGTTGGGCTGTTACTGCAGAATTGAGGCTTGATTAAAGATGCTGTCTTTTGGAGATTTGGAATTGGATTGTTCTGGGCAGAGAGCCCAAAGTAATAAAATCAATATTTATATAGCATGCGTCCAAGATGCTTATTTTAATCATCTCAACAAATTATTCAATAAGAAAAGCCTCATTTGCTAGGTCTTAAAAGAAGCCACTTGAAGTTTGTAATTGGCACAAGCTCTGGAAAATACTTGTGGAATGTAGACTTAAATCATTCTAAATCCAAATAATCTACAATTTCTATATTCTGGGTCTACTGACCCACCTCTCTAAATGGCTAGCATTATATATAATAGCAAATCGGGATTGTTCCCTGGCTGTAGCTACTTCTGTATTTTGTTTCATATAACATTTTCCTGAAAAATAATATATAAACTTTATTTATAAATTACTTTAAATGCTAATAATTATAATTATTATAATTATAACTAATTATATATAATTATTATAATATAATATATATAATAATTATAACTATATAATTATAACTAATACTAATAATTTCTTATTTAAAGTTTTGCAGACTATTTTACCTGTTTTGTGAGGTCTGATTTTTGTGCACTGGTGTCTAAACACATATTTAGAAGAGCCAAGTGTTTTTGGTCTGGTTTTCATGGGATGTTTTTCTTTATTTAATGTAATAACCAATTAGGAGACTTAAATTGAAAGAGCAGTATAGCAAGATGGTTGATGGTATGGATTCTCTATAGTAAATGTTAGAATCCTGGTTCCACTACCTAATAGAGTAGTGTCAGCCATTTGACTTGAACTTTCTGAGCCTTGGTTTCTTTTTTTTTTTTTTTTTAAGATTGTACCCTTTTATTTAACAGAGAGGAGAAAGATCACAAGTAGGCAGAGAGAGAGGGGGAAGCAGGCTCCCCGCTGAGCAGAGAGCCTAATGTGGGGCTTGATCCCAGGACCCCAAGATCATGACCCAAGTGGAAGGCAGAGGCTTTAACCTTAACCCTCTGAGCCACCTAGGAGTCTCGGTTTCTTCTTATGCAAAATAGGAATTAGGGGCGCCTGGGTGGCTCAGTTGGTTGAGCAACTGCGTTTGGCTCAGGTCATGATCCTGGCCTCTTGGGATCGAGTCCCTCATCGGGCTCCTTGCTCCGCGGGGAGCCTGCTCCTCTCTCTGCCTCTGCCTGCCTCTCTGCCTGCTTGTGTTCTCTCTCTGTTAAATGAATAAATAAAATCTTTTAAAAAAAAAAGAAAATAGGAATTAACATAGTGCCTAAATCCTAGGCTTGACTTGGAGATTCAGTGAATTAATATGTGGAATGTGACTGTAAACAAATACGTAGGTTTGGTCTGTGATGACTGAACAATAAGGATTAAAGAAACCATGTTTTACTTCCAGAGTAAAATTTAATGAAAATTGCAAAGAAAATACGAATTTTCATGCTCTGTAGTTTTTTTTTTCCCCCAAATTGGAGAAAGTGTATTTTGAAAGACCTACTTAAAAGACTTGACAATCTTTATTGTCACTTCAAATGTAGTCTCTGTATAAGCTGAAGTTGTCACCTACAAAATGGACAGTTTCTTTTTACAGTTATCAAAAAACAAGCAGGTTTGGTTTCTGGTCTTTTTGTATATTGTTCAGTTTCTCTTTTCTTTGGAATATTAGAATTGCATAGATATAGTTCCATCAAATCCTTTGAAGTGTAAACTAAAAAGGTTTACTGGCAACTATAAATTGCTAGTTTTTTTTTTTATTTTTGTCCTCAAACATACTCAGGATGGAGTTATGGTATGGTTTCCATTAACTTTAAGAAATGCAAATGGTTACTTTTGTGTACATTAAATTGTCAAGAATATAAAAATGAATTGCAAAGGAACAATATATGTATATCCAATACTTTTTTATGTATCTTTTTAAGGAAGTATATTGCAGATATTAAGAAATGTCGTACAGCAATAGTTTAGAACAGGGTTGGCAAAACTTTTTTGTAAAGAGACAGTAAATATTTTCAGCTTGTGGACCGCATGGTTTCTGGCAACTGTACAACTCTGCTGGAAAAGCAGCAATAGACATTATGTTGTTCCAATAAAATTTTATTTACAAAACTGGTGGCTGCCATAGTGTGTTAACCACTGTCTTAGAATATTCTAAGAATGCCTATAGACAACAGCAGAAAATATAGAACATAGTTTTAGGGTAATTTGTTTTGTTAAATAAAGTGAGGTATCTTAGAAATTGGAATCCCCCAAGGGGAAGATACCCAGAGGCATACCTGTGAGGTTCACAGGGACAGAGTATCAAAGTTGATACACTAGGGAACTCTTGAACACAGCAAGTACTATTCCATCCTATTTTTGCCCCCACCCCAATCTTAATCACAAATGGCCTAACTCTTGTAAGTGAGATTTCCAGAATAGCAGTCTTAAGTCTGCTACTACCCCTGACTATTGTTTGTCTCAGAGACACTCCACTTGAGTAGTACAAATACTGCTGATTCGTGTTATTTTCATTTAAAAAAAAATTCTTTTGTAATAAGTTTTCACACATCTAGTACTTGGCTTATTTAATATAGAAATCAAATTATAGTTGAAGGCATTTAAGTAATGACTTAAAAAACTATGCTCTTGAGTATAGTCAAACAAGCTGCTGTACTCACTTGTAATTGCCAGTATTCTCTTATTTGATGTTTAATATATCAAATTTATATTTAATAAAATTGTCCTTTACAGGTCCTAAAGAGTCTTCCTCGTTTTGACTGGAGATCACAACATACAAAAGCTGCTCTACAACATGAACCAGGATTGGGATTTAATTTTGGTATATGTTTTGTTCTGTCTTTTGACTTTAACATATGTGTTATATATATGATTTATATCGCATTATATATGTATTTGGAATATATTTGTAAATCATCTTAGTAATGTCTGTCAATGAATAGAACCAATTACCATCTACAGATTTCCAGTCACACCCATTCTTCCTGACCTCTTTTTTCTTCAGCATAATATCCTATGTAGAGATCTGTGTTAGCAGCAGACGTAAATATCTGTGCCCTTTTTCCTAACTATTTAAGGGTTAACATATAACAAATTTACTGATACGTACAGTCTTCAAGTTAGAAATTTGAGTGCAAAAAATATGTTTTGAACACTTAGATACACAGTGCTAGGTACCTGCTAATAAGCCAAAGTCTGTTTTGACCCTGATGTATCTGAACTGCAGTTTTGGTGCTAATGTATAGGGTTTAAAGACCTGCGATCAGGGAGTCATGTGGTATGGGAAGGAAAAGGCATAAGATCCCCCCTTCCCTTTGCTCTCTAAAATGAGGATCCAGGGCAAGGGGCGCCTGCGTGGCTCAGTTGGTTGAGCGACTGCCTTCGGCTTAGGTCATGATCGAGTCCCGCATCGGGCTCCCTGCTCTGAGAGGAGCCTGCTTCTCCCTCTGACCTCTCCCTTTTCATTCTCTCTGTCTCAATTAAATAAAAATAAATCTTTAAAAAAATAAAATAAAATAGGGGCGCCTGGGTGGCTCACGGGGTTAAAGCCTCTGCCTTCAGCTCAGGTCATGATCTCAGGGTCCTGGGATCGAGCTCTGCTCAGCAGGGAGCCTGCTTCCTCCTTTCTCTCTGCCTACTTGTGATCTCTCTCTCTCTGTCATATAAATAAATAAAACCTTAAAAAATAATAATAAACAAACAAATAAATAAATAAATAAAATGAAGATCCAGGGCAAAAGAAATTGAAATAATAATCCCTATTTTTAGCAACCATCGCCTCCTAAAGCGCTTCTTGCTTCAAAATTATCTTTCCTTTAGTTAAAAATCCATTTTCTCTGATTTCTTGGTCTCAGAAAATAATTACAAGGCAGCTCAGGTAATTAATTCATACCCAGATACAAATAACAAACTTAGAGCTCTCTAGGGTTATCATTTTTGGTTTTCATTTTATTTTTTAAGATTGTTAGCTTCTTTACAGTTTTTTAAAGAGAATTAAATGGAAAATTTCAGGCCATGTGAAGATAGCAGCTTGGGGCATTGGATTTTCTCTTATTGTGTTATTAACATAGGTTAGGTATAATTGCTATTTAGTTTCAGTTTGTCATATACAGATTCATATTTAGTAGAAAGAAACCAGCAGGAGAAATATGGTGGTTTGTTGAATAACAAGATGATATAGATACAGGTGTTCAGGAGTGAACAGAAGTTGTAAAACTTAAGGACAGGGATAACATCTGTGGGCAGTTGTATCTGGCTCTTTCTAAAGTGGAGATATCTACAACATGGGATTTATCTGAAGATTAATATATAATATATGTAAAGTCCCTAATACACGGTGACTAGATTTAAGTATGTTCTCAATAAAAAATAGAAACTAGGTCCCTGCCTTCCCTATCCTTTACTCACCCACAACCTTGGTATCTGCTGGTCCCAGTATTAGAAGTAAATTGTGGTATAGAGAACAGTGACTGAAACTCTGAAGTATACTTTTCCTGCTAATTCATTATAAGGCTGTGAGGCTATCATGTCCTCATTCTGGGCTTTTGTTTCCTTATCTATAAAATGAGAGATTCCATTTTAGGCTATTTGATCCAACACCAAAATCCTCGTGTCTTTTACGTTTTATTTCTCATATCCCTATACAAATGATTATTATGGTCTTGAATATGCTTGCTCATTCTTATCTCTTTGCTTTTGTTCTTTTTGTTCTTACCCAAATGCCCTATATCTCTTAAGTTTTACCTATCCTTTGATGTTTGACACAACCACATTAAAACCTAATGATAGTGTGGATTTGAAAAAAATCCAAGTGAACAGCTCCTGTCCTCAGTCCAACCACCACATTCATTTCATTAGTTTTATAACAACAGAACCTCGTATTTTTTGTAATTGAATTAGAGTTTTATCTTGCTGTTAACTTTTGAGAAACCCTCCCACCACTTTTACCAATTGCTTTGTGCTAATTTATAACCTTAAATTATCTGAGTTTAAAGGAAGAGTAAAATTGTAGTAGTAGTTTTTTCTTTCTTTCCTTTTTTTTTTAAACTTTTATTTGTTTGAGAGAGAGAGAACATGAGCAGAGTGAAGGGCAGAGGGAGAAGCAGAGTCCCCACCTAGTAGGGAGCCCCATGCGGGGCTCGATACCAGCACTCCCAGATCATGACCTGAGCCAAAGGCAGATGCTTAACTGACTGAGCCACCCAGGAATCCCAAGTATTGGTATTCTTAAATGATATTTTAGAACAAGTTTTATGTCCTTAGTTAGACTGATTCTTGAGATCAGGAAGTATCTTATACTTAGTTTCATTTCAGTATTACTAAACATTTGATAAATCTGCTTAGGAACTAATAACAAGTAAAAGTAATCTTTTTTTTTTTTACTCACCAATTGGAAGAGAAAAACAAGTTTATGTCTGTTACTCATTTGTAAAAGCTAGAAATCTTTGGTTTTTTTTTAAAGATTTTTTTCATTTATTTGAGATAGAGACAGTGAGAGAGAGAATGAGAGGGGAGAAGGTCAGAGGAGAAGCAGACTCCCCATGGAGCTGGGAGCCCAACATGGGACTTGATCCCGGGACCCCGGGACAATGACCCGAGCCGAAGACAGGGGCCCAACCAACTGAGCCACCCAGGCGCCCTAAAAGCTAGAAATCTTACCTACATCCTTTGGTACTTGTATTGACATAGGTTTATTTATATTGTACAGTGAAATCTTTCTAGTCCAAAAGTGTTTTGTGGTCTTTGTGGTTTATTTGTGGACATTCCTGGTTAATCAAGAGTTAAAGACTCCATTATAAATATTCACATACTGAGTTCATAGGACTTTTTTCCTCAGCTCATTATCTTGTTTCAATATTTTCTAAATGACTTTCTCTTAGAGCTCACTGAACAGCAAAAAGAGTTTCAAGCTACTGCTCGTAAATTTGCCAGGGAAGAAATAATCCCAGTTGCTGCAGAATACGATAAAACTGGCGAGGTAGGTATATGCATTTTAAGGAGAAAAAAGTTTTTTACATTTTTTATAAGATTATATAATTGAACTATGTAGATTTTAATATAATTGTCATTTTTTATTTTTTTTATTTTAACCTTTTTCTTTCCTTTTAGTACCCTGTCCCCCTAATTAAAAGAGCATGGGAACTTGGCTTAATGAATACCCACATTCCGGAGAGTTATGGTAAGCTTTCTTCACATTTTTAATCCTTACAATGCATATGAACAGGGAAAATGGTAAAACTCTACTCAGTCATTCTTTCAAATATTAGCTGCCATTTATATAAGTCATTTATGATAAAGGACTTTCTACCTTTATCTTTCTGTTCAGACTTCAGTATTTGCCTGTTTTTAGAAACCTTGTATTAATACTTCAAGGCATTTTTCCTTTATAACTCATTTCAACCTTAACTTCATCCTAGACTTTAGTAATTTCTCTTTAGAGTTAGTCAGTTTGTTGCATTTTGGTTCTACCTTTGATTTTACGTTTTGCTTAGGCTTTTTTCTGTGCAACTGTCACTCCTTCAGGTGAAAGAGTCAAAGTTTTAGCACAGTTGCATCAAATTTTTACAAAATTAAGTTGAAACAGGAAAGCAGGTCCAGATTACAAATAGAAAATTTTTTGAAATATTTAAAACTTATTTTAGAAAAGTATAATTTGTTACCGTGCTAACCAGAACACTTTTTCAATTTCTTGTTAATTAAAATAGTTCACCTTTATTTCTAATGAGATCAACTACATTTTATAATGGGTCTTAAAATATTTTGATACTATAGGAGGTCTTGGACTTGGAATTTTCGATGCTTGTTTAATTACTGAAGAATTGGCTTATGGATGCACAGGGGTTCAGACTGCTATTGAAGCAAATTCTTTGGGGGTAAGTTTCTTAGAAAATTAATTACCTAAGTGAGCCATTAATGAGACAGTACTCCTAGGTTAGGTTAGTTGGTGCAACACAATTTTCTATAAAAGGAACACAGGAGGGGTGCCTGGGTGGCTCAGTCAGTTAAGCATCTGCCTTCAGCTCTGGTCATGATCCCAGAGTCCTGGAATCAAGCCCCACGTCAGGCTCCCTGCTTAGCAGGGAGCCTGCTTCTCCCTCTGCCTGCTGCTCCCCCCTGCTTGTGCGCTCTCTCTGTCAAATAAATAAAATCTTTTAAAAATAAATAAATAAAAGGAACACAAGGTTCTGCAGTGAAGCTTAGAGTTCTTATTGCATAAATTGATCATTCTGTCCCTGTTGTCCCCAGTAATTGGAGTCCTAGCTGTCCTTGTAGGAAAACTGTCTGCTTTGGTTGCTGCTTCAGTGGCAATTCTTAGGTAAGGGCAAGGCCAAAGACTAGCATTCAGGAGAGAAGGATCAGGATGGCTTGCTGCCACTGCTGGCAGTGCTGAATTTAGTTAACAATTCTTAAGAGGCCTGATCATAGATACCACATCACTTACCCGAAATTTAATTCTTTGTGCATATTACTAAAGTGGATTTTTACATATTACCAACAAGTCCTATGTAACTTAATTTTTGAAAATACTGGATTCACAGATGTATTTCCTCATGGTTTTAACTCTCTTAAAGAATGAATAAAAGCCAGTTCTTTGGACTTACCCTTTGGGAGAAAGTAGTTCTTTGGACTTACCCTTTGGGAGAAAGTAGTTTGGGAGAAAGTAATTATGGTATCTGAATTTACATACCTAATAAAAATATCTTGCTTTTTTCAATGTCACTTTTCTTTGGTAGCAAATGCCTCTTATTATTGCTGGAAATGAGCAACAACAAAAGAAGTATTTGGGGAGGCTGACTGAGGAGCCGTTGATGTGTGTGAGTATATGCAGCTGCTGCCTGGGAACAGGGTGCTATTTCTTCTTTCCAATACATATTTGTACACTGGACTGTAACACATGAAGCCAAAAGTTAGCAACATATTTAGGTATAATGGTGTTTCTAGGGTACCAGACAAGTGTCATAATCTCCTGGCTTATTGCCAAGAAAGAACCATTTGCTGTTTAACTGCACTCTGCAGTTCAGGACCTGAGTGATTATGTCAGGAAGTTCAGATTGAATGTATGACAGTAGGCGTTTGAACTAATAGTCTTTTGAACTAAGAAGAAATTAATGTGAGTGAAAAGTTATTCTGTTTGTTGAACGAGTGACTTGGAAAGAATATTTGTAGATTTTATTTAATTCCCTGAGCACTACTCAACAAATATTAAAATTGGATTTAAAAAAGATAGTTATAGGGGCCCCCTCCTGGCTCATTCAGTAGAACAGGTGACTCTTGGTCTCAGGATCATGAGTTCAAGCCCCACATTGGGCGTGGAGCCTATTAAAAAAAAAAAAAAGATATTTATACATATATACACACACACATACTGAGGATCTATTCTGAAAGTCTTTTTACATAAGGATTTTGACTTTTGTTTATCAGTTGAACAAATTTCAATTTAGGGTGTGATTGTGATACCAAAATATAGTAAATTGTTACCAGTTTTGAACCAATCGTGAAAAAAGGTCTGAAATACTAGAAAGCAATAGTTAAAATCAAGGTTTCTTATTTTAGGTACCTTAATTTTAGGCAAACTGCTTAATAAAAACATTAATACAGATTTCTTAATTAATTGGTAACTTCAATAAATCAGACTTTAGTAGGCTAATTTTTGATACTGTTTAAGAATTGTGTGACACATTTATATTGTTTTTCTATAGCATATATAATACTAGAAATAGGCTAAAAAATTTTAGCATAGAGATGCTTAGGAATACCTACATTAATGCACTGATAAGAATATTTATAATTATTGCTTATAAATAAGTATTCCTAAGATAAAAGTCTTTAAAAATAGTTCAAGTATTTTAAATATTTTTTGGCTGTTTTGTTATCAGTACTTTCAGTATATATAAAAATAAATTTGCTATAGTCCCTAAGTTATTCTAACTTCTGAATTATTAAAGGTTTACTATACATTTTCCCCCTGCTAGTGCATAATGGCAGTAAATGTACCCAGAATATGAAATGAAGGGTGAAAATTAAAATAGTCAATTCTCTTACTTGCATAGAATTTACACGTTATGGAACTCTGTTACTTTGGAACTACAGACACTGGATAACCCTGCATTTATCTCAATATCATTTGCATATATTATTCTGCCTGGAATACACATTTTTTTCTTTATCCCCAGAGAATTCCTTTTTCTTTTTGAGACTTGATATGAGCATAACCTTTGGAAAACTTTTTCTGACACCCTAAAGCTAAACTAGTTTCACAAGACCATTGTGTATGACTTTAGTACTTAGATATGTAATTACAATATAGTTACTATTCATCTCCAACAGTTGTGGAAATCTTGAAGATAGGATGTCTTTTATCTATGGTTTTTCCATCTCCTGGTTCATAACCTGGTACATAGTAGATACTAAATAATCATTTGAATGAATGATTACATGTGAATGAATTTTAACTTGGTTGAAGTTATCTAACATTTTAATTGATACGGTTTATTGATATCCTATATCTAATTTTAGATTATATATTAAATGTTTCTATATTTGAGCAGTTTATTTGATTCTCTGAGAACATTTTATTTTTAGATATTTGAAAATAAAGTACTGGCTTCAAAAATGAAATACACTCCTGGTTCTAAACATTTATAATTTAATAATTAAAATTTAAATTATTTTTATTGTTTGCATATATTTAAGGCTTACTGTGTAACAGAACCTGTAGCTGGCTCTGATGTAGCTGGTATAAAGACCAAAGCAGAAAGGAAAGGAGATGAGTATATTATTAATGGTCAGAAGATGTGGATAACCAATGGAGGAAAAGCTAATTGGTATGTTGTTTAAAACATCTCCGTATATTGCTTGTTAATTACTTCATATCAGAAACTTCTCTATCTCCTTTATTATTAAAGCATCACAATTAAGGTAAGTTTTAGGGGCACCTGAGGTGGGTCAGTGGGTTAGCACCTGCCTCCAGCTCAGGTCATGATCCCAGGGTTCTGGTATCCAGCTGTGGCTCCCTGCTCAGTGGGGAGCCTGCTGCTCCCTCTCCTGCTCCCCTTGCGTGTGTGCTCACTTACGCTCTCTCTCCCTGTCAAATAAATAAATAAAATCTTTTCTTTAAAAAAAGGTAAGTTTTATTCATGGAACTGGAATGTCCATAAAAGATCATAAATCGTTCAGTTATTTTTAAAAACTATTTTTAAGCCCTGAATTAATTCTTCCAAACTAACTCTTCAAAAGTTTAATTTGTAAAAGAAAAAAACACCTGCTCTGGTTGAATGTGAATCCATCTACTTGGCTTAGTATCTCCACTTGCTATACCCTGTATAGAATCTCCTTGGAACTGTTCTCCGATGACTGAGGAAAAAAACCATTGGTATAGTACACTTCTCTGATTCTGAACAACAGGCAAAGACAATCTTAAAACTCAGATTATCTTTTAGAAAAGACAGAATATTACTTTAGTAAAAATCTAAAAGTCCAAATATATAGGTCCAAAAATAATGATATGAAGTTCAACAAAGGATCATAAAATCACCTGCGTAAATATAAAACATTGAAGAACCTATTTATACCATTGTTTGTGGAAAAAAGATGAAGAAAGTAAAATGCATACCTGTAGATTCAGTAGGAATCAACACTGTGATGTACTGTCTTTAAGAAGGTAATGTAATTTCTGGCTGAAATGAAATGATAGAAGTACAACACAAATGAGGGGGAAATTGGTAGTAGTTCTGGATGACACATTTTAAGACCTGCCCTGACAAAATGGAATAAGTTAAGAAGCAAGTAAATATCCTTCATTAAGAAGAGTCTAGAAGGGCGCCTGGGTGGCTCAGTTGGTTAAGCGACTGCCTTCGGCTCAGGTCATGATCCCGGAGTCCCGGGATCGAGTCCCATATCGGACTCCCGGCTCTGCAGGAAGTCTGCTTCTCCCTCTGACCTTCTCCCCTCTCATTCTCAGTCTCTCTCTCTAATAAAAAAAAAAAAAAGAAGAGTCTAGAAAACATGTCTGGTGAAGAGTACAGGAATTAAGTTTGGTTAGTTTGTAAGAATTTTGAAAGTTCTGAAATAAGGTCATACAGAAACAAGAGCAGGCTTGTACATTTGCTTCAGGAAGCCAGTAGAATTAGTGAGTCAAAGTTAGAAAAATGTAGACATAAGAACAAGCTTTCCAACAACAGTGCTATGCAATGTTGTTGAGTTGTCATGGGAAATAATGTTTTTACCCATCACTGCAAGTAGATAGATAAGAGACTTCCTAGGACAAGGGTTCTCTGGTGATTGGAATAATGAACTAAATGGGCTGTTCCTCCTTGTCTGCAAAAATTCTGATTCAATATATGTGTGTGTGCTCTGCAGTGCAGTTTTCTGGCAGGTAAAGCATTATCCCTGGGAATAAGCCTACCAGGAAATTATTGATTTTAAATGTACCTATCAGCCCCTTTATGACTGTCCAGTATTAAGGAGGGCTAGCCAGATCATTATCTTTAAGTAAGTCATTATAACATCAGAAAGTAATAGAAAAATGAAGAAACTTAAAATTTAACAAGTTGAGAGAAATCTAACAGTACAATTAGAAGTTTTCATAATTTTAAGAACTAATTAAGTATAACTCCCATGTAGTAAGACAAATTAGGTAATATAAGAAACTAGAAGATAATTTTTACTATTTTTTACTACTATCAAGTAAAATTATAGAGTGAATGATAATTTATTAGTGTTAAGCATAGGAAATAAACTTGTTTAAGGAATTTTTTAAAAATTCTCCTATATCAGGCTATTTAGAACATGGGTTATATATTTAGATGTTTTTACGTACCTCATGTTTCACTTTAAAATCAATTCTGGGAAAAATTCTGGAGAGAAAACCTAGTAAATATTTATAGTAACGCAGGTATAACAAAAACACTGATTTTGCTGCAAAAAGAGGACAGTAGGTAGAAATACAAGGGTCTTTATCTCATATATTATTCCTTTCACAGGCAGCTCTATTTGTTGTCCTTTTCCAGGTAGCTTGTCCATTAAAGAATTAGTTTTAGGAAAGAAAAAATGCCATTTCCAATATGGCACATACTTTTCTTTTTATATTATGTAATTTTGATATGAGGAATTTTTACTTAGAACTCAGACTACTAAAACAAGTTAAAGACCATATTAAGTAAGAAGTAGACCTGGGTTAAAATACTAGCTCTGCCACATCAGAAGTATGTGACTTGAGCAAGCTTTTGAGCCTCTTTGATTCTTCATTTCTTAATCTGTAAAACGAGAGAATAATAATTGGGATTGTTGGGAGGACTAAATGAGATAGCTATCATGTGTTATCTGTTGATGTCACTATCTTTGTCATCATATCCATATTATATATATATATATATTAGGTATTTCTTACTGGCTCGTTCTGATCCGGATCCAAAGGCTCCTGCTAATAGAGCCTTTACTGGATTTATTGTGGAAGCAGATACCCCAGGAGTGCAGATTGGAAGAAAGGTAAAGTGTATATTTATTGGTGATTAAGGCCTCAAATACTAATTTAACTATAAATTTCAAAATCAACTATTTCAGCTTCCTTTATTGAAAACATTTTCTTTGTAGTAAGTTGCAATAAA
Organism: Nasua narica; assembly: GCA_028533885.1. Classification (NCBI taxonomy): domain Eukaryota; kingdom Metazoa; phylum Chordata; class Mammalia; order Carnivora; family Procyonidae; genus Nasua; species Nasua narica. The sequence continues at coordinate 56,027,332 of CM052798.1, forward strand.
AGTAAAGCTTCCTCCCACCTTTTTTTTGTTTTAAGTTTTTGTTTTAATTTCAGTTAACATATAGTGTTTCAGGTGTACGGGATAGTGATTCAGCACTTCCATATATCACCCCTGTGCTCATCAAGACAGGTGTGCTCTGTAATCCCCATCACCTATTTAACCCATCCCTAAAAATACAGCTATGTTTTGATATTATCATGTGAAATAGTCTGTATATTATAGCTAAAGATTTTAAGTTAGGAATAATCCTTTTGAGTCATTATTTGAAAAACGATTCATGGTGCCAGTGTGTAGAGAATGCTAATAAACAGCTATGAGGTATAATGAAGCAGAAATGAGGCCGTCATTTTATGAGGTTGCCCAATAATAGAGTTTTAGATATTTCAGGAGACTTTCCCACTCTTTTTCCTTCCTCACAGCAGCCTTTTTGGTAGGATAAGTGGCATTATGCCCATTGTATTGATTAAAACAATACCCCAGATCATATAACAACACTAAGAGAAAATTCTGTGAATAGTAAAGAGCCTTGAATGCGGGAAGGCCAGAAATTTTATTTGAATAAGAAAAGGTGGGGCACCTGGGTGGTTCAGTAAGTTAAGCCTCTGCCTTCTGCTTAGGTCATGATACCATGGTCCTGAGATCGAGCCCCACGTTGGGCTCTCTGCTCAGTGGAGAACCTGCTTCTCCCTCTCCCTCTGCCTGCTGTTCTGCCTATTTGTGCTATCTCTCTGTCAAATAAATAAAATCTTTAAATAAATAAATAAGGTAATGTAACATATTTGAGAACAGTTGGAATTTGAATATGTGGAGATAATTTAGCACTAACATTTAAAGTAGACTAAAGAGAAGAGTTTTAAATTTAGCAAATCAAAGAAGGAAGAAATGAAGTCATTAAAGTCATTTTAGTGAGAGCTAAGGAAATAGGATTAAGATTATAACTTTGAGACTATAGGAAGAGGACACTCAATTTTACAACTGTAAAACTCTTTGCAAAATGAATTTGTAAAAAAGAAAACCTAATAATAACCAAATGGTGTCTATATTGAAGGGAAAGGAGAAATTATGGAAGTTTGTTAATAGTTACCAAAGGTTACATAGTCCTGTTTTATTAAAAGCCATCAGAATCTCTTCTACTCAAGCCTCTTGAAAATGGAAGCATTTAGTAGAATATTGAAGAGGGGCAACTTCTCTTTGAGGTCACAGAATATTAAAGGTAGAAGATGTATACATTATTTCAGTCTTTTTACTGAATGTTGAAACAGATTTAAGTAAATGATTTGCACACTTAGAGTTGAGATCACTACTAAAGTATCCTAGGAACTTGCCCAATGTGGCTTCTAAACCTATTTTCCTATATTCTCTTTTAAAAGTAGATATTAAAGGTAGACTGTACTTCACCAGTGAAATTATAGTGAGGTTGTTGTATATAACAAAGTATAAGTTGTAAGAATGGATGTGCCTCTTCCAAGTAAATGGCTTGTTTTTATTTATGTTCTCATATCTTAAGGATGGTTGCTAGAAAACTTAGGGCCAAATTTATGGCCATTTCTAGGAAGTGTAAAGGATCTAATAGCTTATACTGCTTTTAGTAGTAACCTACTTGTGGATTTTATCATGCTATTTCTAGTCTCTTTTTTCACAATATTCTCACTTAAAAAATATCTCTAATTCAATAAATATTTATTATTGAGTTCATCCTATATACTAGGCACTATTCTGGTATTGGGGATACCATATGGATCAAACAAAAATACAGACAAAAATAATAAAAAATACAGACAAAAATACCTGCCTTTGGGGAGCTTACTTTCTAGTGAGAGAAACAGATAATTATATTGTATATATTTAAACCTTCTTAAATCTTTTTTTGAAATATATGGGCATTTTATAGATTTATGAAATTTAATGTTTTTAAAAATGCTTTGTGTTTTAGATGTCATCTGGCTTGAGAGGAATACAGGAAACATTTCGGTTTTAAATGTTTTAGTGTTTGGAGGTGCCTGGGTAGCTCAGTCAGTTGAGCATCAGAGTCTTGGTTTCCAGCTTGGGTAATGATCTCAGGGTCCTAGGATTGATTCCCACCAGCTCTGCACTCAGAGGGGGAGTCTGCTTGGGATTCTCTCTCCCTCTCCCTCTGCCCCTCCCCCTCCCCCTTGCTCACAGGACGACAGGCTTTCTCTCTTTAAAATAAACCTTTTTAGGGTGCCTGGGTGGCTCAGTTGGTTGAGCAACTGCCTTCGGCTCAGGTCATGATCCTTGAGTTCCGGGATCGAGTCCCACATTGGGCTCCCAGCTTCATGGGGAGTCTGCTTCTTCCTCTAACCTTCTCTCTTCTCATGCTCTCTCTCACTTTCTCTGTCTCTCAAATAAATAAATAAAATCTTTATAAAAAAAATAAACCTTTTTAAAAAATCTTCTAGTGTTTGGAGTGAGTCTGGGAAACAGGCTAGAGTAAACTGTTTTTGTAAAGAGTGTTTTCTCATTATATTGGGTGAGAGTCTAAGGCACTAGAGTTTATTGACTTACAAAGACAAAATGTGGGTTTCTTTCTTGGTAAAACTATATATATGATTGTTACCATTCTGCAAGCCTAGAAGCAGACTAATACTATTAAGGCGAGCAAGTAAGAGTTTATTTACAGCTCTGTGCTCCTATTTTCTTTGCTTCTCATGCTGTTGATTAAAAATGAGATTAAAATTTTTTTCCTTAAGGAGAAGAGTCACCATATCTGCAACTTCCTCTTAAATAATTCAGCAAATAATGCTAATAGTTACACAAAACAGAAATAAAGCAAATGTGACAAAATGATAATTGGTGAATTGAACTAAAGGGTACATAGGTATTTGTTACATTACTCTTATGGCTCTTCTGTTGGTTTGAAAATTTTCAACATAAAAAGTTGAGGGAATATAGCTACTTTGGCAGTTGCTTATAAAATTAAATATGCACTTACCACATACCCAGCACTCCTAGGTATTTATCCAAGAGAAATGAAAACAAAGGCCTATACACAAATGTTTATAGTAACTTTATATAATTGCTAAAAACTGGAGTGAGAGTCTATCAGTGGTGAATAGATAATGGATATATGGTACATCCCTGTAGTGGAATATTACTCAGTAAAAGAAATAAATTACTGAGCAGCAGCAATATAGGTAGATCGCAAAAGCACTCTGTTAAGTGAAAAGTTAGACACAGAAGGCACTTACTGTTATTATCATTCTACTTAACATGACATTCTGGAAAAAGAAAAATTACATGAACAGAAGTCAGATTAGTGGTTGCTTCAGGGTGGGAGTAAAGTAAGGGAGTTGACTTAAGCGGCACAAGGAAGTTTTTGGGGGTGCTGAAATACTCTGTATCTTGATTGTGATAATGGTTCCACACATATATTTGTCAAAACTGTTAGAGATTTATATGTGAAGAGGGTGAATTTTTCTGTATGTAAATTCCACTTCAGTAAACCTAATTTTAAGAAAGAGTTGGTACATTATTTTGCTAGCTCCATAAAGCTAAATTAAGCATCCTAAATCAGAGTATGTTTGCTAAATGCTTTTCCTGACATTCATGGTAAAAAAAAAAATGGCCTTCAAACATATGAAATTTGTTTTTGTAGTGTAATATGTACATGTAGACCTTTAGACTTTTGTTTCAAAATTTGTGAAACGTGGGCGCCTGGGTGGCTCAGTTGGTTGAGCGACTGCCTTCGGCTCGGGTCATGATCCCGGAGTCCCGGGATCGAGTTCCATATCGGACTCCCCGCTCTGCGGGAGGTCTGCTTCTCCCTCTGACTTTCTCTCCTCTCATTCTCAGTCTCTCTCTAATAAATAAATAAAATTAAAAAAAAAAAAATTTGTGAAACGTTGTTTTAAACTAGGGGTTGACAAACTTGTTGTGTAAACTTCCAGTTTATAACTACTTTAGATTTTGAGGGCCACAAGATTTCTGTCCCTAACTACTCAGTTCTGTTGTTGTAGCAAGTAGCCTAGATAATATATAAACAAATACATATTGATTGTAGTCCAATAAAGCTTTTTTTTACAAAACAGTTATTAGAAGCCATCATTTGTTGACCAGTTTTAGATAATTGCAGAAAGTCCTAAAACGGAGGTTAAAGCAAAAATTCATGCTAGCTCAAAAAGTGTTCCTTACTATATATTTTTTCCTTAATAGGAATTAAATATGGGTCAGCGATGTTCAGATACAAGAGGAATTGTGTTCGAGGATGTGAGAGTGCCTAAAGAAAATGTTTTAATTGGTGAAGGAGCTGGCTTCAAAATTGCAATGGGAGCTTTTGATAAAACTAGACCTCCAGTAAGTATATCAATGACTTGACAATCTTTACAGGATCTTTTATTACGTTAAGTAGTTTTATTTTAACATGGTATATTTTGTATGTATTTCTCTCTTTTTTTTTTAGTGTGTATTTCCTTTTTAATATCTACTTTAATTAAGGATGGAGAGATATTTTCATTTTTTTTCTGTTTTAGAATTCTTCAATTGTCTTACTGCCATTTTCTTACAGAAATTACTTTAGTAAATACAGAATTACTGTAGTCAATGCTAAGTTGTTACAGAGAGGCAATCCATACTTAATCATTCCTGCTGATTGTGCTCATTTCCTCTTCCCTTACTCATTAGGAATATTTTCCCTAAGAAGCTTTCCCTTGTTAAACAGAAGAAATGACTTTCTAAGCTATGATTCTCTCTGCCTCACAAATGCTTTAATTCATAAAAAATATAAATTGAAAAGCTTGTTCTCCCCCACCCCTTCTTTTGTTGCCTAAAGGTATAGATCATCTTCTCTATATAGTCCTTAACTTAGAATGTCAGACAAATAGTCATTGAACTGTGTTTTAAAGACAACATGAACTTAATGTTTAAATATTAACAAAACTTAATGTTCAAATATTAACAAAAATGTTAAAATATTAGGTAGCAGCTGGTGCTGTGGGACTAGCACAACGAGCTTTGGATGAAGCTACCAAGTATGCCCTGGAGAGGAAAACTTTTGGAAAGCTTCTTGTAGAGGTAATTTTGATACTTGATGTGTTCAAATCACACTCAGATTAAAATCTGGAATCTTTATAGTAGACTTCTGTCAGTAACACTGGCCTTTTGCTGTTGTCTTTAGCTTTACTCTTCCCCCCAAATATCCACTTCCTCATTCATTTCACTAACGAATCTACCTTTGTCACCCATTGTAAAATAACACCTCGAACACTCTGTATACTAATCTCACGTGAGTTTTTTTTTTCCCGTTCTTAACACCACTCAACATTTTATCATGTATGTGTTTGTTTATTATAAGTCTCTCCTGGGCCCCTGGGTGGCGCAGTTGGTTGAGCGACTGCCTTCAGCTCAGGTCATGATCCCGGAGTCCCGGGATCGAGTCCCACATCGGGCTCCCAGCTCCATGGGGAGTCCGCTTCTCACTCTGACCTTCTCCCTTCTCATGCTCTCTCTCTCTCACTCTCTTCCCTAATAAATAAATAAATAAAATCTAAAAAAAAAAAAAAAAGTCTCTCCTTACTCTCCCATTGGAATGTAAGCACCATATAGGTTATGAATTTGTTTTGATAACCCTTAAACTCCTAGCACTTAGAACACATTTCCACTATGAACTTCTATTTCATCCATTCAACAAATAGTAAACGAACACCTACTATATTAAAATTCTAATAATCAGATACTTTCTCTGTTCTAAGCACTGTTCTAAGGGTTTTACATGTATTAACTCATTTAATATTCATGTTACTATCGAGTGGGGACTCTTAGTCTTATTTATTGTATATAAAATGTTAGGTCTGCCTAGTATGTAATGAAACTAAGATTTGAACCCAGTTAGTCACTTAAATAGTCTGTTTTGTATATCACATGTGCTATTTCCAGGAATAGAAAAGAAGTTTGGCATAGCCTCTGTACTCAGAAACCTTTAACTTTACTATGGAGATAGGATACATATTTTAAGATAAATATTAAGAAATAATATAGAGCTGTATAAGATTAAGTCCTGAGTAAGAGCTTATAGACAAGGTTAGAGAAACCAAAAAGAGAAACTGTCATTAGTGGGCCAGAGACATTACAGGGATTCTGAGCTATGTTTAGAACAGGATTTCTCAAAGCATGGGCTGAAAAGAAACTGAGTGAGACTCACTAGGATTTTTTCATCAACATCTCATGGGAGAAGCATGGACATCTTATACCAGGTTGCATTGCCAGCAGGAATATAATTCACTATACCTTTTATCAACCACATTTTGGCACTATATATCAAAAGTAGTTATTCTACACCTGTATTTCATACGTATCTTTCAGGTTTACTCGCATATGTGCAATATGATGTGTCTATAGCTTATTCATTTCAGCATTGTATAGAAACAGCCAAATATAGAAACATCCAAAATGTTGATCATCCATACAGTGGAATATTTTGCACCTATAAAAAAAGTATAACGAAGTTCTTTATATAGTACTATAGAAAGCACTCAGATTTATTGATAAGCAAAGCAAAATGAGGAACCATCGGGGTGCCTAGGTGGCTCAGTGGGTTAAAGCCTCTGCCTTCAGTTCAGGTCATGATCTCAGGGTCCTGGGATTGAGCCCCACATCGGGCTCTCTGCTCGGCAGGAAGCCTGCTTCCCCCCTTCTCTTTCTGCCTGCCTCTCTGCCTACTTGTGATCTCTCTCTGTCAAATAAATAAATAAAATTAAAAAAAAAAAGAACCATCAACATGGTAGGGCAACATATGTGTAAAAAAGGGAGAGACTATACATGTGTTTCCTTATACGTGCTTATAAGATCTCTGAGAAGATGAAAAACAGCCTGGTTACCTCCAGGAAGGGGAATTAAATGGGGTTGGGGATGGCAAGGATGATAGAAGGAGGAAAGTTTGAATTTCAAACTGGTAAATATATTACCTATTCAAAAAATAGAGTGAAAACTTAAAACATTCTACAAAAAAAATAACCACTCAGTAATATTCAGAAGTGCTAAGGTCATAAAAGATAAGGAGAAACTGAAGAATCTAACAGCCTGGGGAAAACTAAGAAGAATTAACAGTTGAAATCCTGGGTGGGATCTTTGAACAGAAAAGGACATTATTGGAAGACTTGGCCAAATTTAAATAAAGTGTATAGTTCAGTTTATAATACTGCAGTACTATTAATATCCTGTTCTTGATCATTTTACTGTGCTTATGTAATATGTTAACATTGGAGGAAGCAGAGTATAACTTTTTAAGTCTAAAATTAGTTTTAAAGTTAAAAAAAAGTTCTAGGAGGAATTTAAATAGTTATTATCCTTAAACTTTTTTCTTTCTAATTCTAGCACCAAGGAATATCGTTTTTGCTGGCTGAAATGGCAATGAAAGTTGAACTAGCTAGATTGAGTTACCAGAGAGCAGCTTGGGAGGTTGATTCGGGTCACCGAAATACCTACTTTGCCTCCATAGCAAAGGCATTTGCTGCAGATATTGCAAATCAGTTAGCTACTGATGCTGTGCAGATTTTTGGAGGCAATGGATTTAATACAGAATATCCTGTAGAAAAACTAATGAGGGATGCTAAGATCTATCAGGTAAGGTTAAAAATGATTTTTGTTGTTTTTTAGGTAAAAGAATTTCATAGATGACAGATTTCTAATTAGGGATTTTATGAAATTAGGAATAATGAATTATCATAGGGGTGCCTGGGTACCTCAATCGGTTTAGTGTCCAACTCTTGATTTCAGATCAGGTCATGATCTTGGGGTCATGGGCTCAAGGCCCGCATTGGCTCTGTAAAGGGCGTGGAGTCTACATGAGATTCTCTCTCTGCCCCCCCCCACATGCTCTCTCTAAATAAATAAAATCTTCAAAAAATAATAAACTATCATAGATGGCTATAAACCAAAGTTTTTAAAACTAACAGAAAAATGTTACCTTTAAGTATATGCCTTAAGAGAGAATAGGCTAACAAAGTAAATGGTACAGACATGTACATATATGTCTGGATCAGCCATCTTTGAATCTTAACATCCTAGCTAATTATAATCCAGCCTTTGCTCTCCTAAAAGCATGAATATCATTTAAAATAATTTTATTTTGAATCTTGCTTGACAACTATTGTATTAATTGAAGCCTTATTTGGAAGTAAAACAACATGAAGAGACAGTGATAAAGTGATATTAACCATCTGATAGAAGTTCATCTGAGAAGATGACTATATATAACCAATTGCTAGGGTTAGATGTTTAAATGGGAAGTAAGGACTAACTACTTAGGAATGTCTAAGTAAAAACCAAATCCTTCCAGCATCTTTTTCTTTAGAAACTTTGTTCCTTAGTCAGCAAGAGAGAAAATCTGGTTTAGGAGTAAAAATGGAAAATGACTGAAGATGATAACTAGCTAAAATCAGTTCCAAAAAGTTTGATAAATATTTTAGCAACATTAAGCTTTAGATTTCCCAAACTTTTTGAAATGTTGATATCCTTTGATTTTTTAAGACTTTCTCCCAAAATTTTGTTAAATGATTTTTTATAATTTAATCTTTAGAGAATTGTATTTTCATGGTTTCACAAAATCAGGTTTTGGAATCTCTGGGGATTACAGATCCTATATATGGTTTGATTCAATTTGGTATTACAATGGAGCTTATAGTACTGTCCAAAATAGTTGAGTTAGTTGAAGTATTTATGTACTGAAGATATTTCACCTACGTATATTCTTTTTTCTTGCAGATTTATGAAGGTACAGCTCAAATTCAAAGACTTATTATAGCCCGTGAACACATCGGCAGGTATAAAAATTAAAAGAGATAGCTATAGAAATATGATTAACTGTTGAGTGATTAGAACACAATCTACTGTTTAAGCTCCAAAGAAAAGAAAGAGCTTTAAGATTTTTTCTGGTAAACTTTAAAATAAGTACTCTTACACTAAACCCACGCAGCTGATTCTAATACTAGTTTTCCACGTTTGTTTAACTTTATGACTTGCTTTTTCTCAAAAAGATTAGGTTTCATTAAAATTAAGTATTACCTTTAGTACTACTGAACTTGAACTACATTAACCTAGAAAAGTACATTTCTTTTGTTATGTTAACCACTTAAAATAACAGAAGTTCTTTGGATTTCAATATTTTTCTAATGTCATTTTTGAAAAGTGGCCTTATAAAAGTATTCAGAATGTTCCAAAATCTACATTGAGAAAGCATTATAGGATTTGAATGCCATCAAATAACTTGATAGTGTCTCTGTAGATTTAATGGTATTATATTGGGGGAGTTTATTTTGCTCCAATTTGGAAAGCATTTGTTTTCAGTTTTGTACAATAATACTCAAAAATTTGATATTCATAATTCTCTCACCATATAATGACCAGAAGTTATTGAAACTCTTGTTTAATTCTGAATCTGCATTTTACTTGCCTTGTTTAGAAATAAATAAAATCTGCCTTAAAATATTTTTATATGAGTCCTGGTATCTGGGTATGCTTTGATCTATTGTATACAGTCTCATTTCATGTACATACATTATAAAAAGAAAATTGTTGAGTACATATTAGTATATCTGTTTACATTCTTTCCAGGAAGTTTTGTTACTTCATGTAATAATATATGCTTGATTTATTTACTGTAATGAAAAAAAGTCATGTTCTGATTTTGAACGACACAGTTACCTTCTCATTTTTCACTAGGTGATATTATTAGACATCTCAAAAAATATAAAATAATGAAGTCTGTGAATTTAATATTTCTTTGTAATCTTAAACATCAAATACTGCCAAAATATGTTACACTAAATTGCATTTCTGGCACCATTTTGATTCTGACACCCAACTGGGAATCCTATGGTTCAATCCTATTCTGACATCAACTCCAAATAGCGTCAGATTCCATGGGTTTAAAGGCTCAGTCCCACCAGACAACACTCACTTCAGGTACCAGCACACGTCCTCAGTCCCCCCAGCTATCCCAAAACAATTATAAGGACACTAGCTGGGCATGAGAAAAGTAAAAAGAGAATCCCTTTTGACACTAGAGAATCACTAATGAAGAGATAAGAACTAAATCTAGTCAGGCCAAAATAAATTCCATAACTGAGATGCAAAACTGGATAAAATGATGAGGATAAATGAATCAGTGATATAGAAGATAAAATTATGGAAAATAACTAGGCTGAAAAGAAGAAGGAAAGAAAGATTGGATTACAAATATTGACTTAGGAAACTCAGCAACTCCTTAAAATGTAACAATATTCATATCATAGGAGTCCCAGAAGAGGAAGAGGGAAAAAGGGCAGAAGATGTATTTGAGCAAATTATAGCTGAAAACTTCCCCTATCTGGGGAAGGAAACAGACATCAAAATCCAAGAAACACAGAGAACACCCATTAAGTTCAACAAAAACCAGCCATCCCCAAGACATACCATAGTCGACTTCATAAAATACACAGACAAGAATCCTGAAAGCAGCAAGGGAAAAGAAATCCCTAACCTGCAAAGGAAGATAGATCAGGTTTGCAGCAGATCGGCTCAGAAACTTGGCAGGCCAGAAGAGAATGGCAGGATATATTCAACATACTGACTGGGAAAAATGCAGTCAATAATACTTTACCCAGCAAGGCTTTCAGAATGGGGGGGAGAGATAAAAAGTTTCCCAGACAAAAACTAAGAGTTCATGACCACTAAACCTGCCCTGCAAAAAATATTAAAGGGGACTCCTTGAGTGGGGAAAAGAAACACCAAAAGCAACAAGACTAGAAAGGAACAGAGAACACCAGAAATACCAACTTTACAGGTAACACATGGCACTAAATTCATATCTATCAGTCAATCATCACTCTGAATGTAAATGAACTAAATGCTCCAATCAAAAGAAATAAGGTATCACAAGATTAAAAAAAATAAAAGAAACATCAACATGTGCCCTAAAAGAGACTCATTTTAGACCTAAAGACACCTGCAGATTGAAAGTGAGCAGATGAAGAAAACTTTATCATGTAAATGGACATCAAAAGAAAGCCAGAATAGCCATACTTATTTCAGACAAACTAGGCTTTTAAACCAAAGACCGTAACACGAGATGAAGGACACTATATCATGATTAAGAGGTCAATACATCAAGAAGATCTAACAATTGTAAATATCCCCCAACTTGGGAGTACTCAAATATATAAATCAATAACAAATATAAAGAAACTCATTGATAATGATACAATAATAGTACCACTACATATCTTCCAAGAAAAAAAAAATCAAAAAGGAAACAATGGCTTTGAATGACACACAGGACCAGATGAACTTAACAAATATATTCAGAATATTTCATCCCAAAGTAGCAGAATACACATTATTTTCAAGTGCAGTTGGCACATTCTCCAGAAGAGATCACATACTGGATCACAAATCAGCCCTCAACAAAAGGATTGAGATAATACTATGCATATTTTCAGAATACAACACTATGAAACTTGAAGTCAACGACAAGAAAAAATTTGGAAAGACCACAAACACATGGAGATTAAAGAACATCCTACTAAAGAATGGATGGGGGTGCCTGGGTGGCTCAGTTGGTTGAGTGACTGCCTTCGGCTCAGGTCATGATCCTGGAGTCCTGGGATCGAGTCCCACATCAGGCTCCCAGCTCCGCAGGGAGTATGCTTCTCCCTCTGACCTTCTCCCCTCTCATGCTCGCTCTCTTTCTCTCTCTCTCTCTCTCAAATAAATAGATAAAATCTTTAAAAAAAAAAAATAAAAGAATGGATGGCTTAACCAGGAAATTAAAGACAAAATGAAAAAATACATAGAAGCAAATGAAAATGAAAACAAACCAGTCCAAAACCTTTGGGATGGAGCAAAGGCAATCCTAAGAAGGACATATATTGTGAAACAAGCCTACCTCAAGATGCAAGAAAAGTATCAAATATACAACCTAGCCTTACACCTAAAGGAGCTAGAAAAAGAATAGCAATTAAAGTCTAAAACCAGCAGAAGGGAAATAATAAAACTTAGAGCAGAAATAAACAATATAGAAGCAAAAAACAAACAAAAAAAAAACAGTAGAACAGATCAATGAAACTAAGAGATCTTTGAAAAAATTAAAACTAATAAAACACTAGCCGTGCTTATCAAAAAGAAAAGATTACAAATGAATAGGAGAAATAAATCACAGTGAAAGAGGAGAGATCACAACCAATACCACAGAAATACAATTACAGGAGAGTATGAAAAACTGTATGCCAACAAACTGAGCAATCTGGAAGAAACGGACTAACTCCTAAAAAATACAAACTACCAAAATTGAAACAGGAAGAAATAAAAAATTTGAACAGATCCATTACCAGCAACAAAATCAAATCTGTAATCAAAAATCTCCCAACAAGGCATCCAAATGGCAAAGAAGTTGTCAAACTCTCACTCTTTGCAGATGATATGATACTTTATGTGGAAAACCCAAAAGACTCCACTCCAAGACTGCTAGAACTCATACAGGATTTCAATCAAGTCTCAGGATATAAAATTAATGCACAGAAATCAGTTGCATTCCTATATACCAACAGCAAAACAGAAGAAAGAGAAATTAAGGAGTCGATTCCATTTACAATTGAACCCAAAACCATAAGATACCTAGGAATAAACCTAACCAAAAAGGCAAAGAATCTGTACTCAGAAAACTATAGTGCTCATGAAAGAAATTGAGGAAGACACAAAGAAAATGGAAAAACGTTCCATGCTCATGGATTGGAAGAACAAATATTGTGAAAATGTCTATGCTACCTAAACCAATCTATACATTTAATGCAATCTCTATCAAAATACCATCAATTTATTTCAAAGAAATGGAACAAATAATCCTAAAATTTATATGGTACCAGAAAAGACCACGAATAGCCAGAGGAATGTTGAAAAAGAAAACCAAAGTTGGTG
>CM052798.1:56040737-56125630 GCA_028533885.1 Nasua narica
GAATATTTATAGCAGGAATGTCCACAATAGCCAAACTATGGAAGGAACCTAGATGAATGGATAAAGAAGATGTGGCATATATATATACAATGGAATACTATGCAGCCATCAAGAGAAACGAAATCTTGCCGTTTGCAATGACATGGATGGAACTAGAGGGTATTATGCTAAGTGAAATAAGTCAGTCAGAGAAAGACAATTATCACATGATCGCTCTGATATGAAGAATTTGAGAGGCAGGGCAGGGGGTCGTGGGGGGTGGGGAAGAGAAATGAAACAAGATGGGATGGAGAAGGAGACAAACCATAAGAGATTCCTAGACTCAGGAAACAAACTAAGGGTGGCTGGGAGGGGGGCGTAGGGGTATGGACATGGGGGAGGGTATGTGCTATGCCAAATGCTGTGACGTGTGTAAGCCTGATGATTCACAGACATGTACCCTGGGGCAAATAATACATTATATGTTAATAAAACATTTTAAAAAAAATCTGGGGCGCCTGGGTGGCTCCGTTGATTGAGCAACTGCCTTCGGCTCAGGTCATGATCCTTGAGTTTCGGGATCGAGTCCTACATCGGGCTCCCAGCTCCATGGGGAGTCTGCTTCTTCCTCTAACCTTCTCTCCTCTCATGCTCTCTCTGACTTTCTCCGTCTCTCAAATAAATAAAATCTTAAAAAAAAAAAAAAATCTCCTAACAACAAGTCCAGGGCCAGAGGGCTTCCTAGGGGAATTTTACCAGACCTTTTTCTTTAGTAGTTTCCACACCTAGTGTGCAGCCCAATGCAGGGCTCAAACTCACAACCCTGAGATGAAGACCTGAGCCCAGATCAAAACTCAGACACCCAAGAGCATGATCCACCAGGTCCCCTCTACCAGACATTTAGAGAAGTTAATACTTATTCTCAAAGGGCCCCCAAAACAGAAACGGAAGGAAAACTTTCAAATTCATTCTAGAAGGCCAGCATTACCTTGGTTCCAAAACCAGACAGACCGCACTATAGAAGAGAATTACAAACCAATATCCCTGATGAACATGGATGCAAAAATTCTCAACAAGATACTAGCAAATCAAATTCAACAGTACATTAAAAGAACTATTCACCATGATCAAAGATTTATTCCTAGCTTCAGGGGTGGTTCCCTGTGATACACCAATGTGATACACCATATTAATAAAGGAAAGAATAAGAACCATATGATCCTCTCAATAGATGCAGAAAAAGTACTTGACAAAATACACCATCCTTTCTTAATAAAAACCCTTAACTCAATAGGTATAGTTGGAACACACCTCAACATCATAAAGGCCATATATGAAAGACCCGCAGCTAATATCATCTTCAATGGACAAAAACAGAGCTTTTCCTCAATGGTCAGGAACAAGACAGGGATTTCCACCATTTTACTATTTAGCATAGTACTGGAAGTCTTAACCTCAACGATTAGACAAAAAAGAAAAGGCATCCAAATCAGCAAGGAAGAAGTCAAACTTTCACTATTTGCAGACATGATACTCTAGAAAACCTGAGACTCTACCAAAAAAAAAAAAATGCTAGAAGTAATACATAAATTCAACAAAGTCACAGGATATAAAATCATACAGAATAAATAAGTTGCTTGTCTATCCACCAGTAATGAAGCAGCAAAAGAAACCGAGGACTAGATCCCATTTACAATTGCAACAAACCCATAAATTACCTAGGAATAAGCGTAATCAAAGTGATTTGTACTCTGAAAACTATAGAAAACTTATAAAAGAAATGGAAGAGGACACACACAAAAAAAATGGAATAACAAACATTCCATGCTCACCGATTGGAAGAACAATTATTGTTAAAATGTCTATACTACCCAAACCAATCCCTATCAAAATGCCATTGCATTTAATGCAATCCCTATCAAAATACCACCAGCAATTTTCACACAGCTAGAACAAACAATCCTAAAATTTGTATGACCACAAGAAAAACCCCAAATAGCTAAACTAATCCTGAAAAATAAAAGCTGGAGGCATCACAATTCCAGACTTCAAGCTATATTACCAAGCTGTAATTATCGAGTACCATACTGATGGTACTGGCACAAAAACAGACACATAGATCAATGGAACAGAATGGGAAACCCAGGAGTGGACCTACAACTATATTGACCTATATAAGGTCAACTACTCTTAACAAAGCAGGAACAAAAATCCAATGGAAAAAGGACAGTTTCTTCAACAAATGGTATTGGGACAGCAACATGCAGAAGAATGAAATTGGACCACTTTCTTAGACCATACACAAAAATAAATTCAAAATGGATGAAAGACCTAAATGTGAGACACAAAACCATCAAAATCCTAGACGAGAACAAAGACAGCAACATATTTGACCTCGGCTGTAGCAATTTCTTACTAGATAAATCTCCTGAGGCAAGGGAAACAAAAGAAAGAATGAACTATTGGGACTTCATCAAAATAAAAAACCTTTGCACAGCAAAGGAAATAATCAACAGAACTAAAAGGAAGTCTATGATTGGGATTTGCCAGTGACATATCTGATAAAGGGTTAGTATCTAGAATCTATAAAGAACTTATCAAAATCAGCACCCAAAAAACAATTCAATTAAGATATGGGCAGAAGACATGATAGATATTTCTCCAAAGAAGACATCCAGATGGCTAACAGACAAAAGAAAAAATTCTCATCACTCATCATAAGGGAAATACAAATCAAAACCACAATGAGCTACCACTGCACACCTGTCAGAATGGCTAAAATTAACAGATGTTGGCAAGGATTCAGAGAAAGGGGAACCCTCTTGCAATGATAATGGGAATGCAATCTGGTATAGTCACTATGGAAAATAGTATAGAGTGTCCTCAAAAAGTTACAAATAGAACTTCCCTACAATCCAACAATTACATTACTAGGTATTTACCCAAGGATACAAAAAGAGGTACAAATGGCTACATTCACCCTGATGTTTATAGCAGCATTGTCAACAAAAGCCAAACTATGAAAAGAGTCCAAGTGTTCATATATATATATACATATATACATACATACACACACACACACACACAATGGAATATTAGTCATTAAAAAAGAATGAAATCTTGCCATTTGCAAGGATGTGGATGGAACTAGAATGTTTTATGCTAAGCAATATAAGTCAGTCAGAGAAAGACAAATACCATACAATTTCACTCATTTGTGGAATTTAAGAAACAAAAGAGATGAACATATGGGAAGGGGAAAAAAAAGGAGAGATAATGGGCAGCAAACCATAAGAGATTCTGAAGTATAGAGAAAAAACTGAGGGTTGATAGAGGTGAGTGGGGATGAGAGAAATGGGTGATGGGTATTAAGAGCACTTGTTATGATGAGCACTGGGTGTGGTAAGTGATGAATCACTAAATTCTACTCCTGAAACCAGTATTACATAATATGTTAACTAATTAGAATTTAAATAAAAATTTGAAATAAAAGTAGAGTATTACACAGAAATTACAAATTAAATAGAATATATTCCAAATGCACATTTGAACTTAACAATACATAACTCCAAAAATTTACCTACGAATTCTAAACATAAGGCTTCTAGACATATAAATGTATTCCAAAGTCATATGATGATGAAAATAATTATTAGAGTACCCTTGATAGTAAGTACTAAGCAATTATATAACTATCAAATAAGACTTTTTAGTCACAAGGGACACAAGTGAACTTAAGCTACTTTATGAAAAAAGTGAGCAAATATCTTTTAAGTGTTTCGAAGTGCTTCATGGATCCTAAGGGCAGGAACGGAGTCAGATTTAGGAAGTGTCTAGGACCCAAATAGTCCTTAGAAATCCATGAAATACTGTTTTTCTACCTTTCAACTCTACTTCTCTCTGTCATGTTTCATTTTTTCTCATTCTGTAGCTTAGCTTTCTCTGCTTCTTTGATCCAATGATAGAATAAGACTTAATATTTATCTATTTGATTTCTTTTGACTTGTATAAAATGACTGGCTAGGGCCATTATAGCCAGCATGGGGAGACTCCTAGACTACCAACATGATTCTTAGTTGCCTACATCTTTGAATTGATGGTTTATAACATAGCTGGTATGCTTCTAGTAATTTTAATGAACATTTAAGGAATGTGCCATAGTCATCAGTTTGCATAAAAGGGAAGAGATTATTCCAAGACTCCTCAGGATTTAAAAAATGGCTGCTTATATGATCTCTGGAACAATGTCTATTAACTAGAATGCATTACCCATGATCAAATACTACAAAAGGTCTTTGGAAACAGAAGATTAAATCCTACAGGAAGCACTTTTTTTTAAACATGTGTTAAAGATTTCATTTAACTCATTAATAAATGAGGGAACTAATAAGATGTTAAAACTGATGTAAGAGAATTTGCAGAACATATAGGCAGTTAGAAATGCTTAAAAGAATTTACTAATAGATGTAAAATTTTAATAACTTATAGGGTGAAAAAATCTAAGGGGGTCATCTTTTCCTAGGAGTAGAAATCAACTGTAGTTCATTGTTCATTTGCATTACTATCCATTTTATATAATTTAACTTCTAAGTTTACAGAGTTGTAAAACAGCCTAGCCGATAGAAAAACAATCACAGGTCTATAGCCCTTCAGATAATACCCTCAGGATCCATTAGATAATACCTAACACTCCACTAAAAGGACACTCACTCATTCCTTTTATCCATTTCCATGCTTTTTTTTTTTTTTAACATAGAATATATTATTTGTCTTAGGGATACAGGTCTGTGATTCATCAGTCTTAAAACAATTCACAGCTCTCACCATAACACATACCCTCCCCAATGTCCATCACCCAACCATCCCTCCCTCCCACTTCCACTACAGCAAATCTGTTTGTTTCCTGAGATTAAGAGTCTCTTATGGTTTGTCTCCCTCTCTGGTTTCATCCTGTTTCATTTTTCCTCTCTTCCCCCATGATCCTCTGCCTTTTCTCTCAAATTCCAATATCAACAAGATTATATGATAATTGTCTTTTTCTAACTTATTTTGCTTAGCATAATACCCTCTAGTTCCATCCACGTCAATGCAAAGGCAAGATATCGTTTTTTGATGGCTACATAATATTCCACTTTATATATATATATATATATCACATCTTTATGCATTCATCTGTTGATGGACATCTAGGCTCTTTCCATAGTTTGGCTATTGTGGACAACATTGCTGCTATAAACATTGAGGTGCATGTGCCCTTCAGATCACTACATTTGTATCTTTGGAGTAAATACCCAGTAGTGCAATTCCTGGGTTGTAGTGTAGCTCTATTTTCTTTTTGAGGAACCTCCATACTGTTTTCCAGAGTGGCAGCACCAGCTTGCATTCCCACCAAAAGTGTAGGAGGGTTCCTCTTTCTTCGCATCCTCACCAACACCTGTCATTTCCTGGCTGGTTATTTTAGCCATTCTGACTGGTGTGAGGTGGTATCTCACTGTGGGTTTTGATTTGAATTTCCCTGATGCCGAGTGATGTTGAGCACTTTTTCATGTATCTGTTGGACATTAGGTTGTCTTCTTTGTAGAAATGTCTGTTCATGTCTTCTGCCCATTTCTTGATTGGATTATTTGTTCTTTGGGTGTTGATTTGATAAGTTTTTTATAGATTTTGAATACTAGCCCTTTATCTGCTTTGTCATTTGCAAATATCTTCTCCCATTCTGTCAGTTGTCTTTTGGTTTTGTTGACTCTTTCCTTTCCTGTGCAAAAGTTTTTTTCTTGATGAAGTCCCAATGGTTCATTTTTATCTTTGTTTCCTTTGCCTTTGGAGACATGTCTAGCAAGAAGTTGCTGCAGTGGAGGTCAAAGAGGTTGCTACCTGTCTTCTCCTTAAGGATTTTGATGGATTCCCATCTCACATTGAGATCTTTCATCCATTTTGAGTCTATTTTTGTGTGTGGTGTAAGGAAGTAGTCCAGTTTCATTCTTCTGCATGTGGCTGTCCAATTTTTCCAACACCATTTGTTGAAGAGACTTCTTTTGTTCCACTGGATGTTCTTTCCTGCTTTGTCAAAGATCAGTTGACCATGGAGTTGAAGGTCCATTTCTGGGTTCTCTATTCTGTTCCATTCATCTATGTATCTGTTTTTGTGATCTCAGAGTCCTGGGATCGAGCCCCACATCAGCCTCTCTGCTCAGCAGGGAGCCTGCTACCCCTCTCTCTCTGCCTGCCTCTCTGCCTGTTTGTGATCTCTCTCTGTTGAATAAATAAATAAATAAATCTAAAAAATTTTTTTTAAAATCTCTTATGTGTCTGTTTTTGTGCCAGTACCATACTGTCTTGATGATTACAGCTTTATTATAGAGCTTGAAGTGTGGAATTGTGATGTCATCAGCTTTGTTTTTCTTTTTCAACATTCCTCTGGCTTTTGGGGGTCTTTTGTGGTTCCATACAAATTTTAGGATTATTTGTTCCATTTCTGTGAATAAAGTTGATGATATTTTGATAGAGGTTGCATTAAATATGTAGATTCCTCTAGGTAGCATAGGCATTTCACAATATTTGTTCTTTCAATGAAATATTTTTCCACTTCTTTGTGTCTTTCCTTCATGAGAATTCTATAGTTTTCTGAGTACAGATTCTTTGCCTCTTTGGTTAGATTTATTCCTAGGTATCTTAATGTTTGGGGTGCACTTGTAAACAGGATTGACTCCTTAATTTCTCGTTCTTCTGTCTCATTGTCAGTGTATAGATATGCAATTGATTTTTTAATTGTTCTCTAATTTTCTTGTTGACCGGGGGGTGCCTGGGTGGCTCAGTGGCTAGGAGTCTGCCTTTGACTCGGGTCATGGTCCCTGGGTCTTCGGATCAAGCCCCGCATCGGGCTCCCTGCTCAGCTGGAAGCCTGCTTCTCCCTCTCCCACTCCCCCTGCTTCTGCTCCCTCTCTGTCTCTCTGTCTCTCTCTCTGTAAATAAAAAAATCTTTAAAAAAATTTTTTTTCTTGTTGACCCATTTAATTTTTCTTATTGACCCATTCATTCTTTAGTAGGATGCTCTTTGCCTTCATGTATTTGAGTTCATTCCAACTTTCCTCTTGTGGTTGAGTTCTAGTTTCAAAGCACTGTGGTCTGAAAATATGCAGGGAATGATACCAATCTTTTGGTACCGGTTGAAACCTGATTGTGACCCAGGATGTGATCTATTCTGGAGAATATTCCATGTGTACTAGAGATGAATGTATATTCTGTTGTTTTGGGATGGAATGTTCTGAATATATCTGTAAAGTTCATTTGGTTGAGACTGTCATATAAAGCCCTTATTTTCTTGTTGATCTTTGTGCTTAAAGAGCACAAGCCCGGGAAAGGGAGAGGGAGAGTGAGAGAGAGAGGGAAAGAGAAAAACAGATTCCCCACTGAGCAGGGAGCCCAATGCAGGGCTTGATCCCAGGACCCTGAGATCATGACCTGAGCTGAAGGCAGATGCTTAACCAAGTCACCCAGGCACTCCAAAGACCATGAATATTAACACAGTTTATACAACTATACATACCTTTTATACCTGAAAGTGGTAAAAAGGACCATTTATTAACTTGACTTCAAGATATAATTTATTCCATAGCATATTGAAATAAGAACCAAAAGTATATAAACTTAAAATTATGCTTAGTAATCAAGGTTTTAATATTCTATCCAAGAAACAATCTAGGCTTGCCATGATAATTAATTAACCCAAACTAATTAAATTTCCTAAAGTTCTTGGAAATTATCTTAAATGACATAATTGAAAACATACTTACTATTGGAAAAAATGTTAGAATTACAATTCAATTTAGTGGAAGTCAAATTTATAATTTTGAAAATCTTAAAATATATGTAGGAGTTAGGTTAGCCAATTTGACCAATAAACCAATATAAAAAGTTCAGGAAATTCAGACTAATTTATGTCTTCATTAAAAAATAAACTGTACTGGGGTGCCTAATTGGCTCAGTTGGTGAAACATGTGACTCTTGATCTTGAGGTGATGAGTTTGAGCCGCACATTGAGGGTAGAGATTTCTTAATAAATAAAATTTTTTAAAAAATGTTTATATGTTAAAGACCTTTTTTTTCATAAAGATTTATTTATTTATTTTACGCAGAGAGAGATCACAAGTAGGCAGAGAGGCAGGCAGAGAGAGAGGAGGGGGAAGCAGGCTCCCTGCCGAGCAGAGAGCCCAATGCGGGGCTCGATCCCAGCACCCTGAGATCATGACCTGAGTCAAAGGCAGAGGCTTTAACCCATTGAGCCACCCAGGTGCCCCGTTAAAAAACTTTTTAAACTGTAATTACACATATAGTACTATATTTCTATTATACTTAACACTGAAAAGCAAAGAAAACAAGATAGCTGGTGTTTTTCACTAATCTAAATTACTAGGCCTCTCTGACCTGCCCAAAGATTCATCTTACTTATGTAAACTTGAATTTTTAAAAACGTTTCTGGCTAGCAGTCTGTGCGAGAATGATTGTATTTTTTTTTCCCTTTTAAGTTTAACCCTGGTGGCTCAGTCAATTAAGCATCTGCCTTCAGCTTAGATCATGATCCCAGGGTCGTGGGATTGATCCCCGCATCGAGCTCTATGCTCATCATGGAAGTGTGCTTGTCCCTCTCCCTCTGCTCCTCCTGCTCACTCTCTCTTTCTCTCTCTCTCAAATAAATAAATAAATATTTACAACAAATAAATAAAATTAAATCTTAAGAAAAAGTTAATTTTTTAAGTTTTCTGGTAATTTGGGGACTAGTCCCTTTATATGAGTGCTTATTTATAAACCAATCAGAACAGAGATCTTTAATATGAGGCACGATCTAATTTGTTACTGTATACTGCTCAGAAGTAGGAAAGCATTTCGTAGGTGTACAATGAGAAGCAAAGGCTTTCCTCAATTAAAGACATGTAGACACACTGAGAACTTAACACTTTCAGATCTGAAACAACTTTAGCCACAGGCCAAAAGTAAATTTGCCAGTCTAGATCCCAAAGAGCTCTTCTCCTTCCCAATAGGTATGAAATTCTTAACTAATTAAAGCTCTCTCATATACAGACAAGGATGAACAAACCAGATTTCCTGTCATATCTCACCTAAAAGAAAATAAATTTCTCTCACTGACAGAGATCACCAAATGGACCATAAAAACACAGTCCTTAATAATTGCCACCAGTGAAGATTAACTTATGCGCTGTGCAAACTTATGGGCTGAAGTAAAAACAAAAACAAGAATGAAATCAGTAAGGAGGGCAAAACCTATACAAATAGAGTCAAAAGGTCCTTACTGCCACATAAGAATCACTCTGGGAGCCAAGAAAAGCTATACCTTGGCTTAAGTAGATTTTGATGTACTGCACTCAAGCAATGCAGTTTACTTGGCTATATCTGTTGACCTGAAAGTTTTAACTTTTAGAATGGTAAAATCATGATGCATATAGATACAAAATAAACACATGTGAAACATTTTATGTCATTAATCTGGGAGGGAACCAATATGACATTAAAACGAATTTAAGAGGCACCTGGGTGGCTCAGTGGGTTAAGTGTCTGCCCTCAGCTCAGGTCATGCATGATCCCAGGATCCTGGGATTAAGCCCCACATCACGCTCTCTGCTCGGCCATGAATCAGCTTCACCCTCTCACTCTGCCTGCCAGCGCTCTCCCCTCCTCTCCCTGTCAAATAAATAAATGAAATTTAAATAAATAAATAAATAAATAAATAAATAAAACCAATTTAAACCTTAGAAACTAGATGTCTCAAATATTTTTATTTTTTTAAAGATTTTATTTTTATTTATTTGACAGAGAGAGAGAGATCACAAGTAGGCAGAGAGGCAGGCAGAGAGAGAGCGGGGGAAGCAGGCTCCCCGCTGAGCAGAGAGCCCAATGCCGGGCTCGATCCCAGGACCCTGAGATCACAACCTGAGCCGAAGGCAGAAGCTTTAACCCACTGAGCCACCCAGGTGCCCCC
Organism: Nasua narica; assembly: GCA_028533885.1. Taxonomy (NCBI): domain Eukaryota; kingdom Metazoa; phylum Chordata; class Mammalia; order Carnivora; family Procyonidae; genus Nasua; species Nasua narica. Next base: position 56,050,711 of record CM052798.1, read on the forward strand.
CAAATACTGTTTTAAATAGCTAAACTTCAAGGTCTTTTTACAGTTCATAATTAAAGAACAGGATTTTCCATTTTTCTATTTTTTTATTTTTAGTTTTGAGTTTTTATTTAAATTGCAGTGAACATACAGTGTAATATTAGTTTCAGGTGTAGAATTTGGTGATTCATCACTTACATACAACACCCAATGCTCATCACAACATGTACCCTCCTTAAAACCCATCACCCATTTAGCCCATTCCCCCACCTCAGGATTTTATAATATTAAATGTTTTTCATCTCCAACTTTATTCAAAAGTTTTTTCTAAATGGCTTCCGGGGCACCTGGGTGACTCAGTCAGTTACATATCTGACTTTGTTTTTTAAAGAGCAGACATATTGTAATGTACAGAGCTTTAAGAAACTTAATTTGCCATATTTTTATTAGATTGTTATAGCTAAGTAATAGTGTATAAAATCACATATCACAAAAAAATATAAACCATATATATAACTGAGCTGTCTCAGTAAACTTTGATAACAGCATATATATACCACATCATAGACCCAATTACCAAGAAAAAAACACAAGTGAACAAGGAAATGGAAATTCACTACAAAACAGTGTAAATTATAATGTATTCTGGAAATATATCAACTCTTGTTGCAAATAAAGATAATGTTTTGCACCTAAAAGAAGCATCCGACTCTTGATTTCGGTTCAGGTCATGATCTTAGAGTCGTGAGATTGAGCCTGGGCTCCAGGCTCAGTGTGGAGTCTGCTTGTCCCTCTCCCTCTGCTCCTAAATCCATCTCTCAAGTAAATAAATAAAATCTTAAAAAATAAATGGCTTTAGAATTCTACTCCTTCTATATTTGCATCTTACCTATACAGTTCCTTTTGATACTACTTAGGAAGTCATGCAATTCTAAGACTGTAAACAAGATTTCTTTTTTTTTTCTTTTTTTTTTTTTTTAAGGCTGATAAATATTTTTTTAAGATTTTATTTATTTATTTAACAGAGAGAGAACACAAGCAGGCAGAGAGGCAGGCAGAGGTAGAGAGAGGAGAAGGCTCCCTGCGGAGCAAGGAGCCCGATGCAGTACTCGATCCCAAGACGCTGGGATCATGACCTGAGCCAAAGGCAGCTGCTTAACCAACTGAGCCACCCAGGCGTCCCTGTAAACAAGATTTCATTTGCTTGAATGGAATAAAAAAATGGAAGAGTAGAGATACCAGAAATGTCATACATTATGTAGAATGTAATATACTTTTACAATTGGGATATGGGGCATGGAGCATATAATATTCTGCTTCTGCATTTGATATTTCGGAATGACTCAGTTACTGTATTTCACTGATTCCTAAATGCATTTTTCATATTTAACATCTCAAAAATCTGGATAACATTTATGTTCATAGCCATTGGTTGTTTTTTTTCCACATTTGTTATTTTGTCTATTGGGATGCATCTTATAATCAATGGCATCTTAGGTAAAATATGGTTGTTTGTCCTGGAAATGCTATTCCATGACATAAAGATGTTAGAACAGACTAGAAACAGTTTAGATGCTGGAAGCTAATGAAACTATGTTCATAGTCATGATATGGGCTTTGAACAAAATTGTAGGTAAAGAAAAACTTGTTTCATTTGCATGATATGTAATGGTGAACAAAGCCGACCCAGCTATAGCTCCCATAAAACTCAGTGACTACAGCAGTATTATCCTATAGAAACATAATATGATCTATCTTACATAATTATAAATTTTCTAATAGTCACATTTAAAAAAGTAAAAAGAGGGGCATCTGGCTGGGTCAGTTGGTAAAGCATGACACTCTTGATCTCAAGGTTGTGAGTTTGAGCCCCACATTAAGTGTAGAGATTACTTAAAAAAAGACAAGGAAAGGGGGGAAAAAGTAAAAAGCAATAGATGAAATTAACGTTAAGAATATAGTTTTGTTTATCCCAATATGCCCAAATATTATTTCAGCAATCAACACTTTTTAAATTGTTATTAGATATTTTAGTTTATTTTTCCAACTAAGTCTTTGAAATAGGATGTGTGTTTTATACTTTACAACACATCTCAATTCAGACTGGCCATATCTCAACTGTCCCATTTAGCTAATATTACACAGCACAGATCTGGAGACAGAGATGAATGTGTTTTTTGTTTTGTTTTGTTTAATATTTATTTTAGAGAAAGAGAGAACACGGGAGGGTTGGGAAGAGCAGAGGGAGAAAGCGAAAGGGTAAGCACAAGTTGGGGGAGGGACAGAGAGAGAGAAAGAATCCTCAAGCAGACTCCCCACTAAGCACGGAGCCCAATACCAGGCTTGATCCAGGACCCTGAGATCATGACACAACCTGAAACCAAGAGCCAGATGCCCAATGGACTAAGCCATCTAGGTGCAACATGATGAAATTACTTTTTAATTAATACTGGCTTTTGTTTTTGTAGCTACCTTTCTTTGGAGGGGAGATATTTTTATTTTTTTGGAGAGATAAAATATACCAAATTTCAAAAGTACCAGGATATTTAGTGAAAAATAAGCCTTCCTTTAATCCTGTCCGCAGCGACCCTCCTCCTATAGACAACTGCTTTTAGTAATTCTGTGCATTTGCAAATATATCCATATATTTTTCTCCTGTGTTTTTCACACAAATAGTAGCACACTATGCGCCCCTTGACACTTTCTGTTTTTGTTTTTACTTAATATATTTTGGGTATCTTTCCTTAGCAATGTATGCAGAGCTTCCTCATTTTTTTAACAGTTGCATAATGAATACAGTTTAGTTTATTTAACCTTTTAATGGTAAATAAGATATTTGTAATCTTTTGTTATTATAAAGACTGCTCCTAGGAAGCCTGGGTGGCTCAGTGGGTTGGACATCTGCCTTTGGCTTTGATCACTGTCTTTAGGTCCTGGTATGGACCCCTCCCTTAGGCTCTCTGCTTGGCTGGGAGCCTGCTTTTCCCTCTCCCTCTCAGCCTGCCATTCTCCCTACTTGTTCTCTCTCCCCTCTTTTCTGTCAAGTAAATAGATAAAATCTTAAAAAAAAAGAAAAAGAAAGAAAAAGAAGACTGCTACTATGAATATTCATGCACATAAGTCACTTCATACTCAAAGGACTGCATTTGTAGGATAAATATCTAGAAATAGAATTACTGAATGTAATTATAAGAATTGTTAGAACATACATTTCCTATATATATTTCCATTTTGTTCACCATTGTACCCCTAGAACCTAGAATAATATCTGGCACATTCTAGACATCCAATACTTATTTGTTGAGTGAATTTATAAAGTAGGAATTGAGGCTTGTTTTTCATTCTTTCAGCAGTTACTGACTCAATCTGAATGGTACTTTTTGGATCTGATGCTTGTATTATTACTTTGAGCATTGCTTTTCCTAGGAAGTCTGACCACTCCTTACCTCCCTTGTTTTTCCTCCCTCGTTTTCCCTCCCTCTACCACATCTCTTCTCCATCTGACTTAGAGGCAAAACAAAGCTGGGGAAATTACACCAATATTTAGGGCAGAATTTTTTTTTCCTTAAGACTTTTGAGAGATATTTGAGAGATAGAGCGAGCGAGCGAGCGAGTGAGCACATGAGCAGGGGGAGGGCAAAGGAAGGACAAGCCAACTACCAGCTTAATTTAGCTCAGCACAGAGCTTGACATGGGACACAAATCAGGGCTTGATTCCAGGGCCCTGAGATCCTGACCTGAGCCAAAGTCAGAGACTTAACCCACTGAGCCACACAGGCATTTAGGGCAGTTTTTTAAAGACCAAAAGTACTAGGGCTAGAGACAGTCATCACTTAATGGTAAAAGGATCAATTCACCAGAAATAGATGCTAAACTTAAATGCATTTAATAAAGTAGCCTCAAACTATAAATGAGAATATCAATTAATAGGGAGAAAAAATGAAATCTATCGTGACAGATTCAACACTCTTTTTAAATTGATAGCCCATATATGTCACTGTGTCAGGAACTCTTCTCCAAATCGTTACCGAATATAATAAATTGTAAGGGTATGGGGTGCCAATATTTTCTAATGGATGCTCAAAATATTTAAGTATGAAAGATCCAAGGAAGCACAAATGAAATACAAATACTTGTAATAACACCCCTAGCAAATCTGACTTTAGTGGAAAGCTTGTGAAAAGAACATGGATGTTTCTTTTTCAAAAGTAATTTACAAAACTTCCAGCTGGCAACAGTTGCTTAAGAAGTGAAAGGGGTGAGAGAGCCACATCGGAAACGGAAACAACAAACAGGAGGAAAACGTGAACATTTTAACATTCACTCAGAAAACACTTATAGAAAAAACATTTTCTACATGCAAGAATTCTAATTACCATCCACTTCAGATCTTCAGAGTTCAAAGAGCCTCAAGAACAAATTACTTTTTTAAAGTAATTCAGATACATAAGTATTATTTAAAACTTTTAGACACATCAAGGTCACTACAGGACGAGAAAATGGGTGCCAGAGAATTTGGGCGCAGGCAGCGAGGACAGCTATGAGCAGTCGGTGGGGTCCTAGTGCAGCCAAGCAACTGCTTCTTCCTACAGGCGGGAGTGCGGTCAGCTATGCCGGTGCTCCGAAGGGACCTCGGGGGGAGCTTATGCGCAGGCGCGTGCCGCCTAAATCTACCCAGGAACGAACTAAAGTTCTCTTTTCGGTCTCAGACATGGTGAGTGAGGTTGTCCTTTCTTGTGGCTGCCCTAGTGGCGTCTAGGTGGAGTAATACTGAGCAGCTCAGTCACCCCAGTTGTTTAGCAAGTATTGGAGAACGTCTTGGGTTAAGACAACGGCCTCGAAAGGTTTTTTTTTTTAGGATTCAGAGAGGGTGAAGTATTACTCAGCGTTTTCTGCGGACCTCGCGGGCGCACGTAGGGCTTCTAATTTTATCCAGGCTTCCTCCTAAGAGGCAGGCCCTAAGAGTCAACGGCCCGATTTCTTAATTCCTCAAAAAAGCTAGGCCAGTCGGTCGTTCTTTTTCCTTTTTTTCCTATATTTTATGGCTTAATATCGATAAAGTCATAACTGCTATGGTCTTTGAAGATGCAGTAAATTTTAAGTGGGATCTGATGGAAATTCACTAAATTCTTTTAGGTAATCGTCATGACCTCCTTAGAGTGAGTTTTAGCTGTCTAGATTACAATAAGAAATGCGGGGAACTAGAGCAGCATCCTCATTTCCTGAGGGCTTGTTGCACATGAAGAAACTAAGACTAAAGCTGGAGAAGATGAACCTAACGGAACTCACTGATAAATTGAATAACTTAGTAAAGTTTAAAGAACTTAACTGCGAATTATGGGCTAGCTATATTTTATATATAAATACTTTACATTTTAGTTTTAATGCTTCACTTTCTGCTGCATATAAACTAAGTTCTGAATTGGTAAGAAGGGATGTTTCGTGGTGTTTATTTTACTTTAAGTGAAAGATAAGCAACAACAGATGCGGGTATAATTTTTTGGGTCAATGATGAGCTGGCATGTATTCTGAGTTTGAAGCTGATTATTACTAGTTGAGCTCTAGAATTACTCTGAGACCTGAAAAATACCCAAATCTTTAGAAGGGCTTTAGTGTTTTAAGTTCTTTCTGCTCAGATATTTGGCAGTTTTTATATAGAAAGTTATGTGTGTCAAGATGGAATTAAAGTGAGAAGTTCAGTTGTATATTGGATATATACACTGGGATCAGGCATTAAAAAATGAACAGTTATGAAGTCACTGCTTTTTTATTTTGAAAGGGCACACCGCAGAAGGATGTTATTATCAAGTCAGATGCACCTGACACGCTATTGTTAGAGAAGCATGCAGATTATATCGCGTCCTATGGCTCAAAGAAAGATGATTATGTATGTATGATTTTGTGTTGAAAGTTTTATTTTGAAGAAATGAGACTATTATGCATAAACAGTAAATAGATCAGTATTTGTGGCACATGTTTCTTAAAAAATGGCAACTCTTGCATTCCAAGGACTGAAGTTCTTTCCATGAGTGCAGTGAGTGTACCTTTTGCTCCCCGAGATTGAGGGTCTATCAGAATTAACCATGGTTCTCAAAGGCTTTGACAGGCAAAATGGATTCCCCATCTGTCTACATTTTTAAGAGGTTTGAGGTACAGAAGAGATTTGTCTTTCTGGATTTGAGGTATTACTTTTAAGGTCAGTGATGTGTTGGCATGTATTACCTGAATATATGGCTGATGTGTAATAACACTTTAGCTCTAGAATTACGCTGAGACCTTGAAAAAGTTTTACCTTAAGTTTCAAACCTTGAAGAATAGTTTTCCTCTCTGGGGCTAAGTAATGAGAATGAAAGTAAATTTTTCCCTGTAGTATCCAATTAATTTGCCATCTTGGGAAACATCTAGTATTGATGAATTGGTGACTTGTTAAATTCCCTAAGACTACTCACCTGATTCAGAACCTTAACATGTATTGCACTGGTGACTAGCAAAAATTGTTTTCTGATCTAGTCTCTACCAGTTTTTATGTCTCTCTGATTAGCTACTGTCAGCTATTTTATTTTAACTTTCGCATGCCTTGGCCATTTTGGTTTCAAATCGTACCGTTTACTAATAGGTAGTAGATAGGCTTTGTACATAATCCATATAGTAATAGAATGGATGTTTGATAAATATGTAGATACTCTGAAAGAAATACTCTGTCCCCAGACTTGAAAAAAGTTAGTCTATTTATACTTCTGGTGGCTCTTAGGAGAGATTAAAGTCCTGTTTGTATTGTTAGTCGCAGGTGAATATATGCATTTCAGATACTACCCCCTCCCAGTATTGATAGCCACAATTTAAAATTAATACTGATGTTAGGATCAGTTGAATTAAACAGTAAGTGTGACTAGTTTTTTACGTGTTCTTTCACTTTAATAACCCTGCATCAATTCAAACTGGCACATTAAAACAATTGTGTATTTTAGGAATACTGTATGTCCGAGTATTTGAGAATGAGTGGTATCTATTGGGGTCTGACTGTAATGGATCTCATGGGACAACTGCATCGGATGAATAGGGAAGAAATTCTGACATTTATTAAGTCATGTCAACACGAGTGTGGTGGAATAAGTGCTAGTATCGGACATGACCCTCATCTTTTGTACACTCTAAGTGCTGTCCAGGTAAATATTTAATAAAATTTAACAGTTTTGGTAGTGTATTCTTTTACCTGAGAATGGAGAAATTGAGTTGGGTATGAGGAACATGACAACATTGGTGTCTGTCAAAAGTTTCTCTCATCTTTTCAAATGAAGCCTATATTCTACAAGGTCAATGATGTGATGGCATGTATTAGCTGAATCCAAAGTTGATATAAATTGCAAAATTACGCTGAGACCTTGAATGATAAAATGTTTATTTTCAATATATGTAAATAATTTGAAAATCACCCGGTAGGATTAAATGGTTTAATTTGATAACAGTGAAGATCCACAATTATGACTTTCAATTCTACTTCTGGGGGCGGGTCTGGGTGGCTCAGTAGTTAAGTGTCTGCCTTCAGCTCAGGTCATGATCCCAGAGTCCTGGGATCTAGCCCTCCCTGTTCAGTGGGAAGCCTGCTTCTCCCTCTCCCACTCCCCCTGCTTGTGTTCCATCTCGCTGTATCTAACTCTTGTCAAATAAATACAATCTTTTAAAATACTGTAAAGTCTACTTTTATATATGTACGTTGGTATATTTAAAAGTTTTGGAATACAAAGTTACAATTTATATGGAGGAAATAAATTCTTTCTTACTGATTTGGGTTTGTTGATAATGCCTGTGGTATAGTAGAAGATAGTCTGCATGTTTGGGAAAAGGTCACAATATGCATAGAGAGAAGGACATGCTTACTTGACAATTTAAAAGGTAGTTGAGGAAGAATATCATTAGAACAAACTTAGTGTTTACTTAATTTGTTTTGTTTTTGTTACAGATTCTTACTCTGTATGATAGTATTAATGTTATTGATGTAAATAAAGTTGTGGAATATGTTCAGAGTCTACAGAAAGAAGATGGTTCTTTTGCTGGAGATATTTGGGGTAATGTCAGTCCCATCCATGCTACCCAAAATACCAATATTAAAATCTGTTTTGGTGTTTATTATAGTGATAAGGCTTGTTGAAAGTTTTTAAGTACAATGAATTGGAGGCTTTGCTAATAATTATAAGGAGATTTTTAAGTTTTTGATCTTTTCAGGTCCCACTAAGCAGCTGGTCTTACTGAAGTTAAATGGTCTGCTGGAAGTTCCAGCATGCACTGTGCTAGTTATATCAGCATACAGGAGAACTGGAAGAGAGGGGGCCAATCTAAAATTTGAGGTAGGTGAAATTTTTTCCCCCAATATTTGGTGGCTTTGTAAAGTTTTTTTTGTTTTGTTTTGTTTTATAAACTATTGGAAAGGGAGAGATAGTCAAAAAACTTTACAAACTTACTGGATATTTGAGTAGAGGGAGGGAATAGTACTATACTTGATAAATGTAGATAATCTCTGCTTTAGGGCTGAATACAGTGCAGGCCGGAGAGACCAGCTGCTTCATGGGATGTGAAAATCTACTTTTATATAATAGGGTAAGTTTATTGTCATTATTTAAAATTGAATTGTCATTTTGGTTCTGTGTTACTTTCCCTTTCTGGGTGCTCTAAGCAGCTTAGGATAATTTTGCTGTATTTTTGACAAAATTTCTAGTTCTTGGATTCCTTAGAAGTGATCTTGCTTCAGATTCAGCTTTCATCCTGGTGATTTTAAAATAAATGTTAAGCTTGAATTCATGGAAATTTAAACATGGTAGTTGTACAGTTTGTTTTTAGTTAACTGGCATTGTATTTTAGGATCAGATGCCTCTAGTAACAGTTCAGATTTAATTTCCTTTTTCTTTTAGGAGAAATTGATACAAGATTTTCTTTCTGTGCGGTGGCAACCTTGGCCCTATTGGTAAGTTTTGAATATTGTATTGGAATAATTAAGTTCCCATGATGATTCTGGAATTCAGTAGCTTATTTTTTCTGTTTGTAGGGGAAGCTAGATGCTATTAATGTGGAAAAGGCAATCGAATTTGTTTTATCGTGTATGAACTTTGATGGTGGATTTGGTTGCAGGCCAGGTTCTGAATCCCATGCTGGGCAGGTAATTTATTAATGCAGATTAAAATATGTCAGTTTTGAGGGGATAAGTTGGGAAATATATTAATAGCAGTATCAGTGACTGTTACATATGACTGAAGTTAATTTAAATGTAAGGTAATGTAGGATGTTACATAAGAATTGCTTAAATGAAGATAAAGGCATTTTTATAGTAGTTTTATATACATTCCCTGTTGGTGGAAGCCCCTGGCCCAGGCAAACATAAGTAGGTTTGTTATCACGAAAGATACATTTTTATTTTCCACTACTTACTCCTCCTCCCCCGCCCCCAACAAAGTTATTTATTAAAGTAATGCAGGCTCAAACTCACAACCCCTGACATTTTCATTTGGAGAAAAGAGAATCAAATATCCTTGTGTACAACCCCAGGATCAGGAGTTGCATGCTTTTCCAACAAAGCCTGCTCCTATTTTCCATTAGTTTTTAACTAAGTAGATGGAAACATTCTATTCCTACCTATCCTGAATACCTATTTGCTTGTGCCAGAAAGGCATATTGTATTTGTAAATAGTATTTGTGCTATTGTACATTGTATCCATAAGTAGATGTCCAATACAATTTGCTTTTAGAGCTACCTGGCTGGCTCTGTTGGTAAAGCATAAGACTCTTAATCTTAGGATTTTGAGTTTGAGCCCCGTGTTGGGTGTAGAGATTACTTAATATCTTTTTTTTTCTTTAAGATTTTATTTATTTATTTGAAAGAGATAGAGTGAGAAAGAACATGATAGGGGAGAAGGTCAGAGGGAGAAGCAGACTCCCCATGGAGCCGGGAGTCTGATGTGGGACTCTATCCGGGGACCCCGGGATCATGACCTGAGCTGAAGGCAGTTGCTCAACCAACTGAGCCACCCAGGCGCCCTTTTTTTTTTTTTTTTTAAAGACTTTAATATTTATGTCAAGTAAATAAATATACTTGACAGAGAGAGATCACAGGTAGGCAGAGAGGCAGGCAGGGGAGGGGGAAGCAGGCTCCCCGCTGAGCAGAGAGCCTGATGCAGGGCTTGATCTCAGGACCCTGAGATCATGACCTGAGGCAAGGCAGAGTCTTTAACCCACTGAGCCACCCAGGCGCCCCTACTTAAAATCTAAAAAAAATTTTTTTTTTAGCTATGAAGAAATGTTGACAATAGTATTTCATTGCAGAATTGGAGCCTAGAATTAGTCTGTTCGGATTTGTTCAGATAGGTGTGTGATATTTACGTGTTTGCAATTCTGACTTGTTAATAGAAAGCAACTTTTTAGACATAAAATGGCGTTTTAAGTGAGTAGTTTTTATTACTTCATTACGGTTGAAGAATTATACACATGTACTTTATGTCTGTAATTTTAGATCTATTGTTGCACAGGATTTCTGGCCATTACTAGCCAGTTGCATCAAGTAAATTCTGATTTACTCGGTTGGTGGCTTTGTGAACGACAGTTGCCATCAGGTGGACTCAATGGAAGGCCAGAGAAGGTATTGTTTCATAAGATATACTGTGTTCTAATAGCTTTATAATTACTATAGATTCTTATAAATTGATATTGTGCTTTCACCCCTCCCACACTGCAATTTTTCAGTTGTACTTCCTAAAAAATGCTCTTGACAAAAGTAAAAAACTGAAATGAGATACTTATTAATTATGGTATCCATTTAAAAGATTCTTGAGGGAAAGATGTGTATGCTACTTTCTGATGATCTTTTTATGACAGAGCTGTCTTCTGGTCTTCACTGTCCTGAAGTAGATTCTGGAGTTTGAGTCTTTTCCCTATGCAGAGGTCTTGTATTTTCCAGCCATTGAAATGAAGCTATTTCCTTAAACTTCTGGTTCTAGACCTATACCAGGGAAAATCAGTCCTGCATTAAAAGCTTTCTTTGTGTCTGGGACCCACAGAGTACTGTTAAATGAATACATGTATCTTGTACAGAAATCTCTGTCTTCTTATGGTTGTGAAAGGACAATTATTTTAACACATCAATGATTTTTAAAAATTATGTTAAAAAAATTTTGTTTAAAATCCTTATTAAATTTTTAAGAAAAACTCAATTTTTGACATTTTGATTTGGAGAAAAGGGAATCACATTTTCCTTTGCACATTCACAGTTCTCTTTAGCGCTAACATATAATGTTCTAAATTGGGTCTGTAAGGGCCAGGTAGTAAATGTTTTCAGTTCTGTAGGATATACAGTCTTGTTGGCAAGTACATAACTACCCTAAAGAGTGGATGGAGCCATAAGAAACCAGTGGGCATAGCTCTGTTTCAGTAAAATAGCAGTGGTTACATTTGAATTTCATGTGACTTTTCTTATCACAAGACTGTGTTTTTTGTTTTTCTGTTTTGGGGGGTTTTTTGTTTTTGTTTTAGACTGTATATTTTAAAAAGTGATTTACACACACAAAAAACTTCTTTGGTTGTTATCTAGGTTTGACTCAAGGGCTGTAGCTTGCTGGATCCTTGACAGAAAATATGATAGGGCATGGTGGTGCTTTTGTCTGGGTCGTTGTATTTTTATTTTAGCTTTACTTGCTCAATATTTATGAATAAGTTGGGTAGGGAAATACCTACAGGTGGTTTCTAGCTAGTTACAATCCAGTGAAAAACCTGTGCAACTTTCAACAGTTAGAAAACAGGTCAGGGTTGGGATTGCCGGGAATCTGCATTTACAGTGTAGGACAGTTTTTTATGTGCTTATGAATCACCCAGTGATTTTGTTGAAATGATTCTTCAGTTGAAGGTGAGATATTCTGCAATCTTCAAACCCAAATGTCCCATGTTTTGAGGATCCAGGCCTTTTAAGCAAATTACATATCTACCTGGACAGCATTTGTTGAAAATGCTCTATCTAGGGAAATAGAACATGTATCACCATGGATTTCAGGAGTGTTAACCACCAGCTTATTGGATAAGGAGCATTCATTGCAGATAAAATAAATGTATAGGGATAGTTGTACTGAGTGCCTAAACTCTGAAACATTTAGTGTGAGTGTCTGTGGATTGAAATGTTTGGGTCTTCATGCCAGTGATTATCTTGAGTTCTAAGTATTGTATTTATGGATTTTAGTATCTCTAACTGCATGTCAGTTTATCCCTTAGTCTCCTCCACTAGTTCTCCTCTAATCAGACTAGAGAATAAAATAGGGGCAACTGTTTGTGGTTTTTTCCCTCCTAGTTACCAGATGTATGTTATTCGTGGTGGGTGTTGGCTTCCCTAAAGATAATTGGAAGGCTTCATTGGATTGATAGAGAGAAACTTCGAAGTTTCATTTTAGCATGTCAAGATGAAGAAACAGGAGGATTTGCAGACCGGCCAGGAGATATGGCAAGTATATTTCTGACATGTTCATGTAATAGTTATATTGCTTTGAGTTACTTTTATGGCATTTCCAGACTTAAAAACAGATGATATCCAAAGTGTTGCTTTTTAATAAGCAGGATACTTTTCAGGTAATTTTTATTTGAGAATATATGAAGAATATAAAACAAGTTTACAGAAATTTCTCATCACTTAATTGTCAAAAAATAATGTATGGTAAAAGGTCCTATGTTAAAAAACAGTTTGAAGTCATCATTTTTATTTTAGAAAACTAAGCATTTATTATAGTAAAATATAATGGAATCCAATATAACTTGTTCAGAATTAGGGTTTTAGAAGTTTCCATTTTTGTAATACTCTATAAATTCTTATTTTTTAAATAGGTAGATCCTTTTCATACTTTATTTGGAATTGCTGGATTGTCACTTTTGGGAGAAGAACAGATAAAACCTGTTAGTCCTGTTTTTTGCATGCCTGAAGAAGTACTTCGGAGAGTTAATGTTCAGCCTGAACTAGTGAGCTAGACATTGATGGAGACATTGCTTAGTATAGTTTTGCCATCTTAGCATTCCTGTAAAGTGCTTATCAAACATAAAAATGACTACTGTGTTACTATTTTGTATATGAATTGTATTAATTTTAATAAGTTAAGTAATTATGCATAATGTAAAATAAAGATCTTTATCTTCAGCTTTAGATTTCCTTCTGCAATGCTATTTTTCTGAGTACCATATTTTGTTTCTGCTTCATTGTGTTTATTTGTATGTTTCCTTAACAGCAAACTCAAAGAATTGCTGAGTTAAAGAAGTCTTGTGTTCTACCTGTTTTTCCCATGTGCTTCCTTCATGTTATATAATAATCACTAATGTAAATTGATCTATATCAGTGAGAATGTTAACTGATAAAAATTGATAAACACATCCATATATGAATTAAAAGATGCACCAAAATAAATGGCTTTTGAAGTTCGGGACTGTTTCATAAGTTTATGGTTACTTTGAATTGATCACGGTAATTTATGTAAATGGCGCATTTCACCATCTTAGACTGCCTTCTGGGTTACATTCTTATTTTTTAAACTTTTTTTAAAAAAGATTTTATTTATTTGACAGAGATTACAAGTAGGCAGAGAGAGGGGGAAGCAGGCTCCCCGCTGAGCAGAGAGCCCAATGCGGGGCTCGATCCCAGGACCCTGAGATTATGACCTGAACCAAATGGAGAGGCTTTAACCCACTGAGCCACCCAGGCACCCCTTTTTAAAATATTTTTATGTTCGAATGCCAGGGACATATCTAAGGAATTCTTGGCCCTTAAGGAAATAGAAGTTGATAGTTTCCAAAATATTTTTTGAAACATTTCCAAAAGACTGGAATGAGCACTAGTATTCTCAGAGTTTAACATTCTTGATGAAAATAAAGTATTTCAATGAACATTTTTCTTGAAATGGAAGTTGAAATTTGCTCAAGCATGTTGGTAATACTCTAGTAGTTGTCTTAAGAATGATGATTAGGGGGTGCCTGGGTGGCTCAGTGGGTTAAAGCCTCTGCCTTCAGCTCAGGTCATGATCTCAGGGTCCTGGGATAGAGCCCTACATCGGGCTCTCTGCTCAGCAGGGAGCCTGCTTCCCCCTCTCACTCTGCCTGCCTCTCTGCCTACTTGTGATCGATCTTTCTCTCTCTCTCTCTCTGTCAAATAAAATCTTTAAAAAAAAAGAATGATGATTAGGGGCACCTGGGTGGCTCATTGGGTTAAAGCCTCTGCCTTTGGCTCAGGTCATGATCTCAGGGTCCTGGGATCAAGCCCCACATCGGGCTCTCTGCTCAGCAGGGAGCCTGCTTCCCCCTCTGCCTGCCTCTGCCTACTTGTGATCTCTCTCTCTGTCAAATAAAATCTTTATTAAAAAAAATTATCAGTGGGGCTCTTGGCTGGCTCAGTAGAGCATGTTACTCTTGATCTTGGGATGGTCAGTTCAAGCCCCACAGTAGGGGTAGAGTTTACTCCGTGAGTAGTGGTGGTTCGCTTAGACATCATTCGTCAATGTCACTTGTAACATCTGGAAAAAGTGCTTATATAAGATTCTGGAAATGTGTACCATTATTTTGACAGTTTATTAAAAGTTTAGGCTGAATTGCTACTTTTTCTGAAAATTTGAAATTGGATGGAACATAATCTTATTTAAATGGTATCACTGGAAGTATTTGAAGGAATTTTGAGGATTCCAGTCATCGCATGTGGATGAACTATTCTGTTAAGACACCTGACTTACTGAGGTAATTTAGCAATTGCATGAATTCAGTTTTTTGTTCTATTGAAGTATAGTTGACACAGTGTTCCATTAGTTTCAGGTGTATAACACACTGATTCCACAAATCTAAGTTATGCTCAGTAATGTTTGAATATGTTCCAATAGCAGTATCCAGAGTGTTCTCAATCCTAGTTTCTCTGTGAAGTTGGTACTATTTCTATATTCAAGAAAATAGGCACAGAACTTCATTTCATGGAGGTAGTTTGCTGCAAAGCTAGAGTTTGGATTTGTATAGTCTCTCTCTTTTTTTAGATTATTTATTTATTTGACAGAGATCACAAGTAGGCAGAAGCAGGCAGAGAGAGAGGGGGAAGCAGGCTCCCTGCTGAGCAGAGAGCCCAATGTGGGGCTTGATCCCAGGACCCTGAGATCATGACCTGAGCCGAAGGCAGAGGCTTTAACCCACTGAGCCACCCAGGCGCCCCTGTATAGTCTCTTCTTAACTAATTTGTACCTACAGTATGAGAAACTGGGAACTGTCCAAAAGATCTCATCCGTTCTTGACCTTCTTAGGGTACTGCGCATACAGTAATGTTCTTAATGGGTGAATATTGTGATAATGACAACATCCTTGTGGATATTTAAACTGTAGGAGGTTAATGGCTTTTTGCGTTTCTCCAGAAAACGAATGTTAGGTGGGCTGAACACTGATATTTGTCAGTGTGGATATTTGTCTACATCATAGGCGTTTGGTGTCTAGTGACAAAGTTTGTAAATGTGAAAAGCTCAGTGTATTTGGGGGTGTGCGAAATGTTCAAAAGTACCACACACCTTTAGTTAAATACAGTGCTGTGAGAATGACGGAGCTACCAAATTGGATGGTCATTGATAGAGGCTCTGAAAAATTCTATTCAGCTGATCCCTGCAGATTGAGGAGAGCTGTACTTAAGACTAAGCTCAAAACCAAATCCTGTGGCGGGCAATAGGAGTGGGCACCGGTGGTGGTAGGTAGAGTCCCAGGCGTGGATGCCGGAAAAGCTGGGACTTACTGCGCCTGCGCACTAGGGCTCCGTGCGTCTGCGCGCCGTGCTCGGGCCTTTTTCTGCGACGCTTCTCTAACTTCGGGTCAGTGAAGGGGCCCTCAGCAATCTCAGACTTTTGCCTGGGAAGGTTTGTGAGAATGCTGAGGCCTGAGGTCTCGTCTGTCTCGCCGTCGGTCCTTGCGGCTTCCCCCGCTTTGGGAGAGGCTCCGTCTCAAGGTCCTTGCTATAATTTCGGACTCCAGGAGACTCCTCAGAGCCGTCCTTCAGCGCAGGCCTCTGCGGCTACCCCTTCTGGCACGTCTGGAGCCGCCGGCGACCGGAGCAGCAGCACAAGTCTCTCTCGCCGCCCGCCTCGTGCCGGGCCAGCCCAAGGCAAGGAGTGGTTGGGTGGATTCACCGGTTAGCTAGATGTCTGCAGCTCTCGGAGGTTTCGGGGTGCGGTGGCGGGTGGTTACTTCAGAGAAGTTTCAGTTGTGATGTAGTTAAGAGAATAGGGATGGGATACTCTAGGAGTTTCGTGGGTCTGAGTGAGTGAAAGGCCGGACTCTTCAAATTGGTTTTATTACAAGGCCAGGATGGTAAATGGCTTGGTTCTGAGGAAGGCTGCAACAACACCTCATATAATACCCCTCTTCTTCCCTCCCAAAAGTATATGACAAATGACAGAATTTGTGCAGGAGTTTGGTATTAGGAGTGGTTCCTCTTGGCTCCTGAACTAGGATGGGATGAACATAGATTAAATTTAGCATTTCATCTAATTCAGTTGAATAATATGCTTAAGTATTTAAAAAGGTATGTCTTGGGCGCCTGGGTGGCTCAGTTGGTTAAGCGACTGCCTTTGGCTCAGGTCATGATCCTGGAGTCCCAGGATCGAGTCCCATATCGGACTTCCGGCTCTGCGGGAAGTCTGCTTCTCCCTCTGACCTTCTCCCCTCTCATTCTCAGTCTCTGTCTCTAATAAATAAATAAATAAATCTTTAAAAAAAAAAAAAAACGTATGTCTTTCGGGCGCCTGGGTGACTCAGTCGTTGGGCGTCTGCCTTCGGCTCAGGTCATGATCCCAGGGTTTTGGGATCGAGTCCTGCATCTGGCTCCACGCTCTGCAGGAAGCCTGCTTCTCCCTCTCCCATTCTGCCTGCTTGTGTTCCCTCTCTCGCGGTCTCTCTGTCAAATAAATAAAATCTTTAAAAAAAAAAAAAAAGTATGTCTTTCAATTTGAGTTCAATGTTTTTATTTTATATTTGGACAACTCCCCCTTCCTGGAAAAACTCACAGTTTTCACACGCCATAGTAGCACAATGGTAAGGTAACAAATGCCAAATCCAGTGGTCACTTTTCAGTTCACCTGTGTTTAATGTTCTTGACCAGTCTTCTCTTGAACTCTTAATTTGGTTTCCCTAATTCTACTCTCCCCTGTTTTTCTCCTTTCAGAGAACTGCTTTGCTCACTGTTATCAGTTCCCAAATTATGGTTTGTCCCTAGAGTTTTGGGGTTTTTTTGGGCTACTTCTTGATGTGATTATCACTGCTGGGATCTCCCCTATGCTCCAGATTGCTATTTCAGACTGTCTTCTGAAGTTTCTAGTCGGAGACCAATGGACACCTCACACTCACTATATGATTAATTGAATTCATCTCTCTACGGTTCCTGGAGCTGTTTCTTTTACTTAACTCTATCACTGGATTGTCTAAATCTTAAACCTGTAAGACTTCAACAGTTTTCTCACTCACATCGTCCTATCTTTTATCTTTTAAATAATTCTTTTCCTCTGTCTCTGTGCCATTATAGGCTCTCATTATTTTATGTGTGAATTCTTGCATCAAACTCTGGCTTTGGTGACTGGATAAATGGTAGTACTATTTCCTGATAAAGTGGGCTTTGTAGGAGAAGCAGTTTTTTGGTTTTTTTTTTTTTTAAGATTTTATTTATTCATTTGAGAAAGACAGCACAAGCAGGGGAACAGCAGGCAGAGGGAGAAGCAGGCTCCCCGCTGAGCAGGAAGCCCGATGCAGGGCTCAATTCCAAGACCCTGGAATCATGACCTGAGCTGAAGGCAGACACTTAACCGACTGAGCCACCCAGGCACCCCGAGAAGCAGTTTTTAGAAGGAAAATGAGTTCTGCATGGACATTTTAAGTGTGAATAACCTTTAGGCTATCCATATGATCACACTGAGGCAATTGAATATATGGATCTTGGATTAAGAAGAGAAATTTAGGAGAGATTCAGATTTGAAAGTTACCAGTATATTTGAGGCCAGAGAGAAGAAGATAAAGAAGATACAGCAAAATAGAGGTCAAGGAAATTGGAGGGCAAATAAGACAAGTGACTAAGTTTCTAAAAGGAGCTAGGAGTCTAAAAGTAACCTGAGGACAAGAAACATCCCTCTCTATCTCTAGCTCCTGGTAACCACTCCCTCCCTTAGTTCCTTTAAATCTATGGGCTGGACTTAAGTATATATGCTTCTTTATGATGATATCCTTATACTGCATCCACACTTTTGCAAATACTTTATCAAACTTCTCAAAGTATTCTAGTTTGTGTCATCTAGTTCCTACTGATACCTGTGTAAAGAAGTCTGATTTTATCCTATGGTGGGTATGGAGGGACAGTGAGGAATTGTGAGAAAGGAAGTTTCTTTTTTGGAAAGATCATTGGTGATGATGTGAAGAATGGATTAGAGAGGCATAATACTAGAAGCAAGGAGAACAATTAAGAGACTTGCATGCAGAAGGCCTGAAGAAGATATGGGCTTAAAATGGGCTAATAGGAGTAGAGATGGGGAGAAATTTTAGTGGTATTAAAAAAAATTTTTTTTATTAGACTTACTGATTGGGTGTTAGGATTGATGAAAGGGGAATTAAGAATGATTCCTGAGTTTATGACTTGAGTGACAAGGTACAAGATATTACAGTTGGCCACAATTGGTAATAAATAAATTTTAAGGGAAAGATAATGAGTATATTTTTGAACATTTAAAAGTTCTGGAAAGAGATCTAAAAGTTTATATCTGAAAAAAATAAAAAAAATAAAAGTTTATATCTGAAAGGTAGTTAGATTTAGGGACCTAGAGCCACACTGATAGAACTTTCTGTGGTGATAGAAATATTTTATATCTATGCTGTCCAATATGGTAGCCAACAGCCAAATGTGGCTTTTGAACATTTAAAATGTGGCTAGTGTGATGAACAGAATTTTTAATTTTAGTTATTTTTTATTTAAATAGTCACATGTGGTCAGTAGCTACTGTATTAAACAATGCAGTTATAGACTTAAAAATGGTTCTTGCATTTTTAAAGGGCTGAGAAGTAAAAGAAGAATATTTTGTGACATGTGAAAATTATGTGAAATTCAGATTTCAGTGTCTGGAAGTAAAGTTTTATTGAAACATAGCCATGCTCATTCATTTACTGTTGTCTATGGCTGCTTTCCCAATATAGTGTCAGAATTAAGTAATAATAGAGTATGGCCCACAAAGCCTAAAATATTTACCATCTGGCCCTTTATAAAAAAGTTTGCCAAACTGTGCTTTACAGTTTATGAGAAGTTAGGGCTTTATATGAAGGTTGGAGGTTATAGATAACTAGAAATAGATATTAATAGAGACCAATATAATATATGAGATGCCCAGAGAAGATGTATAATGCTAATTTGTGAGAAAAGGTGAAAAGGTGTGGAACCCTGGGAAGCCAACAGTTAAGAGGCCCACAGAGGAAAGAAAATCTGGCAAAGTAAACTAAAAGCAAGCAGTTTAAGGAGAATCAGAGTTGTCATGGAAGTGAACGGGAATAGGAGAAAAGAGCCCCAATATATATTTTTAAGAACTTTTATGTGCCAGGACATTAAGTTAGGCTGTTTTTATGTATATTCTTTCTGATTTTAAGGCAATTCTGTTAAGTAATATATCAGTAGGAAAGTGCCTGAACAGGGAAATGAATCCAAGTGAGTCTAAAACTCTTTTTATACTATTTGCATGGAAAGAAGGAGTTTCAATGAAGTTAAATCAAATGAGGAAAAGAGGTCTTGTAATTGCTATATAAATTAAACATATATGATGTAGTTGAAGATTAGAAAGTGCCACTTCCTGCCAGTGCACAGGAGAAGAATGAGGCACAAACAAGTCAGCTTCGAGAGTGATTGGAAGCCAGGTTGTCAGTTGAGAAGACTGCCACCCTGAACAACTCCTTAATCCCATATTTATTAGATACAACCAACAAAAGGAGAAGAAGATTATACATTGTAGGTAAACAAGAAGGAATGTGAGTCATACTTTGATCACTAGTTTTATAGATTAAACAAGCAGAAGAGAAGTCTGTGCCTGGTCAATCAGCATGGAATTCATTGTAGAGTAAGCGCACTTAGCACTTAAATGGATAACCCCATCAGCAAGCTCTCTAGGAGGCAGGGGAGATAATGAAAAAGGGAAGCAGGCGGTGTTCCGCCCTGGGCAAGCTGGGCATCCCCAGCAGCTCCACAGGCTTTAAGAGCATATAACATCCCCCCCACCTGAGGCCTACTTTGAGTACATGTTTTTCTCAAGGTTATCTTTAAGCGTGCTTGCATGACCAGCACAACTCCTCAGTTATATTTTCAGCAGTGTATTATTCTGAGGGACGGTTACAGAAAGTAGTTTATGATTTTACCAAGAGTAGTCTTCACTTGTAGAAGCATTAGTAAACTCTTTTCCTTATATTTTAGTACAAGATTATTAATAGTGCCATTAAATTTGTCATAATTTGCTGTATTTTTAGAAGTCATCAGATAAAGTTTTATAGAAAGTGAACATGATATAAATTATCGTGATTAAAATATCATTGCATAATTCTGAGTCTTTAAGAACTGATACTTAATTTTTTTAATTTAGGTTCATACTTTGGGAACAAAAGATCTAATGCAGAAAACACATTTGCATCAAATTTTACCTTTGGTACAAGCTCATCTTCTGCACGAGATAAAAATTATCCTCAAATACTGAAAACTCCGTTGTCTGCTGGAAATCCCCAGAGATCAGGTTATAAAAATTGGACTCCACAAGTGGGATATTCAGGTAAAATGAAAATGAGTGGAATGTTGACCTAGATGACTTTGAAACTTTTAAGGTTTGTAAATTATAAATTAGGGTGGTCAAATTCATTTGAAGTTATTTGTAACAAATACAGATGACTGAAAGAAAAATACTTCAGTTTACCCATATCCATAATTGGAGGTTAAGTTAATGCTACATGATTCTGATATTATTTGTTAATAAATGCAGGACTGCATTATTTTAACTATTCTACAAAAAAAAGTAAAAGAGAAAACTCTCCCTTTTATACATGATATTTACTGAAATCTAGAAGTTGATCCTGATAGTACTATTGTGCAGGGTTGGTTTTTTTTTTAATACTTAAATTTTAGTTTTTATCTAGATCTAGTTTTTCTTGAAGGGAAAATGGATGAAATAGTTCTTCATGTGTAAGTATTCTCGAAGGTACATACATGCAGTGGAATTTCTTGGATACAGGATATGTGAACGTATATATTTACAAGATAATAACAAATTGTTTTTCTAAGTTGTTTCTACCAGTGTACACTATTACTAGCAACATATGAGAGTTCTTGTTGATCTGCATCCTCTCCAACAGTTGCTATTCTCAGACTTCTTAATATTTACCAGTCTAGCAGCTGTAAGATACTAACTGTATGAATTTGTATTTTCCTGGTTATTAATGAGGTTGATTACCTTTTGTGTACTTTTGACCATATAGCTTTCTATCTTTTTTGGGGGGGACGGGAATGACTGTTCATGTGTATTATCTATTTTTCTTTAGGTTTATTTTTCTGGGTTTGTAGAAATTCTTTATATATTCTGAATATATATTCAGCGTATATATTCTTTTGATCAGTACATATATTGTGTTTATCTTCTCTAGGTTTGTGGCTAGTCTTCCTCCTTTATGATGTTCTTTGATGAACAGAAGTTCTTAATTTTATACATTTTTAGTAAATGTTCTGTCTCCACTATTTTTTTTTATATTTTACAGTTGTGTTTTTTATATGTCTACTAAGTTTCTTTCTTCTCTTTTTTCTTTCCTTTTCTTTTCTTCCATAAATTGCACCCATTGTGGGGCTTAAACTCATGACCCTGAGGTTAAGAGTCACATGCTCTCTACCCACTGAGCCAACCAGGTGCCCTATTAGGTCATTTCTTTAATTGCGTTGTTTACATCTGTATCACTGAAGACTTTTTTGTAGAGGTATATTAAAATTCCCATTATGATTTTGGACTTGTCTATTTCTCTAGTAGTTCTTTTAATCTTTTGTTTTGCATGTTTTGAAGCTATTTAAGAAGGAGCCCAAAAATTTAGCATTGGTATGTTGTATAAAATAACTCTCTTGGGGCGCCTGGGTGGCTCAGTTGGTTAAGCGACTGCCTTTGGCTCAGGTCATGATCCTGGAGTCCCAGGATTGAGTCCCATATCGGACTCCCGGCTCTGCGGGAAGTCTGCTTCTCCCTCTGACCTTCTCCCCTCTCATTCCCAGTCTCTGTCTCTAATAAATAAAAAATAAATAAATAAATAAAAATCAATTAATTAATTAAATAAAACGATTCTCTTCATCTCTAAATATACTTTTTGCTTTAAAGTTTATTTTGTCTGCTATTAACACAGCAATTCCTTTTCTTTAGGTTAGTGTTTCTATGGCACATATTTTTAAAATTTTTGACTTCTAAACTTTTACCCTCAGGCCTTTGTATGTGGTATTTCCTATGCTTAGGAACTTTCTTCCCCTCGTCATACAGTCAATTCTTATTTATTCTTCAAGTCTAAGCTTAAATGTTATACCTTACAGAAAGCTTTCTGTAATTCTGTAAGTCTAGGTTGAGTTTCTCTGCTACGTGCTCCCATTTCACTTTGCATGTTACTAATGATATTGGTATTTTAATTGTCTTTCTTCTCTGCTCCAATGTAAACTCCTTGAAGGCAGAGACTGTAGCAGTCGGGATCTAATTTGAAGATAGAACCATATAATGATTTAAACAAGGGAGATTTAATATAAAGAATTACTAAACTATGATAAAAGAGTCACTGTAGGATATAAGAAAACTGTAAGGTACTCTAGAACTGAGGAGAGGCCCAAGAAGTCATACTTGGAAGCAGGCTCTTTTCAAGACTCATCTTCAAGTCTGGGGTATAGAACTCCTTGGAGAAAGTGAAGTTGAACCTACTAAATGGCAGAGCTGCAGGTTTGCCAGGCAAGGGTTGGTCCCCTGACCCCTCGTGAACTGTTGCTATATGGGGCATTTAATTTTGATCTCTGCTGTTGATAGGTTAGGTACTCACAGTGTGGTTGACCAAGTCAGCCTTGGTAAGAGGAGGTTCATGATTTTGAGACCATGCGTATCCTTGCCGCCGTGGCTGCTTTGTTCATAGATCTACTAAAGAAGCACTGGGGTGGCCGGGAAAAGAGGCTAATTGACATCCATAGAGTGTATAATTTTGTCTACCTGATTATTAAGAGTCCCTTCTATAGTAGTTGCCCTTTAGTGGGCATTCACATGAGACACAATATTTTCAAATTTTATGCCCATTCAAAGGGGTCCATCTGCATACTTTCCCCCCAGCTTTCCTTCTTATTATCTTCCAATCCTGTTTCTTCCAAGTTCCTGACCATCCAGTTAGACCATTACCAACTGTTTATGAATGAGTCTAAATTTGTACTGCTGGTATAGCACTGCTTCATTCCAGACATGGTAGATAACCAAAGGTATTGCTCAAAGTTTTGCTCAACAAAAGATCAAAGTGAACAAAACATCCTAAAAAATTAGAATAAAATAGTAATGCATATCAAATATCTCAGTGAAAGAGGAGTTTCACAGCAGAAAAGCAAAGGAAGAAATTATAAAGTAAGAAGTTTGTCTATACAAAAGCAGAAATCTTTGAGCTATCAGATCAAGATTGGTTAACAACTATAAATCATTTTCATTGATTTACAAAATTTTCATAAACAGATGGAAAACATTAAGATTTAGTAAAAACTATATAAAAAGACATGAAAATCTCAAAAGAAAATATAGAAAATGAATGGATATGTTAAATTCTATTCAATTTTGATAGTAATTTTCAAAAATACAAATCTAAGTGTCAGTACGTTAAATTAGGACCACAGGTAAAGGGAGGGAAAACTAGGACTAAATCAGAGAGGGAGACAAACCATGAGAGACTCTGGATTCTGGGAACCAAACTGAGGTTTACAGAAAGGGCTGTTAGGGGGATAGGGTAGCCAGGTGATGGGTGTTAAGGAGGGCACTTGTGGTGATGAGCACTGGGTGTTATACACAACTGATGAATTGTTGAACATAATAATATAAATAAAAGAAAAAAATGAATTAGTAATAATACATTTCAGAGGTTAGTAATGGTAAGAACACAGTAAAATTAATTTTTCTCATATACTATTGATGGAATCAAAAATTGAAAAAAAAAAAATTGATACAGGGGCACCTGGCTGGCTCAGTCCATAGAGTATGTCTCTTAGTATCAGGGTTGTGGGTTTGAGCCCCACATTGGGTGTAGAGATTACTTAAATAAACTTTAAAAAAAAAATTGGTACAACTCTGAAAGAAATTTGGTAATATATATGCGATCCTTAACAAATAGTGGTTTTCCTTTGTTCCAATAATTAACTTCTAAGAATCTACATTAGGGAAATAATAGACCCACAAAAAAGCCCTGGGCCCTAGAGTGCTCATTATGTTATTAATTACAACAGAGATAACAGTATAAGCATTCTTTGATTTATTTATTTTTTTAAATATTTTATTTATTTATTTGAGAGACAGAGAAAGTGAGAGAGAGCATGAGAGGAGAGAAGGTTAGAGGAAGAAGCAGACTCCCTGTGGAGCTGGGAGCCGATGTGGGACTCGATCCCAGAACTCAAGGATCATGACCTGAGCCGAAGGCAGTTGCTCAACCAACTGAGCCACTCAGGCGGCTAAGCATTCTTTTAGAACTTTAAGAGAGTTATCATCTGAGTGTACTGAATTTCCACTGGAACTTGATATTTATTTTCCAACTAAAAATAGGAAGGTCGTATTTTATTGCAGAATTTAAACTGCCTTAGATCTAATATATAAACTCATAGATCTGATATAAACTCAATCATAATGTATAAATAAGATGGCTTTCATGACAAAGAGGGTTTGGAGATCTAGACATAATACATTTTAATTCTTTCTTTCATTATTAAAGATTTTATTTATTTATTTATTTGACAGAGAGGAAGAGATGTCAAGTAGGCAAAGAGGCAGGCAGAGGGAGAGGAGGAAGCAGGTTCCCCACTTGAGCCATCCCAGGACTCTCTGATCATGACCTGAGCTGAAGGCAGAGGCTTTAACCCACTGAGCCACCCAGGCACCCCAACATAATACATTTTTTTTAACATAATACATTTTTAAATGAGCTCTTAAATTGACTACTGACTAAGATTACATGGTTGTTTAATTTTGTAGGCATTATAATAGAAGAGTAGAAAAAAACCAAATCTATGTCAGGGAGGGCAACGAGAAAAGAAATGGGTTCTATTGAAAGATTGACAAGGGAATCAAAAATAAATTTGCTTTTTGACAATAAAATTTTAGGTATTTTTAGTTTGACCTTTTTTTATCCATGAATAATGGCTCATATTTAAATAATTTCATATACTTTACAAAAAAAGCCCTTTTATATTATTGCATTTAATTCTTACAACAACTTTGTGAAAAGGATTTGGTATTTCCACTTTCAAGATGAATAAATGGTAGCTTTATAAAGGTTTAACAACTTACCTGAATATTTATTGTTTTGTCTACAGATCTCAAAATCAGTAGTAATATGTAAAGGTTAGGAGCACCAGATCTGGAGTCAGGCTACCTGTGTACAAATTCAGACTTTACTAGTTCCATCTATACTTCAGTGTCCTTGTAGGTAAATGGAGGTAAATAATGATATCTATTTGATAGAATTGTGACAATTAAATGAGTTAATTCAAATACAGAATTTAGAACATTCTTTTTTTTTTTTAAGCAGGCTCCCCGCTGAGCAGGGAGCTGATGTGGGACTCTATCCCAGGACCCTGGGATCATGACCTGAGCCGTAGGCAGCTGCTTAACCAACTGAGTCACCCAGGCATCCCAGAATTTAGAACATTCTTGGCACATTAATAAAGTATCCAGCATTACACATATAGTTACATATAATTGGAGTTTATAGTTACATAACATTTTATTCTTTCTTTTTTTTCCAAGATTTATTTATTTATTCATGAGAGACAGAGGCAAAGGGAGAAACAGGTTCCCCGCAGAGCAGGGAGCCAGATGCAAGGCTTGATCCTGGGAACCTGGGATCATGACCTGAGCTGAAGGCAGAGGCCTTACCCACTTAGCCACTCAAGTGTCCCTATAATATTTTATTCTTTTTATTTTTTTATTTTTTATTTTATTTTATTTTTTTAAGATTTTATTTATTTATTTGACAGAGAAAGAGTTCACAAGTAGGCAGAGAAGCAGGCAGAGAAAGAGAGGGGGAAGCAGGCTCCCTGCTGAGCAGAGAGCCCGATGTGGGGCTCTATCTCAGGACCCCGAGATCCATGACCTGAGCTGAAGGCAGAAGCTTTAACCCACTGAGCCACCCAGGCGCCCCTATTTTTTATTTTTTTTTAAGATTTTATTTATTCATTTGACACAGAGAGAGAGATCACAAGTAGGCAGAGAGGCGGGCAGAGAGAGAGGGGGAAGCAGGCTCCCCACTGAGCAGAGAGACTGATGTGGGGCTCCATCTCAGGACCCCGAGACCATGACCCAAGCCAAAGGCAGAGGCCCCAACCCACTGAGCCACCCAGGTGCCCCTATTTTATTCTTTATAAAATGCATTCATTTATATAATCCCATTTGATCCTTTCATACCAGATCTCTAGTTAGGGCAGTTATTACATTTTGTGAGTTTTATTATTTATTATGAAGTAATTTGCTCAAATTCATACAGCTTTTAGATGCTAGAGCAGGATAAATAATCTAGGTTTTCTCATCCCAAATTCAGTGTTCCTTCATAACTCCATTCCATAAAATGCCAAATAGGACAATGTATAAATTATTTCTGAAGTTAGGTTTTGGTGAAATACTTTGAGAATTAATATTTTTTATTTGGATATGAAAAGTTGTTTTTTGATGAGAAAAAAAGGGTTATTTCCTTGGATATTAAGAGCCATGTCCTAAACTTGGTGCTTGAGATCTTATTAGAAAGAATGAGATTAATTGGGAAGGACCACCGGGGAAGGAAGGGAAAACTGAATGGGAAGAAATCGGAGAGGGACACAAGCTATGAGAGATTCTGGACTCTGGGAAAGAAACTGAGAGTTACAGAAGGGAGAGGGGTTGGGAGGATGAGGTAACAGGGTGATGGGTATTAAGGAGGGCACATGTTGTTATGAGCACTGGGTGTTACATGTGACTAATGAGTCGTTGAACACTACATCAAAAACTAATGATGTACTACGTGTTGGCTAAGTGAACATAATAATAAAAAAAGAAAGAATGAGAACGTACTATTATTAATGTTTATACATTTTCTTTTTAAAAAAATTTAACAGCTACATCATCATCTGCAGTTTCAACACACTCCCCATCAGTTGTTGTAGCTGTTGTAGAAGGTAGAGGACTTGCCAGAGGTGAAATAGGAATGGCAAGTATTGATTTAAAAAGCCCACAAATTATATTATCTCAGTTTGCAGACAATACAACATATGCGAAGGTAAGTATACTCTTAGAAAATGCTTAACCTAGTGAGTGCTATGTAGATTTTCAAGTCACTGCTTTCCTAATAAGTTTACTTTTTCGTGGAATAAAGATTATTCACAATTGCACTAAAGTAGGCTACTCTGAATTAAAATTATTTTACATCTGATTTTAGTTTTTTGAATGTATTTTGTCCTTAAAATAATGTGCTTTGCTATTATATGAACATTTCAAATTACTGTTAATTTCTAAAGTTAACCTCTTCAGGTTAATAGTTCTGGAATCATTCCAAAGATTATATATATTAATAACTCTATTGCCAAAGGGTTGTTTCCATTGAACAGTATTTGAATTTTATTTTCCAGAGTTCAGGGAAACTGGTCTTTTAGGTCAGTGGTAATTTAGCCTCTTCGTCCCTTTACTTCCTATCACTTATCATTAATTTGGGCCACTGGCCTGTTGTCATGGAAATTTCTGTCTCTTACCAGGTAAAAATAACCTACTTCTAATCTCTATATTCTAAAAACTTATTTGACCCAGTTTCTATTACTTATATATACTAAGTATATATATGCTATGCTAGTTTTAGCATTTTATTGTTCCTTTTTCCTTTTCCTAATTCCTCTTTATGGTTTCTCAGTACATAGGTTTCCTTTTCCTACCTAATAATTAATTTTTAAACATAACTAACAAACTACATGATACTAGTGCTGCATGTAACTTATCTCCGGGTATTTCACATTTTTATGCAAATTTAAAAAACATAGGAAAAAGCTTTTTTAAAAACAGAAATGTTTGGCAAATTGACTAAGAATTTCTGTGTCTGGGGGTGCTGGGTGGCTCAGTTGTTTAAGGCCTTTGGCCTCTAGTCATGATCGTGGGACCCTGGGATTGAGACCCACATCGGGCTCCTTGCTCAGTGGGGAGTCTGCTTCTCCTTCTCCTTCTGCCTTTCTCCCTCACTCGTTTGTTCACTCACTCTCTCTCAGATAAATAAATAAAATCTTTAAAAAAAAAAAAGAATTTCTGTGTCTGGGATAGTTCTAAGAAATGCACCTGTATTGTGAAAAGAATAAGTTGTAAAGCATGTGTTTCTGTACTGTTCAACTTCTAAGCTTTACCAGTGTAATCATATTGACTGAATCACCATAGTTACACTTTTGAATGTGTTCATGTTTTTTATGGAGATGGATTAAATACCAAATAGAATTTATTTTAAAACATCTTATTTTAGGAATATATATCTGATAAGTTCAAATTAATTTTTGAGCTTAAAGCTGTTACAAATTATTGTGAGGTAAAATATAGCCTATGTTTATGATATTTTATATATATGACATATTTATATATATATATATAGAATATATGTTTAATATATCACTATTAGAAATATATTTTAACTAACATATATAATTAGAAGAGGTGTAATTTTGTGTATCTGTGAATTAAGTTTAAGTACTTATCTCTCAGAAAAATATGCCACTTGTTTGGTTTTGGAAAATCCTAAGCTTACATTTAAGAAATTATTTATTCAAATGATTTTAGGTGATCACTAAACTCAAAATTTTATCACCTTTGGAAATAATAATGTCAAATACTGCTTGTGTTGTGGGGAATTCAACTAAGTTGTTTACTCTGATCACAGAAAATTTCAAGGTAAGTGATTTTTATTCTCAATAATAACATTCAAATCTTACCTTATTTAAAATCCATTCTGTGATAGCATTCTGGAGAACAATAATTTGAACAACTATATGTTTACCCTGAAGTACTCACTAAACACAAGTCCTAAGCTAATGGACAATTAATACATTAAATAAAAATGACAAGGCATCCACTTACTTGATTTGGGACCTTTGATCTACCTTAAACAAAAGAGAAGCTGTTAGAGCTAATAAGCGGCTTCTCAGAGTATACAAGAGGCAGACCCTTAGAGAAAACAGATTTCCTTAGGTATAGCTGTGTGGAAACTAGATATTGTGCCACCAGACTAGTTGAAATTGAAGTTTTTGTTCTAGGAGATAGCACTATCAGTAAGTACTTTTTCTTTTAGAGAATTTGATCTGTATTACAGAATTGTTTTAGCTTCAGCTGGTAGCATGTACTCTTCACGGTTAGCCTACTACTCTAAGCCTCCATATGTGGGCCTGTGGCAGGTTAAGTGTTCTGGAACTTTATCTAATGAATACTCTCCCTGCAAGTGAGAGCTTTTCCAGCATGCAAAGTTTATTTCTTTCCTCTAGCAAATGTTTTGTGGAATGGGGGTTGTAGTTCTTTTTTTTTTTTTTTTTTTAAGATTTTATTTATTTATTTGGCAGAGAGAGAGATCACAACTAGGCAGAGAGGCAGGCAGAGAGAGAGGGAAGTAGGCTCCCTGCTAAACAGAGAGCCTGATGCGGTGCTTGATACCAAGACCCTGAGATCATGACCCAAGCTGAAGGCAGAGGCTTTAACCCACTGAGCCACCCAGGTGCCTCGGGGGCTACAGTTCTAAATCGAGTAGGCAGCATTGCAGTTATTCTAACTGCCTGAGGAGTGCAATTTATTTTCAGAATATACTATACTTTTATATGTTTGTAGCCTTATCTTTAACACATTTGGTATCAAGCTGAAATTTAGAATCCAGTGAGTTCTTTATTGTTCTTAATATATTCAGCATCTGCAACTATTATAAGATTTCTTGTGCTCTTAGAGATCCTGTGTAGTTCAACTGTCTTTGACTTATTGCTAATAAATGACCCCAATTGTCAATCTATTGCTTCTATATAGGTCTCTTTATCTGTTACCTCTTTTATTCATTACTTCAAACTTCTTTCATCACCTTTATGTATACTGTTTCAGCTTTTATTATTTTGGTCTGCTTAAGCATTCTAAGTCTTTGGGTTGTAACAGTAATTCAACTTAAACTAGGTTAAGTAAAAAAAAAAAAACTTAAGCTAGTTTTTTTGTAGGTAGATTATTTCTGTGAGGTTTAAGATAATTATGATTAATGCCTACAGATTGATGTGATCTCAGCTTATCCAATTCAGAGAAAAATGTATTCTTTCTTCCAGTGTCCATATATAAATTCCAGGGAAGGACCCCAATGGGCCCTGCTTTGCTCATATTCCTACATGTTAGACTAATCACTATTTCTCAGGGTAGAAGCACTATGATTGATTAATTCCTGGTCATTTGCTTTCTGTGGGGCACAGAGCTCTGCAATTGATAGTTATGAAAACCACATGGAGTGTAAAATAGGTAAGTCCTTGAGGGCAAAAACAGCATATATTCAATACACTTGAGATGTAGGGAAGTATGGCATAGTGCTTAAGAATAGAGGAGTCAGGGGTACCTGGATGGCTCAGTGGGTTAAATCCTCTGCCTTCGTCTCGGGTCATGATCTCAGGGTCCTGGGATCGAACCCCATGTTGGGTTCTCTGCTCAGTGGTGAGCTTGCTTCCCCCTCTCTGCCTTCCTCTCTGCCTGCTTGTGATCTCTCTCTCTGTGTCAAAAAAAAAAAAAAAAAAAAAAAGAATAGAGGAGTCAGACTGTGCTTGTTTCATATCTTGACTGTAAGTGATCTTGTGCAAGTTACTTCAGTTTTTTTCGTTAGTAAAATAGGGACAATAATCTACCTCCTAGAGAATTGGTATTTTATATAATGTAATTAGAGAAATGACCTCATTGATTAAGGTTGCATTTGGGCAAATTCCTAAAGGAAGTAAGAGACAGAGCCATAGAAGTATTTGGACTAAAAGTATTATAAGCAGAGGGAAAAAAACAATATTATTATTATTATCATCATTATTACACTTACCATAAAAAAAACCTTCATTAAAAGAGAAGCACTATGAAGTGGAAGGACTTTGTAGCCAGGGAAGTCTAAATTTAAGTCTCAACTCTGGCACATATCAAATATATGATGTTAGAAAAACTACTTGACTTTTTAGAATTTTACTTGTAAGAAAATTGTAGTTAAAACAAGACTTACATCATAGAATTATTGTGAAGAATAACGGAGATAACTTAAAACAGTCTTGGTGCATAACAAATTCCCTACCTTCTCATGAGGTTTTTTTTTCTTCTGTCTTGTAGCTCTTTCATAGTCCATTGTTACTATATTATTTTTCTTATGTGTTGTTTTTATTCAGAGTAGGTAGACCTTTTACTCTACAACTTCATGCTTTTTCCCCTACTCTTTAAAAAAGTTTATTTTAAAAATAAATTCACCTCATGTATATAGCATCTCATAGATTTGATAGCTGGAATTGATGTTTTCTTCCTCTGCAGCTAATACATTATAAGGATCTGCTCTGTCTCAATTAAGTGGAATATAGAACACCAAATGTAAAACCTGCATGGTGATGTTGCTATAGAATAAAATTATTAGAAGGCAGAGACTCTCGTGTTTATATTTTATTATTGTACCTACCACATTAAATTAAATGTCATGTGAATATGGTCTAGTAAGAGCAATAGACTGCTATAATTCACTTAGCAAAACAGATAATCATTATCTTTTTCTTAAATCATTAAGAAAATATCCTATTTAACTCTGGAAAATAATAAATAATAAAAAATAAACTTTATGCGATATTGAAGCCACCTACACATGTACCTGCCTGCATGTGTTTAAGAAAGCAGTTTTGGACAACTGCATGAAACTTAAAGTTTATTTTGAAATTAAAACTTCTTTTCAGAGTGTTAATTTTACTACTATCCAAAGGAAATACTTCAACGAAACAAAAGGACTAGAGTACATTGAACAGTTATGCATAACAGAATTCAGCACTGTCCTAATGGAGGTTCAATCCAAGTAAGTTATGACTTAAGGAAGGTAATAAATTTGTAGTGTGAGTTCCGTGAGGGCAAGGTCTTCTGTCTGTTTTGTTCTCTGCTGTATCCCTAGAAAAGTGCCTGGTTTATAATATACTCAGTATTTACTGAAATAGTAAAATAGTTAATGAAAATTTATATACAAGGCATATTTTGCTAACTTAATTTTAATTATTTATATTCTAAATACAGAATTTTTCCAAATTGGTAATAATCTGTTGCTGTTGTGTTTGCTGCTCACTTTACTTTGGAGTTAATTGCTCAAGTAGCTACAGTAACCTAGAAATGTGAGACATGGAGCTGTAGTCGTGTTATTTCATACATGTACTCCTAAGAGATTCAGTTAGGACAGGGAATGACGTTTTCAAAAAGGATTTATTTTTTTAAAGATTTTATTTATTTATTTATTTGACACAGAGCGAGAGAGAGCATAAGCCGGAGTGGCAACAGGCTGAGGGGGAGAAAGAAGCAGGCTCCTGGCTGAGCAGAGATCCCAACATGGGGCTTGATCCCAGGACCCTGAGATCATGACCTGAATGAAAGGCAGATGCTTAATGGACTGAGCCACCCAGGCACCCTAGAAAGGATATTTTTTAGAACATACTAAATAATACTTTCTTTGAGCTAGGTTGGACTAGTTGTTTATTAGGTTAGTCACAGTGACTAAGCTCACCAAGATCATAACATACTTTTCTATACATAGGAACCTCCTAACTCTGTCAGACCTTTTCAACATTATTTGAATTCCTAGAATAGTACACTGACACAAATTACCACTGAATATTGTTTTCCAACATGTGATTTATTGGAGTCCTTAAGTGTAAGGCTCCAGAAAATTGTCCGTTTCTATGAACTTTTATGTTTTAGAGGTTATTTAGCTAGTTTTCAAAAATAAAGAGCACTGGGTATGCTTTTTCCCTTTGAATTTAAGCAATGCTATGCAGATATTTATAATTTTCCTAATAATGAGGTGAAATACGTATTTTATTTTATAGCAGTACTTTTTGTTTATTCTTAAGATTTATAGTGATGTGTCATTGGTCACCTTTCAGGTATTACTGCCTTGCCGCGGTTGCAGCTTTATTAAAATATGTTGAATTTATTCAAAATTCAGTTTATGCACCAAAATCGCTGAAGATTTGTTTCCAGGGTAGTGAACAGACAGCCATGATAGATTCATCATCAGCCCAAAACCTTGAATTACTAATTAATAATCAAGACTGTAGGTAAGATCATCCAATTTTTTTCTCACAAAATGTATCAGTATATCTTATTATGTCCTATTTTTCTATGAATAGTTACTTTACATTTCTTTAAATTGTTCGATGTAGAAATATTGAATAAATATACCTTTACTTATTATACCATTGTTGCTGAACTGCTCAGATGTTTCACAAAAGTCAAATTTTAAAAAGATTTATATGAAACAACAAAAACAAACAATCCATGTCAAAATACACAAAGGACTTGAATGGACATTTCTGCAAACAAGATATACAAGTGACCAATAAGCTCAGTCATTATGGAAATGCAAATCAAAACCACAATTACAACTTCACACACTCATTAAGGTTGTTATTATCAAGTAAGTAGAAAATACGTATTGGCAAAGATGTGAAGAAATTGGAACCCTGGTACATTTATCATGAGAATTTAAAATGGTACAGTCATTTTTGGAAACAGAATGGTAATTCTTCACAAAAGTTAAACAGAATTACCATATGATTCAGCATTCCACTTCTAGGTGTTTATAGTGAAAAGAATTGAAAGCAGAGGGCACCTGGGTGGCTCAGTCGTTAAGCGTCTGCCTTCAGCTCAGGTCATGATCCCAGGGTCTGCTCAGTGGGAAGCCTGCTTCTCCCTCTCCCACTCCCCCTGCTTGTGTTCCTGCTCTCACTGCCTCTCTCTCTGTCAAATAAATAAATAAAATCTTTAAAAAAAAAAAGAGGCGGGGGGCCCCTGGGTGGCTCAGTGGGTTAAAGCCTCTGCCTTTGGCTCGGGTCATGATCTCGGGGTCCTGGGATCAAGCCCCATATCAGGCTCTCTGCTCAGCAGGGAGCCTGCTTCCATCTCTCTCTCTCTGCCCCGCCTCTCTGCTTACTTGTGATCTCTCTTTCTGTCAAAGAAATAAAAAAATCTTAAAAAAAAAAGCAGAGACTCATAGATACTTGCACACAAGTGTTCATAGCAGCATTATTCACAGTAGCCCAAAGGTGGAAATAAACCAAATGGCCATCAATGAGTAACTGACTAGGTAAACAAAATAATGTACAATGGAATGTCATTCATCCTTAAAAATGAGTGAAATTCCAGGGGCACCTGGGTGGCTCGGTCAGTTAAGTGACTGCCTTCAGCTCAGGTCGTGATCTCAGGGTCCTCCTGGGAGCAAGCCCCATGTTGGGCTCCCTGCTCAGTGGGGAGTCTGCTTCTTCTCCCTCTGTTGCTCCCCCTGCTTGGCCTTTCTCTCTCAAATGAGTAAATAAAATCTTTTAAAAAAATGAGTGAAATTCTGATATATGCCACAAGATGTTTGAACCTTGAAAACATTTTACTAAGTGAAATAAACCAAACACAAAAGGAAAAATATTTTTTAATTCCACTTAGATATCTAGAGTAGGCAAATTCATAGAGACAGAAAGTAGACAAAAATTATCAGGAAACTAGAACAGTAGGGAGTGGGTTGTTACTGGTTGGTAGATTCAGAGTTTCTGCTTGGGATGATGAAAAATTTCTAGAAATGGGCAATTACAGTGGTTGTACAATATTGTGGTTGTATCTAACAACACTGAATTGTGTGCTTAAAATGATTAAAATGGTAAAATTTATGTTGTGTGTTTTACCACAAGAAAAAGAAGATACTGTATCTAGATTACCACAGAATTGGAATAACCATCTTTAAAAGCATCAAGTAAAGGAAATTTAAGGGGCTATGTACTTATTTGAGAAGGTAAAAATCATGGAATCAACTTGGTCTGTGGTATGACTAGATTACTGGTTTTATTGGTTTATTATTAACTTTAGTTAGAGCACCAGGAATATTGATGGTGGGCATGAGAGAGAGAGAGATAGGGAGAGGCACACACACACAGTGTTTATAGATTTCATAGTGGGTTACTTATTAACATGTTAATAGAAAATATGGTAATGGTCAGCCAGAAATGCATTAATAAGGGGTCAGGTTGGGACAAAGAATTAGGGAGCCATGATTTTTCTCCTTGAGGAATTAACAGTCTAGAGGAGGAAACACAAAGACGGTATTATTAACATGTACTAAGTATGGTAATAAAATTTGCATAAAAATGATGGAATCATAGCAGAGAGAGTTAATTGGGCTTGAGTTAAGGGTAAAAAGAAAGTGACTAGGAAAGACTTTCTAGAGGAGATAATACTTGAGGTAAGTTTTGAAATATAAATAGAAGTTATTCAGATGAAGTGGAAAAGGTGAAAAGCCAAGTCTTCAAAGCATGATTTTCTTTCTTTTCTTTTTTTTTTTTTTAAGATTTTATTTATTCACTAGACAGAGTGAGTGAGAGAGAGAGAGAAAGCACAAGCAGGAGTCGGGGGTTGGGGGGTGAGGGGAGAGGCAGAAGAAGACGCACAGTCTTCGCTGAGTGGGGAGCCCAATGTGGAGCTCGATCCCGGGATTCTGGGATCATGACCTGAACTGATGGCAGATGCCTAACCAAGTGAGCCATCTATGCTCCCCAAAAGCATGATTTTCATTACAACAACATGATATATGCAAGGAAACTAAAGCTATTTAGTATTATTGATTGGTAAAGTCCAAGTTCGGAGTAAGTAAGCTTGGAGTAATCAGCTTTTGGTAATTAAATATAACATTAGACATCAACGAAAGGGATAAACTTCAAATGATTATGATTTTTAGTATTAAGAGTATTGAAGGGAATAACAAGTATTTTAGACAAACAAAACCTTAAGATGCTCAGTGCAAAATTAGAGCCATAGTTGTTTCAATATCTCTATTACTTTGTATATTCTTATCTTGGCTTTACTTTCCATGATGTGAAATTGTCAGATATTATTTGCTGTTGCCAACTTAGAAACATATGCTGTCTCATTTTGTTTTTCACTTATACTCTAATCATCAAGAGCAGCTTAAATCTATCTAGAACTGTTGTTACTACTTTTAGTAAGAGTAGTACTGTTTATAGTGCTTTTAGTTATACATCAGTATAGGGGCCTCAGTTCCTTTGAAGTTCCATTGACTGATGATGGTCTAAAATTACAGACTTAAAGAATTTATAGTTAATTGTAGCTATTATTCCTTTTCAGCTTAGTGAGTTAGTAATATTTTTCTTCTTGCTACTTAAAAAGGATTAAAATAATATTATTTGGAAAAATTACTCTTGTCATTTATTTTGTATGTTATAATAACATAGAGTAAGATAGTCAGCAACCAAGGCTGGTAATTACTACAAAGTGTTATATACTTTGTCGCATTTCATAGTTCATCATTATTTTCATTATCATCGTCAAACATTGCTTGAGTTCCTGCTATATATTACATGATAGGATATTTGACCTCTAGGAGTTCATATTATCATTGAAAAGGGGAAATTGGAATGTCTTTTCACAGATTTGAACCAAAGAATATCAGGTTAAAAGATGGATATTCTACCTGCTGAACTATCTGAATAGCTCTAACTTCTGTAGACTTGTCACCTGTTCAGAGCAGTTTCACCCTTTGATTTCTATAGCAAGTGGCAGGTTTGGGTATCATGCTCACTTCCTTGGTTCCTGTAGAAGCCCAGTTCTCAAAAAGTAAATGCCTGTGAGGACCTCATCCCCACCCCTGGCCAGGACTTGATTTGAGTAGTTCTCTAAAAATTTGTTTAAATTGATATACCAGGGCATCTGGCTGGCTCAGTTGGTAGAGCATATGACTCTTGGTCTCCATGTTGTGAGGTTGAGCCCTACACTGGGGGTAAAGTTTACTTAAAAAAAAAGTGATGTACCAAAAATCTGCTAGTCTGATGACTAAGTGAAGAGGCATTCTTGTTTTCTACCCTCTCTCAACCCAGATTCAGTCCCCTTATTTATTCAGATAAATCCCCTTGACTCAACCTTTGGAATACATACCAATCCTGGATCACATATTACCATTTCCAAGGCTACAACCCTAACCATTACCTCCATCATTTTAGCCTGGACTACCATAATAGCCCCTAACTTGTTTCTCTGTCTTCTTTTTACCCTCCCACACTTAGTCTATTCTTGATCTAGTGGGCATACTGTGATCCTTTTAAACTAGAAATCAGATGTTGGAACTCTGCTGCTGAACATCTTCCAGTGGCTCCCATTACATGTAGAATAGAGTGCAGATTCTTTACCATGGCCTACAAGGACTTCTGTGTCCTGGCCTCTATCAGCTTCTTCATGTTCCTCCATTTTCTTTCATTTGCAGAATTCCACTGACCTTGATCTTTCAGGTTCTAGATCCAAAAAGCCTTCCTGGGCTTAAATTACTGTTCTGCTTGACCCCTTCTAACTGGTAACTCTTTTCTTGTTATTTAATTATTAGGAAACCTTGGACAAGTTAATTTCTTTGCACTTCAGCTCCTTCCCTTATAAAACGGGGTTAAATATAGCATCTACTTCACACTGTGGTTACTAGAATTAAATAAGTTAATATACAAAGTGCCTAGAATACTGCCTGGCACATACTTAGTGTTCAATGTTTTATGTATTCTCACCATTATTGTCAACATCATCTGTATCTCATCATCATCTTGGCATGGATACGTTTTGAATCCAACTACCAAATGTACATATAAGTTTCTCTCAACCAACTTAACTAAAGAACCCTTCTGGTCATTCTCTATGTAGTCCTGTTCTGTTTGTTTGTTTAACCCTTTTTGTACCTGAAATTATTTTCTTTCTCTTTTATTTGTAATTCTCTAACTTCTTAAATTAGAACAAAGTGACTATATATTAAATATTTATTTTTTTCAATGTGAAAGCTCTTTTCCCCTATAAAGGATATATTACTGGTATCTTGCTATTATTGACGGAATGCCATGGACTACAACATTTTTTATTATTCTGAATATTAAATATTCAGAATACTAAATACTACCTAATCTATGAAAAAAGTCATTAACTAAATATAAGAATATGTTGTCTACCCCTTGTTAATTAAAGCATTGTCCATTG
Source organism: Nasua narica (assembly GCA_028533885.1). NCBI lineage: Eukaryota > Metazoa > Chordata > Mammalia > Carnivora > Procyonidae > Nasua > Nasua narica. The sequence goes on from CM052798.1 coordinate 56,089,179, forward strand.
GTAGCATACTTGGGAGCTTATTTGAAATATATATTCTTAGGCCTCATCTCGAACTCATTTCAGACTTAGAATTCCCATGTGATTTGTATGGACATTAAAGTTTGAGAATCACTACTGTAGTTTAGAGGATTATTTAGAAAGTTAAATGGTAGCTTCTTTGGATTTTCTTTTGTATACTTAAAGAAATTTTCCTTATTTGTGTTTTCAAAGGAATAATCACACACTCTTTGGTGTTCTAAATTATACGAAGACTCCTGGAGGAAGTAGAAGACTTCGTTCTAATATATTAGAACCTCTAATTGATATTGAAACCATTAACATGAGATTAGATTGTGTTCAAGAACTACTTCAAGATGAGGAACTCTTTTTTGGACTTCAGTCAGGTAAATGAATATCATCTAATTTTATGAATACAAATTATTAAAAAATACATTGTCTAGAATACTAGTCATATTGGATTAAGGCTTATCCTAATAACATTATCTTAACTTGATTACATCTGCAAAGATCTAATTTCCAAAAAAGATCACATTCAGATACCAGTGTTTAGGACTTCGGAATGTCTTTCTGGGGGACACAGTTTAGCCCCATCAGGTAAGAGAATTGCTTTTGGCACCTGGTTATTTGTTCACTTCCATGGCAATACAATTCTCTTCTTAAATCTGTAGGTAGAAGGTCAGTAACTGCTCCTAGTTCAATTCCTGGTTCCTAGCAGTTTGATTTGTCTTTCACACCTCTACTCTCCCAACCATTCCACCTGGTGTTGTGGTACATGAAAATCTAGGAGCCATTGAGCAAGCTACCAAGAGGGCATCTTTTATAGAGTTTATTTTTTAGTGATCTCTACACCCAGCATGGGGCTAAAACTCACAACCCTGAGATCAAGAGTTGCATGCACCTCCGACTAAGCCAGCCAGGCACGGCACAAAGAAGACATTTTTAATTGTAATCCTTTTCTTGTTCACAGGAACATCTTTTTGGCCGACCTATACCTGGCATTCCATGTAATACATAAGTGCCTAGAATATGACGTTATTTAATTATGTACTGTCAGTCAAATTCCAACCATTGTCATCTTTTTAAACTTTCTGCTACCAAATATGCAGTTGCCCTTCTCCTGCCTGTAGCTAATTGCTCCAGCTATGTTCTGGATACTGTCTCTGTACTCATTTGTCTCCTCTATCTTTAATATTTTCCTCTCTTCCTCCTGTCTTTGCCATCTTTGTAAAAAAAAAAAAAAATCTCGCTGGACTTTACCTTCTCCAGCTACCGCCTTATTTCTCTCTTCTCCCAATTCATAGATAAACTTGTTGAAAGACAGATTTTCTGCAGTTACTATCTTCTTTTCACAACATTTCAATCTACTGTAGTATTGTTTCTGTGCTCACTGTGCGAGATTCCTCTAGTCAAGGTTACTGTAGCAAATGTTATTGGTTCTTTGTCAAGATCCTTTTGGGTCTGTTTTACCTTTCTGTGTACCCCTTTTCTCACTCTATGTGGCTTTTGCTTCTACTGGCCTGCACTTGGAGTCTCTTTGGAATCCTGCCCCCAGACTATTAGAGCATTTTGCTTTCAAGAAGCATGCAGAAAGCAACTTGCAGCCCTTAAATCCAGAATTCTTCTGTAGGATCAGTTGAAGTTACCTTCCATAGCACTTTGCCTGAAATTATACTGCTGCTTGGCTTTTTTCTCTTGCCCATCCTTCTCTCTTTTCCTGTTTTCTCTTCGAAGCATTTTTTTTTAAAAATTATTTAAATTTTAGTTAACATACAGTACAATATTGGTTTCAGAAGTAGAATTCAGTGATTCATCACTTACATACAATACCCAGTACTCATACAAGTGCCCTCTTTAATACCCATCACCCATCTAGCCCATCCCCCACCACTTCCCTCCTTCAACCTTAGTTTTTCTCTATCTTTAAGAATCTCTTGGGTACCTGGGTGAGTCAGTTAGTTAAATGTCTGCCTTGGCTCAAGTCATGATCTCAGGATCCTGGGATAGAGCCCTGTGTCATGCTCCCTGCTCATCACTTCTTGCTTCTCCCTCTCCCTCTGCTTCTCACCCCCATGCTTGTTCTCTCTCTCTCTGATAAATAAATAAATAAATAAATAAATAAATAAATAAATAAATAAATAAATAAATAAAACCTTTAAAAGAATCTCTTATGATTGGTTTCCCTCTCTCTTTTCTCCCCCCTCCCATGTGTTCATCTATTTTGTTTCTTAAATTTGGAAGCACATTCTTTTTTTTTTTTTCTTTTTTCACTTGAACTTACAACCCTATGATCAAGACCTGAGCTGAGATGAAGAGTTGGACACTCAACCAACTGAGCCACCCAGATACCCCTGGAAACACATTCTTAATAAATCACTTGCACATCAGTCCTCATGTCAGGATCTGCTTCTGAAGAACCCAGCCTAAGACAGTCACCTAAAGGTTCATTGTTAAATTTAGTGAACACATATTAGTTCTCTTATTTGAACTCCAAGTTATATGATACTGCTAAATATCTCTTCTTATTGAATTACTGCCTTTCTTTGTTTTTGCAATTATAGTCTCCTGATTTTCTTCCTACTTCTTTGGAGTTTCCTTCTTTTTTTAGCTCTGAAACTCATTTCTTTAAAAAGTTTACATGACAGGAAACAGCAAATGTTGGCGAGGATGTGGAGAAAGGGGAAGACTTTTACACTCTTGGTGAGAATGCAAGCTGGTATAGCCACTCTGGGAAAACAGTATGGAGGTTCCTCAAGATGTTAAAAATGGAGCTACCCTACAACCCAACAATTTTACTACTAGGTATTTACCCCAAAGATACAGATGTAGTGAAAAGAAGGGGTGCGTGCACATCAATGTTCACAGCAGCAGTGTCCACAACAGCCAAACTGTGGAAGGAGCCGAGATGTCCTTCAACAGATGAATAGATAAAGAAGATGTGGAAGATGTGATATTATTAAGCCATCAGAAAGGATGAATACCTACTATTTACATCAACATGGATGGAACTCGAGGGTATTATGTTAAGTGAAATAAGTCAAGCAGAGAAAGACAATTATCTTATGGTTTCACTCATATGTGGAACATAAGGAATAGTGCAGAGGACCATAGGGGAAGGGAGGGAAAACTGGGAAGAAATCAGGGAGGCAAACCATGAGAGACTGTGGACTCTGGGAAACAAACTGAAGGTTACAGAAGTGAGGGGAATTAAGGAGGTATTAAGGAGGGTATTAAGGGTATTAAGGAGGACACGTGTTATGATGAGCCCTGGGTATTATATACAACTAATGAATCGTTGAATACTACATTAAAAACTAATGATGTACTGTATGTTGGCTAATTGAACATAATAAAAAAAAGTTTACATAAATATCCAGTCAGAACCAACTAGTTATCTCCCTTAAACTGTTATCTATATGGATTTCCAAATAGACCTCAGGACCATATACTGGCTTGGAATGTCCTCCAAAAGCTCTGTCATTGATCAGGTAACAGAGTAAAAACTTCAGAGTCCTTTCTTTCAAATGGAAAAGGGAAAGACTCCTGAGTCTTTTTTTTTTTCTTGCCTGTATCTTCTTTATAGGTTTCTATTCCTTTGCTCATTCCCTAAATGCTAAGCCTCTTCAAAGATACATCCTGAGTGGTCTTTTTACCCTGTATATTCAAGTATGATTTACCTCCCTGGTTTTATAATTGTTACTCACATATTCATGACTTCCTAATCTATATCTCATACCCAGGTATCTCTACAGACCTTTAACCCCTTTATCTTATTGCCTACTGAGCCCTTGTTAGATGTTCCTCAATCATTTCAAATTCAGTGTACCCAAATTGTGCCATCTTTCCTTCTAAGCCAGTCTTCTTGATTTTAGTGAAGAGCTCTACATCCAACCTCTTTACCAAGCAAGATACTTGGAAGTCATTCTTTTTTTTTTTTTAATTTTTTAAAAAGATTTTATTTATTTATTTGACAGAGATATCACAAGCAGGGGGAGCAGCAGGTAGAAAGAAAGGGAGAAGCAGGCTCCCTGAGGGCTCGATTCCGGAACCCTGAGATCATGACCTGAGCCAAAGGCAAGCATTAAACTAACTGAGCCACCCACACACCCCTGGGAAGTCATTCTTAACACTTCTCTTCCCTGAAATCAATCATCAAATTCTACAAAGTTCTTTCTGTATAGCTCTTGAATGCACTGCTTTTATTCCCAGTGCTGCTGGGCTGCCATTTATCTACATTTTGATTTATTGCAACAGCCTCCTGTTTGATCTCCCTCCTCCAGTCTTTCTTTTTATAGTGTCTTCTCTATACTGCAGCCTGAATGATCTTTTGAAAATAAAATTTGAGAATATCACTCTGTATTTATTTCTTATTTTTAATATAACAAATTACCACAAATTTAGTGGTTTAAAACAATGTGAATTTGTTATCTTAGAGTTTTGGAAGTCAGAAATCAGTTTTATTGGGAGAAATTTAATATGTTTGCAGTCCACATTCCTTCTGGAGTCTCTATGAACAAATCTGTTTCCTTGCCTTTTCCAGTTTCTAGAGTCCGTGTAAATGGGTAGATGGCTCATGGGCCTTTCTCCACCTTCAAAGCCAGCAGCATAGTATCTTTTCTACTTTCTGACCTCTACTTTTATCCTTGTATCTTCTCTTTGTCACTGATTCTCCTACATCACTCTTCCAAGGACTCTTGTGATTACTTGGGGACCAACAAACAATCCAGAATAATCTCTCCATTTCAAGATGCTTAACTTAATTCCGTCTTCAAAGTTTCTTTTATCAGGTCTTTAGGAATTAGGAGGTAGACATCTTTGGGGGCTACCACATACATATTTGCATAAAATTCCTCAATCTTTTCTCATTACTTTTAGGATAAAATCCAGACTCTTCTATCTGACTCTTTCCTTGTCATCTCCCACATGTATTGCTACTCCTCATTTTCCATTCTGCCTTTTAATATAATTGAACTTCTTTCAGTTACTTTCTCTCATGTTTTGGTCTTTGTAGTCCATTTTTGCCTAGATGTAGTCCACATTTGCCTAGACTCTTTCTTCTGTCCTGTAACCCCTCCTCCCAAGCAATCCTTAACTATCTACAGTTCATCCTTTACCATTCCAGTTTAGATGTCACTCATGTGAGAAGCTTAACTCTCCAAGTCTGTGGTAGGTACCTTTTCTACATGTTTCCTGTAGTGCCTTGTTATGGCACTTATCTTACTGGATTGTAAGTGCATGCTTTTTTGGAGGATTCCTGTACAAGGCTAGGATATAACGGGTATTCATATTTGTTAAACTATTGGTTTATTGTTGAACCTCTTAAAAATTGTATTCTGTTGTTCCCAAGATTATGTTTTATAGGGTGTGATATTAATGAAAAACTTGATTTCTTTGAAACCCTAATTTTGATATATTTTGTTTTATAATTTATTATAACTGAAAGTTTTAAATTTGCATCTACAAATGTTAAACACTTCTATGTTTTCTATATCTTGATAGTTTATAATTTATCTAAACATGCAGGAACAGAGCAAGGTGGAAGGGTAATTTTTATAGCTTATTAAAATAGGGGAATCTGAATCTCATTAAAGCAACAACCTAGGGCAGCGCCTGGGTGGCTCAGTGGGTTAAAGCCTCTGCCTTCAGCTCAGGTCATGATCTCAGGGTCCTGGGATCAAGCCCCGCATTGGGCTCTAAGCTCAGCAGGGAGCGTACTTCCCCCTCTCTCTCTGCCTGCCTCTCTGCCTACTTGTGATCTCTCTCTCTGACAAATACATTAAATAAAATCTTTAACAACAACAGCAACCACCACCACCACCACCACCACCACCACCACCATCACCTAGGGGCACCTAAGTGGCTCAGTCAGTAAAGCATCTGACTCTTGATTTTGGCTCAGGTCATGATCTCATGGGTTGTGAGATGGAGCCCCATGTCGGGCTTGGTGTTCAATGGGGAGTTTGCTTCTCTCTCTCTCTGCCTCTCCCTCTGCCTTTCCCCCTGTTTCTACTCATTCTCTCTCTCTCTCTGGAATAAATCTTTAACAACAACCACAAAAAAACAACCTAGTACCGACTTTATTGTAGGTATTATAGGTATTAGCAATAAAAAGATAAGGAAGATTAAGCTGTAAGCTTCTGTCCTCAGGGATCTTACACTCATGTTAGAGAACAGAATTCTAAATAAATAACTATGATATAGTGCAATCAATGCAATAATAATTATTTTATGGGAACACAAAGAAGTGAAGTGGGATAAAGGCACAATGCACGATCCAGAATAATATTTCAGTTCTTTTTTTAACATTTATTTATTATTTATGTAATTTCTGTATTCAGTGTGGGGCTTGAACTCGTGATCCCAAAATCAAGGAGTCACGTGCTCTCCCGACTGAGCCAGCTGAGTACCCTGATAATATTTTGGATCTATATTAGGGAATGGGTAGGATTTTGACAATAGGAGAATCCTAGAAATGATATTCAAGACAAAGGGAACCTGCTTGTGCAAGGTATGCTGATGCACATAGGGCAACAAAAATGTTTTTTTGGATGTAGTGGCTGGGATAAATATCTGATATGAGTGCCATTGGCTGTGATCTTGAGCAGTCATTATTTTCTAGGGAACACTTGTTTTTCCGGGAAGGTGGGGAAGATAGAGTTAACATAAGCTTCTGCCATTGTTTTTAATGTTGATAAGAAAGAGCTTGCTGCATTCAAGGGATTGCCCATAGTTACTTACTGACTTGAAGCCTGGCAGGAAATGAGGACTAGGGCTAGCTTGTGAAGGGCTTTTATATAATGGTAAGAAATTTAGGATTTTATCCTGCAAGCAATGGGGAGCTGATGATTTTAAATTAGGAGAATAATATAAGCAAACCCTTATTTTAGAAACATTAGTCTGGTTATGATAGATTTAGAGAAGGGAAGAAGAAGAAGAGACCAAAAAAGAGAAAGAGGCCAATCTATGATGGCTTCAGAGAGTCTGGTTAGTGGAATCACATGTAAAATGTCATAATAATATTATGTCTTATTGAACAGTATAATATTAGTAATAGTCTACTTACTGTAATTTTTTTAAACATAGTTTTAACATAGCTAATTATTGTAGCAGCAGCAAGTTAGAAAGGGACAGAGTTCTACAGGTAGGCAAACTGAAAAATACCACAAGATACTTGGTGTTTGAACAGGAAGAAAGTGACATAAAATTTTGGTCTTTTTGGGTTTTTTTAAAAGTATAGCAGGTTGGGTCCATTTTGTGAAAGTATCAGTTAAGTCTATACAAAACTTTGAGGTCACACATTTCAGTGATGGTAATAGTCATGAGTTATTAAGTAAAAGTTATTATAGTTTACTGCATTTTAAGTATGAGAAAATGAGTTCATCCTTAAAAGGTCTGTTAAATGGCAAGATTAAAAAAAACTGGAGCTATTTAAAATGGATAGATTACAATTATCTATGAATTTATTTTTATAGAATACTTTAAGCTGGAAAATGAGTTGAGAAGAACAAAAGAACAGTTTTGTGTTCTAGTGTGTGCAAGGTACTTTACGTATATTAGCTCACTTACTCCTCACAACAACCCTAGAAGATAGGTGTTACTATCCACATTTAAAAAATGAAACAACTAAGTTCAGAGAAGATAGGTAAATTCTGGTAGGTTACATGATTAGTGGTTGAACTGAGATTTTAAACTAATCTTAAGTATCAGGAAGAAAACTTACAAATCAAAAAGTGGGAAAAAATTATAATAAAATCTAAAAGCCAGAGAAGTATAGTTTTTAGAAGGAAAGGGTGATCAACAATGTCAGATTTTTAAAAAAGATTTTATTTATTTACTAGAGAGCGAGAGATCACAAGTAGGCAGAGAGGCAGGCAGAGAGAGAGGGGGTAAGCAGGCTCCCTGCTGAGCAGAGAGCCCAATGTGGGGCTTGATCCCAGGACCCTGAGATCCTGACCTGAGCCGCAGGCAGAGGCTTTAACCCACTGAGCCACCCAGGCGCCGCAACAATGTCAGAAATTTGAAGACAGATTATAACTAATAAAATTAAGAAAAGACCATTAGAATTTATTGTTTTATTCCTGACATATGTAAGACAGATAAAGACTATTAAAACAAGTAAAAGTTTGTAGGTAGAACTGTTCTATTTTATTATTTGGGGATAATACTTTACATAGTTTATATTTTGAACTGTAACACAAAGTTTAAATGCACATGTTTTTCATTTGTTTCAGTTATATCAAGATTTCTTGATACAGAGCAGCTTCTTTCTGTTTTAGTCCAAATTCCAAAGCAAGACACGGTATGTATGTATGTATTATATGTTATGTTATTATACTTTATATTGTATAATTTGTCTTAATGTGATCTAACATTTGGAAAACATCAAAATATTTTGGAAGAGTACTTCATTATTAATATCTGGAGCATTTTTATGCCTTTTAAAGGAAGCATTTTTTCCCCAATATCCTATTTTATGTTATAGGAAAAATTAAAAGTTTTTTAGTTGAGGAATTGGCATATGTTCATTAATCAAATATTTACTTAAAAAGTTTATAATCTCTTTAAAACTTAGACTATAATATTTGCTAATAAATAACTACATAAAAATTTTGTTGGATCCAAAGATTATGGGTGCTTCTTAAAAGTGATTATTATGTAAAGTTTGATTAGCCTTCAAATATGCTTAAACTTTAAGATGAAACAGTGTCTTTGGATATTTTTCAAAATTAAATAGTTAGTGCTTATAGGCACATCCTATAAAGAAAGTGATAGATGGTTTTTATTCTTCTCTTTAAGGTGAATTGAAAATATTTAATGAAATAAATGCATATTTTTGCTCATATGCTTAAAAAGGAAAAGAGTTTTTTATATCAGTAGAGTTTGATTTAAAATTTGGTTACTCTGCAAATCCATTGAAATCTGATCTGTTTCAGAAGTGTTTCCTTATCGTAGAGATTATACTCTTTAGGTTCATTTATAATAAAAACATCATCCAATGGATGGAAAAGCTTTGGCTGTTGGATAGGTACAGAACTAAAAGTTTTCTTTTTTTTTTTTTTAAAGTTTTCTTAAATAATTGAAATACCTTATAATAATTCAATATATACACATAAGAAGTAGCCAAAACCAACTGATGTCTGGAACAAAATTAGTTATGTTTGTAACATGAGTGTGAAAGTATTCCCTCCTCTTTAACTTCCTATTACAGCTTGTGTGGAATTGGTGTTATTTCTACCTTAAATGTTTGGTAAAATTCACGAATGAAGCCATTACAACCTGGAATTTTCTTTCTAGGAAGGTTTTTGACTATTATAAATTCAACTTATTAAACAGATATGGTGCAAAAAAAACAACAAAAACAGATATGGTGCTATTCAGATTACCGGTTTATTATTGAATGAGCTTTGGTAGGTTGTGTCTTTCAAAGAATTTGTCATGTCACCCAACTTGTTGAATTTATTGACATTACATTGTTCATAATGACCTCTTTATTATCCTTTTATATTTGTATAGTTTGCAGTGATATACCTCTCTTATTTCTGATGTTGGTAATTGAATATTCTCTTTTTTTTCTTAGTCATTCTGGCTAGAGGTTATCAATTTTATTGGTTTTATTGGCAAGATTTCATTCTTTTTTTTTATGGCTGAGTAATACTGTATTTTGTGTGTATATATACACACATATCTATACCAACTCTTCTTTATCCATTCATCAGGTGATGGACATTTGGGCTCTTTCCATAATTTAGCTATTGTTGATAATGCTGCCATTAAAATCGGGGTGCATGTACCCCTCTGAATCAGTATCTTCATATCCTCTGGGTAAATACCTAGTAGTTTAATTGTTGGGACACAGGATAACTCTATTCTTAACTTTTGAGGAACCTACATCCTGTTCTCCAGGGCGGCTGCACCAGTTTGCATTCCCACCAACAGTGAGAGAGATTTTCCCTTTTTCCATATTCTCAGCAACACTTATTGTTTCTTGTGTATTAACTTTAGCCATTCTGACTGGTATGAGGTGATACCTCATTTCAGTTTTAATTTGTATTTCTATGATTAAAAGTGATCTTGAGAATCTTTTCATCTGTCTTTTAGCCATTTGTATGTCTTCTTTGGAAGGATGTCTATTCATGTCTTTTGTCCGTTTCTTGTCTGTTTTGGTTGTTGAGTTTGATAAGTTCTTTATAGATTTTGGATACTAACCCTTTATCAGGTATGTCATTTGCAAATATCTCCTTCCATTCTGAAGGCTGCCCTTTAGTTTTGTTGATTGTTCCTTTTGCTGTGCAGAACTTTATCTTGATGAAGTTCCAGTAATTTATTTCTGCTTTTGTTTCCCTTGCTTCAGGAGATAAGTCTAGCAAGAAGTTGCTACTGCTGAGGTGAAAGAGACTGCTGCCTGTGTTTTCCTCTAGGATTTTTATGGGTTCTTGTCTCACATTGAGGTCTTTAATCCATTTAGAGTCTATTTTTGTGTATGGTGTAAGGAAGTGGTACAGTTTCATTCTTCTGCATGTGGCTGTCCAGTTTTCCTAACACCATTTGTTGAAGAGACTATCCTTTTTCCATTGGATACTCTTTTCTAGTTTGTCGAAGGTTAGTTGACCATTGAGTTCAGGGTCCATTTCTGGGTTTTCTGTTCTGTTCCATTGATCTGTGTGTCTGTTTTTGTGCCAGTTCCATTCCATCTTAATTACTACAGCTTTGTAATATAACCTGAAGTCCAGATTCGTGATGCCTCTAGATTTGATTTTCTTTTTCAAGATTGCTTTGGCTATTTAGGGTCTTTTGTGGTTCCATACAAATTTTAGTGTTATTTGTTCCAGCTCTGTGAAAAATGTTGATAGTATTTTGATAAGGATTACATTAAATGTGTAGATTACTTTGGGTAGTATAGACATCTTTTTTTTTTTTAAAGATTTATTTATTTATTTATTTGACAGAGAGAGAGAGAGAGAGATCACAAGCAGGCAGAGAAGCAGGCAGAGGGACAGGGAGAAGCAGGCTCCCTGCTGAGCAGAGAGCCCGATGCGGGGCTCGATCCCAGGACCCTGAGATCATGACCTGAGCCGAAGGCAGAGACTTTAACCCCCTGAGCCACCCAGGCGCCCCAGTAGTATAGACATCTTAACAATATTTATTCTTCCAATCCATGAGCCAGCAAATGTTTTTTCAATTCTTTATGTCTTCCTCAACATCTTTCATTAGTGTTTTATAGTTTTCAGAGTACAGATCCTTTACCTCTTTGGTTAGGTTTATTCCTAGGTATCTTACGATTTTTGGTGCAGTTATAAATGGGATCAGTCCTTGATTTCTCTTTCTTCTGTCTCATTGTTAGTTAGTGTATAGAAATGCAGCTGACTTCTGTGCATTGATTTTATATCCTGCCACGTTGCTGAATACCTATATGAGTTCTAGCAATTTTTGGGTGGAGTCTTTTAGGTTTTCTACATAGAGTATCATGTCGTCTGTAAAGAGTGACAGACTTCTTTGCTGATTTGGATGCTTTTTATTTCATTTAGTTGTCTGATTTCTGAGGCTAGGACTTCTAGTACTATGTTGAACAACAGTGGTAAGAGTGGACATCAATGTCTTGTTCCTGATTGTCAGGGAAAATCTCTTAGTTTTCACCCATTGAGAATAGTATTAGCTGTGGGTTTTTTGTATATGGCCTTTATTGTGTTGAAGTATGTTCCCTCTATTCCTACTTTGTTGAGTTTTTATCATGAATGGTTGTTTTTCTTTGTCACATGCTTTTTCTGCATCAATTAAGAGGATCATATGGTTCTTATCCTTTCTTTTATTAATGTAGTGTATCATGTTGATTGATTTGCAAATATTGAACCAGCCTTGCAAGCCAGGAGTAAATCCCATTTGATAGTGGTCAGTGATTCTTGTAACATACTGTTGCATTCGATTTGTTAGTATTTTGTTGAGGATTTTTGCATTTGTGTTCATCAGGCATATTGGCCCATAGTTCTCTTTTTTAGTGGAGTCTTTGGTTTTGGAATCAAGGTAATGCTGGTCTCAAAATTTCTATTTTTTGGAATTGTTTGAGAAGAATAGGTATTAACTATTTAAATGTTTGGTAGAATTCCTCCGTGAAGCAATCTGGCTCTAGACTTTTGTTTGTTGGGAGATTTTTGATTACTGATTTAATTTCTTTGCTGGTTTTTAATCTGTTGGAGTTTTCTATTTCTTCCTATTTCAGTTTTGGTACTTTATATGTTTCTAGCGATTTATCCATTTCTTCCAGATTGTCCAATTTGTTGACATATAGTTTTTCTTTTTTTTAATTAACATATAATGTATTATTTGCCCCAAGGGTACAGGTCTGTGAATCATCAAGCTTACACATTTTACAGCACTCACCATAGCACATATGTTCCCCAATGTCCATAACCCAGTCACCCTATTCCTACCCCCTTCCCCCCTAGTTTTTCATAATATTATAATTTCTGTGGTGTTGGTTGTGATCTCTCCTCATTCCTTTGTGATTTTATTTATTTGGGTCTTTCTTTTTTTTTTAATAAGTATGGCTAAGTATTTATCAATTTTATTAATATATTCAATAAATTGATCTTAGCTCTTAGCTTCATTGATCTGTTCTACTACTTTTTTCTGTATCGTTTATTTCTGCTCTAATCTTTATTATTTCCCTTCTTCTGTTGGCTTTAGGCTTCCTTAGTTGTTCTTTATCAACCTCCTTTACATATAAAGGTAGGTTGTTTATTTGAGATTTTGCTTGCTTCTTCATGTAGGCCTATATTGCTATGTGCTTCTCTCTTTTTTTTTTAAGATTTTATTTATTTATTTGACAGAGAGAGAGAGAGAGAGATCACAAGTAGGCAGAGAGGCAGACAGAGAGAGAGGGGGAAGCAGGCTCCCTGTTAAGCAGAGAGCCTGATGCAGGGTTTGATCCCAGGACCCTGAGATCATGACCCGAGCTGAAAGCAGATGCTTTAAACCACTGAGCCACCTAGGCACCCCTATGTACTTCCCTCTTATGACTATTTTTTTTTCACATTTTCAAACATTTATTTATTTATTTACAAGGTTTTATTTATTTATTTATTTGAGAGAGAGAGAGAGAGAGAATGAGAGAGAGGAAGCATGAGACGGAGAGGTCAGATGGAGAAGCAGGCAGACTCCCTGCTGAGGAGGGAGCCTGATGCGGGACTTGATCCAGGGACTCCAGGGTCATGACCTGAGCCGAAGGCAGTTACTTAACAACTGAGCCACCCAGGTGCCCCACATTTTTTTATTTAAATTGAATTAATTAACATATAATGTATTGGTTTCAGAGGTACAGGCCTGATTCATCAGTCTTATATAAAACCCAGTGCTCATTATATCATGTGCTCTCCTTAACATCAATCATCCAGTTACCCCACCTCTCCACTCCCCTCCCGCAACCTTGTTTGTTCCTATGATTAAGACTCTCTTATGGTTTGTCTCCCTGTCTGGTTTCATCTTGTTTCAGTTTTCCCTCTCTTCCCCTATGATCCTCTGCCTTGTTTCTTAAATTCCACTCATCAGTGAGATCATAAGATAATTATCTTTCTGTGATTGACTTATTTTGCTTAGCACAATACCCTCTAGTTCCATCCACATTGTTGCAAATGGCAAGGTTTCATTCTTTTTGATGGCTAATAGTCCATCATATACACATACCTATACACATACATACACATACACTTCTTTATTCATTCATCTGTTGATCGACATCTGGGCTCTTTCCATAGTTCAGCTATTGTGGACATTGCTGCTATCAACATTGGGATGCAGGTGCCCTTTTTTTTGTATTTTTGGGATAAATACCCAGTAGTGCAATTGCTGGGTCATAGAGTAGCTCTATTTAACTTTTTGAGGAACCTCCATACTGTTTTCCAGAGTGGCTGCACCAGCTTGCATTCCCACCAACAATGTAGGAGGGTTCCCCTTTTGCCATATCCTCGCCAACATCTGTCATTTCCTGACTTGTTAATTTTAGCCATTCTAACTGGTGTGAGGTAGTATCTCATTGTGGTTTTGATTTCTATTTCCCTAATTATGAGTGATATTGGGCACATTTTCACATGAAGTTGCTGTTGGCCATTTGTATGACTTATTTGCGGAAATGTCTGTTCATGTCTTCTGCCCATTTCTTGTTTGGACTGTTTGTTCTTTGGGTGTTGAGTTTGATAAGTTCTTTATAAATTTTGGATACTAGCTCTTTATCTGATAATGTTATTTGCAAATACCTTCTCCCATTATTTAGGTGTCTTTTGGTTTTGCTGACTGTTTCCTTTGCTGTGCAAAAGCTTTTGATCTTGATGAAGTCCCAATAGTTCATTTTTGTCTGTGTTTCCCTTGCCTTTGGAGACATGTCTACCAAGAAGTTGCTGCAGCAGAGGTCGAAGAGGTTGCTTCCTGTGTTCTTCTCTAGAATTTTGACAGATTCATGTCTCACATTTAGGTCTTTTATCCATTTTAAGTCTACTTTTGCGTATGGTGTAAGGAGATGGTCCAGTTTCATTCTTCATGTGGCTGTCCAGTTTTTCCAACACCATTTGTTGAAGAGACTTCTTTTTTCTACTGGGTGTTCTTTCCTGCTTTGTCGAAGATCAGTTGACCATAGAGTTGACAATCCTTTTCTGGGTTCTTTATTCTGTTCCATTCATCTGTGTGTCTGTTTTTGTGCCAGTACCATACTGTCTTGATGATTACAGCTTTGTTCTAGAGCTTGAAGTCTGGAATTGTGATGCCACAAGTTTTGGTTTTCTTTTTCAACATTCCTTTGGCTATCTGGGGTCTTTTGTGATTTTATACAAATTTTAGGATTATTTGTTCCTGCTCTGTGATAAAAGTTGATGGTATTCTGATAGGGATTACACTGAATATGTAGATTGCCCTAGGTAGCATAGACATTTTAACAATATTTGTTCTTCCAATCCATTGTCATGGAATGTTTTTCCATTTCTTTGTGTCTTCCTCAATTTCTTTCATGAGTAGTCTATAGTTTTCTGAGTAGACATCCTTTGCATCTATAGCTAGGTTTATTCCTAAGAATCTTATGTCTTTTGGTGCAGTTGCAAATGGGATCCACTCCTTAATTTTTCTTTCTTCTGTCTCATAACCACATCTTTAAGAAAAAAAAAAGTAAACTCTACCCCCAAAGTGAGTCTCAAACTCACAACCTGAGATCAAGGATTGCATGTAATACTGGCTGAGCCAGCCAAGTACCCTAAAAATGTACCCAAGTACATTTTTTAAAAGCTGCTGAAGCTAGGATAAAATAATTCTGGTTGTTTAAAGGAAAAACTAAAACTAAAACAAAACAAAAACCAAAGGTCACCAACAAAACCACAACAGAATTGTTGAGACTAGATTCACTGGCTTAGTTTTGCCCACCACCTGACATGAACAAACAAACAAACAAACAACAACAACAAAAACAAGACTTTTATAATAATTCATCATTCAGAATCTGTTACTGTACAGATTTTAAGAGGTTTTGAGTCCATTCCAGTATAGAAATAAGGCCAAAGTGTTCCCGTAAATTAATAGTTAAAAGTATAGAGAAGGGATCAACCACTCAAATTATAAAAGGAAGCCTCACACAATTCACAGTCTAGAAAAATGCCAGTCTTTCTAGGTATTACTTTTGGCAGAAGATTAATTTTTTAGGACCCAGTACAATATAATTACTCTAACTACATCATCCAACACCCCATAATCCATCCCACGCTAAAATTGGTTGCTTCTGATTCTTTCTTCTTCTGGGAAGATTGTCTTTACAGACACCCATGATCCATTCAGGCTTGTCTTTCACTTTCACCTCCCAATACTGCCTGCCAGAATTATAACCCCTAGAACTCAGAACAGCTGGGCAGAGATATAATCTCCTTGGGTTATGAGGTAATTTATGCCTTTTATTTCCATATTGCACAGTTTTTCTATCTTCTGAGACATTAAGCTTACAATGTGCTGTTTTAGGATCTAGAATTAGATCCACTTGAAATCTGTTGATAATTTTATTTAGGCCAGAATATTGTGGAACAAGATGGTAACCATATTCCTTTAATTGGAATGAAAAAAGGTTCGGGGGCTTTAAGGTTTTATGCCTATGGTAGATACTTTTTTTTTTTTTTTTTATGGTAGATACTTTTAACATCTGTCAGTAATTCCAGCTCTGAGTTCATAGATTTGCCCTATATCTCCTTTGCTAAATGTTTAATGTGGAAAGATGACTTGAAAATATTGTTAGGCTTTCATTTAATTTTGTTAAAACATCCATTTCTTCATCTTATAATTGCTGAAGAATAGTCTCTTGCTCATTTTTGAGAAACAACAAAATTTGCTCAAATTCAGACTTGATTTCTACTCTCCTACATTGTACCTTCTTCTTCAGTTCCAATGACTTTCTGCTTTGCATAGTTACCACTTTTCCAACTTGTTCTGTTCTCTCCTTCCATGGTTCAATGCAATTCTACAGTCTTTTCCTATGATAAGGAGCAGACTTCTCTAGGGCCAAATATAGTGATTCTGGCGGTCAGTGGAGAAACTACACTATAGACATAAAACTTCTAGGTAACTTCTGACAGAAAAAGGTCAAAACCTGATTATGTTTTTCACATAATGAACTTCTCTTCCTTCGTCTTCCTCTTGCTTCTTCTTACCTGTAGTAGCTTAGCAATTTCAATCAAATTGTCCAGTTGGGGATTGTTCTTGAATTTCCTTTCTGGAGAGCAGTAACGGCAAAAGAGGCAGGAGAAAGTATCATTTAGATCCTTCCAGAACATACTGATGGAAGAGAGACAGAAGTTATGCCCACAGTTGATGGTCACTCACCCTTTCAAGTAGTCCAGACAGATGGGTCAGCTAGTCTCTGTTTGGAGATCTGCCAGGGCTGTCACAAACTCCACTGAGCCGTGAATAAAGGTGGTGGGTAAAGTAATATGTCCTTTAGTAAAGTCTGGCTGTCTATCACACAAGACCCAGTGAACAGTCGATGATATCCTCCCACAGACCTTGAAAACTGACCAGCTTTCAGTTTCACTGGATTGGCATTTTGATGATAGCCTATACAAACATGTTTATCCCCCTGCCCCTTAGCTCTAGAGTCAGTTGCCAAGAATACTTCACAGGCTGCATTCTATTGCATACTAGAACATATTAGCTGGGCTGCTGTTCTTCCCACTCAGTGTTATAAAGTCAGGCTTAATGGTTTTCCTGTTCAAGAAAGCAACTGTAGTGCCCCTGGAACCAATGACTCACTCAGCATCTCTCAGGCCAGAAACACTGTGGCCCCTCTTATGACTACTTTTAATGCATCCCAAAGGTTTTGCATTTTCATTTGTTTCCATGTATTTTTTTTATCTCTTCTTTAATTTCCTGGTTGACCCATTTATTCTTTAGTAAGATGTTCTTTAACCTCCATGTATTTGTGGTCTTTCCAAATATTTTCTTGTGGTTGACTTCAAGTTTCATAGCATTGTGGTCAGAAAACATGCATTGTATAGTTTCTGTCTTTTTGTATTGTTGAGGCCTGATTTGTGATCTAGTTTGTGATCTCTCCTGAAGAATGTCCCATGTGTGCTTGAAAAGAACGTGTATTCTGCTGATTTAGGATGAAATATTCTGAATATTTGTTAAGTTCGTCTGGTTCAGTGTGTCATTCAAAGCCATTGTTTCCTTGTTGATTTTTTCCTTAAATGATCTGTCCACTGATGTAAGTGGGGTATGAAAGTCGCCTACTATTATTATCAATGAATTCCTTTGTGTTTGTTATTAATTTTTTATATATTTGGGTGCTCCCAAGTTGAGGGCATAAATATTTACAATTGTTAGATATTCTTGTTGGGTAGATCCCTTTATTATGATATAGTATCCTTCTTCATCTCTTGTTACAGTCTTTGGTTTAAAATCTAATTTGTCTGATATAAATATGGCTACTCTGGTTTTCTTTTGACATCCATTTGCGTGATAAATCTTTCTCTATCCCCTCACTTTTAATATGCAGTTGTATTTAGGCCTGAAATGAGTCTCTTATAGGCAACATATAGATGGATTTTTTTTTTTTAATCCATTCTGACATGCTGTGTCTTCTGATTGGAGCATTTAGTCCATTTACATTCAGATTAATTATTGACAGATGTGTATTTAGTGCCATTTTATTGTTTGTTTTGTTGTTGTTTCTGGAGATTTTCTTTTGAGTTCCTTTCTGAGTTTTGTTGTTTTTGGCCTTTCCTTCCCATTCAGAGTTCCCTTTAATATTTCTTGTGAGGCTGGTTTAGCGTTAATGAATTCTTCAGTTTTTGTTTGTTTGAGAAACCATCTATCCTTCTATTCTGAATGATAGCCTTGTGAGATAGAGTATTCCTGGGTACGTATTTTTCCCATTGAACACATTGAATATATCCTGCCATGTCCTTCTTGCCTGCCAGGTTTATGTGAAAGATCTGCTGCTAACCTTATTGGTCTTCCCTTCTAAGTTAGGGACTTCTTTTCTTATGTCTTGCTGCTTTTAGTATATTTTTTTTCTTAATTAGTATATTTTGCAAATTTAACTACAATGTGTCTTTGATGTTGGCCTGCTTTTGTTGATTTTGATGGAAATCTCTGTGCCTCGTGGATTTGGATGTCTGTTTCCTTCCCCAGATGAGGGAAAATTTCATCTATAATTTCCTCAAATAAACCTTCTGCTCCTTTTGCTCTCTTCTTCTGGGACTCCTATGATATGAATGTTATTATGTTTGATGGAATCACTGAGTTTCCTATATCTACCTCCACGATCCAAAATTTTTCTTTCTCTTTTGTTCAGCTTCATTACTTTACATAATTTTGTATCATATTCTATTTCCTCTAGAACTGAAGCTTTGTAGAACCTTGTCAATAGATAGGGCGTGTATGGAGGTTTGTGCCGGTCTTCTGGGGGAGGGTTGTTAGGCATACTTGCCTGAGAAAAGCAGTCCCAGCAGAGTGCAGGATGGTAGGACTTGGGGTAAGCAGGTTAGGCAGCCATTGTTGGTGCTATGCTGTTTCCTGAAGTTGGTTTATGGTGAGGGGTAGAGGTGGGAAATGGTGTCGGTCTGCCTCTTTGTCCCTGGAGAGAGGAGTCTGTGCTTACTACTTTCAGAGAAGTGAGCAATTTCCCCTTGTGTGTCACAGATATTTTTCAGAGCACTGATTTTACACTGTCTTTGGGTCACTTGCCTGCCTGGAGCAGCTCAACACCCTGAGCTCTACCCTATCTAGGCCTGCTGAGTTTTAAAATTCCAAACTTCAGGGATCTGGTGTGGCAGAGATCTGCCCTTTTCCTGTAGGAAAAGGTCTCACCATGCTGGGACTGACGCAGGTTTGATCTGAAGAGCAGTTGTGGCAGAGTACCGGACTGCGGAGTTTGGAGTAAAGCACAGCGAAGAGCCAGTGTCCAGGTTAGCCACCCTCAGTAGGTGTCTTTGCACCTATGCTGAAATGTGAAAGAGGAAGATGGTGCCTGCTTATTCTTTTATCCCCAGAGAGGCAATGCTGCATTTCACAGATGCTCTTCAAAACATACAGTCTCTCCCCATGCCCCTTAGGCATTCCTCAGATCATGTAGTTTGCCCCAGGGTTGTTTGTTTGTCTCTTCTCTAGAAGTAGTACAGCTTCCTCAGGTCTCTATCCCACTCAAAACTGGGGACCTCTAATAAAACTCATGTCTTTGAACCCTATTGGGTGCAAAAACTTAGGAAATGCAGCCCCTTTTGTTTTCCCAGTTAATGGCTTTGAGGAAGTGTCTTCTCTATGTTTATCCCTGTCCACTCCACTTTCTCTTGACTTTCTCTGTGACAAAGGCTCCCTCCCCTCGACAACACCGCAGTCTTTTTCTCCCTCAAACCATGGCTCCATACTTCCTATCTTCCTCAAAGGGGCTTCTTCTCTCCCTCCAGTTGTGCAGTATGTTTTATCAATCCTCAGATCAATTTCTTGAGTATTCAGAATGATTTGATAGTTATGTAGCTGCGTTTGAAGGACAAGGCAGTCCTAGGGTCTTCCTACTACACCGCCATCTTAATTCATTATCTCTTCTCCATGAAGTTCTAACAGTTTTTATCTAAAGTGTTTTGGCCTCACCAAGATACAAGGCAATAGGACCTAACAATACATTAAAAGGATTATTCACTATGACTGAGTGAATTTATTCCTGGGATGCAAGGGTGGTTCCATATCCCCAGATGAATCAACCTCATACACCATATCAGTAAAAGAAAGGACAAGAGCCAAATGATCCTCTCAATTGATACAGAAAAAAACATTTGACAAAATACAGCATCCTTTCTTGATTATAACTCTGCACAGTGTAGGGATGAAGAGAGAACATACCTCAATATCATAAAAGCCATATATGAAAAGCCCACAGTGAATATCATTCTCAAGGGGAAAAACTGAGAGCTTTTCCCCTAAGATCATGAACATGACAGAGATGCCCTCTCTCGCCACTGTTGTTCAACATAGTACTAGAAGTCTTAGTCTCAGCAATCAGACAAGAAGAAATAAAAGGCATTCACACTGGCAGAGAAGAAGTCAAACTCTCGCTCTTTGCAGATGACATGATTCTCTATGCATAAAACCCAAAAGACTCAACCCCAAAATTGTTAGAACTCCTGTAGGAATTCAGCAACATGGCAGGATATAAAGTCAATACACAGAAGTCAGCTGCATTTCTATACACTATAACAGTGAGACAGAAGAAAGAGAAATTAAGGAATTGATCCCATTTACAATTGTACCAAAAACCATAAGATACCTAGGAATAAACTTAACCAAAATGGTAAAGGATCCGTACTCTAAAAACTATAGAACACTTATGAAAGAAATTGAGGAAGACACAAAAAAATGGAAAAACATTACATGGTCATGGATTGAAAGAATAAATACTGTTAAAATGACTATGCTATCCAGAGCAATCTACATATTCAAGGCAATCCCTATCAAAATATCATCAGTATTTTTCACAGAGCTGGAACAGACAATCCTAAAATTTGTATGAAATCACAAAAGACCCCAAATAGCCAAAGCAATCTTGCAAAAGGGAACCAAAGCTGGTGGCATCACAATTCCAGATTTCAAGCTATATTACAAAGCTGTAATCATCAGGACAGTATGATACTGGCAGGAAAACAGACACATAGATCAGGGACACAGAATAGAGAACCCAGAAGTGGACTGTGAACTCTGTGGTCAACTAATCTTCGACAAAGCAAGAAATAATATCCAATGGAAAAAAGACAGTCTCTTCAAATGGTGTTGGGAAAATTGGACAGCCACATGCAAAAGAATGAAACTGGACCATTTTGTTACACCATACACAAGAATAAACTCAAAATGAATGAAAGACCTAAATGTGAGAACAGGAATCCATCAAAATCCTAGAGGAGGGGTGCCTGGGTGGCTCAATTGTTACGTGTCTGCCTTCTGCTCAGGTCATGATCTCGGGGTCCTGGAATCAAGCCCCACATCAGGCTCTCCGCTCAGTGGGAAGCCTGCTTCTCCCTCTCCCACTCCTCCTACTTGTGTACCCTCTCTCTCTGTCAATTAAATAAATAAAATCTTTAAAAAAATCCTAGAGGAGAACACAGGCAGCAACCTCTTTGACCTTGGCCATAGCAACTTCTTGCTAGATATGTCTCTTGAGGCAAGGGAAACAAAGCAAAAATGAAGTTTGGGGATTTAGTCCAGATAAAAAGCAGAGGAAACATTCAATAAAACTAAAAGACAACCTATGGAATGGGAGAGGATATTTGCAAATGACATATCACATAAAGGGCTAGTATCTGAGATCTATAAAGAACTTAATCAAATTCAACACCCAAAACCCAAAAAATCCAGTCAAGAAATGGGCAGATGTAAAGGGACATTTCTCCAAAGAAGATATACAAATGGCCAACAGACATATGAAAGATGCTCAGCTTCACTTATTATCAGGGGAATAGTAATCAAAATAACAATGAGATACCACCTCCAAACAGTCAGAATGGCTAAAATTAACAAGTCAGGAAACAACAGATGTTGGCGAGAATGCAGAGAAAGGGGAACCCTCTTACACTGTTGATGGGAATGCCAACTGGTACAGCCACTCTGGAAAACAGTATGGAGGTTCCTCAAAAAGTTAAAAATAGAGCTACCTTATGATCCAACAATTGCACTACTAGGGGTTTACTCCAAAGATACAGATGTAGTAATCTCAAGGGGCACATGCACCCCAATGTTCACAGTAGCAGTGTTCACAATAGTCAGACTATGGAAAGATCCCAGATGTCCATCGACAGATGAATGGATAAAGAAGATGTAATGTGTGTGTATATATATACATATACATACAATGGAATATTACTTAGCCATCAGAAAGGATGAATATGTACCATTTACATCAATATGGATGGAACTGGAGGGCATTATGCTGAGTAAAATAAGTCAGAGAAAGACAATTATATGGTTTCACTCATATGTGGAATATAACAAACAGTGCAGAGGATCATAGGGGGATGGAGGAAAGACTGAATGGGAAGTCATCAGAGACAGAGAAAAATCATGAGAGATTCTTAACTATAGGAAACAAACAGAGTTACTGGAGGGAAGATGGGTGGGAGGTGAGGTACTTGGGTGATGGACATTAAGGAGGCAGATGATGTGATGAGCACTGGATGTTATATTCAACTGATGAATTATTGAACTCTACATCTGAAACTAATGATGTACTATTGTTGACTAATTGAATTTAAATAAAAAGATAGTGTTTTGGAGCTCTGTTATTAAGTATATAAACATTTACGATTGCTATATTTTCTGCTTTATCATTATAAAATGACCCTTTTTCCCTAGTAATATTTTTTTGCTCTGAAATCTGTGTTTAATATTAATATATCCATTCCAGCTTTCTTTTGATGTGTTGACATGATACAGCTTTTACCATTTTTTTAACTTATTTGTATCTTTAAAGTGGGTTTCTTATAGACAACATATATTTGGATCTTGTTTTTTGTGTACAATCAGAAGATATCTTATTTTTGATTGGGGTATTTCATTTATGCTTAATGAGATTATGGGTATGATTTGATTAAATCTGCTATCATATTCTTTTTCTATTTATCTCATCTGTTCCCTTTTTCCTTTTTTTCTGCCTTCTTTTGGGTTGAGTATTATTTGTGACTCCATTTTGTATCCTTTATTGATTAATTAGAATTCATTATTTTGATATTTTAGTGGTTGCTTTAGGCCTTATAAACATCTTTAGCTGAATTAGGTCTACCTTCAAATAATATAACATCACTTCACATATAGTATAAGAACCATATACTACTGGCAGCGAAAGAAAAAATAAACTAAAAATCTTTTTCACAGCAAAAGAAATGATCAACAAAATGAAAAGGCAACTACAGAATTGGAGAAAATATTTGCAACATATATCTGATAAGGAGGTAATATTCAAAATATGTAAAAACTCTTACAACTCAATAGCAAAAAAAATCTGATTTAAAAATGGACAAAAAGACTGACAAAGCAGATGTGCAAATGGCCAACAGGTACATGAAAAGATGCCCAACATCAATAATCATCAGGAAAATGGAAATTTACTCTGGTGGGATATCACCTCACACTTGTTAAAATGGCTGTCATCAAAAAGACAAGAGATAACAAGTGTTGATGAGGATGCAAGGAAAAGAGAAATCTTGTTCACTCTTGGTAGGAATGTAAATTGGTACAGTCAACATGGAAAAAAAACAACGTGGAGTTTCTTCAAGAAATTAAAAATAGCATTGCCATATGATCCAGCTGTCCCACTTTTAGGTATATACCTAGAGAAAATGAAAATAGGATCTCAAAGAGATAATTCCCATGTTCATTGCAGTGTTATTCACAATAACCAAGATACAAAAACAATCTAAGTGTTCACTGATGTATGAATGGATAGAGAAAATGTAATCCACACACGCGCGTGTGCGCGCGTGCGAACACACACACACACAGATAATGGAATATTATGCAACCATGAGAAAGAAAGCAATGTGGAGAAAGAAGCAACATCCATCAGCAATGTGGCTGGACCTTGAGGGCATTATGCTAAGTGAAATAAGCCAGATAGAAAAAGATAAATAATGGGGCACCTGGGTGGCTCAGTCGTTAAGTGTCTGCCTTCAGCTCAGATCATTATCCCAGTGTTCTGGGATCGAGCCCCATATCGGGCTCCCTGATCGGCAGGAAGCCTGCTTTCTCCCTCTGCCACTCCCCTGCTTGTGTTCCCTCTCTCACTATGTCTCTCTCTGTCAAATAAATATTAAAAAAAATAAAAAGATAAATACTGCATAGTATCAATTAAATGTGAAATTTAAGTGCATTGTATAAGTTCATATGAAATATGAATAAGTATATACATACACACATACATAGGTACACCTGTATGTACATGGGTACTGCACACACACAAACCAAACTCATAGGTACAGAAACTCGAAAGGTGATTGCCAGGTACTGGGGTGTGGGGGAAATAGAAGTTGGTTAAAGGTATAAACTTTCAACTGTAAGGTGAATAAGTTCTGAGAATCTAATGTAGAACATGGTGACTATAGTTGGTAACGCTATCTCATATAATTGATATTTGCTGGGAGAGTAGAACCTAAAAGTTCTTACCCCCCCCCAAAATTGAGGAGATTGTTGTGTTAAGTAACTAATTGGGGGGACTCCTTGCAATGTATGTGAGTATCAAATTACCACAATCTATACTTTAAATATCTTACAATTTTTTTTTTAAGATTTTATTTATTTATTTGACAGAGAGATCACAAACAGGCAGAGAGAGAAGGGGAAGCAGGCTCCCCACCGAGTGGAGAGCCCGACGCGGGGCTCGATCCCACAACCCTGGGATCATGACCCGAGCCAAAGGCAGAGGCTTTAACCCATTGAGCCACCCAGGTGCCCCTAAATGTCTTACAATTTTATATGTTGATTGTTCCTCAAAAAAGCTGAAATAAAAAGAAAAGAACTTTACAGTAGTATGTTGCCATTCCCCTTTCCATCTCATTAGGCTATTGTTGTCATACATTTTACTTCTACAAATATCCCATAGTTCATTATTTTTTAAAAATATAACAGCTTTATTAAAATAGAATTCACAAGGCATATATTTCACCTATTTAAAGCTTAACATTTAGTCATTTTTAGTATGTTCACAGAGTTGTATCACAATTAATACACTCAATTTTAGAACATCTTTATGACTCTAGGAAGCAACGCTGGACCCATTCCATTCCTCTCAAACTTCTTCCATGCCTAGTTCTTGGCTTTTAGTAATCTATCTGTCCCTATAGGTTTGTTCATTCTGGACATTTCATATAAATAGAATCCTACAGTATGTAGTCTTTTGTGACTGGCTATTTAATTTAGCATAATGTTTTTAGGGTAATTCATTTTGTAACATGTATTAATACTTGATTATTTTTATTGACAGATCATATTCCATTGTATAGGTACAGTACATTTCATTTATTCATCGGTTGAACATTTGAGTTCTTTCCACTTTTGATTATCATGAATACATTGTTATGAATATTTATGGACAAGCATCTGTTTGGATGTAAGTTTTCATTTATTTTGGGTATATACCTAGCAGTGGACTTGCTGACATGATCACTCTATGTTTAATTGTTTGACCAACTGCCAGAATGTTTTCTAAAATGACTGTATCATTTTGAATCCCACCAGCAGTCTGTGAGGTTTCTGATGTCTCCACATCCCTGTCCACGCTTGTTATCATCTCGCTTTTTGATTCCTAGGCATTCTAGTGGGTGTGAAGTAATATCTCTCATTTTTTATTTTCATTTCCCTGCTGACTAATGATGTTGAGCCTCTTTTTGTGTGCTATTTGGCCATTTGTTTATGTTCCTTGGAGAATTGTTTATTCATATGCTTTTCTAATTTTTAAAAAGATTTATTTATTTATTCGAGCGAGCGAGAGAGAGAGGAGTGAGAGAGAGTGAGTGCAAGGAGGGACAGAGGGAGAAGGAGAGAATTTGAAGCAAGCTCCATGCCAAGCCTGGAGCCAGATGTGTGGCTCCATTTCATGACCCTGAGATCATGACCTAAGCCGAGATCATGACCCAAGCCCAAATCAAGAATTGGATGTTCAACTAGCTGAGCTACGCAGACACCCACCTTTTTCAAATTTTAATTGTGTTGTCTTTTTAGTACTGAGTTTTAAGAGTTCTTTATATATTATAGATACACAAGTTCCTTATTTTGCATATATGATTTGCAAATATTTCTGTTATTCTTTAGGTTTCTTTTTACTTTCTTGATGATATCTTTTGACATTCTTTGTTAATTTCCTGGTAGGAGGATGAATATTTAGCTCTCTTTCTTCTCTTCTCTTCTCCCATGAACATGGACATTTCCTTACCTCTCCTCACCCAGTAGGGTTACAACATAATTTTAGTTAGATCAAAATTATTATGATTATCCATTCTACACAGAGTTGAGCTTGCACAACTCTTTGTATGTTTTTTCCCCAGAATAAATAACTGTTCCTGTATTTGTATGGTTTACTGTGTGCTTTCACTAATTCAGGCATAGATATTTCTACCAATTATCTAAATGTTCTCTCAGTATATTTAAAATATGCTCTCGGTATATTTATTCACTGCAGAAAATCAAATGCAGCCTCTTGAAGATATCTCTCCAATAAGCTTCTGAGCTGTTCCAATCTGTACTGGTTGCCCTTCTTTGTATAGTGTACAGCTATGACCCCAAGTTTCTCTTCAGCATTTTTCATGTCTTATGTTGGATCTCTTATTTTTTTGTGTCCCTAGTAATCTATTTTGGCTTACTTTCTCCTTTTTGGGGAGCACATTTTCTAGTAACTTTCTGAGCAAGACTAAGACTGCATTTCTGAAATGTTTTATTATTCTCTTATAATTTATTGATAGCTTACCTGAAAATAGAATTCTAGTCAGGAAAGAATTTTCCTTCAGAATTTGGGAGGCACTTTTCCACTGTCTTGTAGCTTGTAATGTTCCTATTGAGAAGTTGAAACCATTGAGATTTTCTGAATTTTAGATATGACTGACATTCCTCCCCCCATTCTCTGGAAACATGTAAGATTTTTTTGGTTTCAAACTTTTTAAAAAGTGAAAATAAAAATTAAATAAAATCTCAAACTTTCAGAAAATTTGCAAGTATATTACAAATAACTTATTTAAAAAAATTTTAGGGGCGCCTGGGTGGCTCAGTGGGTTAAAGCCTCTGCCTTCAGCTCAGGTCATGATCTCAGGGTCCTGGGATCAAGCCCCACGTCAGGCTCTCTGCTCAGCAGGGAGCCTGCTTCCTCCTCTCTCTGCCTGCCTCTCTGCCTACTTGTGATCTCTCTCTCTTTCTGTGTCAAATAAATAAATAAAATTAAAAAAAAAAATTTAAGAGTAAGTTTCCAACATGATGCTCCATCACTCCCAAATACATGAGGATTTCTTAGAAACAAGGATATTCTTCTATTCAACCATAATTATTATTCTTCAACCAATAATTATTATACTTTCAAAGTAAGAAAATTAACAATGATAATACCATTTAGTCCTCAGATCCCATACAGGTTTTGCCAGTTATGCCAATAGTCCTTTATAGAAAAAGGATTCCGTTGAAAATCAAGCATTGCCTTTAGTTTTTTGTCTATGTAGTCTTCCAGTCATGATCTTGACATTTGAAAAGTATGGGTCTGCTGTTTTCTTTCAGTATGGGTTTATTTGATGTTTTTCCTCATCATTATATTCTGGTAATGTATTTTTCGTAGGAATTTTACAGAAACGAGGCATTGTTTTTATTACATTTTATCAGATGGCTCATGATTTTGATTTGTCCCATTATGATGATGTTAACTTTGTGCACTTCATTAAAGTGGGGTTCTCATTAAAGACTTTTTCTGGTTATACTGAGAAGGAAACATCAGTTTGGCCAACTAGTTCTCAGAAATATCTGTGATTAGCTAGCTTCTGTAATCAGTTTGACTCTCAGACTTTAGAAAAGTCGTCTGGGCCAGGTTTAAGGTAATTCTCTAAGCTGAGAATCTGGAATCCTTTGTTTCTGTCCAGAAAAGGCAATCTATAGCTAGTTCCATAAGGTTTTTAAAGATCAGTCATAACTGATCCATAGATGATAGTTTGTTAACTTTCCATCCTTTTTAGTTTTGGAGGGACTAGTCATAGCTGTAAATACTTTCCTAGTTAGCACATCTGTCCTTTGTGGAAACTTTAAAATACTTTTCAGATTTACTAACTTTTGAGAACCCTAAGCAATATATTGACTTCATACATGATTCATGAATTTCAGAATTCCCTATACTGTTTCTTAGTTGCTGTTTTCTTAACCATCTGGAGATATACTTTAAATTAGGCTCTTTCCTCATTTGATATAAACATATATCTCTTAATTAAACACAGTATTTACTAAATTAGTTCATAATTGTACTGTTAAATTACATAACTTGCTAAAATTTGTGAATGAACTAAATATTTTGTTGGCTGAATTATATGATTATCTTAACTTCTAAATGAACTAAATTTTCTCTGAAAATTTCCAGTATGGAATTGTTTGCCTAAGATGAGTTCTTATACTTTCTTCTTAAGAATATTGATTTTAGAAAATGTTTTGTAGATCATAAATATTCTCTGAGAATAAAACTTAAATTTTGTATTTTGACTAACCTGAATGTCTTTTCTTTCTGTATAATATTTATAACCTTACTTTTAATATACTACATTAAGAATGCTTATGTTTTCTCTTATAAACATTCAAAATACTTCCTTCAACATTTGAAAATTTTTGTATTAAACAGGTTTTTCTGAGGTATCTGGCTGGCTCAGTCAGAGCATACCACTCTTGATCTTGGGGTTATGAGTTCAAGCCCCACACTGGGCATAGAATTCACTTTTTTTTTTAGATTTTATTTATTTATTTATTTGACAGAGAAAGAGAGATCACAAGTAGGCAGAGAGACAGGCAGAGAGAGAGAGGGGGAAGCAAGCTCCCTGCTGAGCAGAGAGCCTGATGCGGGGTGATCCCAGGACCCTGAGATCATGACCTGAGCTGAAGGCAGAGGCTTTAACCCACCGAGCCACCCAGGTGCCCCTAGAGTTCATTTAATTAAAAAAAAAGACTAAACCTTTTTAAAACAAAGAACAAAAACAAGTTTTTCTAAGCTTTTACCCAAATTTCTTTGCTTTATTTTTTAAAAGATTTATTCTATAATATTATTATTTCTTTAAATATGCCATTATTCATTTCACTGTTAAGACTTTTGAGTTGTTGCTGACTACTTTATTATTCCACTTTCTCATCACTCTTTTTCTATTGGCTCGCAAAATCTCCCCTTCCCCACCTTTTTTTTTCAATATTTTATTTATTCATGAGAGACAGAGAGAGAGAGCGAGAGAGAGGCAGAGGAAGAAGCAAGAAGCCGGCTCTGCAAGGAGCTGGATGTGGGACTTGATCCCAGAACCCTGGGATCATGACCTGAACTGAAGGCTTTACCGAATGAGCCATCTAGGCGCCCTGTTTGTTTCTATTAATGGCATGAGATGATCTCTTCCTGAAAATTAAATAAACAAACAAACAAATAAATAAATAAAACATCTTGCAACCACCAAAAAAAAGACTTTTGAGTTGTTGACAGTTTCTGGAAATTAGAAATAATATTTCCAAATGATATAATTGTTTCTTAGTATAATTATGCTTACATTTTTATTGGGCACATAGTTAGGAGTGGAATTTCCAGGTCATGGGGAGTGCATATCTTCAATTTGAGTAGATAATGACACAATTGTTTGTGAAAATGTTTTTCACAATGATCATTTCAACTTATACTCTCATCAGCAGTATATGAGAATTCCCATTACTCGTCCTCCAAACCTAATATTATCAGTTTTAAAATTTTAGCCATAACATTTGGTAGCTAATGGTATTTCATTGTGGTCTTAATTTTGCATTTTTCTGTTAATAGTTAATGAGCTTGCAGTCCTTTCATATGTATATTGACTATTTGAATACCTTCTTTTGTGAAAGTCTTGTTCAACTCTCTTGCCCATTTTCCTATTGGGTTATCTTCTTTTTAGATTTGTAAAGCTTTTTGTGACTCCTTTTTTTGATTTGTAGAGCTTTTTATGACTCCTTTATGGTTCTATGTGTTGCACATATCTTTTACCACTTTGTAGTTGGGCTTTTTACTCAATATTGTGGAGCAGATGCTGTTGCTGTGCCACCCGCATCCTTTGGCATTCACTTTTGTACAGAGAAGGGTTCTCACTGCAGGCAGCTGAAACTCTGTCTGAGGACTTTATCTAGCCACATGAGAAACTGGAGAGTAATCAGGAAGTTGACTGGCCAGCAATAGGTCTTAACCAATAGGTCTAAACTGAAGTTGGTTAATAAATACACCATTTTCCTTACCTCTGGAGATAACTTCTGAAGCTTACTCTATACCATCTCTGAGAGGTCTCTAGCAGAAATGAGCCACAGTACCAAGCAGCAATATGCGGATCATCACTGTATCTTGTATTGCTGCCCTTTCCTATTCTCTTGCCTGTACTAACTGGAATTACTTTTCAAATAAATTATTTGCCCTCAAATTCTAATTTCTCTGAGTTGGCTTTTGGAGAACTTATCCTTAAAAAAAAAAAAAAGTGGTGCCTTTTGATGAATAGAAGTTTTTTTTCTATGATTTGGTATTTGTATATATTGTAAAATGATTGTCACATTAAGTAGTTAACATCCATCCCCATACATAATTTTTTTCTCTAGTGATAAAGACTTTTAAGGTATACTCTCTTAGTAACTTTCAAATATGCCATACAGTATTAAAAACTGTAGTTACCATGCTGTCCATTACATCCTCATGACTTACTTATTTTATAACTGGAGATTTGACCTCCTTCTTCCATTTTACCCACCCCCTACTGCCTGCTTCTGGCAGCCCCCATTGTGTTCTCTGTATCTCTGAGTTGTTTTTTTGTTTTTAGATTCTACATATAAGTAAGATCCTCATTGTCTTTCTCTGCCTTTTTAAAAGTTCTTTTTTTTTTAAGATTTTATTTATTTATTTGACAGAGAGGAGAGAGATCACAAGTAGGCAGAGAGGCAGGCAAAGAGAGGGGGGGAAGCAGATTCCCTGCTGAGCAGAGAGCCTGATGCAGGCCTCCATCCTAGGACCCTGGAACCATGACCTCAGCCACCCAGGCACCCCAGAAGTTCTTAATTTAAATGTAGACTAGTTTATGTTTTTCTCTTTATAGTGGTGGTTGTATCCTGCATGAGAAGTCTTTACCTACCCCCATATCTTGATTGTACCCAGGGGATTTTAATTTATGGAAATGACTAAGTGATGACATGGAGAGGCTGAGGCCATTAAAAGATTTTTATTACTTGTAATTCTGAGAGGAGAAATCATGCCACACAGGGTGACATGGTCAGGAGCCAGAAGGAGTGAGGGAGAAACATCACAAAAGCCTTCATTACTACAGTAGTGGGTAGTTATTAGGTGGGAATGTCCCATACTGAGTAGGAAGCAAAACACAGATGTTGGAGTTTGTGATTGCAGGGTTTGTAATATGATAATCTGTGCATGCACAAAAGCCAGACCATGGGAGAGATATAAACAACTTTGGCCATTAGTTTGGCTCTGTAATAAATTTATGTCAGATCATTACTTATCAAATTTATAAAAGTTGGTTAGAACACCCAGGATAGTGAAGATACTATTCTTTGTTATATTCCAGATGTTTTATTTTTTTTTATTTCTTATATTAGACCTATAATCCATATGGGATTGGTATTTGTATGTAGTGCTAGGAAGGGGCCACATTTCGTATTTTTCATACAGATTCATAATCTAACTTGCACCATTTATAGAAAAAACTGTCCTTTCCCCATTACTCTGTGTCAACCTTTGTTATAAATGAAATGTTTGGCTTAAGTCATATGTTTGAGTCTGTTTCTAGATTCCTTTTTCTGTTCCATTGTTTGTTCTGTCTGTCCTGATGGTGATACTACAGTTTCTTAATTGATCTAACTTTATTATAGGCTGATATGCATTAGAGTTAGTCCTTCTACCTGTTCTTCTTCAAGGGTAAAATGGTATTTTTGTAAGATATTCTCCTTTGGTAAAGAGGTGATAGTTGTCTTCTGTTTGGTGAATATTACTTACTTTTAATCTTCCAGTTTCAGAGATCCATTGTAAGAAAGCCTGTAGTAACTTGTTTTGGGGCTGACAACATTCATTTTGGTATTTCTTCTAAAGTGACCCATATAGTCACCAAACAGTCCAGGTATTGTGCAATAGGGATATAGGTCAGGAGACTTCAAAAAAAAAGAGCACTATATCAAGTATATTGTATCATAATGTAATATCCTAAAACTCCTTGTTGGTATTGGTCGATTTGTCCATTCACAAAACATTCTTCATTTCCCAAGGCTTAATACTACTGTTCAGTTCTAGAGATACTACAATTTAATTTTAAAATTTTATTTATTAAATTTTGAATGTTGATGTTGCTTTATTTTGAAAAACTATAATTAATTTGGACAACTGGAATTATGAAAATGGTTTTACTCACACAAAAAGGAACGAATAAGGAAGATTTGTTTTATTCTGTAACTACCTGGGAGGTTCAGATTCAGCTTTTAAAATATTATCTTTCACAAATGCCCTTTGTGCCTTTTTCAATTAACGTTAGTCTCTTAGTACTGCTCAGGATTGAACTGTACCACCTATCACTACTGTAGGTTAAGCTGGACCCGAGGGGCTGAAGTAGAAATGGAAGTTGAACACAATGAGGTGAACTCTTCTCATTGTCAGACTTATAGGAAAATAGTGCACTAGGCTTATTATGATGGGTCAGTAACTGTAACTACTGGCATACTGGGTATGTTGATAAATAAAAATGTATGAATATGGTAAGTGTAGAATGTTCAAGAGAAAATCCATTCTTGTATATTTATAGTGTCCACATTTGGTCTTTATTTTAATAGGTTAATGCAGCTGAATCAAAGATAACAAATTTAATATACCTAAAACATACCTTGGAACTTGTGGATCCTTTAAAGGTAATTTATATGGTATATATTACACAAAACATGGCTAGCCTTAATTTTTAAAAAAAACTTTATTTCAAAAAATTTCAAATTTAGATATAGTTATAAGAATAGAATAATGAATTCCCAGATTCTCTCCATATACACACAGCACACACTACGTACTATATCCTTATTATAAATCTTACTGAACTATTTGAAAATTGCAATACCTAAATACTAATGTGTGTGTATCCTAAGAACAAAGGTGTTCCCTTAAATAACCACAATATAATTTAAAAATTAGGTATATTTAAAATTGATCTGATATTATTATATGTAGTCCATACTCAAAATTTTCTGTTTTACTAATATTTTTTATGGATTTTTTTCCTAGATGCATGGTCCAGTTCAGGACCGTGCATTGTATTTAATGTCATTTTAAAAAAAGATTTTCTTTGTTTATTTGAGAGAGAGAGGGTGAGCAAGAGAGAGCATGAGCAGGGAGAGGGACAAAGGGAGAAGGAGAAGCAGACTCCCTGTTGAGCAGGAAGCTCAACATGGGCCTCAGTCCCAGGACCCAGGGATCATGACCTAAGTGGAAGGCAGATGCTTAACTGACTGAACCACCCCGGTACCCCTAAAGTCATGTTTCTTTATACCTCTTTTCAACTTAAAGTTTCTCATTCTTTCTTTGTCTTTCATGATATTAACATCTTGAAGAGTATCTTTTGTTTTGTAGAATATTCATCAATTTGTGTGGTTATTTTCTCATGATTAAATTCAGCTTATATATATTTAGCAGTAGTACTCTATGAGCAATGTTGTAGCTTTCTCAGTACATGATATCGGGAGGCACATGATGTCTTTCCTCATTCTGGTGATACTAACTTTGATCAATTTCTTCACTGTAAAGTTATTAAGTGATCTGTGGAGAGATACTTTGAGACTATGTAAATATCCTGTTCCTCATTCAACTTTCACTCAATGATTTAAATATTCATTGATGACTCTTACCTGAAATATCTCTGATGTGATTTTCTAATATGTTTTTAAATACAGTACTGAGCAAAACTTTTTTTAAACATTTATTTATTCAAGTAATCCCTATACCCAACATGGGGCTCCAGCTCACAACCCTGAGATCAAGAGTCCAATGCTTTGCTGACTGAGCTAGCCAGAAACCCCTGTGCAAAACATTTTTAAAACTTAAGGTGACAAGGAAGAACTGCTTTTTTAAAAGAAAAAGTAATGAAAAACCTGGAAGAATTTTGTTATAGAGTTCATTCTAATAAATATATATAATGAAAGCATCTTGGCAAAAGATGCAAAAAATGTCATCTTTCTTAGAATGAAGGAGGAATAATAAATCATCCCCCAAAATTGATAGATTCGATAAAACACAAATTTGAACCTTTGATATGTCAAAGGCAAAGGTCAAAGAAAGTTAGGAAAAATTTGTAGCATTTGGTAGATAAAATATTAATTTCTGTCATAAAACTCATGTAATTTCATAAGAGAATACTGGAATACCAATAGAAATACAGAAAAATGCCATCAAAATGAAAATCAAAGAGGTTAATAAATAGTACCAAACATGTTCAACCTTACTATTAGTCAAAGAAATACAAAATAAACTCGTTTTTTTTAATATATAAAAGAAGCGAAGTTTTGGGTTTGTTTGTTTTTTTTTCCCCTTTTATGGATGCAATTTACTGCTGATGAGAACAGTGAGACAGACTTCATAGACAGCTGGTAGGAGTACAAATTGCACATACGTCACAGGGAAGTTTTACAACATTTATCTTTTGATGGTATTACAATACTAGAAATCTGTCCAAAAGAACTCTTAAGAAATACTGACCAAGATTTATGCCCAGTTATGGTCATTGCAGTGTGATTTATATTAGTGTGAAATTCTAAATAATATAGACCTCTAATAATTAGGGGAAAGGACTGTTTTCTAGAGGGTAAAATATTATGACTTATTAAAATTTATACTATTAAAAGTTTCTAATTCTTGTGATGTAGTATTAAGTAGGGGAGAAAAGGAATATGCAATGATAAAAAATTTTTTTTGATTTGAGGAAGTGACAAGAAATATACTATAATATTTAGGTAATATATTTGGAAGGGTGGTAGAATTATAAGCAATTTAAATATTTTTCTTTATGCTTTTATGAATTTTATAGTTTTTATTAGTATTTAAATATTTTCTTTTCATAAGCAAAAGAAAATTACTACTCCTATTGCCTCATAGCAAACTAAAATAGCAGGTAAAAGTCAGGTTAACAGGGCGCCTGGGTGGCTCAGTTGGTTGGGCAACTGCCTTCGGCTCAGGTCATGATCCCGGAGTCCCGGGATCGAGTCCCATATTGGGCTCCCGGCTCTGCGGGAAGTCTGCTTCTCCCTCTGACCTTCTCCCCTCTCATTCTCAGTCTCTCTCTCTCTAATAAATAAATAAAAATTAAAAAAAAAAAGTCAGGTTAACAGACTCTAGAGAACAGTATGGAGGGTTCTCAAAAAGTTAAAAATAGAGGGGCACCTGCGTGGCTCAGTGGGTTAAGCCTTGCCTTCGGCTCAGGTCATGATCCCAAGGTCCTGGGATCGAGCCCCACATCAGGCTCTCTCCTCAGCGGGGAGCTTGCTTCCCCATCCCCCGCCTACTTGTGATATCTCTTTCCCTGTCAAATAAATAAATAAAATCTTTTTTTGAAAAAAGTTGAAAATAGAGCTACCCTATGACCTAGCCATTGCACTACTTTACTTTGGAAAGATACAAATGTAATGATCCAAAGGGGCACATGCACCCCAATGTTTTTAGCAGCAATATCCGCCATAGCCAAACTATGGAAAGAGCCTAGATGTCCATTAACATATGAATGGATAAAGAAGATGTAGTATATATACACAATGGAATATTATGCAGCCATCAAAAATGAAATCTTGCTATTTGCATGACATGGATGGAACTGGAGGGTATTATGCTAAGCAAAATAAGCTAATCAGAGAAAGACAATTATCATATCATCTCACTGATATGAGGAATTTGGGAAATGAGACAGAGGATCATAGAGGAAGGGAGGGAAAAATGAAACAAAATGAAGCCAGACGGGGAGACAAACCATAAGGGACTCTTAATCTCAGGAAAAAAACTGAGGGTTGCTGGAGTGGAGGGGGGGTGGGAGTGATAGTGTGGCTGGGTGATGGACATGGGGAAGAGTATGTGCTATGGTGAGTGTTATGAATTGTATAAGACTGATGAATCACAGACCTGTACCCTGAAACAAATAATACATTATATGTTAATTTAAAAAAAGGTCAGGTTAACTGTACATATGAAAAGCCCACAGTGAATTTCATTCTTTTTTTTTTTTTAA